>OU015636.1:19042500-20242500 GCA_907165235.1 Zeuzera pyrina
CTAGACATCTTCCATTTATACCCATATTTCACACTTTGTCTGTACATCTTCTCTTTCAAACACCAGAACCTTAGTTTTATTCTCATACACATTCAATCCTTTCACTTCACAGTCTTCTTTCATGCACGTAACTAGTGTCTGCAACTCCGCATCTGATGGTGCTATAAGCACAGCATCGTCAGCGTACAATAGGCAGTTTACCACTGCACCATCACATATCAAACCACTTATACTACCTTTCAATGTCTGGAGGCAACTGTCCAAATAAAGCACGAATAGCCAGGCAGACATCACGCAACCCTGTCTGACGCCTTACCAGACATCGAACCAGGCGGAATGTCCCCATCTATCCTTAAATAGGCTCTGTGGCCTCGATATAATGACCTCACAGCCTGCAATAAGGGGCCCTCCACGCTATATCCAGGCAGAAGACTCCACAGTTTCTTTCGCAGTACTCTATCGAATGCTTTTTGAAGATCCACGAAAGCGCAGATAACTCTCTGATATGGCCAGAAACTTCCCCACGATAACGTGAAGCGATAAAATCTAATCCATACAACCCCTACCTTTCCTAAAACCACCTTGCGCTTCCCACAAATATCTTTCAGAAACATCTTTCATACGTTCGGTCAATACCTTGGTATAGACTACTTGCTAATCTGACCAAGCTGATGGGCCTATAGCACGCGCAGTCCAAATGAGAACCTTTCCTTTTATAGTGATGCTCTATGACTGCGGTGCGCCAGTCCTCTGGCACCTTTCCCTTCTGCCAACAAATATGGTTCCACAGTGCACAGAAGGTATCGCAGACCCTAGGGCCACCGTACTTGACAGCAGTCACCTCATCATTTCCCGCAGCCTTTCCACATTTCAGACTTCTTATCACTTTCAATCTCTTTCATACTAATGGCATCCTCCAGTCCCTGACCCGAGTGTGGCAATTTATTAGAATCGCTCTCAGTATCAAAGACGGAGTCGCCACTCTCATACAGTTCTCCATAGTATTCACTCCATCGCTGCAGAACATATTTTTTATTTGTCAGCAGGTGGTTTTCTTTCGAATGCACTTTATTCATTCTCCAAGGTGCCAGACCACTTCGGCACCTTGCAGAATTATTATAGCTTGCTCTTATATTATGTGTAGGTACATACTACAAATACGCATTATCCACTGCAACTGTTACAATAAAACATTCACACAGACATATGTACAATCCACCTAATAATCGTAATTATTCACTTTTCAGGCTTAGTAGTGCAATTATCGCAAGAGCTATTCGAATTCCTGCATCAGTTGGAAGAGCGTCTAACGCACACCATAAAGTCTGTAGGCAAGATCCCACACTCGTTCTGGCGGTCTTTCAACACAGACATCAAAACGGAGCCCGCTGAAGGGTTTATTGATGGCGACCTCATAGAGAGTTTCCTCGACCTCACCCGTGATATGCAGCAAGAAACCGTACAAGGATTACAGGTCAGCGACTTAACTGACTTCAGAAAAGATTATATTTTTCTCCTTTATTACTAGTGAGCCGCCCCAGTTGAGAAGTTAGACTTTTTTTAGAAGCAAATATTTCAGCAATTATTGACGTAAATAAAAAAGTCACTTTGAAACACCCCACACGTTTTGTACACAGGAATTTTTTTTACATTCTTCGTTAGAATTGCCACTCCCTAATTAATATTTTTCAAAATTTCGCTACACTTTTGTGAAATACACCTACCTACCAAATTTTATATACAAGGTCTTACAAAATCACCCTATACTACCGAATGGGGGTTGACGTACCCATGAAACTGAACAACTTTCCCTAAGGAACATGGGTCAAAATATGAAAAAAAATTTTGGCGTTCATTTTATATAAGAGGACCAACTTTTTTTTCATATTTTTTACCCATGTTACTTAGGAAAAGTTGTTTAGTTCCATGGGTACGTCAACCCCCTTTCGGTAGTATTTTTGTATGGCTGTGCTGAATACGGACAGACAGACGAGACAGCACAGAACGAAATTATAAGGGTTCTGTTTTTTGCCATCTATCTGCGGAACCCTTAAGAGAATAGTGTATGCTCAAAAATTAGGCTGTAGTTCTTAATTCTCGTTCTATCAGCAATGTCGGTCCGCCTCATTTGGCATAGTCATCCCTTAAATCAAATCACAATGTCATTTAATTGGGCTCGTAAAAGTAGAGAGAGAAGAGAGAGGTATTTTATTATAAAAACGTATACCTAAACCCATAAACGATTTTTGTACTTTACGCAGTCGAAAGAATTGTGTTGCAAGTATTTTTGCTTCGAGTGTTGACACTGTATGTCACTCTTGTTATAATTATCAATGTTTTGATGGATGTATAATATGTTGTTGTATATGAATTGCGATGCTACAGTAAGAATACCTATTTCTTTAAATTTATCTCAAAGGGAAAAGCTCGGTCCTAACTTATAAATAGAACGAACTTACACAGCCAATAGGTATGTATGTTATTTTCAATTTCCCGCAGATCGACGATGGCGGAGGTATGATGCGGGACGCGACAGTGGATGATCTAATCAAAATAGTGGAGGACCTTACGAGAATACATTAGTTACGAATATGCTTAAGAAGTATTAATGTTATATGTTTCAATGAAAATTTAATAAATAATTTCTGTACTTCATATTTGTTTATTTGTCGTGGTGACGAGACGTCAAATAGGGTAATATAAGCTGATGCGATTCCGCCATTCGTTTCTACATAGTCATAACTAATATGTGATTGCCGTACGTCGTCCAGTATGTAAATGTCGTAACTAGTAACACTACATGTTTATTATTTAATTTATTGTATACTCATAGTGCAGTAGAATTAGATTATCAATTTACATTAATTGTGGTCATGATTTTTGGCACATCGATAGAGTTATGTCTGTGTATGATTACCTTAAATTCGCAACCGATTTGGAAGTGCGGAAAATGGCGAAAATTGAGAAAATCTTGGATTTTTTAATAATTCAAAAACAAAAATTGTGGTACTAGTTGCGACAATACCACGTGTTTGGAGTACGAATACCTACCTACTCAAGCGATTTGGACCGGTTGCGACATACGGAACATACCTAAATTTAAAAAAAGTGATTTTTCGTCTTTATCTCCTAGGCAAAATTTGTAGTACTAGTTGCGAACTCATCAGACACTTGTTTTAGCTTAATATACTAAGTTTTAAATTTGCAACCGGTTGAGACCTACGGAACCCTAAGAAAATACTTTTTTCAAAATTCTGCTTCCAGCAAAATTAGTTGTCAATATTATTGCTTATATCACATTTATAGGTCGCATTCCAACTGCATTGTGATCGCAACCTCTGAAACCACTACGGAACATAGTCTATTTTGTAAATGAAATATACGCTTATTACGCATATTTCGAGGGGAATGCGAGCGGCGCGGGAGTCAGGGTACGGCTCCAGCGACTACGACTCGCCGTGCGGTTCATTCATACATTGTTAAATATTAACGCATTAGCAAGCTATTATTCCAAATTGAAAATAGATGGACGTAGACCCAAAAGTCGGAATGGTGGAGTGTTTTCTTTTTATAATTATGAGAAATAGGTAGGTAATAATTTTATCTTAACAACTTTTGACAGTAGAAAAAAAATTACACCGATTAGTTTTCGTTAAAAAAATAGGCAGACATTAAATTAAACCCTAAATTTGAAATGAAAGTCAGTTTGCATAACTAGGTTTGAATTGAACATCTAAGGCTTTTTTGCAAATTTTTTAGTCTAAAATTTGTATAATATAAGATAATAAACAATAACTTTGCATGAGTAACCATATTTCTGAAAATTTAATATACAAATTGAAAATTATTATAAAATTTAATAGATTTTTTAATTTTAATATCCACGAGGAAAATATTATCGAACACATAGAAATTTGTTTTACCACGCTAGTGAAATAACTCATAAGCATAATGCAATGAGTATTACATAGGAAAGAATAAATATCATGTCGTGAAGCGAACTCATAAAATTTTACTCATTCAAAATTTAATTTAAATTTGGAATTCTAAGTACAATGAAGGACATCGATATTCATACTGAAATCATAGGTATTAAAAATCGATTTTATAGGTAAAGATCTAATAAAAAATCGATTAAGGTTAATGACTTTGGGTTCTACTTCTTCTTTGTTTTTGTATTATTGATGTTCTAGCTGTACCCGCGACTTCTTCCGCGTGGAAAAATTTTCCGAGTTAGTGTTTCTTTTTCACCCCTTTATGGGTAGATTTTTCATAACCTTTGTGTTTTCCATTAGAAAAGTCTATCACTGTCTTAAACATCGTAATCGATTCACCGGTTTAGCATTTCCCACACAAAGTTTTATCCCCGTTTCCATCCCGTTATGAAAAGATTTTTGATAAATGAAGCAGCCTGTTCGACTCCCGGTTTCAAACTCGGTAGTTTGAAGTTCGATTCGATTTCGATTTCCAGTTCGATTTTGATGGCACGGAGATCCATGCCATCAAAATCGAACTGGCGGTTTAGCCGTGAAAACGTAACAGACAGACAGACATACTTTTGCAAGAATAATACTTATTATTATGAGATAATATGGATCGTATAGCATACTATGTACATTTTAGTGTACATTTTATGTTTAAGAAAAAATATTATTTTCGTAATCTGCACCGGGAGCAACTTCAAAAATGACACCCATAACATTTTACTAAAAGAATAATGTCCTCCATCTTGGATTTTAAGATCAACGTCATTTTCGTAATTTACACCCCGAAAAACCTTAAAAATGACGCCTATATCAATTTATTGAATACCTGTAGTAATATCTGCTATTTCAAATTTGAAAATAGACTTTTGTAAGCAATTCTCCGAGAAACCTCGAAAATGATACCCATGTCATATCATTTAAAGAAATTAACATACATTATAAATTTTTTTTAATTATGACAAAGACGTCGATTTGAAAATTGACGTCTTTATCATAATTAGTTCTCCGAAGAACCTAGAAATTTCACCCATTATCACTTTATACAAATAATTAATTTCGGCCGAGTACTCAGCATGTGTTGCAATGCCGCACGTGCGCAGATCATATAATATACAGAAACCTTTTCCTGTGTTGTCCATTACATTGGATACCGATACTATAGAAGATCTTAAACAAAAAGACTTCCTTTCGCGTACCATCCGCTATATTGAATTTATGATGACGTCACATGTTCAGTAACCTTCCTTTGCGTCTTCCATTTCATTTGGTACCTATATTGTTGGTGTTGAACAAAAAAGTTAGCCATATTGGACGTCATCATAATGACGTCACATATACAAAAACCTTCTGTGTATTTCTTATCATTTGATACCCATATTGATGGAGGTCTTGAAAAAAAGTTATTTCCTATTGTGGATCATCCGCCATATTGGCATATCATATTGTATATGATGACGTCACATATACAAAAACCATATCAGTTTTTCAATCACAAAATTTTTTGAAAAAATAGCCTACATTTGCATTCGGGCAATTACTATCTCTGTACCAAATATCATCATAATCGGTTCAGCGGTTTAGCATTTCCCATACAAAGTTTCAAGGGGGATGCCCCTTAGGGATAGATTTAAAAAAAAAAAAGATAGCCTATGTCCGTCCTCTGATGTCAAACTATCTATCGGTCCGGTGGTTTAACAGTGAAAACGCAGACTTTCGTATTTATAATATTAGTATGGATGTAGATAATTTTTTATTTATTTCGATTCAGACAAAACATAACGCCGTCTCAGTTTTATTTCCAAATATATTTTCATTGTACGTACTACATTTTCATTGTACATACATATACGAAAAAAGCACTTCCTCCCGGTGACGTGTTGCACAGTGTCTGTGAGGTTTCGATTTCTTTTAATCTTTTGATTGAGTGGGTCGATTTCGATAAAATAGACACTATGTGTTACTCAGATAGAAGGTTCATTTTTTTCAGAAATCTGATTTTTAATTCAATAAGTGGTATATGCGTGATGTGATTACAAATGAAGACAGTGCGATTTTATTACGTGTATAGATTATTCAAAAAAATTTGATGCAAGTGGACTCTGTTTCAATTAATTTTATTTCAAGCTGACTTGTTGTACGTAAATTAATTATTACTTAATTTTGCATATTGAAAGATGTATGAAAAGATAATAAAAATAAACGTAAACTAAAATGAATATACACGTATACATACATACATATCTTCGCGCTGTATCCCTAACGGGGTAGTCAGAGCGGACGGAGCGCCACGCTTCGCGATCGATACATACTACTTCTTTAGCTTCCTCAAATACGCGTATAAAAAGAGTTAATTATTTTAAATGATGCTTCTTTAAGTTCTGTAAAAACGTTAGACTATAGTTAGGACAATAAATCGCTTTTTTTTTAAATCACTGTCCTGTATAGTCAGTAAAATACAGATACGCTGAATTTTTGTTAAAACAAAAAAAATCTAATTATTTTTCGAAAAAAAAAAGAAGACATAAAAAATCTTTTGTTTAAGCAGTACTCATCACTCACCGACATCCCGTCTTAACTAAATTTTTATTGGAATATATTTCCAATAAAAATTTAGTTAAGACGGGATTTCAAATATTAAAAACAGTTATCATACGCAACGCTAATTTCAACGCTAGTCCCGTACCTGTGTCGCCCGCCGCGCGCCGCCCGCATTCCCCTCGCAAGACTCGTAATTATACGTACTTTTTATTTACAAAATAGACTAGGTTCCGTTGTGTTTTCAGAGGTTGCGATCACAAAGCAGTTGGAATACGACCTATGAATGTGATATAAGCAATAATATTGACTACACTAATTTTGCTGGAAGTAGAATTTTGAAAAAAGTATTTTTTTAGGGTTCCGTAGGTCACAACCGGTTGCAAATTTAAAACTAAGTATATTAAGCTAAAACAAGTGTCCCATGAGTTCGCAACTAGTACCACAAATTTTGCCTAGGAGATAAAGACGAAAAATCACTTTTTTAAATTGAGGTATGTTCCGTATGTCGCAACCGGTCCAAATTGCTTGAGTAGGTAGGTATTCGTAGTCCAAACACGTGGTATTCTCGCAACTAGTACCAAAATTTTTGTTTTTGAATTATTAAAAAATCCAAGATTTTCTCAATTTTCACCATTTTCCGCACTTCCAAATCGGTTGTAAATTTAAGGTAATCATACACAGACATAACTCTATCGATGTGCCAAAAATCATTAGTACCACAATTAATGCAAAATCATGCCTTATTTTGAGCTAATTCTACAGTGTTACTTTGCGGAAATCCATTTCATGTGATGAATTTCTAAAATCTTTAGCTATTTTCTGCTGAAACTCCAAACACCACCAAAAGATATACCATCCAATACAATAATTCGGATTCGGTGCTGGTTAGCTGACCGAGTCTGATCTCTGGTATGTCCTGAGGATGCTTCGTTGAGAGGCGAAACATGTGTCATTTGGTGGTTTTTGGAGTTTGAGCGCAAAATAGCTAAAGATTTTGGGAATTCATCACATATTTTTTAAACGCTTATTAAGGTGACGCAGTGATAACGAATAAAATTAATCTAAAATAGACCTTAGGCGCTATGCAAACGCGGCGTTAGCTTACGAAAAAACAGTTATTTTCATTTATTTTAAAAACTATAATTAATTTTTAAAAATCAAACTGGCATTTTGAAGAGTGTATTTAGATTTATCTACACAGGACATTAAAAGCATAAATCGGTCCCGTTAGTCCAAAAAATTTAAAACGCTGTTTTAAAAGCGGTTCCTTTGATATTTTTTCTCTATTACAAAAGTTAACCAATCGTGTATCGCAACTGTCAAAATGAAGTCAATGAAATGAAGAATCAGGTTACCAAATATCACTTTCATACGTCTTGTAATCATTTGAGATCCCTTTCGTCAAAATTTCCAATGCGTCGCCTTAAAAACTCTGAGCAACGTTTACATGCTCTATTTCAAGTAACTAATTTACCTTCGCAATTTACTTCATTTATCACTAGAATCCCGTCCCGTCTTGGACCGGGTGAGACCTATTATTTATTATAGCTATTAAATAGATATTTCGTTTTATGCTATTTCCAGATAAAATAACAGGCATAGTCATATGGCATTCTCCATTTCCCGCTCCTTGCACCTACGGGTTACTCTGTGACTCAGTGGTCTACGCTATGACAAAATTATCATGTGCATGTACATGTCTATATAATCTAAGTCTCTGGTGTCACTGAATGTACCCTCTTTTGTTACAATCTTGCTAAATACTTATTATAAAATCACAATTAGGGACTTTATCTGTTATACCTTAAGAGAAATAAAAAAGAAATAGGCCATTTATCCAAACATTTAATCATAATATAATAAAATAATAATCATCACAGTTTGTGACTGGCAATGTACTATATCAATGCATTTACTATTTTCATTCCATATCACTGGATGTGGGTAGACAGAAACATGTCACTTAGGCGTTATCTGAAATCAACATTTACTCTTTGAGAAATACATAATATGTATCAACTAAATACTTATAATGATATTATAAGTATATAACGGTTTATTAACACGGTATTGTCACTACAATATTACACTGTGTTTATTATAGTACCGCATAAGCATAATTTACTATGTATTTAAGACACATCAAAAGTAGACGCACTATGCATGATATGACGCATAAGGTAGATTTTTTATCAAACAGTTGTCAATATATCTGACAGTAACGGAAAGTCACGTTTTCATGTTGCTTTGTCTCAGAATAATCACACAGCATAGAAGCCAGACTAATAAGAACTGCGGTGGGTTTTTGTTATAATTTTTGTATAGGCTGGTGAATGCGAATGAATGAAACATTATAAAATGTCACTAGGTTTATGAAAGTTATGTAAATTCAATTTACACGAACTTTAGAGAACATATATATACCTACTTGGCCTATACAACAACGAAAAATAGAATTACTATGTGTTTACGCAAAGAACGGAACGACGTGCTGAGGCAGCCCACAGAGGGGTGCGCGGGGATTATTTCATTTATAATTTACTAGCAAACCCGGCCCGTTTCACTGGGCGTTAGTTGAAGTTAAAATAAATTAAACAGTTTTTATAATTATTTTGATACTGTAAAAAAAAAAACAAAAAAAAATTCTAGTGATCCGATCGCTACCAAACTTTACACGAACACCCGCTAGGCCAATCTGATGATTCCCTGAAAATTTCACCGAAATCGGTCCAGCCCTTTCGGAGTCCATAAGGAACATACATACATACATACATCGCCATTTATATACAGGTGTATATGAAAACGGGACAGTTAATTTAATGGATGAAAGGGCATAACTTTAGTATTTAGTTACAAAAAGAATTATCGAAAAAAACGTATCCGTTTAAGAGTTATGACCGTTTTAATTTTCAAGTGTTATCCCCACCATTTCTCGTAAAATTGGGTTGATCGTGTACAGTTACCGTAAATAAAGCCTGAATTAGAAATACAGCCTGAAAACCATTTTCGAAAATAATGCGTATGCCCCAATGGGGGATTTCAGGCTGTATTTCAGTAACGGATGAAATTATTACAAAATAAAAAAAAACGTGAGATTTAAAATCTGTAACTGTACACGATCAACCCAATTTTACGAGAAATGGTGGGGATAACACTTGAAAATTAAAACGGTCATAACTCTTAAACGGATACGTTTTTTTCGATAATTCTTTTTGTAACTACATACTAAAGTTATGCCCTTTCATCCATTAAAGTAACTGTCCCGTTTTCATATACAACCTGTATATAGATACGTCATCGTCGTACGGACCCCCCACTTCATTAGCGCACTCGACAATAAACGGTCATGTGAAGTCGCATAACATCGATATAATATTATATGTAACTACATACCTATGTATTTCTACCTTTTCTGAATTTACATTTTATATAAGTTTTAATATACAAGTACTGTTGAAAAGCAGTAGTATTAATTTTATTATGTTCCCGGCGTGGACACTATGCATCGCTTTATACTGAACTATGAATTCCATAAGTACACATAGAATTAATAATTTTATTTTGTTGCTATTTTAGCTGGACTTTTTGTGCTGTCGTTATTCTGAGTACATTGCTAAGATGTGAGATATTCATATTATATTTAACAAATCGTAAAACGCTAGAACGTAACTATTATCCAATAACATTTTATTAAGAATATCCATACAATGTACGCTAAAAGCTGTAAGCATTATACACATTTCCAAGTTTTGAAATAAAACGTTTTGAGAATTTCTTTGCAAAAGCTACTAACAGTACTAAGTACTAATTACAAACTAAATACTTTTCTATAGTTACAAATTATCACATCATACTTAGGTAATCTTTCTTGCATTCCATACACGTGCGGTTATACGATCTGCGTAATATAAATAACGATATCAGTCTTAAGGCATGTCCATATTTTGTTAAAAATAATAAGCTGATTTTCAATCTAGTATGCATGCCCTTGAGCAGTATCAAGTTTATATAAAAATTGCCTGATTAAGTGATCACATAGCAAGAACCTCGTTCAATGCAGACACTTTGACCTCAAAATGAGACTTTTGTTCTCTTATACAGGCGAGTTTAAAAATAACTTCTTATATGCTAGTGGAAAATTTTTTCATTCCATCTATTGGAAAAAAAAAAGATTGGTTCCTTGATAAGTGCGACCAAAATAGGTCTTTTCTCTTAAAGAGGGCAGAAATGAGTTTGAATAAGGAACACGAATTGATCAAATGAAAATATTATATGAAAAATGTTATTGGCTGTTGACTACCTGGCTGCGAAAACCGCGAGCCAGAGAAAAAAAAAATTAAAAATATAAAATTTGTATGTACTTTTACACGTTGAATAAGCGTCTCATTTATTTTTCTCATAGAGGGGAATGAAAAGTAGAGTGTATCACTCGGTATGGAGTAATTTTTTTTTTTGCATCTACCAGAGCTAGTTTCGCTACGCTATTGTACTATCACATCCACGATATATCATATCATTACTATCATATACATATGTTACATACATATGATATGTAATGTATTTATATGTAATTATCGTATACAAGATGTTACAAAAATACCCAAACTACCGAAAGGAGATTGAGGTACCCATGAAACTGAACGAGTTTTCCCAAAGAACATGGGTCGAAATATGAAAAAAGATTCTGTACCTCTCATATTAATTTCATCAGCTGAGCGTTCATTTTGTATGAGAGGACCAAAATTTTTTTTCATATTTCGACCCATGTTCCTTGGGGAAAGTTGTTCAGTTTCATGGGTACGTCAACCCCCTTTCAGTAGTATAGAGTATTTTTCTAACATCTTGTATAATCTAACCACCGCATTTCCAAATTGTAAGGTTGGTTTACCGACTCAATTTAGTGGTTATAATTATTTTTATCTACACACCAATGCTACAAGTGGGTTCAGAAACCGTAGCTTGTTTTTTTTAATGTCGTCTCGGTTCGCGCTGTAATTTGTTTATGTATTTAAAAAAGAACATTAAAAATTTAAGCACGCATGCGTGGAGGAGGCTATATCGTACCATTCATGTAAATAATAATTACAATAAATAATTATATTTTTCTGTGTTCTTTTATATACTACATACTCATGTCATAGATAAACACAAAGTTGTGTACTATACCCAAGTGTACATAGATATTAAAACACATATGTATGTAATACCATAGATTAATTAGTTATTAACGTAAAGTAATACTATCGTGAAAGTCATCTTCGTTTCACTCGGATCGTCCCACAATCCTATAAAGTCACAGTAGTGTTTTAATACCCATCATTATATTACCATAAACAACTAACATAATAATTTCGTTTTATAATTTAGTATATTGGGTCCTTACATATGAAATTGGCGTTTTGTACGGGAGGAATATAAAGTCAATTTTTTTTTGTAAAATATATTTAATTAATCAAAGTATGCACCGTTGTTATCTATGCACTTTTGCCATCTCATAGGTAGTTCATTGATCCCTTTACTAAAAAAACCATGGGGGCGAGAATCAATAAACTCTTTGAAGGTGGTTTGGACTGCCGCATCGGAGTTGAATTTTTTTCCTTGTAAGAAGTTGTCCAAATTCCGGAAAAAATGGTAATCTGTTGGAGCAAGGTCCGGGGAATACGGTGGATGTCGCAGACATTCCAATTGTAGCTCATCTAACTTAGTGGTTGTTTGTTGTGCAGTGTGTGGTCTTGCGTTGTCGTGAAGCAGCAGTGGCCTAGAGCGATTGACCAATTTCGGTTGTTTAGCAGCTAGTTCTTCCTTCATGGTTTGCAGTTGCTGACAATAGATATCTGCCGTAATCGTTTGGCCAGATTTTAGAAAGCTGTAGTGAAAGACACCGGCGCTAGTCCACCAAACACTCACAAGTAACTTTTTCTGAGTCAATTTTCGTTTAGGGCAGGATTTGGCTGGGTCTCCAGGGTTCAGCCATTGCGACGAGCGCTTCTGATTATCGTACAGTATGCACTTTTCATCACAAGTAATGATTCGATTTAAAATCCCTTCATTATTGTGTCGGTAGAGCAAAGTAACACAGCAGTCGACGCGTGTTTACAAGTTGATCACTCAGTTCATGAGGTACCCATTGTTCAAGTTTTTTTACTTTCCCGATTTGCTTCAAGTGGATTAATACAGTTTTGTCACTTACCCCGAAGCCTGCAGCTATCTCTGAAGTGCTTTGTGGTGGATTCGCTTCCACAATAGCCTTTAATTCTTCATTTTCCACTTCGGTCTCCGGCCGTCCACGGGGTTGCATCTGAAGGTCGACATTTCCAGAAAGAAAACGTTGAAACCAAAAACGTACCGTGCTTTCTTTTGACACCAGCGCCGTACACATCATTAATCCTTCGAGCTGTTTTTGCAGCACTGGTGCCACGGTAGAACTCGTACTCGTAAATATACGGAAAAAAATAATGAGGAAAAAAACAAATGAATGACTGTTTTCAAAACTCAAATGTACCAGCTAAATGAATTTATAAATTTGAATTTGGAATTCTTAACCAAAGAGGAGATATTTCAGATCAAAGTGGTCAGTACGACAAAACGCTAATTTCATATGTAAGGACCCAATATTAATATTTTAAGGTTTCAATCATAGATGGTTTCAATATGTTTTGCTGATTACTGTAGTATTTAGCAGCACGCGAGTAAGCACAATTGTATCAGTATAATTTTAGGAAAGAGCGAGTGCCTGATAAAATACAATCGTGGTAGGACACTACCACAACCAGATTTCATTTTCAAAAGCACGGCTCGAATATTTTCGAACTGTACTGTAGTTTAAATTTAGAGGCAAAGGCAGCAAGACATATGTCAAGCAACCAAAGCCCTATCAAGAAAGATTTGGATAAAATCCAGAAAGACATAAAACCATAAATAAAACCATATACAAAAGATAAAAAAAATATTATTTTATATGCAGAATACGATGAGATGGAGAGAGCGTGATATAAAATATTAGTCGTGCCATCTGTTGTACAATTATTAAACTAAACGTGTCGTTTTTCGTAATAGTTTTCTCATGGTGGCACTTCACATGGATATTCGTTTTCGTGTACTTGTCTTATTTGCTCGAAAATGACCATGTGAAGACGATTTATTTGTCTTTGTCTTATTTGCATGAACAACACAAATATGCAAATACACGAACACACGTATCCGTCCGCTTGTCGGTTTTTGGTCACAAATCAGAGGATTCAAATGTTCCAAATATACTCGTATAGCGACCACACATGGCCAGCTCAGTAGAATGCATAAGACAAAGGATCTTGTGTTGTAATTTTTGGAGTTAACCAAATGCATCCTTGCGTTTTGCACATAACTTACAAACAAACTCCAAAACACGTCCATGGCTAGTTGCGTCCACAGAGGGAACTCAGCAACATATTCGCAAGTATTTGCCGTTTGCGTCCATGTGTGGATGGCGTGTTCGTGATGTTTGAGACTTCATCGAATATTTAGTCAAACATGGCGAATACGCTGCACGAATACGAAGAGCCATGTGAAGTGTCATCTTTATATTTTTCATTTCTTATTGCCAATTACAGATTACCTAACTAATTAATCTGTGATAGTACATATAATAAAAAGTAATAGTTAATTTTAAATAATACTTTTATTTGATAGTTTTTTCAAAAAGTAATTTATAAATAAATTTGAAATGCTTTTAAAAATATGATATTAACTCTGATATTATGCTAAGATGGTTCGGACACATGGAAAGAATGAGTAATGAATGAACGATGAAGAAAATCCACAGAGCGAAAGTGAATGATAGTAGAAGCCAAGGAAGACCAAGGCTGTAACGAAAATCAAATAGCCAGAATAATAGCTGACGGAAATTTCAAAATAGCTAGGCGAAAATGCGTGAGGAGTATGATGAGATTGAAATAGGGGGAAGAAGAGTGTAAGAACCGCGAGACTAAGCCTTTAGGGATACAGCGTGAAGTTACGTAGGTATACATATGACGGCGCAACGTCATCGTATTACTGTATACAGCACGTGCATTGGGTCGAACGCCTGGTCTAATACGCCATCCCCGCCGCCTTACTACCCAATTTATTGTTTACAGCCTGTATAAATTGTTGTAGATTGGCGATCGACGAGGAGTTCACGTAGAACTACACGCACACACGGGGGCCTTAAGCCACATTGTAAACTGCCACGCAGAACACTAGGCACACTAATCGGCCTTCAGCTGTCTCGCCGGCCGGGACCGGTAGAGGCTCGGCCATTACCCGAATAGGAAGCCCGTTAAAATGCACGCAGGTGCGGAAATCTCCCCTGGCGACGCCTTGAGCCTGAGGTCCGCCCTCCATACGAGGTATCCCTCGGCTGGAAGAACCCTCGGGCGGTCGTCCATCTGGCAAGGGGCCTTTAGCGCTCGCCCCAACGCGACCGGTGACGATGTAAAAGCCACTAGGGCTAACAGCAGAGGGGTTTTTTAGGTCGGTTCGAGTTCGACACTACTCAGTCGGCGTAGACTCATAAAACCCCTCATGTTGACATGTTTAGCGCCCTTAAACGGTTGATTATTGTGAAGAGTACTAACTCTAAAAACAAAGGCTTTCTAAACAATGTCGCACTTGATGCATTCATACTCATATATGTTATTAACCCTATATTATTATTTTTTTTAAACTCAAGTGATGGGGTCGTGTGGAGATTAGCTCTGTCACTTTTATATGTCATAGTTCAGGTAGAATTTCTCAATTTTTCCCATTATCTCAACTAGTGGAGTTTAAGTTTTCACTCAGATTTTTCAACGAATTTCAAATATTTTTTACTCAACTGCGGTAAAACAAAAAGAGGGTTATGATTTTAGCTACATATTATGGTGGCACTTCACATGGCTATTTGTGTTCGCTATTGGGTGTTTGTTGCATTTGGAAAAATATATGACGTACTCGCAAACATGCAAATACGACCATCCATACATGGTAGCCAAATAACACAAATATTTGGCAGCAGAAGGAAATGGGTTCACCAAAACTATGGACGTGTTTAACTTGCAGCGGGATTTTATTATTTAAATGCATGTAACTATTACATGCAGTGCGTGAAAAAATACAAAGTAGTGAAAAGACCATGAAGAGCAAGGCGCTGGTGGATTTTGACTATGCATAAAAATTTGCATTTTCAATAATTGTTCCAGTTCGCGCTCACAACACAGACACAAAATACTGCACGCTCATACAGATCCACGGCGTGTGCGCTTCTGAATATGGCCATTGTGTAGACGGTTTATTTGCGTATTTGCCTATTTGACCCCTTTGATGTGCGTCGAGAAACCGACAAGCGCACGGTAACGCGTATTTGGTATTGGCCATATTTGTCAAATAGGCAAATAAGCCCAATACTTTGACAAATATACTGTCCACACGTGGTAATTGTTTGCCAAAGATGCCAAATACACAAATACAAATAGCCATGTGAAGTGCCACCTTTATGTATGTGTGTTCGCCTATTCTCTCACAGAGCCAAAACCGATTCATATAATAAACAATTAAATATGGGGTGTCATTGGATTAGCTTCAATTCCACACGTAAAACATGCTAGGTTGTACATTCGTACATACATATCCTCACGCTGCATCCTTAACAGTACGTGTATGTACCTATCCCACACTTCTTCCTGGAGCAGATGATAACTCCTTAAATAAGCCTATATCACACACTTTTTCCTGGAGCGGTTGATTACTCCCAAAATAAGCTTCAGTATCATTCTTTTTCAATCGCTCTTCTCTTAAATAACATCGTAGTACTTTTACTAGAGTTACCTTACATTGTGTTAAAGTTTGGTAACTTGTATGTGTGAAAGGAAGTAGTTGTAGTATTAGTAGTATGTACTATTTTAATTTTTATTTTACAGTTGTGTACATGATTTTTAATTATTTTTATATAATGTATTAAGCCTATTATAAGGCTGAATTAACTAGAAGTATCATAATCGTTTACAAAAACCTACTTCCTGTATTTATCGGCCTTGTTATGCAGGAACCACATGAGCGCGAACAGACAACTGGGCGGGCTAGATAGTGGTCCGGGTGAGTTCACCATCTCCTCTACTTGCGGTATTGTTTTCTCTACTATGTCTATTAGTTCATCGTCTACGCCGCCACCTACAAAACAAGCCCACGTGAGTCTACAATTTTACAAGCAAAAAGCGTTAAACACTAGAACAATATGTCAATAAATGTGTCCAGACCAATCGGGCACGCCGAACGCGAGCCGTGTATTCCGAAGCTGAATGAAGAGGAATAAAGAGGGGGGATCGCAAGCCAAGGTGAGCCAGTTCGAGCAGTCAGTCTTTCGTTATATGATTGAGAATAACTTGTTTGTAGCTATTAGTTTTAATATTGGGTCCTTACATATGAAATTAGCGTTTTGTCGTTCTGACCACTTTGATCTGAAATATCTCCTCTTTGGTTAAGAATTCCAAATTCAAATTTATAAATTCATTTAGCTGGTACATTTGAGTTTTGAAAACAGTCATTCATTTGTTTTTTCCTCATTACTTTTTTCTTTGGCGTCGCTTATTACCGCACAATGGAAAACATGAAATATCGGTATATTTACGAGTACGAGTTCTACCATGGCACCAGTGCTGCAGAAACAGCTCGAAGGATTAATGATGTGTACGGCGCTGGTGTAGCAAAAGAAAGCACGGTACGTTTTTGGTTTCAACGTTTTCGTTCTGGAAATTTCGACCTTCAGAACCAACCCCGTGGACGGCCGGAAACCAAAGTGGAAAATGAAGAATTAAAGGCTATTGTGGAAGCGGATCCATCACAAAGCACTTCAGAGATAGCTGCAGGCTTCGGGGTAAGTGACAAAACTGTATTAATCTACTTGAAGCAAATCGGGAAAGTAAAAAAACTTGAACGATGGGGTGAATCGAACTTGCAAACACGCGTCGACTGCTGTATTATTTTGCTCAACCGACACAATAATGAAGGAATTTTAAATCGAATCATTACTTGTGATGAAAAGTGGATACTGTACGATAATCGGAAGCGCTCGTCGCAATGGCTGAACCCTGGAGACCCAGCCAAATCCTGCCCTAAACGAAAATTGACTCAGAAAAAGTTACTTGTGAATGTTTGGTGGACTAGCGCCGGTGTCGTTCACTACAGCTTTCTAACTTCTGACCAAACGATTACTGCAGATATCTATTGTCAGCAACTGCAAACCATGAAGGAAGAACTAGCTGCTAAACAACCGAGATTGGTCAATCGCTCCAGGCCACTGCTGCTTCACGACAACGCAAAACCACACACTGCACAACAAACAACCACTAAGTTAGATGAGCTACAATTGGAATGTCTGCGACATGCATCGTACTCCTCGAACCTTGTTCCAACAGATTACCATTTTTTCCGGAATTTGGACAACTTCTTACAAGGAAAAAAATTCAACTCCGATGCGGTAGTCCAAACCGCCTTCAAAGAGTTTATTGATTCTCGCCCCCATGGTTTTTTTAGTAAAGGGATCAATGAACTACCTATGAGATGGCAAAAGTGCATAGATAACAACGGTGCATACTTTGATTAATTAAATATATTTTACAAAAAAAAATTGACTTTATATTCCTCCCGTACAAAACGCCAATTTCATATGTAAGGACCCAATATTATCTGGTTGTTTAACAAATAACAGAAACAAAAACTCTAGACCAAGAAATTATACTAATTAAATGCATACACTACATGGCTTGCAGTCGAGTTAACCAGCGCTCGAGACAACCTGTCTCGTCCACGCCGGCCGAAGCACTGGCTCACGAGGCTGCTTCAAAAGGCACGCTGGGTCGGTATGGATATGGTTATTCACGTTTTTAAAAGTTGAACAGGAAAGGTTTTATAGATTATTCAAATGTCAATTGAGAAATATCTGTTATACCCCCACGGATTTTGATGAAATTTTTTAAGTGTGATTGAGTAGGTCCCTGGATGGTTTAGATTCACAATTGGAACCAGTAGATGTCGCTGCGATCGGGTTTTAAGAATTGTTTTTTTTTTATTCCAACATTCAGGCAGGACGTCTGTTGGGTCTGCTAGTAATGTATAATTATTGTACATGCCTCGATTTTAATTTTTACTAATCCATAATACACCTCAACCATGAGTATAGTTTAACTGGTTTGTTGCTACAATGGTAGTCCATTGCCTTTCAAGCCAAGGATCCTAGTTTGAATTCCTAGTCAAGATTGATTTATGCAACAAACTTTTCTAAATTATCATGGATTCTGGGTGTCTCAATTCCGTGGTACCCATAGTACAAGGCCTTTACTCAGTTTGAAGTCATGTAATTGGTGTCTGGATTATCTGGAGCATTCATTAACTTCAAAAAGATATTATTGATCTCATAGTCGATCTGTGTAAAAAAAAAATATTATATTTACCTTGCTCTGTCTTCATCTCATCTGTAACTTCACAATAAAAAAGGGTTTGAAGAGCGCCTTGGACACCAACTCCTGATCTGAAATAATACACACATACATATCTTCACGCTGCATCCCTAACGGGGTATTAAGACTGAAATAATAATAAGTAATATTGTTTATTTCACCTCACAAAACTTATTACAAGGTATTATAACTTAAAACACGTATAAAAATTAATTATTTAAGATACCGTTTAGTTTTAAATTTGTAAATATTAACGTTAACATATGTATGTACTGATTTATGTCAATGAAGGCATTAGTTATTCTATTCAGCCAGTCACAATAGGATTAGTTGTTTTGTACTCATTAAACTCAGTTATAAATAAATTATATCACCATAATCAAAATGACATACATACAAACATATTTCTACAAATAAAATATTAACACATAGGCACTTGATATGTATGTATATTTGTTTGAATATTTATAGTGAATAATTTCAAGTTTTATTATTTTTGAGATGTCTTTATTTCAACTGCTCATTAGAAAGGGGGAGTATTATAAAAATGCTTTGTCTATTTATTTATTTATCTGTGGTATTACAGCTCCTGAAGGGATGAGCCAATTTGCATGTGATTTTTTTTGCTTGCAAGCTGCAGTTTTCGAGACTATTCTTTCGTTGTTCAGTGGAAATTGGTCCTGAAAGAAGATTATTTAAATAGAAATTGGAAAATTATTTTTGAAGTAGATGGTAATTAAATTCATACTGGCATTTGTCCACAAATTTTGGTATTTTAAAACATGATTTTAGACCCAGTAGAAAATATAGTGTCTTTCAATTGGCTGACACTGGCACGGCATCAGGACGGCAACGGTAGTTGGGAAGTATACATATGAATATCTATGGCACTTTTTTCCACATACCAACGACGGCGTAGAACGGCAACAACCAACGTCGGTGCAAGGACAAGGTTCCCTTCCTTGTTTACCGTAAAAACTCCACATACATGTATTGTGTAATTATGTAAGCTGTAGCAGCATGCATGTACATGGGGCAGTGCAGGGGAGCACAATATGACACATTTCATAAAATTGATTTGTTTACAACAATGTACTGTTTATGTATTATAAATATAATGGTGTTTCTATAAGAGACTGTGACTTCTATGAAACACAGCCCCAGCGTCGTGCTGTGCCGTCGTTAGTGCCGAGCTGGCTAGTGGAAAAACACTTTGTCTAGTGAGACTAATAAGAATACAGTTTGGAGACTTTTAAGGAAGGATAAGGCAGGATTTATCAATCTTATACTGTAAATTATATGGATTTTTCAAAAAGTGTATGAAAGATCTATACAGAGTTAGCAATGCGCAAGTAATACTCTTGTTATTGCAGACCTCTTATAGGCTACAATAACCACTTACCATCACTACCTTTGTGATTTAAAAAATCAGTTACTCTTTTTCAGTATCTTAATTTACCTGTATGAAACAATTCTCTGCAATTTTTTTATCTCCACATTGTATCCGCATTCTTCCAGCACCTCCTCTTTCGCAATTTCTTCTACTGGTTTGTCCTTGTCTATGATGCCTGCACACATTTCCAGCGCTATACCCAATGATGCTGGGTATTTTTTAGTGTCAATAGTTTTTTGCTCACGATCATTTGGATGAATGCAATTATAGTATATTGCTGTGAAAAAATTTCACTGAAATATGCAACTTATAACATAAATTGATTTGGAAATGTGTGTATGACAAAGTAACAAAGCAGAAAGATATGGGAGGTAACTACAAAGATGAAATAGGCTGATTGTTCTTGAAACTGTTGTTTTATAAAGTAATATACATACATATCTTCATGCTGTATCCCCAATGGGGTAGTATAGAGAACAGAGCGTCAAGCGTCACGATCCTTACATACTTCTTTCGCTTCCTCAAATCTCATCATTCTCCTCACACATTTTCGCCTAGGTATTCGAGTGCATTTGACATTTTCGGCGGCTAACACTCTGGCTATTTGATCTTCATAACTCAGGCTTGGTCTTCCTTGGCTTCCTGAATGCTAAGATGGTTCAGACACATAGAATGAGTAATGCATGACTGATGAACAAAATCTACAGAGTGAAAGCCAGTGGTAGAAGAAGCCAAGGAAGACCAAGTAATATACTTAATTCAAATAATTGATAAAATATTTAAATTTTTTCTAAATAATATAAGCACAATTGCATTTTATACTCCAGTACTTGAGAAGAAGTGGGGATAAATTAGAGTGAGATGTACATAACAAACTTATGTAGTATCATTACAAGGCGTTAGGTGTGAGTGTGACAGAGATAGAGCTCATATCCACTCAGTACCCACTAAATGAATTCAAAAGTCAATAAAAATATTTTACACAAATTTTTAAATTCTTTTTAATTTTTTCTAGCTATGGTCATGATTATTTTACAAAGTCGGTGTTAGTTTTGTAAAAATAGATAAAATTCGCATAGAATGACAAAATAAGTCTTTTGGTGGAAGTTTTGGTAACTAAGTTATAAAACTCAACTGCTTTAGGTAACAGTTCATTAGATTGAGAGATTAGATTGCTCTTTAGACATTATTAACACTATTAACATTCAAAGACAATTCATAGACAATTTTCCATATAATGTAATTAGGACCACAGACAACTCTACAGAAGCCACAAAGTAATACATTTCACTGAAATTTATAGTATACATATATTACATACTTGTGTATGTATTGTATATGTATAACACTACCATTTCCCATTCTGAGTGGGCAGAGCAACGACTGTGTAGATTGACACCAATTTTGGTTTGGCTGTAAGTATTTGGGCTTATAGACTTCTAACCTAACTGCCAGAAATCAGCAGAAAGTTTTCTACCAAATGTGTAAAATCACACAAGCCATAGTTAATGTACTATTAATATACTATATTGTCGCTCAAGTTCTACCACTGCATAAGTTTTAACTTAACGTACCACTGACAGATCGTCAGAGAGGACGGAGTTCCAACCATCATGGTCCTTGCATACTTCTTTCACCTCTTCAAATCTCATCTCCTGGCCGTAATAATACACATCATTAAGGGTGGCTTGTACCAACTATTTAAACTTAATTTAAGCATATGTCATCTCGCTTGCACCAATTATTTAATAATTGGTGCAAGCGAGATGTCAAATCCTTAAATTGAATTTAAATAGTTGGGTGCAAGCCACCCTAAATGTAAAAATACGTACGCCGTAGCTAATCTAAAGTACTTCCTCAGGAAAAGGTAGTAGCCCGGTAATGAGTACAAAAAAACTCACCAGGACGGAACTGCTTGACGAATACCATAACTTTTCGTGTAACATTGAATACAATAATAGCTACGCTATCATGAACTTCTAATAAGTCCCAGTTTTTCTGTTTACCATTCTGAGTATAGTTAAACCTAACCGGTTTCACGTAAGGTGAATCAGGGAGAGGAGAGATATACACGTCTTGCAGATCTTCCATTTTTTCTAATAAAAAAAAGGAAATTTTAATTGAGCCTAATTAATAACAGAAATATATATTGTCTGCACACTATTATTCAGTGTTAACTTTCTATAATAATTATGACACGACTGTTATTTATTAAATAAAAAAACTGGCTGAAAGAAATAATTTCTTCAAAAGTTGGAATACGTCATAATGACAGAACACTATTGTCAAAGAGAATATAGGTAGGTACCTAATTCTATAGACGAAGAGCCCATGGACTTTTTGGTTGAATGAAACATAACAAGCCGACACTTACACGGTGTACGACGGCAACCCGGATCTCGTGATTTTTCAAAACCGTTTGTACGCCGTTTAAGGAGGGAGAGTTGAAAAGTGTGTTATATGATTACACAAAACGTAATTTTTGCTAACAAGCCGAAAATGCGATATTCGTAAAGATATCAAAAAGTTTTGTTCTGAAGGTGCAAGTTTCGGCCGGTTTGAAAGTGTGGCTGAGGCTGTAAGTTGAATTTAGCATGCCACCTGAACTTGATATTTTCTAACAAGCCGAAATTTATTCTAATGCCATGCTCTTGTCACAAGACACCTATAAAAAAAATCAGCTGAATCTAACGTAGGGAACACTGTGTACCGACGAATTTAGGGCTACAGCAGGGACTTAAAATTGCGGTCAAGTGACGGACAAGCAAACAAGCGGTCGGCATCTGGCGATCTGGCGATCTGGCATCCCCTGTCTTCATGTGGTACCCCTGAGCGCAAAGCGATGCCCCCTCCGGGCAAGTCGACAGGTTCACTGGCCTTTTGTTTGGTTCCACTCAAACGTAACACATCCAATCTTTCTGAAAAGATTGGATTTTGAGTGAAACCATCGAAAAGATTGGATGTGTTATGTTTGAGTGAATTTTTTTGAAAAGATTAGACGTTTTATGTTTGAGTGAAACCATCAAAATGATTGGATGTGTTAAGTTTGAGTGAAACTAAACGAAAGGGCAGTGAACTTGCCGCTTGTTCTAGAACAAATTTTATTAATTCCTAAAAATCTTTTGAACTAGAGTTGTAGGTTGGATGTAGGATTTTTTTTCCAATCTACCGATATCTACCGATTTTTTGCACTTCATCTACCAATTGTGAATTTTCTAAAATTAGGAGTGGCAACACTAAGTATAACCTTATATTTTACTTTTCATCAATATTTCTCGTATTATAATTTTTATGTAATTTATTGTCATTTCTTGTGTTTTCAATTAGAAATATTTAATTTTACCTATTAAGTCATATTCTATGACTTGTTTTTACGCCATACGATACAATTTTGAAGTTGCAAACGACATAAAGGAAAATGGCTAAGCAAGATAAAAGTGCAAAACCAGGATTTGTTATTAAACTTTCGAATGAAACAGTACAGAAACTGACTGAAGAGGAGCAACAACATAAAAATAAATGTGTACTAAAGCCTTTAGAAAATGTTGTACAAAAGGAAGAGAAACTAAAGCATACGGAAATTAGCTCTACAGAAACTTTACGAATAATCGCGTCAGAAACTTCTAAAGATACCAATGATAGCATAATAGAAAAGGCTGCTGCTGAATCTACCGACCAAAAACCTGATAATATCAGTGGAAATTACACTGAAAATGTAAGTGATTCCAATACAAATTCTGTTAACACATCTTGGGGAGACTATGCCCCTTACATTACTTATGAAGGAGAAGAGGCAATTTATACAGATCCCACAACACAGCAAAAGTACACTTGGAATAAAGACAGCAGCTCTTGGGACCTAAAATCAGAACAAAGAGTATACAGTTATGAAGATGATACCCATATTTATACTGAATCTGATGGTTCTAAGTTTTTTTGGGATGAAAATAAAAAAGCCTGGATACCTAAAGTTGATGATGACTTTTTAGCATACTATCAAATGTCTTATGGTTTTATTGATAATATTTCTAAAGATCAGGGTGACAAAAAAACAGAGAAAGAGAAGGAACTTCAAAAGAAAGATGCAGAAAAAACAGGTGTTAAAAGAAAAAATGAACCGCAATGGTTCCAACCATCTGATGACACAAATACTAAAGTCTATGTTTCTAATTTGCCTCAAGATCTGACAGAAGAGGAATTTGTGAATTTCATGCAGAAATGTGGTCTTGTTGAAAGAGAATTAACTACTCATAAGATGAAAGTGAAACTCTATATGGATAAAGAACATGACTGTTTCAAGGGTGACGCTTTATGTACATACATAAAGATAGAGTCTGTAGATTTAGCCTTAAAATTATTAGACGGAATGGACTTTAAAGGTAACAAAATAAAAGTTGAAAGAGCTCATTTCCAACTCAAAGGTGAATATAATCCAGCATTAAAGCCAAAAAAGAAAAAAAAGAAAGAGTTGGAGAAAATTAAAAAAATCCAACAAAAGCTCTTTGATTGGAGACCAGAGAAGTTTATTGGAGAAAGGTCAAAACATGAGAGAGTTGTTATAATTAAAAATCTTTTTCAGCCTTCTGACTTCGATAAAGAAGTCCAGCTTATTTTGGACTATCAACAAGACTTGAGAGAAGAATGTGCTAAATGTGGCGAAGTGCGGAAAGTTTTTCTTTATGACAGGCATCCAGAAGGAGTGGCTCAAGTTACCATGAAAGAACCAGAACAAGCAGATGCAGTTGTTCAACTTATTAATGGTAGATGGTTTGGAAAAAGGCAGCTCACAGCTGAAATATGGGATGGAAGAACAAAGTATAGAATTGCTGAAACAGATGCTCAAATAAACAAAAGAATTGAAAAGTGGGATAAGTTTTTGGAAGGAAAAGAGGAAGAGGATAAAAATAAACAGGAGAATTCTAGTACTGATCCTACTAAAGTGGTTGAAAAAACTGAGGTCTTAGAAACAGCCCCAGAAAACATAGAAATTAAGAGTGATGAAGAGCCTACTACACAAGTTAGTGGTGAAAATATAGGAGAAAATAAGATTATAATATGAAATATAGATTTGTATTAGTATTACTATATTAAAAAAGAAATAAATCGATAATTTTACCAATTAATGTTTTTAATTCATGTAGGTACCCTTTTAATTCGTACCTTGGCAGAGTAATAAAATCTTTAGCTACACTATCTTTTAAAAAAAATTGCATCATCCATAAACAATGAGACGTCATGTCGTCTGACATTGGCGTGACACCTGACTATGTTTCATACACAATACTAATTAATTGAACATTTTTTAATTAAATGACACAAAATTACATATTTAAAAGCCGATAGTAGAGGAAATTAAGTTTATAAGTACCTAACTACGAAGTATGAAAATGGTGTAAAAGCTGTAGACTACGCGTATGTACGCCGTTCTGTGTAGCTGTCAAGTGAAAACGGGGCTTCTCTAGCGGCCTACTCCATGAATAATAACATGATATTAATATGATAACATGGCCGTGCAATCCGATTCTGGCGGGAAGGACGACGTGAAGACACAGTTCGTGACGCGGGAGGGCACCTACCGCTTGATGACACTCTCTGAATATTCTCGACCGAATCGAGTTGGTTACACGAGTGGCTCTGGATCCTCTCATGTACGCGTGTCGCTGGTGTCCCTCCCGCCGGGGCCCGGAGGTGGAGCGCCCGGCTCTGACGGTCAGGGCTCCGACGACAGGATCTGTTTTAATCATGGGAAAGAGCTTTATGTATATGTGTACAGAGGAGTTAAGAAGGTACGTATAAATAAAGTAGTTACTTATTTACATAACCTTTGACTTAACTAATTGATAGCAAAACAATTTTATTTTTTTTAAATTATTCTTTGAAACCAAAATTTCCTGCGATTGAACAGTAAATTAAAGTATCCAAATTTTTTTTTTGCGACATATCTATATAAAGACCTTAACAGGCGAATACATTTCGATTTCACCACTCTATGAGAGATGTATCCAAAAACTTCCTTGACAATCTCGTTATATCGACTAGTTTGTGTAGTGGGCAGGTTTGCAGATTCAATTCAGGTCAGATCAATTTAAATAATAAATTTCTAAATTATCTTGGAGCCTGGGTGTTACTAGATGCTCCCCCAGTTCGTTGTCATACTCATGGTACATGCCTAGAGCACAGTTTGGGATCACACAATAGGTGTAATTGCCAGGTGTGTTATAATAATAACTACTGCTAATTACTGTATTTGTATACAAAATTGTGAACATGAGGACAGGAGAACTGTAACACAAACTAATAGTTGGATGGATAGATGCAATAAAAATATGTGTTTCTAGTTAACTAAAAATTCATAAAATTTAACAACCTATAGATTATCGAACAGTTGATTTTAGTATTAACATCTGTACTTGTCCTTATTCAGATTTCGAGAAATTCCAATTTTTAGACACAAATTAAACAAAATTAACTCTTAATATGAAGGAAATTAATTAAGGTATTATCATGTAGATGTCAAGTTAATTTGTTTATTCTTTGTAAAGTATTAAAATAATTATGAAACAAATTAATACCACTTTGTCAAATGTCACAGGAATAGATTACAGGAAACAAGACAAATAAATTTTTACAGCAATGCTCTCTGATTTGCATGTGTAATTATATTATAAAAGCCATAAATATTATGTATTATGATTGTGCATTGGATTTAAAACTAAGTGGCATTAAAATCTATTTTCTCCTGACATTTCACCTAGCATGGTAGAAGGTAAGATTTAGATTGACATAATCCTGTCTAAAAATTGGATCAATTACAAAAGCAAATTAGCAAAAGTATTAGAACAATTACTAATGTATTACCAATAACGAAAAGCCATTTTTAGAAAAGGATTTATTAAGTTATTAGGTGTTAGTATAAGTAGTGTTTTTTTTATTGTTCTCGGAAGACAAATAGCTGATGACGAATGCACTGAGGCCCCTGGAGATTTGTGCATTGGTCCCACCAATTACTAGAGTATATTACAAGAAGCTATTAAATGTGACATGTTAACAAGCAATCACTATCTCCATTATATCATTTCTAAACCCAAATTGTAGTTTTAAAACTAATTTTGTTACACCTTGATGCTCTGTTGCTCCATAATAGTATTTTCATAAAATAGTATCTTGTAAATTAGTTAACTAGAGTAGATAGATATTAATTTATGTATACATGGAAAATATGACTTATCAGCGTTTCTTAGAGGTTGTTCAGCATGATTCTTCAGGAGCATTAATTAAAGAGCAAAAGTGAGTGATGGCAAAGCTGACGAAGATCAAGGCTATCAGTATATAGGAAGTTGAAAGTATGTAGAAGTATGTATAAATATGTAGAATGTTAAAAGAGGTATCTATGTGGACTATAATACTGAGTTCTCTGTCCTCTATCCTGTTAGGGACATAAGAGAAATATATGTAATATGTATTTAAAAAACAGTGACTATTTTTAAACAGAATTAACTGAAGTATTTAACACTCTTTATAGTTCTTTCAGTAATTCAGGATAAGCCTTTACCAACTCCAAATGTGTTCGGTTTTTATCTATTAAGCAAAGTTTATCTTTTGATAAATATCTAGTTCAAAGAAGTCTTAGTAATTATCATTGTGATCTTAAAGTTTTATATGCTATTGCTTATTGATATTGAAATAGATACCTAATAATAAAAATATCAACAGGAAAATAAAATATTTATTTAAAATATTTTATAGAAGTAATCACTTTAAAAATAAATGACCAAATTGATTAGTCTGTTATAGCCTGCAATTATAAAGATAAAATTGAGTTATAATTATATTTAAATTTTAACTTCAATACCATAATGACAAAGAATATAAAACAGTTAAAGTGGAATGTCGGCACGGTGCAAAGCATCAACCTTTCAAACTGAGGCCCCAGGTTCAATCCCAACAGTTCAGTTTAGTCCGTTGTGTAGTACCTATTAGTCTAGTTTTTAGTTTCAGGGCACACAATTTATGTAATCAATTGAAATATTATTATTATAGTGATGTATTTTTATGTAACTTGATGAAAATGATTATACATTTTTTTTGTAAAGAAATACTGTATCCAGTTATGGTGAATGTTATTCTTTTTAAAAAGTATGTATAAGGTTCTGTAGTCAAATTAGGTAGGCTTATAGTTCGTCTATCTGTCTGTTGGTCACAATCTTTTCATTCATATCTACACATATAATAAAATCATAGTGTCTGTGTCTACTGTCTATGCATTAAAGATTTTTACAAAAATATAATTGGAGGACTTGAAGTATAAGTAATAGAAGTAAAAAACAACTATCGAAATTTTGGTTTATTTCTTTGTACGCTCTTCATGAGAAAAACACAATTATTGAATACAAAATCTAATTTATGAAAAATATAAAGCTGTAGTCTGAGTACCACTCAGTGTTTATTTCATTCAATATATAAGATATTAATTTTCATGTTTTTGGTGAGACAGTGCGCAGTGTTTGATACAAAACTGTATTGAATTGAGCCAATGAGAAATTATCAATAAGTGAGTAATGAAAATAAATAATTTTGTTTAAGGTTCGAGCCCCTAAATCGCGCCTAACGAGGTTTGGCATTCCGAGTTTAGATGATAGTAAATATATAACAAAAAACAAAACGGCTATCAAATTCATAGAAAAATATCAAGCAACAACGTAATTAAATCTGTTTTCCAATACAATTTGCAGTTTTCTTGCAATAGGTTTGCAAATATACCACATTTTTACGCACGATTTTTTCATACAAATTAGTATGGGCACACAGTCGTCAAACGCCTTACACTGCTATTGTGAACGCTGGGCTCCTTCTTTAATCCTTCAATCGCCCACAGGCTGCCAAGGTGAGAGGTTGCACCTCTTCTTTCTGAAAATTTCGCGATCTCTGTTTGTGTATAAATACAAAAATTCAGTGTAGGGGTACTACTGGTTTCAGTAGGTAGTTCCTGTGAAAAGTGATAAAATGATCAAAAACGTCCCAAACATTACAAATAAGATGGGAAGCGTTTAATAATTTATTGGAGTTTACTCCTCAAGAATTGATTTTCATATAGTTACCTATATATTATAGCCTGCGGTAAGTAAATTATATAGAGAATAAAATCAAGCTTTAACAAAATGTAAACGTTGATGTTTTACGTTAGTTTCAAATCGAAGATGGGTATATTATTTTTTTGAATAAATCGAAATGGGTGTCATATCATAAGTATTTCGGGGTGCTGATTATGAAAATGACTTTCATTTTCAAATCCAAAATGGCGAATATTACTTTTTTCTGATAGATCGATATTTAAGGTATCTCGCGATGCTGATTACGAAAGTAACGTTCATTATCAAATCGAAGATGGCGAATATTACTTTTCTGGTTAAATCGATATGGGTGTCAAAGTCAAGGTATCCCGGGGTACTGATTACGAAAATGACGTTCATTTTCAAATCCAAGATGGCAAATATTACTTTTTTGGATAAATCGACATGGGTATCATTCTAGGTTTCTCGAAGTGCTGATAACAAAAATGACGTTCATTTTCAAATCCAAGATGGCAAATATTACTTTTTTGGATAAATCGACATGGGTATCATTCTAGGTTTCTCGGAGTGCTGATAACAAAAATGACGTTCATTTTCAAATCCAAGATGCCGAATATTACTTGGATAAATTGATATGGGTGTCAAATTTTAAATATCTCGGGGTGCTGATTATGAAACTCACGTTCATTTCAAATCCAAGATGGCGAATATTACTTTTTGGATAAATCGACATAGATGTCATATTTAAAGTTTCTAGGGATGCAGATTACGAAAATGTTCGTTTTCAAATCTGAGATGCCAAATATTTCTTTTTTTAAAAAATCGATATGGGTGTCATATTCTAAGTTTCTCGGGGGCCTGATTAAGAAAATGACGTTCATTTTCAAATCTAAGATGGCGAATATTACTTTCTTGGATAAATCAATATGGGTGTCAAGTTCTAGGTATCTCGAGGTGCTGATTACAAAAATGGCGTCAATTTGGAAATCCAAGATAACGGATACCTGTTTTATTAATAAATTGTAATGGCCATAATTTTTGATACCTAGAATCAGACACCCATATCGACTTCTCAAAAAAAATATTCGCCATCTTAGATTTTGAAAATGATTTGTAACCAGCACCCCGAGAAACCTAAAATATGACACCCTTCTTCTATTTTTGAGTTTATTCAATTACGCTACAATGTGGGCGTCGTGTCGTTAAACAGGGTGCCTAGACAAGTGACTCAATTGTCGTAAACGCTAGTAGAATAGAATGACAAATACAACGTAATTTAGCGCAACGAATTTTAAATTGGCAGCAAACATTATTAACTTTCTTCCTATATATAAAACGAAACGTAAAGTCGTGTGAAAACCGTCGTCTAAAACGTAACAAAGTCGCACTTTTGACAAGCAATAACTACAGCAAGCGTTTCTTTCGATCGTACGAAGCATTTGCCACTTGTCTAATCGCTATGGTCTTTTAAAATGAAACAACAAATACTTTTGAAGTTTGTGATTTTGAATCTATGAATGAACGGATATACATATGTATTTAATCAATGGTGCTAAAATCATAACCCTACTTTTTGCCTCGCCATAATCGGGTAAAGAGACAATAACTCCTATATTTCTTCTGGAACTTAAATATTTTTTTAGAGTTGTGTTTATTATTTGCAAGTTTCATGTACTTATTTTTCGCAGGCGGCGGATCTCACAAAACCAGTTGACAAGAAGATGTATAAAGGCACAAATCCGACGTGTCACGACTTCAACACCGTCACGATGACCTCCGACAGCGTATCGTTAGTTATAGGATTTTCTACCGGCCAAATACAACTCATAGACCCTGTTAAGAAAGAATTAAGTAAATTGTATAATGAAGAGGTGAGTTCGCTCTTACTTCAAAATTACGTTTCTTTAGAGTGTTATCATGACCATATGACAAACATAGGGCTTTATTAGTATTAATAACGATTAACTTTAAAGAAAAAAATTAAACCGACTTCAAAAAAGAAAGATTGAAAACTACAAAAGAATTATTCTTTTTGATTAATGAAAACTTTAATAAAAAAATAACTTTATGAACAGGATACAAATAGCCTACTAAATTAGTAGACTTTCTGTCGTTAGTTATTAGTTTAGCACCGACTTCAATAACTGTCAAATTTTATTATAACGGTATTTTGTACGCACGCACTGTAAAAGGTTCCGTAGTCAGGATGCACAATAGTCATTTAATAGGTAGCGAAAGTCTAATCCACTGGTTCCCAAACTTATTTTGTCTACTGATTCGAGAGCTCATGCAGTCGTTGTCTAAGATGCCTCCTAGCTAAATGAAATTACAAATCACCCCCCAGGCCTCTACACAACGCCCCCATTTTTTTTCTGGGTCTCTTACCGCCCCCCTTTAGGCCTGCAGCGCCCACAAGGGGGCGTTATCGCCCACTTTGGGAATGGCTGGTCTAATCTATGCCATGCTTTATTGCATTACAGCACGAATTGGGCCGGCTTGTCCGGTGAAATACCACCCTCTTATAGAATATCGGCGTGAAATAACAGCATTATTGCTGTTGTGTTTCGTTCGGTGAGTGAGTGCCGGTGGCCCATCTCCCCCCTCCCCTCCTTTCCTTGAAAGCCGGCAACGCACCCGTGATTCTGCGGACGTTGCGAGAGTCCATGGGCGGCGGTGATCACTTTCCATCAGGCGACTCGCTTGCACGTTTGCTCTCTTTTATGAAAAAAAAATCAAATTTTCTTTGAAAGTGCTTTTTAAATCCTCCTGTCTTTACCAGAAATTTTCCGCACCATGGTTGAAAAGTTAGAGGAGAGTGAGACACTATGAATTTAAAAGCATATATCTCAGCAACTATTGATTAAATAAAAAAATCCCTTTGAAAACCATATAATTTTTGAAGATCTGTCTAACGATACCGATACATCCTTATGTGCATTGGATTTCTTTTTGCTGTTTTTATAAAAGAAGGTTCTATTAGAGGGGAAATTTCACTATACCGTTGTATAGCGGTTCATAGAATAAACATACTTTTTTAATTACATATAAAGTACCAATAGTTTCCGAGTAAAGAAGCTGTGACATACGGACAGGACGAAATTATATGGGTTCCGTTTTTGGCCCTAAAAAGTAATTCAAAGTAATGTGTTGTATTTTTTTTGGAATGAAATTCGTTATCCTTAACGTGATTTGTGGGAGGTGTATGTTGGTAGAAATCGTTACGTAACGAAGAAGATTTATGCTTCCTCCATTCGACTCTCAGCGACTCTCCTTGTCTTTTTCTAACACACGCTAGTTAATGGAGTAACGTAGGGCGTGACCCGTGCGCCGCACTTCGTTACATTGATTCACAGTGATCTTTCTGTCGCTTTCTGTTATATACGAGTGTGTGTGTGTGCGTGCGAGTATCGAGATTCGAGCAGATAAGCAGCGTGCGCGCCCGGCTGTATAACCTTTACGAGAAGAAATTTTGTTAAAACTTTTTGGTTTTTGTTTTAAATTATGCGTGGGTTTTATAGTCTCATTATTGCAATTAAGTTTTGAGAAATGCAAATTGCAACTAAGGAACTTCGTTCCTGACGGGGGTTCCCGACCGCACGCTTTTTTTTGAATTCATTATGTTATTTGATACTCCACACGATAACCACAAAATAAAATCTATGTATGCCCCTAAAACCAACTCCCAAAAATGTAAACTACTTTTGAAGTTAACGTCTGTCTATGAAAAAAAAACTTTTTGGCTGTTTATGTCAAATAGTATCTGAGAAAAGCTGCTGTGACAGACAGACAGACGGACGGACCAAGGTAAATCCATAAGTGACTCTGTTTTCAAATTTTGGACGAAACACAAAGTAGTTGATAATACTATCTGAATGAAGATATAAAATACATGAATTATTCCGATTTCACTTAATTTCAGTAGAGGTGAATTGGGGGTTCTGCGTCACTTGTTCTCGCTGCGCTCTACGTGATGCAGAACCCCCAATTCACCCCTACTAATTTCGTATTTGTCTATTCAGTTTTTTTTCTTTTTTTTTTCAGAGACTGATTGATAAGACGCGTGTAACTTGTATTAAGTGGGTTCCTGGTTCAAGTAATCTATTCATCGCTGCCCACGCTTCGGGTCAGTTATACGTATACAATGAAGAGTTGACGTGTGGGACCACAGCACCTCATTACCAACTTTTCAAACAAGGAGACGGCTACTCGATACACACTTGCCGAACGAAGTCCACGCGAAACCCACTGTACAGGTGGGTAATAGGTTCTGAGGGTAGCTGCATAAACGAATTTGCGTTCTCCCCGTGCGGGACGAATTTGGCTGTCGTATGCCAAGATGGCTTTCTTAGAGTGTTTCACTACGATACGATGGAGTTGATCGGTCGGGCGCGGTCGTACTTCGGCGGGTTTCTGTGCGTTTGCTGGTCGCCAGATGGCAAATACGTTGTCGTCGGGGGAGAAGATGACCTGGTGACCGTGTGGTCGTTCAGCGAGCGACGAGTAGTCGCCCGCGGTCAAGGTCACCGCTCGTGGGTTTCCGTCGTAGCCTTCGACCCATATGTAGTAAGCTTCAGCGATCCTGACGCTGAAGAAGGAACTGATGATGAAAGAAAAAGTGAAAGTGTGCAGTGCTATAGATTAGGTAGTGTTTCACAGGATACTCAACTCTGTCTCTGGGATCTTACCGAGGACGTGTTAAAACCTCCGGTGCGGGCGCGAGCGTCCGCGCATTTGTCACCAAACGGTCAATCAGTGTTTTCTCCTAACGGTGTGCCGGGTATGAAAGTTCCCACAAAGTGTACGAAGCCGGCAAAAATAGGGCCGAAACATGCGGAACTGAGCCAGCCACCTGCCGCTGGTGAACCCTCCGGAAAGACGGCCGCGAAGACGAAAACTAATGTTGCAACGTTGAATATTAGCGTCGGTAAGGCAAAAGAGGAGTCAGGGTCCCTTGGAGTGAATACTTTGACGCAGAGGCTCGCCGGGTTCTCGTTCGGTGAGCGACGCTCTGAACATCGCCGCAACTTCAGTCTGACGTCAACTAAAGGTGAACAGCGCACGGGGGGTGTAACGAATCCAACCCGCTCCCGACCCGGCGACTCCTGCGACCCTCTGAAATTGATCGGGACACCTGCTTGTCCCCGCTTCGATGAGTGTCCGGTGTTGGAACCACTTGTGTGTAAGAAGATAGCGCACGAACGTCTGACGGCGCTGTTATTTCGTGCAGAATACTTCGTGACAGCGTGTGCGGACGGCTGTGTGAATACTTGGGCTCGGCCGGCACGTACACATAACGGCGAACCTCGACATGCTTTGCATCGCCGCCTGGATAGGATTGACCTTGTCGACTAGTCGCTGGACTGTTGTTTTATTAGTCGACTCTTCCTTTACTAGTCGTCGACTTCTCATCAACTGGTTCTGAGCAGAATCGACATATTAAAGTCGCCGGTTGTTTGATCTCCAGGTTCAATCGTAGATACCGATTCTTCATTGACTGATAGTCGACTGGTCATTGATTGGCCGAAACCTCGTTGACCAATGGCCGACTCAATTGTTGATGAGTTCGCTGTCGGGTCGGTACGCATTTAGATAACTTCCGGCCAAATTTTACATCATATCTGGATTTTCATGTAAGTTTATGCGAATATCATAATATGAGGACGCCATTAGACTATCATGGACGGATCTAAAGCTCAAGATTAACAATGTCCATTCAGATTTTGCGATATTCCAAGATTGTTTTTGTCGCAATTTTTGCATTAGTTATGTAAAAAGATAAGTAAATAAGTTAAGTACTTATAATCTCTTGGCACGTACGCCTCCTATCGTGTGACGTCTGTGAATCAGAGCCCTAAAAATTATAATATTAAAGATATTTGTAATATATCTCTTCCTCTTTGTGATAGTCTATAGGCTGCCTTATATTCCTTTTCTTTCTATACTGACACAACATTAAAAGGATATCACAGGAATGCTACTTCTGTATAGCCTATGTAATAGTTATTTAACCATTTTATCAAATTGATTGACAATTAACAAGAAAGGTCTTCCAAATTTTTAAAATATTCTCGAAATTTTTCAAATAAAAAAATCACATGTATTTAATATGTGTAGAGGCCAAAATATACATTCCAAAGTTTAATATATTAGCACAAAACTGTGTATAATATGCCTTGACGCACAGTTTACTACAGTCTGTTTCAATAAATTGCCAGTTTCATTTATTTAAACAAGGCGTTGTAAAAGGTATAACGTTTTAAAAATATTAACTTTTTTTTGACGTTTTAAAAGAAATGACGACTTAAGATATACTGTAGATCAACTTTTATTTGGTGAGTAACTTGCATGCAGCTGTGGCATGCCTGTGAAATTAGATGACGTCAGGTGTATGTAATGCTATTAATTAATGGGAATGACAACAGCATAGATATAAATTATTTTAGAACGGCGATGTTGATTCGACATTTAACGATAGGTGTCCTTTCCGAAGCCGTGTTCCATTTAAGGTTAAAATTTTAGTCCACTAGATGGCGACACCTTACGCATTAATTTATTTTAACTACCCATTAAAAAACTACATAGTATTTGTCAAAATGTAAGTTGTTTAAGTGCCTAAAAAAGTCGATTATAAGCTTCGATCACAAATGAAGAACTAAATGCACAATCTCATGTAAAATCTAAACAAATTATTGTCCGAATTAACGTATATCTTTTTAATACCGTATAGCATTATCGGTAACATTGTGTTAATCTAAAGTAGACCTTACCACCAAACCATAAGCTTGTAAACGATTCTTGCATGACATTGAAACGACGTTTGTAAAAAAATATTTAAAATGCAATCTTACGTCTCGTGCGTAAAGTATAATTCACATAATCTGTGACTCACTCAATGTGCACTCAGATACTTATTTGAGCGCGCATTTGGTTCGGATATTTTTGGAGCGTTGATTGTGTATCTAGTTTTTTATTTGTGATCGAAGATTATAAGTATAATACTTCGCCGTTCTAAGTTTTATATTACGTCTGTGAACAACAGTATACTATATTCGAATTTTATTGTCATCTGAATTGTTTGTAGTCTGTTCACAATACCAAATATTAGTGATAAAAATTGTTCAGGCTTTATTAAACATATTATATAGGTAGTAGATACTGTGTATGATACTTATTATACATGATACTCAGGTGTCACAGTGTATGGAAGATGTAACTTCTGTTGTAAGGTGTCCAATTTGACCAAATGGAGAGACTTGTTTTTTGCAATACACGAGCTATTATCAATTCTTTAATTGAGTAACGCTTGCTTGGCGTTCTTTGTATTTTTCATTTAATGAATAACAGATATCTTTTTAGTAATCATTTTTTAAGGTTCCGTGGCCAATGGCAAAAAACGGAACCAAATTTGTCCTGTCTGTCCGTACGTCACAGGCATTTTACTCAGACTATTGTCAGTGCGTGATGAATTATGAAAGCATGTATATTCTATGAAGCGCTATACAATGGTGTAATGAAATTTGGAAAAAAATAAAATTAGGGGTGGCACTCCATAAATGGAATGGAATGGTTTAACTGAAGTATAAAAAACATGGGTATCTTTAGATAGGTTTTTATATATGATACAAAGGCTTATTTAGGTCAGTAGTCGCTGAGATATGCGGTTTTAAACACTTAAAAAGAGTCTCCCTTCTAACTTTTCAAACTATGGTGTGGAAAACTCTGAAAACATTTGAAATAGTAGACCTTAAAAAACAAGGAACAAGAAGGAAGGAAGCACTAGGAAAATTGGTTTAAATAAGATAATATGTTGTTTAGTTTTTGTGATAGGGGTATTTTTAGTTACACATCAGCAACCGCAGACATAACTATGTTTTTCACAATGGCATTGAGAAACGCTATGAAAAACAAAATTATGTTTGCTACTGATGAATTGAATGTTGGATCCCGACTACGGAATCCTTCACAGTGCGTGGTCCGACACAAACTTGACTGGTTTTTTAATATTCGAACCTGAATAGATTGATTATTAAGTTATTTCATGTTGGTTATTTCTGGTTGCAATAGAATTAATTTTGCGATTTATAAGGTTATATAGGTTATAATTAATATTGAGTAGCAAAATAATATTTTGAATGTAAATTTTTTTTACTGGCAACATAATTACTATTGACCAAGAAAATGAACTATTGAACAGACTATAAACAAAAAATAGTATAAGGTTGAAGCATTTATGTACAACACGGCCTTATGTAGTGGTATCGCGAGTATATAATGAGGTTTAGTATTTAACGACGGAACGGCGAGTGATGGATTCCATATTCAGACTAATGTATGATGTGTTTGTGTATTTTATATTTGTGCGTTGGTTCTGAAACTTTACCATGTTCTGTACTATTATAGTATATATTTTATAGGATTTTATATTAAATATATAAAATTCAATCTATTAAGAAAAACTGCATCGAAAAGAACGATAATCGACGATATTTTATCAATAAAAAAAAACAGTTTTAGATGCATTTTAGGTACTTTATGAAACGACTTCCGATTGTCAAAAATATCAAACTGTTGCCATTTAAAAAAAATAAACTTGTCTGTGGTATTTAAAAATAGATTGGAAAATATTTCTTACATTATTGAATATTTTTTAATATTCTAGAGAATGTTCTGTTAATTTAAATCTACATGTTTATAATAAATAAATGTTTATTTAGGATTGAATTACGTAGTTGTTTTATATAAATATATTAATTATGTACTTCTGTCCGTTTCGTTGTAGCTATACATTTTCTATGTCAATTCCAGGGTAAAGTTTCAGAAAAAAGGGGTATTGAAAATATTGTAATGATATACGAATAATATGGCAAGTTAGATAGCAATAGATGAGATTTAACTATGTACAGACGAATGTATATTGTAGGTATAATTTATTATAAGGAGACATTTTTTCTCGGCTCACATAATGTAAATATAGTATGTAGATTGTAAAGCAATCAAAGATTGCTTGTCTGTGGCGACGCACTCGTGTGCTTATTGTCTTTAAAACTATTTATTTATCACATTTTTTTATCAATTTAAGTGTTGTTGTCGAAAGACGTCTGTGAGACTTACAGAATTTTATCTAAACTTTTTAATACGTGAGACTTGTTGATAAGTTTGTTTTCAAATATTAAGTTACACCTATTATTATTATTAAAGTAGTTTAGTAGTGTTTATAGTTCGTCGGAATTATCTGCAGAACACATTTCTTTACTATGCGCCGCACCCATTAAGTATTTCAAGTTTGACTTTTGTCTTTGCAGCCTATTAATAAGTTGCCAGACTGCAAAATATGAATAATCGTGCAAAATCTTTAAATTATGTGATTAAAATTTTTGTTTTATAAAGTATATGTTAATTAGTTATCAATTTTCATGTTATTATCTGTTGCAATAAAATAATTTATTTTGACCGACTGCTGGTCAAATTTGAATAACTATTAGGACCCATAGAGAATAAAAAAATATTTAAACGATCCGGCTAAGTCACATACATCTGGCAACACCACACCTAAATCTAAAGGAGGTATAAGTAATAAATCTAAGATAGGTACTTTACTAGGCAAGTGTGCAGATATTTTCGACGGGTTGTAGACGGAATGTCACTGTCAGTTTGATTCTCGTACTATAATTAAAGAAACTATTCATATGCGTACGAAGCTTAATTTCATTTAAAGTTCACAGGTTTAGTAAATAATAAGTTAATCAATTACATAGAAAAATTATATACTTTCGTGTATACACCTCTCTTAACTTTTGTATTTATTTGTCGTGTATAATACAAATTTAACTTGTAACTTTGTGATCGTAGCCAGAATTTGTGAAATGTGTATGTAGAGAAAAATACTAGCTGCGAACATAAATGAATTTATAGCAAGCTGCGAAAGATACACATTAAATACATTAGAAAAAGTGAGAGGGAATCTACCGAATATGCTGTATGGAATGTAAAAACTTTTTCCTTTTTTCTTTGTGGCCTTATGTAGATATGTTGTTACGGTATAGCAATTCGTTTATTTGATGACAGCTAAACAAACGCATAATGAATCTTAAGTTAATCGTGTTAAGAGCTGTTTTAGATTGAAACATATCTAATTAGCGTGCCAAACCTTAGGGTTTGTTAGTTATATGAGATTATCTATTGATTTTTCCGGAAAACTGTTCCTTACTTTCTTTAGTTCATTACGAATTAATTACCTGAAATTACTAAGCAGTGTTAAAATCCTGGAACCGTAGGGTGGCTGAAATTTTAAATGCTATTACATAATTACTTTGTACAGTTTATTCCACAACACTGATAATTGTCATTCAGTGAATGAAGTTTTATATTATGGGCCTTTACTATTTTAAATTCCCAACTTAATGTGGGTTGTGCTGATAGATTATAAGAGAGCTAGCCTTGTTGGAGCGGTTATTTAATTTCAACATATGTATTACTGTATTTTCGCGCTCTGTATTGGAGGGAAAGTGTTCTTTACTGGAATGCAGGGAAAATAACATTATGTAAAACTTGACATGAAAAATTGATTCGTCTAAATGGCGCCAGTTGCAGTTTTTATATTTTATTTTATGTTACAGAAATTAGTTCCACACTTTTCCGCAATATGGCGAGACCATTTTTGTTCAGATTTTTAGGTAGTTTGACTGTTCTTGAAACTAGTATGTTTATATTAAAACTAAAAAAAGCATTATGAGCACCACTTAAAATATATTTGAAATTCACTGAAAAATTTTTATAATTATCGTAAACTCATAATTATAATTATCATAGATTCCAATAGTGAGGGCAGAGTGGGGATAAGTGAGAGGTGACACTACTGAACTACGACGTCAAGAACTCGTAGTGTTATTGTCCAGGAATAGGAGTAACAGAGACAGCTTGTACATAATATACTATTCAAGTTTTTTAGACCAATAACTCTTACATTTACTTCTGAACCTTATTTTTTTCAACAAATTTAAAATATCTACTCATTGTGGTGTTCATAATTATTAATTTTGTTTTTAATCACAAATAAAAAACTAGATCACAATTTTCTGTAAAATCTCAACAAATTATTGTCCGAATTGACATATCGTATAGTACTTTGATAATATTGTGTTAATCTAAAGTAGACCTTACTGTCGAAGCATAAGGTTATAAAAGCTCGTAATCTTGCATGACAGAAACGAAGTTTGTTAAAAGTAAAATATTTAAAATTCAATCTTACACTTCGTGCCTAAATTCTGTTCTAAATTTAAATTCTAAATAAATTCACATAATAGATTAAATTCGCTATTTATGTCATTTTGATTTGTTACGTGAACGTGACAAGTATAACACATTACATTATAGTGCTAGACAAAGCACAAAATGTTGAACGCATGGAATTATTAATCTACAGTACAAATTTCATGGTTGCACGCTATCGCACGTTAGACAAGACGTATTCAGACGCAATCTAAAAATACAGAATATTTGGGAGTTGCATTATTATGCAATGATTGATTTTTTTTTAAATGGGAAATTATGAACGAGTTGTTATTGAATATATCATGATTGTCTAGAAATTATTATGTAACTTTGATGAATGAGAAAGGATCTAAAATCATTATTAAAAAAGGTTTTGGTTTTAGTGTGTTGTCTAAATAATAGAAAGACACAGACAAACGAGGTACAACCGTTTCGTGTACGTTTAATATTGATAAAAATCCTTGACTAAAGAGCTAAACAAATAAATATGTAAATATAATAAGACACAAATATAATGAAGAATAAAGTTGAATCTTATTGAACGCTATTCACATTTCATTCTTACATACTATGTGTATTTTACTGTGAATCTGTACGAAGCGCAATACGAAAGCCGGATTTTAAACAAGCTTACAAAGCTTGGCTTCAAGCCAGCATGTGAGAGCAAGACAACTGATTACTCTTATTATGTCTTGAGAGGTTGTTAGTTGGTTGTTAATTGGCTGGTTGTAGCCACGGATTGGTCTCGACTCGGGGTTAACTATCTGTTTTCTTCTGCTATTTTGATTTGACAAGTAATTCGAGGAAATTATTTAAACCGTTTAGTAAGCCTTAAAGTTTAAAGCATTTTAGTAAGGCAAGTCGGGCTTTTGGACTTAAATGAAGGTACAATCAGTGGAGGAAAGCTATATTTTTTTAACAGTGAGAAGAATGTTACTATGGTCAATTTACAGTGTTCATAAGGTTATAATTACGTACAGCAAATCTTTTTTTACAATCTTTAATTTTCAGTGCCGAAAATATATTAAAAAAATCAAGTACTTCTAAAATTAAAAATTCGACTCTATTAATCAGAACAAAGATAAAAGTATAACCCGAGTAACTTAAACCCGAATGCGGCAGTATGGTTCTAAATTTCTTATTCATGATTTTATACTTAATGGTGTTAACGTCATGTCATTTTAACGAATTTAATAAAAAATAACTATGTGACGTTATTATTATTACCTTGGATTATTACGAAATACTGAACACGTCAATAAAATGATCTTAATTATTTGCCAAAAACAAGAATCTCCGGTTTTTTTAGCAATTTAGTCGTGTTGCTTTTATGATTTTTGAAGGAGCACTTTGACATGTTTGCTATTAGCTTTTTCAAATATTACTTAAACAAATGTACACTCAAATACTTATTTTAGTGCATATATGGATCGGACATTTTTGGAGCGTTTATTGCGTATCTTGTTTTTTATTTGTGATCGAAGTTTTCAGTTTAAGAAATATTCAAACTGTTTAAATAGATAAATACTTGTAGTAATAGCTAATAGTCATGGATATATGTGCGTTGAATTATTTCTTGGTTATATGTTGTTATTTTTAACACTTGTGGTACAATACAAAATATATTGTCGGAGCTGTTCCTAGGAACAGGTTTTTTCTCACAGAAAAATGACGAGATGGACCAATAATCTGGTAACACGAGCCTTTTTAGTTAAAATGTTGTAAGCGCGACAATTGTACTTTTAACAGGGAATAATTGTATAAAAGTAACTAAAGAAATTATTTTGAGTTTTGTATGCAAGATTTATATTGAAATATTTAATGGTATTAAATATATACATGCATTTTTGAATGGTATCTATATATTTACGATAGAATTTAAAAGTACAGTAGAAAACGAATTATGGCTAATTTTGAGCTATGAAAATTTATTGAAAATTTTCTCGAGTTATCTATTGCAATAATTATCGTAAGTCAATTTTTAGCGCTTATGTTTTCCATGAAAAGGTTCGATACCATTAAACTTCCTTATTTATAAGATGGTTTCTTGTTTGAATCCTACGCACGTATGTCTATGGTTTTTAAATTTTAATGTATTCTTAATTTTTTTTTTGATTTTGTTACATGAGTCTTGGTGTTAATTATCTGCCCAAAGCATAAATGACACATATATCATTGCATATAAATAATAAAATTATAAATACAATTGAAAGCCACAGAACAATAAAATATCGGAATCTTATTATAATTTTTGAGTGTTGTCATTTAGTTTTATTTTTAAATAGTGTGATTGGATGTTATAATTTGAACTAATTTGAAAATGGAGTTGTGCGAGTATAATAGCAATAAATATTTCTTGTATTGTTACATTTTTGCATGTCACCTAAGGGAGATGTAAATAAATCTAGTATTGTTATAGCGTGAATACAAAAGGAGTTGTTAGAATATTAGATTGTTTAACGTTCCTTCGTTCCAGTAAACGAGATTAGTTCCGGAACGTAACTGTTAATAGTCACTGACATGCTATTCTATTTAATTTTATTTAAAAACTGTTCAAAACTAGCAACACACGAATTACAAGCCTATCGAGTTATTAAATAGAGGATTCTCTTTATAAAATTTGCCTTTTCATTGAACCATTATCAGAGCCATAGACTATAAATTCTAGATGCCGTGTCTGAGCAGCAACGGTGAGGCAAATCAGATAACTGACTCACCTGTACATACGACACACATCAGATAAGGTGATCGGTTCCTATTTCTTTAGAAAATACCACCAACACCTACATTTTATTGGCTTCATTTCGTAGTCCGCGTTCGATCCTCAACTACGGAACAATACTACAGCAACAGTCATTTTTTTCTACATTAACATGTGGGTAGATTTCGCGTTTATTGTAAAAAGTTAGTTCAATGAGGGTGCGTCGGTGGGTAGGAATCGGAGGGTGTGTCGTCGTTGTGACAGCACTAGCTGGAAGGTATAAACTTTAATAATTCATTTTTTTTTATATGAAACTAAAAACACATTACATGTTTCTGAAAACTGCACCTAACTCTACCCGCGGGGTTATAACCTAAAAATTTGCAGACAGCGACAGCCACGAGATCTCTGTGCGACCGGTGATTAGGTAATTGTAATAAAAAATTAGTATCATGTATGACGATTGCGTATCTATTATTCTGTAACCGTAAAATGCACTTTTCGCGGTAGATTTAGCGCCACTATACAAATTACATTACACAAATGTTCATTTTGACAGCAGATATCGCGCGATATTGGCTGTCGCATGCTGTCTGCAAGTTACGTAATAAGCGCGCCGGTCGCTAAAGCGGCGCCGGCGCACGGACAATGGGGAGCGAGGGCGGCGGTGCAGTGCCGCGGGAGGTGCGCTTTACTCTACTAATTTAAATACTTATACAGAGTTATTACGTTTCAGACAGTACAGCAAAACTTAAAAAATGTTTTTGGGGAAAGTATTAAGTTTTGAAAAAAGTCACAGAACAATAGTTTTTAGGTATTATGACAGGAATTTCGCACTAAGAGGTTATTAGTATTTTTCAATTAATCCTGTATACGAGTATGTGTGTGTGTGCGAGTATTGAAGATTCCTGCAGACGAGCAGCGTGCACGGCCGGCTGTATAACAAGAGGGTCTGTTAAAACTTATTTGTTTATGTATTAAATCACGTTAGTTTCATTGTCTCATTATTCTAATAGAATTTTAACAATCTATAGAGCAAAAGTGAGTGGTAAAAAAACCAAGGAAGACCAAGGCTGACTTATGAAGATCAAATAGCTAGGGTAAGCCGACGGAAAAGTCAAAAGCACTCGCATACCTAGGCGAAAATGTATGAGGAGAATGATGAGATTTGAGGAAGCGCAAGAAGTATATAAGGACCGCGACGCTTGGCGCTCCGTCTTCTGACTACCCCGTTGAGGATACGGCGTGAAGATATGTATGCGTAAATTTTAACAAATGTAAACTACAGCTAAGGAATTTCGCTCCTGACGTTTTTCTAAACTGATGTAGTCAATAATGGAACCTAGAATAAAAATGGACCGTAAATAAAACTACGATTATAACTACTAATATTTATTTGCTACATATATTACACTAATTGTAAGTCTAGAAGCCAGGGTCCCAGCCCGAGGAGTCGGAGGCGTCCACGAGCCTGTAGCACACCACCGTGTCGCCCGGACTCACTTCGAACGAGGTGTCCTCAAACCGCAACCCGCACTCCATGTCACGCTTTATTGTGTCCACTTCATCTTTTAAATGCTTCATTGACGCCAATTTACCTGCAAAACCAAAGTTTTTTTTTCTTTTAGGCGTGGCGCACAGTTTAGCGCATTTGCCAATGTCACGTATTAATAAGTAGAATCCAGTAAAATCACAAGTAAATTGGTTTTTTCTTATCCTAAAACTCCTCCAGTAAAGTGGTAGTAAGCTTTACTAAAATTATAAAGGACGGAAGAGCGCGAGAACTTCAGCTACACATGTTTATTTAGACCTACTCCATCCTTTTCACTCATACAGAACTTTAAAACACAATCACTTTTGTACTTTAAAACTCACAAAAATTAAAAAGATTTAAAGAAGAATTTAAAGAAAATATCAACCTCACTTCTCCCGTTCCCGCCAAAAAGTCCAAAACAAAAGTTAGAACGTTCCATTTCACCACGTTCTTATTAAGGCGACGCATTGATAAACAATAATCTAAAATAGACCTTCTGTTCTATGCAAACGTGCGCACTAGCTTACGAAAAATACGAAAAAACAGTTATATACGTTTCTTTTAAAAACTATAATTAATTTTAAAAAATCTAACCGTCATTTTGAGGAAAATGTTAAAGCAAACTATACAGAAAATTTAGAAATATAAATCAATCCCATTGCTCTGAAAAATGTAAATCTCTTTTAAAAGCGGTTTCTTGGATATTTTTTTTGTGTTACAAAAGTTAACCAACCGTGTAACTGTCAAAATAAAGTCAATGAAATGAAGAATCAGGATACCAAATTTCAACTGTCATACGTTTTGTGGTCACAGATCCCTGGCGTCAAAATTTCCAATGCGTCGCCTTAACGCGCTCTTGTTATGTCTAATAGGTGGAATTTTGTAAATACTTTACTATTATACCAACAATATTTGTACGTTTGAATCGCGTCCTTGAAAACTGCTCTAACGATTTCGATGAAATTTACAACACAAGGGTTTAGAGGGACGAAATATTGATCTAGTTAGAAAATTAGTTTTTTACGTGATTTCACACACAACATTGGTAATTTGTATTGTATAGACTCAGGTGTTACTTTGCGGAATTCCATTTAATATGGTAAATTACTAAAATCTTTAGCTATTTTCTGCTCAAACTCCAAAAATCACCAATCGACACGTGTTTCGCTTCTCAACGAAGCATCCTCAGTATATACCAGAAATACGTGTCGATTGGTGGTTGTTTCAGTCAGCTAACCTGCACCGAATAGATTTGATTCGGTGCTGGTTAGCTGACCGAATCCTATCTCTGGTATATCCTGAGGATGCTTCGTTGAGAGGCGAAACACGTGTTGATTGGTGGTTGTTTCAGTCAGCTAACTTGCACCGAATAGATTTGATTCGGTGCTGGTTAGCTGACCGAATCCTATCTCTGGTATATCCTGAGGATGCTTCGTTGAGAGGCGAAACACGTGTTGATTGGTGGTTGTTTCAGTCAGCTAACCTGCACCGAATAGATTTGAGTCGGTGCTGGTTAGCTGACCGAATCCTATCTCTGGTATATCCTGAGGATGCTTCGTTGAGGCGAAACACGTGTTGATTGGTAGTTGTTTCAGTCAGCTAACTTGCACCGAATAGATTTGATTCGGTGCTGGTTAGCTGACCGAATCCTATCTCTGGTATATCCTGAGGATGCTTCGTTGAGAGGCGAAACACGTGTTGATTGGTGGTTGTTTCAGTCAGCTAACCTGCACCGAATAGATTTGATTCGGTGCTGGTTAGCTGACCGAATCCTATCTCTGGTATATCCTGAGGATGCTTCGTTGAGAAGCGAAACACGTGTCGATCGGTGGTTTTTGGAGTTTGAGCGGAAAATAGTTAAAGATCTGAGGAATTTATCACATTGGTAATTTGTATTTATTGATAATTTTGTGACAGAGTTGACTTTCTGAATAGCACAGTGGGTACAGCATGGGTCTACCACGCCGAAATGTGGGGATCGTATCCTGCGATGTGGTTAGACTTTTTTGTTTTTTTTTTTTTATAGTATAAATTCGCCAGGGTCCTAACGTGTCACTGTTGACTGTTATACTGCAGATGTAATAATTACGGGATATCTTTATTTTGTTTTGCATACAAAAAAAACATTCATTTAATGGAAAAAATGCACAACCTATCATTATACCCTATATTCAAAATGTTTGCTGGCGACGGGAAAATGCTGGTATCGGACTTGCCTCACCTTTATTTTTGCTCAAATTTTGAGATTTTACACGAACTACAGACTTTTGGCGAAGTTGTAGAACGCAAGTTTTCCGTTGTCATGGGTACTTTTATACCCTTCCGTATTTACCCATCCTTTCGAAATAACCTTGTATATAATTAAACCTAAAAGACTGAGCAAAGTTCGTTTGTCTAGGTACTGATTTTAAATTAAGTTCCTGATGAGCCTAAATTTTGAACATATCATGGTTTAAAATTTGATGAATACAAGGAAATGAAAATAAGCAGAGAAATAAATCTGAAAATCGCATGGCTCTGTAGTTACCTCACTAAGGTGTTTAAAACAGATGACATTTCACATACATAAGAAAATGTTTTTAAATGGATTGAGAAGTATAGAATGATTCAAAATATGCCGTTGCATGAGTGGTTGTAACAGACGTAAAGTAAGGACCAAAGACGCTCAGGCTCGGACCTTCGTGGACGAGTCGTCCGTTCCGCAACACCCTGTAGCGCGCGGCGCGCGCGAGCGAGCCCTTCACGCAGCGGCAGCCGGCCACGGGCACCTTCTTCTTGCCTTCCGTTACGGTGAACAACTGTAGCACGTTCGCCTCGCCTTCAACAATCATTTTATTGTTTTTATAAAAGAGGGAGCAAACGAGCAAGCAGGTCACCTGATGGAAGTCACCACCGGCGCCCATGGACACCCGCAATGTCCGGAATCACGGGTGCGTTGCCAGCTTTTAGGAAAAGGAGGGGAGGGGGGAGATGGGCCACCGGCACTCTCACTCACCGAATGAAACACAACAGCAATAATGCTGTTATTTCACGCCCATATTCTGTGAGAGGGTGGTATTTCACCGGGCGAGCCGGCCCTATTCGTGCTCCAATGAAGCATGGCTTTACCACCAACAAAGATATCACAAACATACAGCAAACAACCACCAACAGACATACAAATTAAAAACAAAACGCTTGACGAATAACCAAAATTTTTTCAATGCTGTACTACATTGGATAATATTTACTGTTATTTGTTAATATTTCATAATTTCGTGTAAATAACGGAAAAGCAATGTTGTTAGTGCTACGTGTAATATTTCGGACCAACAAACGATGAAAATTTAGCAAAATTTTGGTTAGTTTCTTATTTGTTTACATTAAAGTCAAAAATGAAAAAAATGAGATATAAATAGATTTAGTCGGTTTCCAGTCTTTGTAGAAAGCAGTCAATCAATATACACATAATATTACAAATCATTTATCTACGACCTTTACATACACGCATATCAGATAGATAAGCATCTATATAACAAATCTATTACATATTAGGCATGTTCGGCCTCACTCAGACCTTAGTATTCTTAGTAAGACTCAGACATTAGTTATTCTTCAGAATAAGAGTTCGACAGTTATGAAACTCTGTCTAGCCACGACGGAATTTTTATTTATTGACAACTTTAATAAAAAAACATACTATAAAATTAACGATTTCATTGAAGACAAAACAATAATTTGAGAATAATTCTCTTGACACATGCATTTATTTTTTGAGTATTGTGTTTTAAAATACTATAGTTAAATTATATATAAAAAAATTATATATGACTGAGTTTCTTGTCGGATCTCAGCACAGGTTTGCGTTTTGGATCAAATTGTAGATTTGACATTCAAAAATACCTTGCTTCACTCGGAATTTACTTGAATAAATTGATTTCACTTTAAGCATTTTGAATCTCCAACACAAATTAATCTGCACTTATTTCCAATAACCAAGAACATTCTCGAATACTGCAGCTTTTACGAGTAAACAGATTTAAAGCACTACGCGAACCAGTTCATCTGTTCAAAAGTTATGATGCTACAGACAAACAGAAACATCAGTGTTAGACTCTTTTCGTAAGAGGTTAAAAAGGTTGTTATTTTCAAAAGCTATAGCGCAAGTCCGACTCGCGCTTGGCCGCACTGTATCAGTGTACCAGCGGCAGGCCACTCACCCACGAGCTCCTCCTCCTGCCTCTTGGGGATCCTGGAGCTGATCTCGGCCCTCACGTCGTCCACTAACTTGTAAATGACGTTGTGTCGTCTCACAGACACGTTCTTGGCCTTGGCTTCCGCGGCCAGCGCAGGCGCACAGTCTACGTTGAACGCGTATATCACTGCGTTGAAGGCTTCTGCTATCTGCAATTTCGTTCATTTCAGAGCTAGTCGGATAGAAAAACATAGAAAAATACCAACTGTCAGTCACAAGTAAATTGTTATTGTTAGATGGCAGCACCATCAAAGTGCTGGGTGCCATCTATTAACGATTATGATTATATAATTTAATCACAAAATATAACAGTTGATAAATCACAATAGACTTTTTGGCGGGAACGGGAGGAGTGAGGTTGACATTTTGTTTAGATTTTCTATTTTTTTACATTTTTGGGAGCTTTAAAGTATAAAAGTGATAGTATAATGTGTTTTAAAGTTCTGTATAAGTGAAAAGGATGGAGTAGGTCTAAATAAACATGTGTAGCTGAAGTTCTAGCGTTCTTCCAAGAAGTCCTTTACAATTTCAGGAAAGCCTACTATCACTTTATTGGAGGAGTTTTCCGATAAGAAAAAACTAAAATACTTGTGATTCTTCTTATTAAATACGTGACATTGGCAAATGCGCTACTGTGCGCCATGCCATAAAGAAAAAAAAATCACAATAGTTAACATTTGATAAACTGATATTTTTGAACAGCCTACAGAACAGGATCGCTGTAACTACCCATGACTATGCGAGTCGTGAACGATAATATGCGGGCTATTACTTATATGAAATGGTCATTTTATGTAATGCCTAAGTACACCATAATTAGCCTAATTCAATAATCGGATGACGAAAGACATATACATCAGCCATTACCTCAATGTCGTTGGGTGTGACCTGCCCCACTCCAAAATGCACCAGGTCGAGTCTAACGCGATGGTGTTCGTCGTAAGTCTCCAAAATGTCTAATATCGCTTCCACAGAGCCGTCCACGTCACCTGCCCGTTTTATATATTTAGCTTTATCAGAATGTACAATACTTTCCTAAGAAAAAGAATTGCCTACAAAAAACTAATTAAAAGATAAGAAATAATCATATAGTAAAAATTCATCAATATGTTTTGTTTTTGAAATTTCTAGTCTACCATATTAAGATTAACTTCACAAAATTTTATACTAGTGTAGATAGCACAGGATACGTATAGATACAGATTATGGCTAATTTAGATACATATTTTAATTAAGTGGACACAGATATGGTCAGATACGTCCCTCCGAATGCTCACCTTTAACGACCACACTCAGTTCAGGGTGGTCGTCATATTGGATCATCTTCTGGCGCGGTCCGTCGGGTCTCATCCTCATCCTACCCAGCGCTCTCTTACGCGCCAGTTGCTCGCGATACTTCTCCCTGTGCGCAGCTTCCTTCGCTTCTATCGCTTCTAAATCCGCACTCTGTTTCTCTTTCATACGTTGACTGTGGCGCCATTTCATCACTTCGTTCGCTCGTTTCTGCATCATGGAAATGTCAACTTGGAAGGAAAAATACGATTTTTAAGGAGCGCTCCCACGTTGGTTTGGGCTCTCCCAAAGAAGACAAACAAATAAAGTCAAATGTTTGGATTCACTATAAAGAATGCCGTAGGCGCTAGCTATCGCGTTTGTAGGGTGTTGTAGGACACAACACGTGTCCTGGTGTGTGCCCTGTATGTGACGTGCGTTTTGATACGTGACGTGCTGCCGTGTGTTCTGGTTTGTGATGTGCAAGTGACGTGTGTTCTGATGTGTGATGTGCACGTGACGTATGTTGAAGTGCCGATATGTGATCTAGTGTGTGACGTGCTGACGTATATTGTGGTGTGTGACGTACACGTGACTTCTGTTGTGGTGTGTGATGTGCTGAGGTTTGCTCTGGTGTGTGATGTGCATGTGACGTGTGTTCTGGTGTGTGACGTGCCGACGTGTGTTCTAGTGTATGACATACACGTGACGAATTCTGGTGTGTGAGGTACTGACGTATGATCTGGTGTGTGACGTGTGTTCTGGTGTGTGACGTGCCGACGTGTGTTCTAGTGTATGACATACACGTGACGAATTCTGGTGTGTGAGGTACTGACGTGTGATCTGGTGTGTGACGTGTGTTATGTTGTGTAACGTGCTGACGTGTGTAGAGTGTAGCGTGATGTAGTGCAGTGTCAGTAGTCATACCTCCGAGGCGACCTCGAGGACCTGGTCTCCGGCAGCGGGCAGCTCCCGCCAGCCCAGCACCGACACGGGCGTCGCTGGGGGCGCTTCCTGCACCACTCGTCCGTCGGACGAGTTCAGCACTCTCACCTCCATGGGATAACATACAAACGTTTTAACTATGAGTTTATACTATTTATTCTCTTTTATATATTGACAATTCGTTTCGCGTTTATTAAAAACAGCTATTACCCGCGACTTCGTCCGCGTGGAATTAAAAAAATAATGCCTATGTCTATCCCCAAGATTTAATCGATGTCCTTCTAAATTTCACCAAAATCAGTCCAGTGTTTTCGCCATGTATTTTTAATTCAAGTTTAATTTAATTCAATTTCAAGTATTTTTTAATGTTTATATAAATACTTTAAACTGTTAAATAGTGCAAAATAAGTATTTACGATGTAAAAAACAACTTATATTTTGGACTGAAACAAAAACTATTATTGCAATTCTCATGGATGAAAAACTTTTCAATCCAGTGTCTTGAGATGATGTTTAAAAAAAAATTACGTATTCGTGTATTTCAGATGATTAATGTAAATGTTGGACTTACTTTAGCCCAGCCCAGGCCGGCTACGATGACCGAGCCGCGACGTAACGTCCCGCGTTGGACCAGCACCGTGGCTTGTTTACTGTACCACAATATATTATACTAATGTTACTGCTAGAGATCGAACAATGTCAGCCTTATAGCCCGGGTCAGAGACTAAGGCTACGGTATTCCCCGCCTGTGGCAAAAGTAATTTTACAGGTTTTCAGGGTCACGGCCGATCGGTAGGAGCTTCGAACGTCCATCCATGTGACCCCGAAGAGGACGACAGTGGTGTGGTCCGCGTTGTCATGTCATATTCTACTTCGAAGAAATCGAATATGTACGTAAACACACACACATACGCCCATATACACACCCGAACATATGGAGACACGTGCACGCACACACGCGCACATACGCATACACAGTAGTCTGTAAAACAAATGCTATAAAACAGTTTCTAAACTTGTGGTCGATGGAGCTCAAAGGGGTCCGTGTAAAGAACGCCGAGGAACCATGGCGAGCCTACCTAACATAATGCATTAGTATAAAAATTGGTATACAATAATTTGTGAGTAAATACTATTGAACATTGGCGCCTCTTGGTGTCATTCAACTCCAGCTTACCATCGACTTATCAAACGAGATGTCGGTTTTGATTGCGTATGTAACTACTTATTTATGTGAGGTAGGGTTTTTAACTATAGTGTCAATAAAAACTAAGAATCGGAATCGGTAAGAAATGCAAGATGACATGTTACTTGCGTTGTCAAAAAAGGCTGCTCAATTTGACGTTCTAATCCAGCATAACCAGCAGCAATCGTCACACTAATTATTCATGTGTAAAGATTAAACACAAACAATAAAAACTGGTAAAAGCTAAACCTCGTTTTTTTATCTTTTCGGAAAGGGTTTGTGGACTCAATTTTAAGAGGGGTCTATGACTAGAAAAAGGTTAAGAAACCCTGCTATAAAGGCTCTCACCCTGAGCGCGGGTTCACGCAGGCCTCCAGCACTACGCCTTCAACGTAGCCTGCGGGGTCGGCGCGAAGACCCAGGAGCTGAGCCTGCAGTGTTAAGGCCTCCACCAGTGTGTCCAGGTTCTGTCGCTTCAGAGCCGACACGGTCACGGCCTGCACATCTCCCCCCAACGCCTCACACACCACCCCGTACCGTGCCAGCGACCGGAGAGTGTGCTCCTGTATTTTTTTGTACAATTCCCTTAATAGGGAAGGCCAAGGTATCTATGTCCCTAACAACCGATGTCTTCAGGAATAAAATGATACATTCTTCATTTTATTTTATTAAAATGTCAACGCAATACATTTTAATGTTTCTTGGAGTTTCTGGCGACAAATATATTGAGGCAGTCTTTCTAGTAAAATCTACTGAGGCGGACTAAGCCACTAAAAAAATCTCAACATCACACTACTAAATAAGCACTTTTTTCAACAATTCCACATAATGCACAACAGCGTAGAGACTTGAGACGCAAAACTACGCCAATTTCACATCACAATATCCACTAGAAACAATTTGCAAACAATTTAAATAAACGCCCGACCGCCCATACTATCCCAAAAACTCCGTGTGCTCCTGTGCAATCAGTGTTACCCACATCATATCTTTTCCCTGGTTTGTAAAGCGACGCATTGATAAACAAAAATTTCATCTAAAATAGACCTGTTCTATACAAACGTGCACGCGCTAACTTAAGAAAATTACGAAAAAACAGTTATTTTCGTTTATTTTAAAAACTATAATTAATTTTAAAAAATCCAACTGTCATTTTGAGGAATATGTTTAAAGTAAACTATACACAAAATTTAGAAATATAAATCTGTCTTGTTGCTCCGAAAAATGTAAATCTCTGTTTTAAAAGAAAGTTTCTTTGATACGTTTTGTAGTCACTTAGAAAAATTGAGATCCCTGGCGTCAAAATTTCCAATGCGTCGCCTAAATAGTTTTTTGTCAATAAATGGCGTTAATTGTGGTGATCTGTAGAGTCAGGAATGGAGACTTTTATAACTGGCCCGTTGGAGGTATTATTGAAAGCTCCTCCAGTTTGAAACGTGACACCCGTAGTGCAACCCTGGTGTTTATTTTATCACACAATTTATATACAGTGAACCTGGATAATTTTGACAGATCAACGCTACACGTGTGTCCATATTCTATAAATTTAGAGTCATAGAAAAGAATATTTTATTTTTTTACTGAAATTGAATTGCTGCTCATTCATAAATAATGGCAAACAGCTTAAAAAATACTCAATGATACACAAAATTTATGCTCTTATTGTCTGTTAAAGTTATTACCCCTATATGGGTAACTTTGACACAGGTAGAGTCAGTAATTGAAATGTAATAAATTTCAATTTTTATAACTGGGTAACAAATTGAAGATGTCGTTGAGTAACAAATATAAAGTTGCAGTTTTATTCTACATATAACTTGCTGCTAAAATGTGAAGTTCAAAAGATTAAACTGAAAATTCTATAAGTTTTGTAATCATCGCTGAAAAAGTATTATAAAAGATAATAGTCTGTCTACAAAATAGACAGACAACACAGAAATTCTTCCCTGTGTATAACATTTTGCCACTTTTGGACCAAAACAGATATTAAAACTCAAAATTTTAAATGGTAAACAATATAAAATAACTATAATTTTGAATCTTAGCCTTCGACTACGGCGATGAATTTGTAGTATGTTTGTAATCATTTCAATTAGCTACTGTAAGTACATAAAATATAGGCATACCTACAATGTTCACACCTGGCTTGTCGATTTTGTTGATCGCCACCAAGATGGGAACTGCAAAATAATTAATTATAATAGTTAAAATTACTTCCTATGAAAATAGCCATAGAGATGTCAATAGCTAATGGTAGGTAACTCGTCTACTATTTGTAATTGCTATATTTTCTACTTTTAATAGCTGTGAAGACCACTGAACACTTTGTGACCACTGACAAGCTTTTTTGGCCAACCTCTGACTGCATTTTATGGGCACTGACTCCTTTTTGTGATTAATGGCAACCATTGACTTTTTATGACAAAGGCTATCAATTAACTTTCGTGGAGTGTTAAAGACTCTTTTTTGTGATTAATGGCAACCATTGACTTTTTATGACAAAAGCTATCAATTAATTTTCGTGGAGTGTTAGAGACTCCTTTTTGTGGTTCATGGTAAACAATCTTTTGTAACTAATGTGTGGCTGGTAGCAATCATAGTGTTTTTAGGGCTAGTGGTAATCATTGACTACTTTTTGTAGTTAATGTCAAGCATTGACTACCTTTTTCTGGCCGGGGGTTACTGATATGCTATGCAATCTTAACTAAGCTGGTCTATGCCATGTAGATAATTTAAGGCTAATATCTCACTTACTTTTGTTTTAGTGAAACGTCGGGATAAGATGGTATTAACTTTACACAATTTACAGGACATAGACCTGGTTAGTCATAATTGTAAGATATTCACAAGTCATGAAAGTTTAAAAAAGTCAATATAAGTTTTGTAGCTGAAGGCGTCTACGGACTACTTTATGTGGCTGGCAGCTTCTGTCAACCACTGACTACTTTTAATATTACTGGCTTCTCGTATTTACGAATTCTGCCAATGACAAGTTATTCATGAGATTGATGAGAGATACTTAAAAGCAATTTTAAGAGGTATCACGAATATGTCAAACTATGTCCTCCAGTAGTCTGTAAAAAAAGGGAGAGTAAACACAAACATTTATCATCATCATATACATAATTGTTAGTAATAGACATGAGTGTCGGTCGCGCGGAGCCGTACTCCCACTCCCACTCCCAGTCCCAGTCCCGTCCCGTGCCTCACCGTCGGCCTCCCTCGCCATGCGTATGCTCTCGACCGTCTGCTCCATGACGCCGTCGTCGGCGGCCACCACTAGTACCACGATGTCGGTGGCGTGCGCGCCGCGGGACCGCATCGATGTGAATGCGGCGTGTCCGGGCGTGTCCAGGAACGTCACCTTGTCGCCAGACGGTAGTTTTACTGGAATGTAACATTATATCAGTACATGAGGCATGTGCGTCACAATCTTAACGTTCTATACTAATAATAATAATACTCCAATTACACAGATTGTGTGACCCCAAACTAAGCAGTAAGCTTGTACTATAGGTACCACACAACGAACTCTGGGGAAGCTCCCAGTAACACCCAGACTCCAAGCCAATTTAGAAAAGTTCGTTTCCTAAGTTGACCTGACCATGGATCGAATCCGGGACCCTAAGCTTGAAACGCAGATGCATATGCCACTGCGTCAACGGGTATGTCGACTTCCTTTTTATTTGATATAAGTTCTACATGATTTCTTTTTTATTTGATATAAGTGGCTGTGCAGGTCTCACCAGACCTGTATCACTGTGATCAAAATTGATCTATTGTGATCATCACTATGTTACGAAACACTACCAAGTCCCACTGCCGTCAAAAACTGTAGGGTATTCCTTGGAGTGACTTGCTGAACCTCCTCCAGACTCAGAAAATACTGGCCGAGGCAGGATCGGCGAGTGTGCATCAGTGGTGCGCAGTCACACGAAATATGCATAGGCATTACATCCGCCTCTTGGCAGTACCGGCACATTCTTCTGTCGGAGAGTCCCATGTTAGACATGTGCTTTCTACGCGACTTATGTAGATAGGTGATCTAAAGACTTTCTAGTTAGAATCTGGCATTCTCTGCTATATTAGATCTATATTATACTTATTTAGCAGAATGAATATTCAAATTTAGTTTTAACCTATTCGTAATTCTAATTTCTTAGTTGACATAATAATAATTAAATTAGTGGAGATTATGAGAAACCAATAAAAACCTGTAAATCAAAATAACTATTTAAACTAATATTATAAATGTGAAAGTCTGTCTGTATGGTCGCTTTCACGGCGAAACCGCTGCACTGATTTTGATAAAATTTAGAACGTAGATAGATTAAAGCCTTGGGGAAGGACATAGGTTCCTTTTTTTAAAATCCGCGCAGACAATGTCGCAGGTAAAAGCCAGTCATCTAAAATTACCTTCGAATGCGCCTATGTGTTGCGTAATGCCGCCGAACTCCGTGTCGACCACCGCCGTGTCTCTGAGAGCGTCGAGGAGCGTGGTCTTGCCGTGGTCCACGTGGCCCATCACGCACGCCACGGGCGGCCGCGGCCGCAGCGCCTCCGCTGGCGCCGGCGGCCCGCTTACTGCGTCTTTGTTCTTTATGCCGATACCATGGTTAAGTCCGTCACACACGCATAACGTTTACTAATACCAACAACTCCCCCCTCCCCCACCTTCATAAGGGGTATTGATTATGAAACATAAATATTTTTTTAATACCTTTGCTCAAAAAATAGACTTTTCTATGGGTGTTTAGCGTGCGGAAAGTTACTCTATTCCACACCAGTGCTTTTTGTTTTCCTCCTGCATATAACATCCAAATGCATGAAGGAGGTTTTTAATCAAAAAATTTTCTGTACAACATTTTTGTATGAAATGACTATTTTACAGCGTAAATACATTAATACATGAATTAAATTTAATTTTTTTTTTAATATATACCTATAATGTAAATAAATAAATAACGCAATTAAAATTATTTTAAATTTAGATAAATTATTGTCATTGAATTGGCTGAATGCATAGAAACCGTTACCCTTCCATGTACTCTAAAAAAAAAGAAACCCGCGAAATTACATTTCTGCATTTTTTTATTTTTTTTTCGCAAATGTATTAAAAAACCTCGTGCGATGCACGTGCGGAATTGTCATTTCCACTCGTCCTTATTGTTGACCCGCGCCTTTGGCTTGGTTCAACAAACCGGAACTCGTGAAGAAATGACATACTTTCCGCACTTGTATCGAAATGTACTATTCTATTTCTATGGGCACTCTATGCCCGAGGCAGATTTTATATCATCTACCCCCGATATTTGTACCACTCACAGTGTCAACACATTTAACCAGATGTCCACTTACCAGCAAATGGATTGTTTGCTCATTTGTCTTTACAATAGGATAGAAAAAAAAGTCTAGTATATTTTGAGCAAAAGATAGTTAAATAAATATGTAACAAATTGATCATTCAAATATAGTATAATAAGTCTACTTACTTCTTCTTCTTTGACGTCTTGATCTGGTGGAGCTACTATCTTGAACCTAAACCCTGATATTTTCACGATATCTCGTATTATTTGAGGATTGTGTATCACTGTGTCGGCTGTATATACAGTGTCTGAATTCTTATCTGCAAACTCTAATGCTTTGAAAACATGTTCTGTAGACAAAGAAATATATATTATTGGCGACCCGCCCCGTCTCGCATAGGTAGAATTTTTTTGAAAATAAAATACGGCCCATGTTACTCGCTGATAATGTAGCTTTCTATAGGTGAAAGAGTTTTTGAAATCAGTTGAGTAGTTTTTGAATTTATCCATTACAAAGAAACAATCAAATTTTTCTCTTTATAATATTAGAACAGATATAGACATAGGACAGTGTATGTATTTATATTCTCTTTAATTTTGTTTATTGCTATAAAATAGCGAGCAACTACTTTGCTATTTCTACAAAATAAGAATTAATAAAGTATATTCATCAGTAAAACTTAAGGCACTTTGTTGGTTATTAACAGTTTTTAACTATTTAACATAAAATACATTTCATGTGATAAATTCCTAAAATCTTTTGCTATTTTCCGCTCAAAGTTCAAAAACCACCAATCGACACGTGTTTCGCTCCTCAATGAAGCATCCTCAGGATATACCAGAGATAGGATTTGGTCAGCTAACCAGCATCGAATCAACAACTGAATCAGCAGCACACGTGCTGGATCGCTGACCGTATCCTATCTCTGGTCTATACTGAGGATGCTTCGTTGAAAAGCGAGTCTATACAATATCTAAAATACATTTTATTGATAAAAGTTGACAGTAATAATCCAAATTCAAATTAAGAGTAATCATTCATTAAGAATAGACTATGTGATAAATTCCTGAAATCTTTAGCTATTTTCCGCTCAAACTCCAAAAACCACCGATCGACACGTGTTTCACCTCTCAAGGAAGGATTCGGTGCTGGTTAGCTATTCGAGTCTGAAAATTTTTTGTATGAACGGAAATAACCTTGAGCATTATGACAAATTACAATTATAAAACGAATATACGATAAACCTTTTGGCGGCTAAAATATCCAAACTTTAAAACATATTTTATGTGCGTTAAGACCTAATATTATGGTACATGTAGATAATTCGAAAATATATGCACATATACATGTATTATATTATTTAAAATTATGTATATAAATATGTAAGTACATACACTACTCGTGAGGTTGAAGTAGGGAAATTCTTATACAATATTATTCCATTTTTTAATGTTAAAATCCTATTTTAGTGGGTGCTTACATACCTTAAGAAACCTACAACAGTTATGATGATGACGATCATCTAGGACACTGGTTCCCAAACTTATTTTGTCTACTGAGTCGAGAGTTCATGCAGTCGTTGTCTAAGATGCCTCCTAGCTAAATGAAATTACAAATCACCCCCCAGGCCTCTACACAACGCCCCCATTTTTTTTCTGGGTCTCTTACCGCCCCCCTTTAGGCCTGCAGCGCCCACAAGGGGGCGTTATCGCCCACTTTGGGAATGGCTGATCTAGGACAATCCCAGTGATGATGAATCACTCAGAATATGTTGTATTAAATTAATAAAAAAAATATTAAATAATCTCTGATCTGATTCATGATTGCTGAATACAATAAAATAAGTAATTAAATGCCTTTATAATAGCAATAAAAAGTCTATAGAGTATTTTAATGAGTATTTGGCAACACCACACATAGGTCCAGAATTTACAACACAGAATTTTACACTTACACATAATTATTATTACCTTCTAATATGTGTAATTAAATCTATGTATTTTTAAAATATTTATATTACAATAAAATAAAATTAAATATTATTATTAAGACTTAAGTATAAACAGTAGTGCAAAATATAGGAAATTTTATCTCTCCTATAGTTTCGTCAATTGTGAACCGATTTCGATTTTTTTTTGTTAAAAGAGTTATACTTCCAAGATGGTAGGGAAGAGCATTATTTCTTAGTTGGCCACACTTAATAATGTACTAACCAACATCTTTGTTGAGCACATTTGCAATATCTTGTACTGCCATATTTCGCCAAATCCCCACCACTTCAGTTCCAGCTTTCGGTGAATATCTGATCACTCTTCGTCCTTGATTCTCGACAGCCTATTTCAATAAAAATATTTTAAACATTAATAAATCGGTCAATAGAGAAGAAATAATAATTTTGGGTAAAATTTGGTAGTACCTAATTAACTTTTGTGAGTTATTTTTGGGATATGAATGTTACTGGCTTCTTCCCCAATTTGTTGTTTTGAGGCCATAGTATAAGTCTTTTGCTCAGATAGTTACTACATAATTGATGTAAATGACTGTAATATTTGTTTGTTTAATAGGAAATTAAAAGAAAATGGACTAAGCTACACAGTGGCGATCACAATAGATCAATTTTGGTCACGGTGATACAGGTCTGGTGGGACCTGCATAGCCACTTACATGAAATAAAAAAATAGATTAACTACCATTTCCGATTTTGACACTTGATTATAGATATTATTAACTAATTCTCAAGAGTTAAAATTATGCCCATACAGCTGATGTTTTTAGTATTAATCAAATTCCAAAAAAAACTACTTTATGAAGTCTTTGGTGTTATGTTTTTTTAGCTATTTGTCTTCTACCAAAAAACAAATTCTATTACTGAAACTTCGATAAATCTCAACACACCATTAAGCATAAAAACATGCATATTGTAGTAAATCTAAAGCACTTTCTTTATTAAAAACATGGGAACTAATCTATCAAATACTGCAATCTATATTGAAATCCGTTCAGTAGTGTTTATGTAATGCTATAATAGACAAAATTAAAAAAATATTTCTATTGGAAAAAGAGAGGAAGTTTAAGCTATTCAATCTTTCATGCACACTGTATTTCTATTACTGTATTATTTCATAATAATGGATTATTTATCTACTTATGCATACTCATAAAAACAGTAATTAGTTCTAGAAACAGGAAACTAAAAACAACATATATAATAAATATAATAAAATAAAAAACTAGCAAAAATAAAAACTAAAAAATAATAATTTAGTACTTACTTAATTTTTGAATAAAATGATACAAACCTTCTCTTCATCTGTTTTTCTTTTCTTACAACTAATAACTGATAGTGATATTTGCCTCACATATTGATTACTGGTTTTGGAATCAATGTTTTTATTTAATACTTTTAAAATACATTCTTTAGGTATTAGCTTAAAAGGTAACCTGTGAAAGAGAGGCAATGTTATGTTATTAATTTCCTTATAAAACTATTTTATAACATAGAAATAATGGAAAATTGTTCTTACCAGCGAAATATTAGACTTCTGTACATGGTTGATTAATTATTAAATATTATTTAATCGCACAAATGTTTAAATTTACTGTGACAAAAACAAAGTTACCTACCTATATGTTAAACTTTTCTTTAATCACAATGTGAACAACTTAAAATAAATTATAACTCTGTACTGTTCAATAAAGAATGATTCTACTTTTTAATTTATTTACAGTTCATTGAATAATCTAAAGAAAATAAAAATGTATGAAATGAATAACGAATTGTAACCAAATCGTAACCTAGTTAGTAGAAGACAGTGACATTTAAGAATTTGACATAAACAGGACAGACAAGGAAGAGAGTGTAGTCAGTTAGTGTAGCGTGTAGCCGTGTAGTATACAATGACTAAGGAAACTAAAGGACATAGCATGTTGATCTATAGCAACATTTAGTTATGTATATTCTAACGCATAGTTCATTCAAACGTAGCGTTGTCTCTTTTTGACTTACGGCTTCATGTACGTGTCAGAGAAAACAACAGTACTTTTCTCAAAAAGTAATTTTTTTACGTGACATCATTGTAATGTCAAAACGTGCCGGACCGCCATTTTTTGCAAGACGCTGACAAGTACACGAAGTGTCAAAACATATCAATGAATTTAATATTTTTTAATGTTTCTGTGATTTTGTGCTGGATATTGGAACTGTTTTGTTAAAGGAGAAGCTAGCATAATGCCACAATAATTTCTAAGTGTAGTGTGTTAGGATGTGGCTCGAGGAAAAGCAATAATCAACGAAATCTATAATTGCACTGGTATGTAACAGAAATTCATTAATTTAGTCTGATGTCGTATATATTTCCATCGTAATTACTGTGTTTCTTAGTTTACTGTATAATAGTCATGTATTTTTGTAGTTATTAGCAGTTTTTATTCATATAAAACCGTAAATTACTTCGTATTAATTTTTGTTGTTATTGCAGTTAGAGCTGTTCATGTACCTATTAAAAAAATATCGATAATTACAGGTATCATGTTTATATGTCGTAATTATCTCGTTTCAGATTACCATAATGTATTATCAAAGGAAAAGAGTGGCTTGACATAATCGGAAAAGAAAATTGAACCCATATGATATATACATACATATCTTCACGCTATATCCCCAACAGGGTATTCATGATATATATTTATGTTATTTGCATTTCGAAGAAGCTTCTTTCAATGGAACATTAAGAAAATAATTTTACGGTATGAAGCATTACCCTCGCAAAGATTATTGGGAATCAGTGAAAATATTTACAGTGGTAATTAATTACTTTTTAATTTCCTGACCATGTAAATCCTCTATTGTGAAAAAGTAACAGGAAAATAATAATTGTTTACAGAATGTGGCTGAACTTTGATTTGATGTTTCCGAGAGAGAAAAATCTGCTCATAATTCTAAATAACTACTTCTGAATGATGTGAATCAAGATCACGCCGAGTTATTTTTGCGACCAATATGAGCTTTTAGTGGTTTTACTAATAATCCAGATGCGGTACAATTAAAAGAATCTTTTGTAACGGAGCAAGATAACGTCACTGTCATCGGGTCTGCCAAGCTGACATCACATCCTGCCTGCCATCTCTGTTGTCGCCAAAGCGTGGGAGAAATGACGTCAGCAAGTCTATATAAGCCGATGCGTGCCAAGATATGGATCATTCTATATCATTCTGCGGCTTTAGCTGTTGATTGTTTGTCGTCGGCTATTCGTGACAACGTGTTATAGTTTGTAATTTGTTATTAATTATTGATAAAATAAATGTAAAAGTGAATATACGAGTGTGTTCTTAATTCGCGCAACAATTCAGAAGTGGTATGAACATACAACAATGAAGAAAGGTTTGGCCGCATTAAGAAAAAAAAATAAAAGGGGCCTGCATCTCTTACTTTGGCGAAGAAAATTTGGAATAGATTGAGAACTTGGCACATCTAAATCAAGTTGCTTCACCGTCGTGTGTATCGCTAATCGTGCATGATTCGTGCTGACCTGTCGCATTGTAGCGCAACATACGAGCTTTGTAGTATAGGCAGTCGCACGAGTTATACGAGACACTCCTGGTGGTCGTAACGACTGCTGTGAGCTTTGAAACGAGAAACGCGTACGCATAGACCCAAAAGGTTATCCTGAAACTAGTGGCTTTGAAACTTTGCAAAAAAAAAAGATTGGATTTTTGCCGACGACGACGACGACATTGCTATAAATTGGAAGCCGAGGCCGTATTAAAGGATACAAGATTTTCTACTCTATTCTTGCCAAGCAGCTGCGCGGCAGCGGAATCTGTTTAAAGGTTATCAGTAACGCGTCCTCGCCTGTGCTCTTGGAGGAGGAAAGTGTCCCGACGTGTGCTATATGAACTGAAGCTGGGTAAGTGCTTGCGCCAATTATACTTCCCTTACATTGTGTCTCATGATGAAGTTAAGCTTACCTTCGGACTATTTTTGTGGAAGCCTTGCTTACTAAGTAACTGCAATTGTTAAAATTGGGGGTACATTTAGATAAAATTAATTCTTGCCCGTAGCAGTATTTAGCGTAATGCACTTCCTTAGTCTTATGACGTCTTAGAATTTAGTTTATTAGAGTATGATATTATATGATAAGTTTTACGAGCTGTTGGTAATAAACAAGGAGCAAGAAGTTAATTTCCTTAGGCATACGTAGGTACTGAAAAATACGGTGGTTCCAATTCTTCGTAGTCGCCCCTCAAAATCCTAGCGTAGTAGTAGTCTTCGTAATTCATTTCGATCGGTAGTCTAAAAACTGATGAATTGCCAATTCGTCAAAGCAAGTAAGTATTGAATTAAAAAAAGTTATTTATATGCTGTGGAAGCAAAAGCCAGATTGCAACACTTCTAAAGTAAATTCAAGGTTAAATGGAGTCTATTCTGACCCTAAAATGAAAGATACTGACCCTGATATAGAGATATTAAAACGATAGGTGTAGAATGCAAAGATTAGAGGTGTTTACAAGGCCATAATAAGTTTACAGAGCTGGTTCGGTAGATTCTTTTAGGCCTTAATATAAATGAGTAGACGCAGATAATATGTCACAGCGAAAATGCAGTACGGCTAAAGAGCTAGAGAATGAATATCTCATTGACCATCCTTCTTGAGAACTAATATTTGTTTTGTTTGCAATTGCGGGAGCAATCGTCCCAGGATGGCCGAGTGTAACGGAGCAAGATAACGTCACTGTCACCGGGTCTGCCAAGCTGACATCACATCCTGCCTGCCATCTCTGTTGTCGCCAAGGCGTGGGAGAAATGACGTCAGCAAGTCTATATAAGCCGATGCGTGCCAAGATATGGATCATTCTATATCATTCTGCGGCTTTAGCTGTTGATTGTTCGTCGTCGGCTATTCGTGACAACGTGTTATAGTTTGTAATTTGTTATTAATTATTGATAAATTAAATGTAAAAGTGAATATACGAGTCTGTGTTCTTAATTCGCGCAACACTTTTAAAAAACTTTAAGAGCAGAAATAAGAGACGAAGGTATCGCAAGCTATTTCATTCTCTTCTTGACGTACAAAAAAAAAGCGACATGATGAGTATGATGACTGCTTATATTCAAATCTCAGTATTCCGAAGTTTCGTTCGGAAATTATTTAATAAAATTGTGCTATTTAGTTAGCTATATTTATTTATTTTGTGAATACGTTGTTAAAAATTTTATGTACTTAATATAAATATTATTTTACAAAGAATAATATTAACAAACGATTCTATTTTTCAAACCCAGTAAAAACATGTTACTATAGGTACATAAGATATGACTAGTCTGACATAGTGTCACCTCCTGCTCCTTAGGGGAGCTTGAGGGAGCAAAATAAGTATATTAAGAAATTTAAATTGAAAAAAATTCAATTAAAAAAAATAATTGTCAAGACAAAAATTAGTTACATTTATTTTAAGAAATAATTAAGTCATAATTTGGAAACAAAAAATAAGCGGGTCGTGGATCAGGCTAGCGATGAGTTTAGATCTACTGCGGTCACCGTCCTTTCGCGACACCGTACTCCCCTTGTCCTCCTTTCCTGGGTATGGCCGGATGTTGCAACTCGTACAGCCGCGCTGTAGGTAGATTATTGGTTGGTGACTGATGTTGGTGTTTGCGATATAGATATAAGGGTCAGAGTCCAATCCCAACGGAGTCCCTGGAACGTGCGTGGATCGAGTTATAATAAGTACTTTCCTCGTTCTGGACTGCCATAGCCGATTATCATATATACAAGGGGGTAGGTTTACAATTAGCAACGAATCAAACTGGGTGATGCGGCAGTCCAGATAATGAAAATTAGCACTAATTTACAGCAGTAGATACAAAGCGTTATGTAAGAATAAACAGTGAATGATGCTATACAAGTTTAAAATGTTGTGAAAACAAAACGACGGTTTGCAACCAGTATGATTTAAATAATTTAAAAATATCAGATATTCGGAATGAACTAGTTCTATATATAATCTAGACAAACAAACCTACAATGTATGAAGCCAAACTATGATTATTAATATAGTGAAAAGTAGGTATGCACATTGCAACAACTTACCCGGTACGGGATCACATGATTTACAATTATATTGTATTATTTAGAATTTTACGCTTTTATAAATTTAGAAAGATTGTCTCCAAAACAATAGTACGTTGGAGAAAATTACAAATATTAGGTATACTCGTGTTATAATAGCTGAATAGCTTTTCTATTAATATTTGTATTTAGAACATTTAAGACGAGTGAGTGCTGGTGAGTGAAAAAAAAACAATTTTTGCAGAATGAATGTTATTCGTTCTCTTCGAGAATGAATGTTACGAACGCATCGCGGTGTAGCTACCGTGCGTCTATTGTTCGAATTCACTATATAAAACTTTTATTAATAAATTCAGAATCTGTCTGTATATCGATTTTTTATATTATGTGTTTGTAAATAATGTAATTTTGTTTTAATATTGTTATTAATTAGTAATAGACAACATTTCAAGGATATCAAATTAATTATTTTTCGAAAACATATTTTCTTTAACATAAAAAATTTAATTCGTAATCACGAATTCAAAACACCGTTCCTACAAAATAGTGTTACGTTACAATAGGTCACCCTTGTAGTGCCTAGCAATTTACTATCTTGACTTTTTAAAAACAATAATATTACTTATTTTTTCACAATGTAAAGAAATAAAATTTGTTTGTTTGTATATACGAGGTAACCTTTGAAAGTACTTAACTGAATTTGAGAATTCTTCGACTAATAGAAGTCCACAGTGTTCTATTCCTAATTGAAATGTTATTCCCAATTACTGTGTGATAAGGCCACTAATTTTTAATAAAATTAATTATTCTAGTATTTAGTTTATCAAAGTGCTACAGTACGCCATGGCTACAGATTTGGTCGGTCCGTATGTATGTTTCTCATAGCACTTTAATTTCACCATCACCTCTAGAAGAAGTAACATTATACATGTAAAGAATAGAAAAGCATTAAAAGGACTGTGCTGTTTTCAACTACTTTGACCTATGTTCATTGATCTTCAACATTTATGAAAGCGCTTCATAAAAATATGGGTTTCTTTTAAAAAGCAATTGTATTTCTGTAATAATCATGGACGTACTATTAAGTATTACAAAAAGAGATACCTAAGTAATTTGTTTGTATGTAGGGTTCATTTAAAGTTCCATACAAAAATGATCGAAGGACAGAAAGGGGCTATCCTTGAAGGGGACTGTTGCTATTGTTGCTAATAACACCTTAAAATCGCCTTAAGCGCAGATTCTAATTATATGCTGACAGCATCGAACTACGCTGACTGCTATTTTCATTTTGAACAACATTTCAGTACTTTTGTATAAATCTATGATACAAAAAAAAACCCTCCTTTTTTCTGAAGATATCATGCAAAATGATTTTTATTTCAATACTGATGCTGAAACAAAACTTCTTTCAACAACTGTCTTAACGACATCTACATAGTAGAAATTTAGTACATCACTAATCGGCAGCCATTGTTTGCAACACTAAGTTTAGGCGGCACGATTATTTTGTACTTGTTTCATGTCCTTTAGTTTCCTTAGTCATTGGTAGTATACGATTCTCCCTTAAGAAGAAAGATAAAGGAATCTTAGCCCATACAACCGACATCTTTGGTAATAAATAGATAATTTCTCATATTATTTCATTAAAATGTCGACATGATACATTTTAGATGTTTCTTGGAGTTTCTGGCGACAAATACATTGAGGCAGTCTTTCTAATAGGATCCGCTGAGGCAGACTAAACCACTAAAAAATCTCAACGTAACATTACTCAATAAGCACTTATTTCAAGAATTTCGCATAATAGTACCACAACATGGATACTTGGGACGCAAAGCTACGCCAATTTTACATCACAATATCTACTAGAAACCACTTGGAACAGTGGCGTAGCGTGGGTGTCAGCCGCCTGGGGCGGAAAAAAATTTTGCCTCTCTCTTATTTAGGTATTTGAATTTAAAATACTATAATATACAGTGATTCTAAAGAACTTTTCAGGAAAACAGTCATCATTATTGTGTATTGTACAGGTTACAAATAAAAAAGATATATATATCGGCCGTGGTCTCAAGTAAACCATAAGTAAGTAACCCGTTTGCTTGAGACCTAGGCCGATGCAACTCGGCCGAAACGTCAAGCCACTAGTCGGAGGACCTTAATACCTACATCCCACTAACTTTATAAATGTCAAAATGTTTTTTTTTTTTTAATAAAAAGCCCTCAAGCGCCGACTATTCTGACTGCTGCAGCGCCCTCTGGTGGTCTACAGCCATAACACATGTTCAAGAATCTCCTCTGTGAACACTATTTTTTACGTGACAGAAGTCATTTTAGCCACAAATTAGTAAGAGTATGTATTTTAGCTGAATATTAGTCACAAACAATCCAAGCACAAAATAAAACACGGGGAATACTTGCAAGTCAGTATAAATGGTGTTGTCAGTCGCTAGAATGAGCAAAATGTTATTATTATACATTCATTTAAAGAAGGGGGATTCAATCAGTCCAAATCGTAGGTGCGATAAAAATATGAAATGATTCAAATATTTACAAGATATTATTATTTAATGTAAAATTTTGCCGCCCCCTAAGGGTGTCGCCCGGAGCGGGCCGCCCCTGCCGCCCCAACTACGCTACGCCACTGATTTGCAAATAATTAAAAAAAATAAACGCCCAACCGCTCTCCATAAAATCCTGTCAAAAACTTCCAAGAGAAGAGACGTCAGGTGAAGTGAGCTTTGTAACCAGAACCAATTCAAATTCTCAAATATAGTCCCTGTTTGTATGTACGTGGTATGTAGTATCGCGGTTCCTTCTTTTTAAACATGACGTTGGCAATATTCATAATTGCAATGGCGTGTTCTTTGCAACGGTGTAAATATATTTTTTCTTCGTCTTAAAAAGAAGAAGAAAATATTTCTGCAGTAACACTCTAACATAATCAAAAATGTTAATTGATTCAATCAAGATTTAACTACACATTCAACCGATTCAACAAATTAAGTCGCTAAATCATTAGATTTATTTCGATTGTTTCGAGAAATCAATTGTTCACTTCAGGCGATCAACAAACAGTATCAAAAAATCAAAACACTTCTTTGCTACGTGACTTCTCTCGTTCCTCTTAACTTGATTTTCCATCAACTCAATTTTTCTACTCTACGCCTCGACACATTAATAAAATTTAACGATAAAGAAACAGTAGATATTTGGATATTAAACGTTCTGTTAATTTTGACGTCTTATTTGTTCGAATTTCGACTCGACGATCCACCGAATTTTGTTTCTATTTTCCTAATTGGTGCTCTATTGAGATCAATTCCATTGATTTTTATAGATTCGTTTATATATAGGATCATAGTTAACGTCGACCAGAAAAGGCTTCTTAATTTTTTTTTTTCTTGTACATGTAATATTAACGTACATATTACATTGATTCCCTTCTTCCAATACCATACATAATTGTTTCTCTTCGAAATTCCATTAGCATTATGAACCAAAAAAGGCCTCACCCTATTGATATTCAGTATTCGGTCTCTTGGGAGTTGGGATCGAACTCGAATATTATATTCGAAGTCGAACAGCAGTCGAAACCTTTGTGATATTTCATGAATCGATATAATATTATTTAAATCGACATCTCGTGTGATCTCATCGCGCATCACTAAATGAGAAATAGATAAACATTTATTGTTCCAATAATTTTATTCAGTATCCATTATATAATTACAAATCAAGTATTCTATTTTTCAACAACAGCACAATGTTTATATATAAAATGAATATGATCCGACTTGCGAAGCGTTATAGAAATTACAGATAATTTCATTTATGATCGTCATAGACGAAGAAGCGCTAATTAATTTAAAAAAATAAACCATAGATAATTACTATTTATGTCCGCCATTCATTCTTTTGAGTTGCTTTTTCGTTTTACGATTTATCCCAAAAGAGTACCTACGTAATACAAAATCGACGTAGTAGTATCGTGTAAAACTCTTTAGGTATAACTTACTAAAACAATAAAGTGCAAGTGGTGGATTCTCGGGTCCCTAGCAGGAACAGTTCCGAGTGGGCCGTCTGACGTGATTTTGCCCTGAGATCGTATCGTACCTACCGGTGATGCTTCCTTTTTACGTTATCGGTAGCGACGTTCGTCTGTCGAGTGCCTGATGGTGCAGGAACTATGTGCGATTAACGATCCGAGTTTCACGAAGGACTCAGCATGGGGGCGTTTTTGAATAAACCGGAGACTAAGAAGTATAACGAGAGCGGGGAAGGCAACGGTCTTCGGTATGGCGTGGCATCTATGCAAGGGTGGCGCGTGGAGATGGAGGATGCCCACCACGCGCAGCTCACGTTGAACGGTACACTGTCGGACTGGTCGTATTTCGCCGTGTTCGATGGGCACGCGGGTGCGCGCGTGTCGGCGCACTGCGCGGACAACCTGCTGGAGTGCATCCTGCAGACGGAAGAGTTCCGGCGCGAGGACGTAGCGCAGGCCATTCGCGCCGGCTTCCTCGACCTTGACAAGAAGATGCGCGAGCTGCCCGAACTGTCCAACGGCGAGGAGAAGTCTGGCTCTACGGCTGTCTGCGCGTTCGTCTCCCCTAAGCAAATATACATAGCGAACTGTGGCGACTCACGTGCAGTAGTGGCCAGGAACGGCGCCCCGATATTTGCGACGCGGGACCATAAACCCGAATTGCCTTCAGAGAAGTCTCGCATCATTGAGGCGGGTGGTTCGGTCATGATCCAACGTGTAAATGGTAGCTTAGCTGTATCTAGGGCACTGGGCGATTATGAGTATAAGAAGGTGCAGGATCGTGGGCCTTGTGAGCAGCTAGTGTCCCCTGAACCTGAAGTCTCAGTACTGGAGAGGTCGGAGGCTGAAGATGAGTTTCTGGTGCTGGCATGTGATGGAGTATGGGATGTGATGAGCAATGAAGCTTTGTGTGCATATGTACACTCATTGCTACAGCTTACGGACGACCTTGTGGCTGTTACAAACCAGGTCATTGACACCTGCCTTTATAAGGTAAACAAGTTTTTCTGTACTATTTCTTATGCTAAATAAATCTAACTTAGCCTAGTGACATGAAAACATTGCATGAGGAGCTACTTAATATAAAATATAATTCATTTGTAAATGTCATTTATTTAGTACATAAGATCAGTTTCGTTGTATATCGTTTAGTTTCTTATGTGTTCACTTTACCTTCATATTTATAAGACTTCACAATGTAATATAACATGTAGTATATTGCATTAAGCTTATTATTATATACATAAGTTCGTAGTCATAATGCAAAAATAACTTTGGAAAAACAGCCATTTCATAAATACATATTTAACTATACTGTTTCTGGATTTTACTTATTGGAACTTTTGAACTAAAGATAACGGTAACTAAGCAATATTAATTTATAATTTGCTGCAGATTTGAGATTTATACAATTAATAAAATTAGCTATGATTACAATACTACTTGAATTTTCAAATCAATTTTTTCATTGTAAGCTAATTTAAGTAAATACTTTTTTATATATTACTTCACAATATAGCATGCAAAATATTAAAAACTATCTGTCTCCCACAACTTTTCACAATTTTTTTTACTAAATTAAATAATTCAGTAACCTTCTCAGATGTATGTAGAACAACTCACTAAAGTTTCATCACAATTGGATAAATGGTTTTGGAATGCATAGAGGACAAACATACAAAGATACATTCATTTTTATATTTTTAAATTGCATAAAATTAATAAGTTAGACTTTGCTCCACATCTAATGTTACAATATCAGTGTTGCTTATAAGTATTTTTTATACAAAATGCTGTGTAATGATAATATTTTGCAATCAATTGTAATTTAAAATTTGCTGTGTCCACTTTCATGAGTTACTAGTTCTAACCATGTAATCCACTACAGCTTATTTAATACTTGCAAGAACAATGTCGAAAATTGACATTTATTATTATTATATATTTAATAAATTAATATTGGTTACATATTGAACTGCTATTAACACTACTGAGAACTTACTGGGGCTTTCTATGTGGAGAGTTTTTTTTGTATTTGATACTGAAATAATAATGCTCGGATGAGTTTTCTGGCTGACTTGTCCATGCCGATTGTTTCTTAATAATAGATATGATTTAAAAAAATATCTTGTACTATAAATAAAATTTAAATATCTTATAAGAGTATGAGGTATCAGATGTTGAAATAACAAGTTTTATTACAATAGGAAGAGGATGAATAATTTTATTCATTTAATTACATGATGACTTTTGAAGGTTAATACTGTTAACGGACATAAAAATGTAATAATGAAATATGTATCTGATTAAACATTCGTTTTTCTTCCTGTCTATGTTTCGCAATGATTATGAAAAAATAAGACTATGATTCTGTTACTTATCAGACAAAAAAATAACCTTTGTTTCTATAAAGTCTGTAATGTGGTGCTTATGGTGATAGATTTCAATTTGTATCAATAGTAAAATTCTTTTTACTATTTAAAATTTATTTATTTAAATAAAAAAAATTTTTACTAATGATACATATTGAAATCTATCTAATGTCGAATGATAGAAATCATACATAAACAGTATACATAGTATTTTGAACCCCTCTTACTGTTATAGGTTATTCCATTCCAACTGATGACATAAACTTAAATATATTATGGCTATTGATATTTATTTCATTTTTTCTTCACTTGTAATCAATCTAATTAAATGTTCTCTTATAGTCCTGGGACTTAATAGAGAATGTAATTTCCACCGCTGCTTGTCACACTTTGCCATAAAGGACTCACTGCTTTCCTCTTTGTGACATAATTGATGACAATTCTTGTAACTGCTAAATTTCCGGTTAAGAAACGTTAAAACTGCTCTTAATTATTACTATGAGGTTAAAACTAGTTAATGGGTTTTATTAATTGATTAATACAGATTAATGGTGTAAAAATAGTTACTAATACTATTAATAACAATATTTTATAATTAATAAAACAAGTTTAAAGGTCTATTGATGGATGGTCTCAAAGTAGCTTTGCTTTGATATTTACATCAAAATGTAGCGGAAAAACTTTCTGGCGTGTTCCAGGGAAGCAAAGACAACATGAGTATCGTATTAGTGGTGTTCCCAGCCGCTCCTAAACCAAGTGCAGACGCACAGCGGGCTGACCGCGAGTTGGACGAGACGCTCCGGCAGAGGCTCACAGGTTGTTACCACTCACTATTGCATGCCTGCACACACAAACATAGGGACAGACACACAGACAGCACTGAGTATTCAATGACATCAACCAATGATGCTAGAGGTTGATGTTGGTGTATAAGTTTCATATCCCTATTGGTTTTAAACTGTTAGACTATTATAGCTATATTTGATTTTGATACTATTTAAAGATAATGAGAAATATACTTCATTATTAATACTTCTTATCAAAGGGCAAGGTAAGAAATATAACCATAACTTTAATAATTTTATCAGCACAAGTCAAGGACAGTGCGGAATAGAAGTGTTATTTCCTTGCAATATAATAATTTAATTAAACATTGAATAGTCGACAGTTTCATATGTATATGGTAGTGTAATGGTGGCCTTAAATGTCTGTACAACTTTTTTTTAATTTAAAGAATTAAAATAGTTGCAATGTTTACTTCTAGTGTGCTGTATCCTTAGTATTGTGTAAATATAACCATAAAATATTGTCATGTATCATCAAAGAATTGAAATATATCTGTGATAGCCTAATGGTGATCTAAAGCATTAGCCATAGAGTACGGTATAAAAAGAAGATTTCGAAATACATTTTCAATGGTTATTGCCTCTGTACGCTAACTGAAAGGTATTTACCGATTTTAAATAACCAGGTAACTGGTAGTGTGTTAGTGTATATTATGCATAATATTTAGAAAAATGGATATATAGTTTTTCCCAAAAAATATAACTCTTAAGTAATTTCTATAATATTTTTTTAAATATTTACTATTTTAAAACTATAATTATTCTTATTTACTCTAAATTTATTGTTGTGGTTATTATTAACGTAGTTCAGTTAGTTTCTACATAATACAAGTAATAGGATATCAGTTTTTATGATTTGTTGATTACGTATGCCATCTTAGTCATTTACTGAAGCTTTATCTAAGTGGCGATTTTGATTATCTTATGTATTTACTTTGTCATTATGAGTCACTACTATTTTTATACACCACAACAATAACATACTTTACTGCAATATTTATGTCTTCACGTCATCTAGGGTACCGACTTTTTATAAATAATGTGCTTTTTTTAAAAAGCAAAAAATTTTCCCAATTTAAGTTTTCCTTGCTTGAAATACATATTTCTTTAAGTTGGCTATTTTTTTTCGAAAGTTTAATAAGTGCTGACATATTTTAAATTTAAAAACAATTCCATTAGCTCCCATGTATTATTATATGTATGTGCATGTTAAGCTCAAAGACCGAAAACGCTCAATGAACGAAAAAACAGCTCACAACGCATTGTGGTCACTGTAAAACATCAACATCGCGAAATTCGTGTTATGGCTCTTATAAAAACGCCCATGACGCGTTGTGGCAATCACAGAGAGACCACATAAAGAAATTTGTGACATATGTACGTCCTCATGTTGTCTCTGATGGGGGAGTAGTCAGAAAGGATGAAGTGCCAAGCATAGCGGTCCTTGCATACTTCTTTCGCCTCCTCAAATCTCATCATCACCTCAATTCTCAGTTTACTGAAGCCATTGTTTTAGCAGTTTTTTCGTTATCAAAAGGAATTGCTTAATACAATTAAACAATGTGTTCATCTACCATGTATATTAATTTAATTTATGATGCGATTTATTTATTTTAAAGTACAGGTGGCAACCCTGATATCGTTTTCTATTTCTTTTATGCAACGAATTACATTTTAATCTCTTGAATTTTAGAAGACTTAAATTACTGCAATAATTGTTGGTGATAACAATTTATCTATTGAATTACATATCAGAATTATTATTAATAACAAAATTTTAAAATTTATTTCGAAATTTTAATTTAGTATAAACAAACCCCGTCTTTCAAGGGGTTATAGAAACATACTTGTGAACCACATATTGCATAATATCAATTTAATAGTTCTGTTTAGATAGATCAAATAGCATGAAAAGTATAATAAATTATTTAACTAATATTATAACGTTTGTAGCATAACGGTGCTTCGGCGTATAATGCGACCATTGAGAATAGACAACATTATGCGCGCTGAGTTACTAGATGGGTGTTGCAGTCCTAACTCAACGGTTCTACGTCGTGTTCATACTTTAAGGCTAATTCGACCGGATTGCACCGATCGTGGTCACGGGCAGACTGACGAGATGAGCATCACAGGTCAATACTGATGTACAGTGTGTACAGTACAGTGACAATAATAAAAATTAAAAAATTTGATGAACAAGTGTGGGTAATTGCTATGAACCGCGCACTGCGAAAACGACGCTCATCCTCATCAGTTCGCCCGTGAGCACGATCGTCGCAATCCGGGCGAAACGTCGGGATAAAAAAGGTATAAGTCAGGATATTCCAACCAGTGGGACGTGCCTCCCTAGAGGGTGTAAATAGTTCCTAGGGGGGGAGGGGACGTCTAATCATTCGATCGTTGTTCCAACACAACAACAAATATGTCGTCAATTGATGTGCATTAGTTTTTATGTCTCAAGATAAAAACAAATAACACATCATTTGTATGTAAAAATAAGAAAAGAGGGACATGAAACCATTATTAACAATCCAGGAAGGCTCGACGTAAAAAAGATTGGGAAACCCTGGTGTAAGTCTTAAAGTATCAACACGGACTTTTTGGCGGGAACGGGAAAAGTAAGGTAACGGGAAAAGTAAGATTGTCATTTTATTTAGATTTTCTATTTTTAAAATTTTTGAGTTTTTAAGTACAACAGTGATAGTATATTTGTTTTAAAGTTCTGTGCAACTGAAAGAATGGAGTAGGTCTAAATAAACATGTGTAGCTGAAGTTTTCGCGCTCTTCCAAGAAGTCCTGTAAAACTTCAATAAAGTCTACTATCGCTTTACTGGAGAACTTTTAACGTTTTATATTATAACGATTCTACTTATACTATTAAAATACGTGACATTGGCAAACGCGCTAATCTGTGCGCCATGCCATGAAGAAAGAAAAAAAAGCATCAACACGACATAAACCCGTTTAGTTAGGATTGTAAAAGTCGTAAAAGTTTATAAACATTAATATCGGATGGGTGATCTAGTGGCATCCATATTATTGCTACATGTTAGTAGCTATTAATTCAGATCGGGGATCTTAAAAACAGATTGCAAACTGACAGTAGGCCGGCTATTAACACGTGAGTTTACAATTCAATTACAATTCGTATAGAGATTATCATACAGTCGGCGCGCTATGGGTACTCGGTACACTCATACATAGCACAGAGGTGTGTGTGACCACTCTCCGACGAACTCGTGTACGCGCTGCTGTGGTACAAACCGGCGGAGTTATTACCTAAAAATTTGCAGACAGCGACAGCCACGCGATCATTGCGCGACCGGTGGCTTATTATGATAAAAATTGGAATCATGTATGACGAAAATGGACTTTTCGCGGTAGATTTATTGCCACTATACAAATTCTCGTTTTGACAGCAGATATCGCGCTATATTTGGCTGTCGCATGCTGACTGCAAGTTAGGTAATAAACGTGTGGTTTGCGCCTGCTCCGTTGTAGGAATAGCGGTAGGGTCTTAGGGCCAACCTGCATAATATTACGTACCAGACGTAACAAACTTAAGTTGGACAAATAAAAATTTTACAAGTTGTGATTTGAGTGTCACAGATTATAAAATAACTTTTAATAATTCCTAATAAATAGTGATGGAAATTTATTTATTGAATTACATATCAGATTTTTTTTTTTAATTTCTATTTTCTCAGACCAAAGAAATCAGGAAAGTGCATTCGAAGTGCAGTCGAAAGTTGATTTTAGTTTTGTTTTTCATGTTTTTTGTTGTAAACTTTTATTAATATTAACTTAGTAGTTATTATATGTAAATGTTTAGATAGTTATTAATCTAATTTCTTGCCTTATTGGCATGGTTAGTCTTTTATTTTGACCACAAGTATATTTTTTTCAATAATTAAAATGAAAGAATGTATCTGTAAATATGTTACTTACATATTAAAATTGGAAATTAATGGTATTTTCTTTGCTGTTTGACAATATTTTGCAGGTTTTTGACCAATTTCCAGTTGGTCAGTTTAAGTCGAACCTTCCAAAATTTTATACTAATTTCATTTTATTTACAGAAAAAATATTTAGTTGAAGTTTATTTAACCGTATTAAAATTAGTATATTTATGTATGAGAACTTAGCATCTGTATAAATATCTATTTACTCTGTACCATTGCCTGCATCTAGACATTCTAGACGGATGTATGGCCTATGCACTTTTTGTGTGACTGCGGACCACCAATCCTGGCTCGGCCAGTATTTTCTGAGTCTGGAGGAGGTTCAGCATGTCACACCAAGGAATACCCTGCACTTTTTAACGGCAGTGGGACTTGGTAGTGTTTTGTAACAGTGGCAATCACAATAGATCAATTTTGGTCACAGTGATACAGATCTAGTGGGACCTGCACAGCCATTAAGATTTTCAAATTAAAAAAAATTGCTTGCATCTGCTATTGCTTTTCTGTATCCTTCTCACATTATTTGCGAGATTTGTACCCAGCAGTGAGATATATTATAGATGCAGTAAATGAAATACCTATAGGTAGTTTTATGTAATGTAGGTATTATAAAATATTACTATAACATCTCCGCCTTTGCGATAACTAAAAAATCATTGGCTAATGAATCATCATGGCATTTTCTAGTTAATCGCTTTAAATATACACTTGTGCACACATTTTCAAGGTTAAATACATCAATCGTATCATTTCTGTAAAATTCTTTACATATATTAGATTGTTGTGGTTTAAGCCATTTGAGAGAGAAAAGAAACTGAATTAACGTTCCATAGTAATTTTGAAGAAATTTAAAATTTTATGATTTATTGTTATATTAAAAAAGCCGGCTAAGTGCGAGTCAGACTCATGCACCGCAATGTCCGTACCACAATATGTGTATTATTTATTTTCCAAAAACAATGTTTTTTAAATTCACTTTTGGGTTTTTATTATTTGTTGTTTTACTTTTGTATGTTTTTACGATGCGAGTAGAACGAAAACAAAAAAACGTTGAAAGAATATGTTTCTTGTGTGAGGAGACCGGAGACCTTAAATGTTTAATTTTTTTTATTTTTTATTTATTCATATTATTTTTATTATTATTATTTTTTATTATCTATTGAGATATCTGCCATAGTAATAATAACACATATTCTGTGAAAATTTCAATCGGCTACCTATTACGGTTCAAAAGCTAGTTCTTTAAATGTAAGACAAAAGTACAAACGTTAGGACGTACGGACAGATGACGTAGTTTACTAATAAGGTCCCGTTGGCACCCTTGGGCAAGGAACTCAAAAAATTAATAAAATAGCCAAGATTTTATTTTTTTGTATCTCATTTCTAATTTTGGATCACCAATTTAAGTTTCTGCCTCAAATTTTACCTCATTGGTGTACAGTACAAATAATGGAATAAATAGCCCATGGCTGGCGGATAAATAGATAGATAAACAGACATGACGAAAGTATTGGGGTTCCATTTTTGGCATTGTGGCTATGGAACCCTAAATATACACTCGCAATCTTATTGCAGCTTATCTTATTGATAAGGCTTATAGTAAAAAAATCCGTGTAGGCGACGGATTAGTTGCCATCTGTGTAGATATAGACTGTTTGTAGGGACGTCCACCAGGCTGCAGATGGGCTGTCTGCATCCCTCAAGAGGTGCCATTCAACCCTGTTCTCTGGGTTGGGCTTCGGTTACTGCTGCTCTGGTGGTTCTCCCTCCTCTTTGGTGGTTCTGCCTCTTCTTTTTCGTCCGTAAATCTTCAAATTTTCCTACAAAACTCTTATCCCTTAGTTTGGTTGTCCTTAGTTCCCTTTTTTCTGGTATATCTGACCCTAATGTGTTTAATCTAATGCTTGAATACATATTGCATTTTATAAAAAAATTGAATAGGCGATGGATTAGTAAATTGCCATCTGTAAGCCCAATTACTGATTGCTGGTAGTGGCATCAGGGTATTTTAGTTAGCTTTGACACTAAGCGCTCTTAAAAGGAAATGGGATGACACACTTTGATGGAATTAAGCACTAGACTTGTACTGTGGGGGAGCTCCCAATAACAACCAGACTCCAAGCCCATTTATCAAATTTCATTTCCTAAATCACCAGGGCAGAAATCGAACCTGGGCCCCCCTTGTATTGGAGGGCCAACTGGTTGGTCACATATACTATTGAGAAATTGTCTATCTATAAAAACTTTATTTCTTAATTTTATATTTTAATAGCGACCCGCCTTAGGGGGTCAGACCAATCGACAGGCGTTTCGCCTCTCAACGGAGCATCCTCAGAATATTCCAGAGACTCGGTCAGCTAACCAGTACCGAATATGATCTCTGGAATATAGCTGACTGACTCTGATCTTTGGAATATCTTGAGGATGCTTCGTTGAGAGGCGAAACACGTGACGATTGGTGGTTTTTAGAGTTTGAGCAGAAAATAGCTAAAGATTTCAGGAATTTATCACATGAAATGGATTTCCGCAAAGTAACACCTGAGTCTACAATATCCGTTATACTTGTTTTTTGTCTTACTCTATCGCTTCTTACTTTCCTTTTTTTAAGTATACTCCTTTTAATAACTCTGTGGTTAGTTCTAATCTTTTGTTTCAATTTGTTAGTAGAGACCCCAGGTCTGGCAGCCATACAGTAAACTAGGTAGCGAACAAGTATCAGTCACAATTTTTTGATTTAAACTGTAATTTCATTTTAAGATCTCTTAATAACCAAAATTTTTTCCATGTTGTGTTCATTGTCTTTTCTGTTTACTCTTCGATATCTATTTACAAAATACACATAGTTGTTTACATATTCTATGTTATCTAATAATAATAAATATAAACTACGGTGCCATGTCGTTTGTACACTGACAATTCTTCCGTGCTCGCAATATGCTCATAATGCGGTACAAAGTTTTCTCTTCACATATTAATATAGTATAGATTTGTCAAACTGGCCATCCCACATGTGCATTGTTGGTGCTACCAATGTGGTGTTGGTGCCAACTTTATTGTACGGTAGTGAAGGCTGAATATGCCCAAAATCACATTCGATAATTGATCATTAATCATCACGAATCCAACAGGAAGTTCATGATGGTTGAAATATATCTAGAGGCGGATTTCCTTTAAGCCCGACTAGACCCGGGTATAGGATGGCAAGATAATAGAGGCGGCTAATCGTGGAAAAAAATACATGGATGAGAACATATCATATGTCTCAGTAAATGATAGAGCTGAGTAGGGGACAGCTGCTACTACACGGTCTAGGGCGGTCAAGACTGCTAGTCTGCCTCTGTATATATCCAAAATAGTATAACTGGTTAATGATCTGAAAATTTTCCCTGTGCCAAGGTTCACTAAAATACCCCCAGTGATTTCTATGTAAACGTTAGCAGGAAGACAAATAAAAATTTAAACAATGGTAATTTTCAACAGTTACTATTAAATAAGCTTCGATCACAAATAAAAAACTAGATACACAATCAACGCTCCAAAAATGTCCGAACCAAATGTGCGCTCAAATAAGTATTTGAGTGGACATTGTGAGTGAGTCACAGATTATGTGAATTATACTTTACGCACGAGACGTAAGATTGCATTTTAAATATTTTTTTACAAACATCGTTTCAATGTCATGCAAGAATCGTTTACAAGCTTTTATAATCTTATGGTTTGGCAATAAGGTCTACTTTAAAGTAACACAATGTTACCGATAATGCTATACGGTATTAAAAATATAAACGTCAATTCGGACAATAATTTGTTTAGATTTTACAGGAGATTGTGCGTCTAGTTCTTTATTTGTGATCGAAGCAAATAAGTCACAAAAAATCTTTTTTCGATATATGCGGTGTATGAACATCATGCTTCAATTTTATTTTATTTATATGTATATTTTTTTCTTCGTTGCGTTTCAAAATATTTCATTTGTCCATGAGTAAAAAAAGCGAATCCAGTACTAAATGCCTTTTATGTAAATACAGATTTTTCCTGTTAAGATTATTTCAATGTCGACATCAATCCAAAGTTGCATTCTGTAACAAGTTAATGTAACGAAATCTTCCACTCTTTAAAATTAGTCTTTCTAGTGACATTATTAAAGTTCCACTGGGTATAAAGTGTTCCATTAAATTAAGTATACCTAATGTAGATGAGTTTTATATTTTTATTAAAAAATGCCGTGAAATGAAGCCTATTTGTTAATTACATAATACAACGTCATTTGAATCCACAGATGTTTCACAAAATACCTCGTCTACAGTATTAATTTATTAAATGTTAGCTATACTGGAGTTACAATAAACTAAAATAGTATCGAAAAAATCTAAACGTTTAATGCCTTTTCATACGCCCTGGCTGCGGCAAGCTAGCACCGGCACGCTTATTACGTAACTTGCAGACAGCATGCAACAGCCAATATTGCGCGATATCTGCTGTCATAACGGGAATTTGTGTAATGTAATTTGTATAGCGACGCGAAATCTAGCGCGAAAAGTGCATTTTACGGTCTTAGAATAATAGATACGCCGTCGTCATACATGATACTTATTTTTTATTACAATTAATCACCGGTCGCGCAGTGATCGCGGGGCTGTCGCTGTCTGCTAATTTTTAGGTAATAACCCCGCCGGTAAGCAATTGCGAAGTGTATGGGCAGCCGACAACCGAAACATTTGAAAAAGCACTTAAAGTACTTCATTTCTTCCATTCCGACCAAAATTTTTTTTTAAAGTAATATTCCTCAATTTTCAGCCAGTATGTTCTTTTTTAATTATGATTGCAACTTTATTCATTCTGGAATAATAGTAACATTAGAAATAACATACAAATTGTATATGGAATGATAATGAGCCGAAAAGTAACATATTGATATGAATATGAATACAGAAAAGACAATATTATGTGAAGTGAACTTTTTATTTCATATAAGTAGCATTAACCAAAAAGTAATAGAACACAATATAACTTGGCTGTATTCTGCATAGTGCTGTCACAATAACCCTGCATGTATTGGACTGCGTATTGAATGCATGTTAGAATAAAGGTCTGTTCAGATGTAAGTAAATTTAGCAGTAATTTCTTCGTTCAATTCAAACATAAACGATAATCCCTGTTTCTCGCTTTTGAGCCATTAATATACATGTGAGCCATGTGTGTGAATCTTGCGCGCTTTATTTCGCACAACAGTCGTGTACCGACACCTTTTGCGGGAACAATATCCGTATCTAAACTGTAAAACGCGTTTCTAAATCGGAATGAAGCCCTTCATGAACAATGATACTTATCATCGTTCACTTAAAAACATCATAATGTATGAAATTGATGTAATTTCATAAATCACTTAATAATTTTCGATAGCTAACGCCAATATATTGTTGTGTATTGTACTAGAAAGTAACAGTAGATAATGATATCCTCTAGGGCGGTAGTAGATATCCAGCAACGAATTCGTGCAATTTGTAGTAGATATTTGTATAAAGTACTCAAGTAAATAATAGATGGATTGTGCTTATACCTGAACAAGCCTTTACATTGTAGTAAGGTGGTCATAGATTAACATACCGATACCCTAGAAATGAGTCGGGTCATTCATCAGTCACCTGTAAAGAGGACAGACTACCATTATAGTTACCTCGCAATACGTTAAAATTACGCAATTCTTTAAAGTAGTTAATATAAAGAATAAAGGCTGAAACAGACAAAGTCGCTACGATGTTACGTCACATGATAGCCACAGTAGAAAATAGGAAATTGTAATGGGTTACTTATTATTGTTATACTTTTTTTGTGACGATCCTTCTGTTATAGACTACTTGATTATTTCTTAACCATCTAATTAGAAGATACGTTTAGTAATCACGAACAAAATTGCAAAGAAAATATTCGGAATTCAATGAAAAATATAAGAATTAACTGCTTTTAAACTTGTAGTGGGAACACAGTTGGAGTAAGTCCGTCTCCCCTCCCTTATCCCCAATCTAGTTGCCATTACTGAAATTTAAAACCCGGTACCATACATTTTCCCAATGAATTTTAAGTAGCTTTTTTCACAATTGTATTCAAAACTTTAATATAATGTAAAAGATACACCAGTATTTTTAAATGTAGATAATGCTGTTCGGAGGAATAAGGTCTCTTTAATAATATTATATTGTATATTATATCATTACACCATTTTAAAAATATGAACTGAAAAAAGCATTTAAAGCAGCCAACTAGCAAGTTTTTTGTGTAAATATTTAAGACATAACATTATGTTGATCTTACTCTGTTTTCGCCTTTAAAGTCGCTAATGTACATAACGATTCTACAAAAGTCATTCTACAGTCTACTGCATTCATCATTGAGGTAATTATAATCAGCTGTTAAAGTTAATATGTGGACCAAATCATTCGATTTTCCAGTGTTATATAATGTGTCCATAGTAACGTCATTGAAAAGTGAAAACCATATATGCCCATTTAAAATATATTTTTGGAAAAAAAAACTGTTGATATTTTAATTCTTTTTAGTAAATTCACAAACAAGAATTTGTTTTTAGCTGCTTTATGTTGATCAAGTTGTAATTTTTGGACTATTTAAAGTCTGATATGGTTTAATTTTAGCGATATATTTCTTTCTAGAATTTTCATAAAATGGACTTTTCGGTTAACATTTTTCATTGACATTATGACGCTTAAAGTACTATATATACAACAATATATATATTACATAGCATAATTCACGTACTTCCAAGTCTAGTTCTAGTGAAATATTGTAATTGAAAATAGCAATACCCCTAGTATTATTATTTTAGTGATCTTTCCAAATACAAAGTGTTCAGTGATAATAGGTAGAAGTTACAATTCACTAATAATAATAAAGTTCCAATTTTTCCATTGAATTGAATTTAGTAGAAATATTCATGATTTCTTTTTAAATATAAGTCGATACCTATAGAAATTATAGAAAAGGTCTAGAAAAATTTTTAGGTAAATAAATTGTCAGTTCTTGGATGTCTCAGATTTATATTTGGTTATTTAAGGAACTTAGATCTTCTGTTAGTCATTATTTCATAATAATTAATTGTTATAGTTTTTAATTTTTTTGTAGCTATATAATTTGTTAGAAAATCGGATCTCTTAGTAGAAATATTTATTTAATAATCGTTTATCAAACGTAATCATAATTTTAATAGCCCAAAACAAAGTGTCTTCCTACTTCGATAGTAATTTGCTTCATTACTAGAAAATGCAAAAAATATGTGCATGTGATGGTTAACGCCGCTAAAATGTATGGCGTTGACGTACTAAGTAATTAAAACTTAAAGTAAACAAGTTATTTTATATACATGAACAATGTATTTCATTATAAGCTACAAGCTAGCTATTTAGTGTTTGAGTTCAATTCTGTTTCATGTATAACATTAGTACTTATTTTTTTATTAGTACTTAGTTTACTTATTGCTTAATACATAGGCAATATAGTATGCAATACGTATTTGAGTCATGATGACTGGTAATATCAAATTCCGTATATTGTTAGATTTTGTAGAACGAAAGTAGTAGTGTTTTTTTAGGGCTGGTATATTCCTATTTATTAGAAATATTTTTATGGGTATTGTTATAAATACACGTTTTGTTGTTTAGAGTTTTTATTTGTATATGTAAGTAGTTTTGTTGTGTAATATAAAAAAGACTTTGAAATGAGATAGCAATAAAAATTATGCTTATTTGTGAATTAACAAAGTATTTTTCTAGTCTGTAATAAAATGAAATTCTCTTTTGGAATATCTAAAAATGATAAAAATCAAAATTTAAAAAAGAATGTGTATTACGAAATACACATTCTTTTTTACATATTTACCGACATCAAAAAAATGATAAAAAAAACCGCGCAGCTGGAATATTGTAGAATTTGTGAGTTATCTGGTTTATGGTTTGTGGAACCATACGAACTGCAATGTTTAAAAGGACCAATATTTTTTGAAGTCGGTAGCAAATATGGAAATGTAAACTTAATACTTTTTTAATATTCATAAACATATCTCCTATCAGTCGCTATCTTCTACCCTTCGACTTCTGCCACCTTGTAGTTTTTATTGAAAAAAAATATTGTTATCGGAGTGTTTGATTAAAAAAATATATAAACTGTATACATATCGTTTCATTGCTTTAGACCTGGCCCTTAGCATGCTAATTGCCTTGAGTAATTAAAAGTAAAAACTTTTTTTAACAATGGTTAAAGCAATGAACGTGTGTACGGAACGTCAACTTGCGAGGTTGTGAGCCGGCAAGCTAGTTACTTAAATAGAAGCAGAATGCATGCTTGACTAATCCTATTTGCCTTCCCTGTGTCGTATGCATCATGAACGGTTTCATATCTGTGTATTTATATTGTGAATAATTTGCAATGTAACATTATATAAATAGCCAGTAATTTCTTTACAAAACCTCGTTATATCTTATCTATTCTCGTCTAGGTACTTATATTAAAATAACGTTTGATATTCTCAAACTTTTGCGTTTAAACGAATTTTGTTGATCAGTATAAATGTCTTGTACTAATTATCTATGATACTTTTTGCTTACACTGTATTACAATAAAATTGATGCAGAAATAGTTTTCACATTTCTGGGTATAATGTCAATAACTGTTTATTACATAATATGTTATTGTCATAACAAATAAAAGAGACACCCAGAACGGTTACAATGCAATACATTCGTGTGACATAATTTTTATGGTGAAAAGAGATGTTAGGTACAATGACTGATAAGCCTGGCGTCATTTTTTAAGAATAAACGGTCCTATAAGATTTCTACAAAATATCAGCTTTTTAAGTCTTACTTTGTTACTTTGTGTTTTTTTTATAATGTCAAAAAAACAAATATTGTTATCTCTACCTTATTTCATGGTATGGCTCAATAAAATACAAAAAATCATGGACATGAAGATATTTTTTAACTTTTGAATTTCTTTTCCAATAAGATATAAATAAATAAGTCCAATAAGTCGATATTCACTGTTCAGTAAATAAATAGTATTAAAGAATGCGCATCAATGTAGAAGCTATCGTATAATGAGGTCACGACAAGCTTATATCTGATAGCAATCTCGTTCCAATGCGACCTTATACATCAATAAATATACAATCAATTGACTTACTTCTGCTATTTTGTATTGAGACTGTAGTAACTATTTGTAACGGAGAATCAAAACTTTATTTGCGATTTCTCTCATAGTAATTTAAGCCAATATGAATAATGCGTCAACAAATGCATCATGTTATATGTATTAACTGTATAAAAACATTAATTATTTTAGTAATACATACATATCTTCCCGCTGTATCCCTAACGGGGTATTCAGAGAGGACGGAGCACCAAGCGTCGCGGTCCTTCCATCTTTCGCTTCCTCACACATTTTCGTCTAAGTATGCGAGTGCTATTGACTTTTCCATCGGCTAACACTTTGGCTGTTTGATCTTCGTTAGTCAGCCTTGGTCTTTCTTGGTTTCTTTTACCACTCACTTTCGCTCTGTAGATTTTCTTCGTCAGTCTTTCATCACTCATTGTTTCTATATGCCCGAACCACATAATATTTCTTATTCTATATGCCCGAACCATCTAATATTTTATAAATTAATATGCCATATATAAACAGTATTTCGATCGTTCTATTCTATGTAGACACACAGAAGAAACAGATTCCAGTAACATGCATATCGGCAAACAACAACCAACACCTTCTAATTCAAATTTACCTAATCTTACATTAGAGTAAAGCACATAAAATTACAAATTAACACATAGAATAGTTAGGTTAATTATAACTTGTGTTAGTAGGTAGTTTATAACATATAACAATAAATAATGGAGATGGTTAAAAGGAAATAAAGAATTCTCAAAACACGTGTTTATTTGAACAAAAAATTATAATTAGGACACAGTTATTCATTGTCGAATGGTACCTATCGTAACAGAATTACGATATTGGCGATTTTGTTACTTAATTTAGTAATTATTTCACACAATATTGGTAGTCAATATCATGTGTAATATGAGACAATATCACTTTATTAACTGTGTTAATTTTTAGAAATGTATGAATGATATATTATTATTTAGAACGCTAGTGGTGGCGATAACAACGCGAGATATCTGTGATACTCTTAATTAAGGCGACGCATTGATAAACAATAATTTAATCTAAAATAGACCTTCTGTTGTATGCAAACGTGCGCGCGCTAGCTTACGACAAATACGAAGAAACAGTTATTTTCGTTTAAATTACAAACTATAATTAATTTTGAAAAATCATTTTCATTTTGAAGTTTGTGTTTTAGATTCATCTACATATAAAATTTAGAGGCTTTAATCGGTCCCATTTGTCCGTAAAAAGCATATCTCTGTTTTAAAAGAGGTTTTTTTAACTTTTTTTTTTATGTTATAAAAGTTAACCAACAGTGTAATGCTATTGTCAAAATAAAGTCAGTGAATTGAAGATTATGGTTACCAAATATCACTTTCATATGTTTTGTAATTGCTTAGAAAAATTGAAATCCCCGACATCAAAATTTCCAATGCGTCGTCGTCTTAAATTACTGGGCCATGAACAGATCATGTTATCCTCTCTATACTAATAAAAAGTCTTCATAACTTTTTTGTTGCATGATTTCACTATAGTTCTCGAATAATCTTTCGCCAAAAGTGATAATGAAAATCTTAAAAGTGTATCCGGAAGCTTAGCGAATATTATTTTGTATACAATAAGCTTTAGTAAAAACAAAACACCTAAGGCCGTATCAGTAACGCATTAATTTAGTTAATTAGCAATTTTCGGATAATAATGTTATTGAGAGACTAGCGACACCCCCGGCTTCGCACGGTTAGAAATTTTTTGACAATAAAATACAGCCCATGTTATTCGCTGATAATGTAGCTTTCTATAGGTGAAAGAATTTTTGAAACCGGTTCAGTAGTTCTTGACTTTATCCGTTACATACAAACAAACAAAGTTTACCTATTAGTATAGGTATGTTTGTAGGTTTCGTTCCTCGGATGAGGAGTTCCTCCGAATTTAGTCATCCGATTTCAAAAATTCTTTACCAATTTTTCTTTACAAATTTAGAATGGACCTTCAGGGTGGACATAGGCTTGTATATTATCCCGTTTTCCACGCGGACGAAGTCGTGAGCAACAGCTTGTTTTGGATAAAGTAAAAGGATAAAGTAAAAATTAAATTTAGAAAAAAAAACAAAATGAAATTGGATTTAAAATACCTATTGTTTCGTGTTTGTATTGTGTTTACAGATTTGGGATACCAATTTACATCTACCAACTTTCAGCATGCTGGTAGGTGTAAAGATGGTTATACATCGATTATAGCATAATATGGAGATACAGATACAGACAGGCAGATAATAAAACTATGAGAGTTCCATTTTTGTTATTGTGGCTACGGTGAAAAGATAGCGATTATTTCTGTAAAAGATCAGGGGCTACAGTCCCGACATAGCGATTATTTTCGTAAACTACTGATCGATAAAAGTAACGAAAAAAATCGCTTGCCTTAACGATAAGCACGAACACTTGGTGATCTGTCAAATTTGATCGTAAAAACATTATCAGCAATCGTAAAGTTGACAATTAGATTCGATATGATTCCAATTACAATCGATATTTTTAATGTAGAGACTTTCAAAAATCGTTAAAAACGAATCGTTATGACTTATCAACCGAAATCGGTCATAAAGCGATTGCTATGTATGTCGAGATTGCAGGGGCAAGCGATTTTTTTCGTTATTTTTATCGATCGGCAGTTTACGAAAATAATCGCTATGTCGGGACTGCAGCCCCAGGAACCGTTTCGATTTTACGCAGCGTTTCCCACTTTTCTAGATGCTCTGTTCCTTCAAATCTACTTCATAGTGTAAATGTATATATTTATCTACCTAACTTGTAAAATGATTTTCTGGACATAATATATTCTTTATACACGCAAAAAGAACATAAGAAGTTGTTGTCCAGCAACATACAACTTCGTTCATTACAAAGCTACTCTAATAGCGCGCGGAACAGATCTGTTGAAGGCTATGATTGGCTGATTGCAGATGGTTAAATTAAAAAAAAAACAATAAAACATTTTTAACACATGGCGTCTAATTTTTAGTGTGATTTTCATCTTCAAACCACGGCTACAAACGAACGGATCAGTAAAATGAAATACTTCTCAGCTGAACTGTTCCATTTTTATTGCCTTTAAGTCTAAATAACTTTACAGTCATTGATGATTGGCCTTTTGTCGGCAACGGGAGAAGTAAACAATTTGTTAGATTTCTTATTGTGTGTACTTTTTTAAAGTTTTAAAGTACATTAAATCTTGACTTGCAATGTATTGTGCGTTGTTCTGCGCAAATTTACAAGAACTGGAAAACGTAAACAATTTGTGGAATTGGTTTTTGCTTTCTTTCAAGTGGGTAATTACGGAACAACGAAATGGCTAATGTCTTGGACAATGTCCGTACTGAAATTTATAAGAACTTTTATGAATCTTTTGGTACAATATGACGTGACGTTACGTTTCGTATTGTTAATGATATTACATAAAAAAAAAATATTTGGTCAAGTGCGTAAATCTTTTGGAGGTCCATAAGATCCTAGTTCTTTCATCATAACATTCCAGTGAAGTTCAATTATGGCGTTCTCTGATTTTTTTTATAATTCTTGATCTACTAGTTATAGTAGGTAATTAAAGGAGTGGTGGGGGGAGAGAATCTATTTACGTACCCACTTAGGATTTATTTATGAATATTTAAAGTTTTGACCGGTGTGTTTCATGTGGTTTAATAAGATGCGTTACAATGCCAAATTATAAGTCTGAGTATGGTTTCTTAGAAAATCAATTACGATAAACAGACATGCATGTTGTGAGGGTTCCGCTTATTCTTTCGTGGTGCGAAACCCTAATAAATTCAACACATAAATCTTTTTAAGTCGGCTTTGTTACTGAAGTCAAGAGCTGTATTTACTACTTGTCACCTTGACCTTGAACTTTGTACACCCGGTGCTTGGCACGCAAATGTCAACTCCAGTAAAAATCGGTGAATTCTGTTTACGCATGTCATCCTTTACGCAAGTTTGCACGCGGGATTTAAAATTAAATATTTGAACATATGGTATATACATAATATGTGTATCGCCCAAGCTCACCTTGGAAGCATACGACCAAAACCTTCCAAAGAAACAATTTCAAAACACTATTATCATATTAACATCTAATAGAACTAAGTGAAGCTCTAAAAGAAATTAAATAATTAAACATAATAAAAGAAATTAACTACTACTCTCCTCACCCCAGGCCAATAAAGTAATAACACACATGCGCAATCAAGTAAGAGTAGAATGAAATCGAATAATTTTGAAAACACATAATTTATATAAATTTTAGGCATTCTGCACTCCTCCGTATAAACTTTAATTGTGCCAAAAATCTCACGCTCCTCCGTGCGCACAATGTGCTTAAAAAGGGGCAGTGTTGGGCAAAATGTAATTGTAAAAACAATTACAATTTCTAATAGTAATTGTTTTCGTACAAAATGTTTTTACAATTAGGATTTTAATTGTAATTATTGCCATTTTTAATTGTAATTATTATTACAATTACATTTTGCACAACATTGAAAAGGGGTAGAAAGTTTTCTCTTCATGTATTAATATAGATTTTAACCGATGTAATGTGAAAAAATTATGTTTAAGTACAAGACAATAAGATAACGTCACCTGGTTCAGGTCTCACGTATGCATTGGTAGTAGGTAATTCAAAATAATTGATTCTTTCAAAATTTTGTCAATCCACACTCGTCTGTTTTCCAGCCCTGATTGAGCGTAGCGCCGGCAGCGAAGACCGCGAGGACACCTCGTGTCACTTCTCGTGGGTACTGAAGCAACTCGCTCAGGAGAACATACCGGACCTGCCGCCCGGTGGGGGTCTGGCCGCCAAGTGAGTGATCGCACACGCACACTCGCGCACACGCACTCACGCACACACACGCACACGCGCACACATACGTCTTATAATTTCAACTAATCGGGTCTACCTACGTCGTGTTAATACTTTAAGGCTAGTACATCTTTATCCCGTCGCTTCGACTGGATTGCAATGATCGTGGTCACGGGCAGACTGATGAGGATGTGCGTCGTTCTCGTAGTATGCGGTTCCTGGCAACTGCCCACATTTATTCATCACTACACATTCGATTATATGCACTATCAAAATGCCAAAATATGCGTGCAAATATGCAGTAAAAAAGGGCGAAATATGCAAAAAATATGCGCAATCAAAATGCTATTTATTATTAAAATTTACATTATTTTCACAATATACACTCTGTCAAGAAAGTACCGGGAAAATATCAATAATACACGAAATGTTAGTTATTCATCCAAGTTTATTTTATCACCTTCAAAGTATGCTCCTTCAGAAACGATACACTTACGCCAACGAATAATCCAACCCTCAAAACATTTTTTAAACGCTTTTCCGGAATTGAGTTCAGTGCTCGCCGCGAATTCTCCTTTATGTCTTCTACCGAATGAAAACGGGTGCCACGAAGTGGTAATTTGAGTTTAGGAAAAAGAAAGAAGTCGGCTGGAACCATATCTGGTGAATAAGGTGGTTGCTCCATGGTATTTGTTGAGTTTTTGGTCAAAAATTCGTTCACAATGATGGCCTTGTGTGAAGGCGCATTATCGTGGTGCAAAATCCAAAAATTTTCGTCGAATTTGCTCTCTTAAACGCCGCATAACGCCCAAATAATATTCTTTATTTACCGTTTGACCTTTCGGCAAAAATTCCGAGTGCACAACACCGCGATAGTAAAAGAAAACAGTCAACATGACTGACTTTTGATCGACTTTGGCGTGGTTTTTTCGGTTTCGGTTCAGTTGGAAGGCGCCACTCGGAAGCTTGTTGACTAGTTTGCATGTCAAACTCGTAAACCCACGTCTCGTCACCAGTAACAATGCGTTTCATGAATGTTGGGTCGGAATTGACTCGTTCTAGCCTGTCCTCAGCGATTCTTATGCGATTGAGTTTTTGGAGAAAATTCAGGTCTTTTGAGACTAGTCGAGCGGCAACATGTTTCATACCAAAGTGATTATTTAAAATGGTACGGATCGACTCGTGAGACCCAGAAAGTTCGTTGGCTATCTCTCTCAAACTTGAATCAGCATTTTCAGTCACTATTTCCTTCAATTTTGCGATGTTAACTTCAGTTGCAGACGTTGATGGCCTACCAGAGCGAGGCAAATCTTCCATCACATCTCCACCGCTTTTCAACGCTTTGTACCACTCATAAGCACGTGTTTTTGTTCGATTCACCGTAAGCATTCTGTAATATTTTCAGTGACTCCGAACACGAAAATCCATTGGCGATGCAAAATTTAAGACAAACTCCTTGTTCGATGTTTTTGTCCATTATGAAATTCGCAATACACACTAGATATGATATAATTAAAAACAAAACTGTATTTAATCTAAATAACAGGTGCAACTAAAACTCCGCGCCAAAATGGAAAACAGTTGTGCCAATCTAACAATAACAAAAAAAAAAAAATTAAACCGCCTAAAAAAAAACACTGAAAAGTATAAAATAACTATCCTTTACTAATCAAAACTCAAGTACAATTAAAATAACTTCATAAATAATCGTATTTACACATACATATATAATTAAATTTGACAGTTCCTGAAGTCGGTGCCAAGCTCACCAAACTAATAGACTTTCTGTTGTTGCACATTGATTTAGCACCGACTTCAATAACTGTCAAATTTAATTATATATGTATGTGTAAATTACGATTATTTATGAAGTTATTTTAATTGTACTTGAGTTTTGATTAGTAAAGGACAGTTATTTTATACTTTTCAGTGTTTTTTTGAAAGCGGTTTAATTTTTTTTAATAAAAATTTTTTATTTCTCCCTTTTGAGTGATCTTGACCTAAATAAATATTTAGGGCAGGTCTGCAATGAACTTCATTCTAATTCCGGAGCGCAACGATATACAAGAGAATCAACAATATAAAGAAAGGTTATAACCAGGTCGTGTTATCTAGTGTATCTTCGAAGTCCAAGCTCTAATATCGGTGAAATTTAAATGGGACCACCTCTAAATTATTACCTACCAAACGTAAAAAGAATTTTCGAAATCGGTTCATAAATGACGGAGTTATGAGGTAACAAACATAAAAAAAAAACAACAGACGAATTGAGAACCTCCTTCTTTTTTTGTAGTCGGCTAAAAACAAAAAATAGAATTTGGAACCGTAAACAAATCATCCATTCCCGATACTTTTTTAACTGAATGTATATATATTAATCATAATCAGTCGTAATTCTTGTGACAATACACATATAAATATTTTTCTAGATTTTCTAGAGCAAACTTGTGACGTTTGTCGCACTTAATATTAATTTGTAGGCTGAAAATGACCTCTCTACGTCAACTGACGTAACTGGACAGAACTTGAAATTTTTGTGCCATTTCTGCAGAAACCTTCAGGCAGGGTTTGACCGGTGCCGTTGATATATGCGCTAACTTTATTTATTTCTTCAAGACCCGGGTTTTTATATAGAACAGCATTTAATTTGATACGGACCTTTTCTGATAGTGAACTCGGATGGGCATTACTCTGTTCAATAATTTTTGGAGTTTACTCCTTAAGGATCGATTTTCATATAAGACCCCCGGTATGGAAATTTTATGAGGGGTAAAATTTATACAAGCGTTAAATAAAAGCGTTACGTTTTCTGCGCAACGTACCTTGCGCACCTTTTTGTGAGCGATGTCGCGGTGTTCCTTCTCTTTCACTCCTATCCGACTCGACAGTGATCGCTGAGGCGTGTTCAGGGGGTGTCAACTTTGTATGGAGCTATTGCAGACTTTATATGGAAACAAAATGAAAGTGACAAGAGATGTAGAAAGAAAGAAGATAGAAAATACCAGGGATGTCATTACAAAATATAATTTATCGATATTATTTATCAATGTACTGATATCGATTATTGATACTGAAATTTTATTTATTTTGTTAATTTATTATAATTATTTGAGTACTACATATAAAAATGACAATAATCAAATATTTTACTTCATTAAACAAAGATATTTATAAATAATTTGAACAAAATTAACACATTTTGCTATCGATATTAATAATTGAATAAACTACTAATTGAATTCAATAATATAGCAACACTGTTTGATGAAATGTCAAAGACTTTACAAATCGAAAAATTTTCTTCATGACCGTCGATTATTTTTTATATTTGTTTTTAGCTTTTCTGTGTTTCGCATGAGCTATTCTCCTCCTGATCACTGGAGGAAATTCGCATTGGTGTGGTTGAGAATTGTGGATCAAGACAGTGACTTTTGAAAGGATTGTTGTTATTATATCCACATTTAATTGTAATAACAACTCGTGAAATTAAAAAAATTATCACTAATTCTGTTTGTTTTATTAACTATCCAAGTTACATTACCTTGCTATCCGTTGAACGCTCAGAGTACAGTTGAAATCTCCGCCATTTTAGTTTATGGAAGCATTACCAGATGGCGCATAGTCTACACTTTTTTTGTATGGAGTTGTAATTCTTCTCCTTGGAGTATGATGTGTTCTGTGGGCGTGTTGCTAAACAGACGTGTGTCACTTATTCCTCTTGAATTTTGAAATTATGATTGTCTCTTGTATTGAAGCTAAGGTCTTTTACATTTGGGATGAAATCTTACTCACAAAATTAAAACGCAACCGAATTATGTAATGTTTACGTAGACGTCGTGTATTGTTGCTCACAGCGCTTTAAATACAAAATTTTGGCGTGTTACATCAACGTGTGTTTGTCTCGGATAAATACGCACTCTTTCGAGTATCATTATTATGTTGTGAGTTGATATCTGGACTCGGTCGCTCCACATTTATTTTTCAATTTTAATTTTTTATATCTATTAGTATTGATATTTAATGTTATTGTATACAGTGAAGTGAATAAGAGTATATAAAATGTGGAAAACACCAGTAAACCAGTCGTGCGGCGGAGCTGACACACACAGTTTTTTTTTTCTAATATTTCCAAGGATTCGCACAGAGGAAGGTTTTTAGTTTCTATTCTCTCAATGACGTCGGGTATATTGCCGAAATGTGTTGCAATAAGAGCAATCTATTGTTTGATAGAAGGATTGCAACACGCCTAACACATTTAACTACTAAAATCAGCCGCTGGTAAACTAATTAATCTGTGTCAGCACTATTGTTGAAAAAATACTAAAATATGCAATAACGCTAAAACTAGCGTTGCATTCGCATACGCAAACATGTAAATGCATATAATCCGATGTTTATTCATCACATTTTTTATCTTTATTATCGTCACAGTCTGTACTTCGACACACGACACTAACGACATTACACACTGACGACCGACCTCCGGTTTTCCGGCTCCGGACACACTGATGACGGGATTCCATGATGTTGATAAGCGGTATCCATCTTCCCGGTTGAAATTATGGTGTTTTTAGTTTTCAACCGCCTCTCATGCAAGTAAGAGTGTCGATCGGTGTAGAGGACCTGTGACTGATGTAGTTCAATTCAGTGGTTTGGTTCGAGCAAGTGCTCGCCAATAGCTTTAGTGGTATGTTGTTTCCTGACCTGACCCTTTCCTCTAGTTTTTTTGTTTGTCCGATATAGGAATTACCACGGCTTGGCCCAGTTAGTTGAAATTGTAAGACGTATAAAAGCGGTGAAAGTTTAAAATCATCAACCCACACAATACACATTAGTGATGAACCGACTAGGAAAGCCGACTATCCAGCAACATTTGTACTCGGCGACTATTTATTTATTTAGGCTTATCAACAACTGTTTACACTAATATATTCTATAATATACATGATTCTTAAGATAATTATTAAGCATAACAGTCTCTTACAGATAAGCTCCACATGCAACACTATTATAGGTTAATATAACATTTCAGCTTATATTATAGGTTAATATAATATTTCAGTTTATATAGTGTAAACTGTAAACTTAACTATGTAATATTAGCTACATTGACGTAGCAAAAGTACTTCTTTAAATTATCACGTTATCACTGACCACACTTAAAAATCTATAGAAGGAATACTACCTATGGCAGTCCAATGCATTTATAAATTGATTTGTAAAATTTACCAACGGTGTGTTTGTATGGGAATTGTTACTTCGGATTACTTTGCCAATTCAGATTATTTTCAATAGAATTAACTTTAGGCGGTACGAAATTCACCGGTCATCTTGTCTTAAATAAAAATGAAATGCTGTTCGCTGGTAAGTGCATCACTTGAGAAGGTGGACAGATCTGGCAATTTTTTTTTAGAATTTTTTTTTAGTAAGTCCGAATAAGGTTTTTAGTGAAAGAAAAAAATAATAAGATGGCCGGAAAATTCAGGGAAAACTGAAAGTGCTTTTTTCTATGGGATCTTATTATCCACGGGATGACGCAGTGATAAATAATAATTTAATTTAAAAAAGACCTGCACCATACAAACATGCGCGCGCTCGCTTGCAAAAAATGCAAAAAACAGTTATTTTCGTTTATATTAAAAACTGGTATAGTAAACAATGCCTTAGTGTGTCTAATGCCCGATTTACATTAGTTAAGGTCAGTAGCGAGTGCCGAGTGCATATATAGTGGCTAGTCGCGAACACCTGGACAGTGACCGTTTATACTACAGCAAGGCAAATGGCATTACTCCGTCGAAATGGAAGAGCAAAGTCGAAAAATGCGTGCCATTTCGCGTTCTTCTTCTTTTCGTTGCAAATAGAAGAGAAAGTGTTATGTTCTTCTTCTCTTATATATAAAAATGAATGTTTACCATTTAGACGTCATTTTGTTTACAATATCACATAAAACAGCGCACGCGGACCGTCCTGTTGCCGGTCACTTATACACTGTACCAAATTTGACAGTTCACACTACGCCAAGTGGCGAGTCCAAAACCGTGAAGGGGAAATTATATTTGGACTCACTTGTAAGACAGCTTGCAAGCCAAGTTGACTCGCTACTGTCCGATCGGTGTACACCATAGTACTTACGTATTGTCCTTGTCTACTTCGCTCATCACTTCACAAATGTAAATTGGGTATAATAGTATACAACCACACAGGCATGTGTGACACATGCGCGTAATAAAAAATAGTCTTTGCTATGCAGAGCTCTGTTGTCTGTGGGATCTATCTGTCTTTTACATACATACGCCTGGGCTTTTCTTGCTTCTATAGTCACATGTGTAAACACAGACCCATAAATGTAAGCATTCACAGACACACATACAGATTCCTTTACTTTCTAGAGGGAGATTTTAATAGACACTGTAATATCAATTGTTATAAGTAACTGTTGATCTTTCTGGTTGTTCATATGCACATATTGGATTTGGGATTTGTATAAATGAAATGAATACTCCAGATATTTGTTTTTAGAAAAAAGATATATGATATTTCGTATTTTTTTTATAAAATCAAAAATACATTTCAGACGTCAGCATATTTGTATTCTACGGTTAATTTTTTTTCGATTATTATATAATAATTTGATTATAATGTAAAATTATGATTAAATCTCATAAAATTATACTTCCAGGCAAGCACTACTGGACAAGATATACAGGGAGTTCTATCCGGAGCACGCAGACAGTTCGGAAACGTTCGAACTTACTGACGCTTTCGGCGCAAACTGAATATAACACCCCTTATTATTACGGAGACATACATTGCACACTGCCACTCAAGATGGGTAAGGATTTTCATTTTAGTTATGAATTTTTTTTATGAAAATATTGTTTAAAATAGAAACTCCATTTTTTCCATAATTGATTCATGTTTATGATAGTTTCTTATTATAAATAAATTGTTACTGAGAAATTAATTCAGATATTATTCCTAATTTAGATTTAAAATGCTATCGAGTTTTGTGTGGTAATGTATGATTCCGTTTTATTTAGCTAAATGGATATTTGTTCGATGGAATTGCGGTTATGTTGGAGAATTAACAATAATTGTCGAATTCATAAATAATTATAGAAATTTAATTTCATTTTAACAAAATGTGACACCTATCGTCCATGTTGAAATTGTCGCGTTTTATCATCGTCAGCTTTGTGTAAATTCCGCTATTTGACCATAAATAATAAGTCTATAGTAGGCATAAGGAAGTGACAAATCAGCATGGATGGATTATAAACTTAACACTTCATTAATAAATTTGTATGTTTAGTGTATGAAATACTCTAGTTGCTCCAATTGTGGTTTCTGCAACTTTTTTACGAACCATAAATATTTTTTTTGTTGTTTATCTGTTGCTTTTCAATTCAATAGATGTGGCACTGAATACCACACAAATAAAAAAGAAAGTACATAATTCAACAGCGCCATGAACCTTGTACAGCAAAACCTTGGTTTTTAAAATGGCCGCTTTACGTCATAAGTAGTTTAGTTTTTTCTTGTTACATATTTCATCATTGGTCATTAATCAATGTCATAACATTAGATGTGTATTATACATAGATTCAAGTAAAAATTAAAAGTAAAATCTGCAAGTGATCACACCTCTTTGTTTGTGTCGTCTGAATCGATATTGTCTATGGTACGATTCTACTTGGCCAGTCACAGATAATATAACATTGTATCATTTATTAATAATAAATCATCTTCACTACAAATCCATTTCGTACATGAGCCTAAATTTTGGTAAATAATCACCTCAATTTATTTCTTTTTGTACATAATTATCTATATGCATAGTCATTATCCAAAACTGTTACAAGTCATTTTAGATCATAAAATTTGATATAAATAAATATATATGTAGATTAAAAACAAATAATTGGGAATTGGAAATACTATGGGGATCTTTAGTTGTTACAAAATTATATCCTAGTATTTCATTTTTTATTGTGTTGTAATTAAATAGATTTGTTTTTCGCTTCTAAATTACGCGTATCGGTAATCGATTTATTGTTTCACATAATATTATGTGTTGGAGTCGCTTTTAAATTGCTTGGTACTTAGAAAAAAATATGTTGTATTTGGTACTCACGACCGTTGTTCAAACTTATTACAGTGACCATATAAACTTACAAATATGTTGTCATAATAAAGCAGTATCGTTACCAAAAAGGAATATATATACCCATATTTTTTAAATGACAAAGATTTACTCCCCTCTTGTAAATAAAGAGATACTTTTGTACCTGTTCGAGCGGTTCATTAGAGTAATAACTAGGGTTTACTGAACAAATTATATTGGATGGTTTCCAAGTGCTGCTTCACATTTGCGACGCAGTAAGTTGAACTTCATACCGTCTGCGTCTGCTTCTGTGCTACTGTGTCGTATTTGGAAAACCGTCGTTAGTTACAAAATATTGCATTAACAGCGAGCATATGTGTCCTAGTGTTATGGTATGTGTATATTATCTGCGTTGGTGGCAGCAAACTTCTTTTAATTTTTATAACGTTTTGTAAGTTTAAGTTTTTGCTGTTTCCAATGTTAGAAACTCGTTGTACCTAAATATTTTCACCTTCCTTTTCACAACCCATTGTCATAGACAAGTTTTTTCTAATGTAATATTTTTTGTTACGGCAACACAGCACGCTGTGGTTTTTCTTTCACATACATAGTTTCATAAATAATGCTATTTAGTTTATAATTTAGATAATATATATTTTAATTAGACCAAATATATAGGCAGTGGGTTTAGAATTGGAAATATTTTTATGTCTATCCGAAATAATGTACCTAGGTTTAATGTCTGGTTGTTTTTTTAATTATAATTTTTTCTTTCTGACGAAAGTCGATGTCGTCGAGTGTGTCTCGTTAGATCTAGTAGACGCTTGAACAATAAATAAATACCTGTACCTTTACATATCTTAATTTTTTATTGTTCTATCATTTCATAGACTCCTTTTGAATCTTCCTACCAACTTCTATAGGTGAGTGAAATAGAGTTTAAGTATTGTGTATTTATAAAAAAATTAATATACCTAATATTGCATTTTAGTTTCGCTTGTTACATGCCTTTAAAGAACACCTTAGACAATTTCTTTTCTAAATATTTTTAGTTACTATAGTTTTTTTATTTTTATTGTAAAATTACTATAGCAGTTACAAAAATATTACATGCAACTGTAAATTCAAACTCACTAGCGACAAATGCATACAAATATCCACTATTTACACAGCTGATAAATGAGTTCAATGAAAAATAGACCTAAATACTAAATATCGAAGAGATAATTAAAACTATTGAATAGTGCAGCCTGCAGCAGCGTCATGAAGTGAGTATTCCGACTGCTGCAGCTGTCTCTGTCCTTTAACTGCATGTATGAAGATGACATAATACTTCTTTCTCTTTCATATAATATATATTATATTATATCACTCGAGAGAATTCAGTGTAGAGTCAGACCAAACGTTCACTTTCGGAGAGGAGTTTCAGTTTGTGACAAATGGATGGTTTCTTCTTTGTGAATTATACAGCTCACTGCATATGCAGTAAACAATTTGAGAAACTGTTCGGTTATATGACTAATAAACCAACAGAAGCGTCAGATCCACTAAAAATATGAAATGTGGTATTAACCAATAATGGAAATTTGGGTTTTGGCCGAAATGACAGCAACTGGAAAAAATTCGGTTGTAAATTAGATAATTTCGATCGGACAACAATTTAGTTACTGGCTTTGCCTTATATTCTGTTTACACAATGTTATAAGTTTCGGTTATTTCCGCTTGTAGCTCACCTTAAGAAGTTGGAATTAGCACATTTTGTATGTAAAGTACACTAAAGGCATATTGTATGTATTTATATGTTATACAACAAATTGTATTCTTGATAAAAGATAAATTCAAAATTATTAAACCCACATTGGGAGTAGCTACTTACAATAGTACAGTAATGTAGAATTAGGTTACTTGAAATAAACATTTATAATACTTTGATCGTGTTTTAAAATAGCTTTAAGATTTCTGAACGGCGAACTGAATTACTGAGGGTAGAAAATGAAAGGATTGAACCTTTTGTGCAACGTAAAGTCACTGAAGATGTTTTTAATTTCGAAGTCTAGGAGGAAGAAGCAGATGTTATTTGCATCAAGGCTCTCATTAACGCATATAATTACCATCATAATATATATTATAATAATGCGCCAGACAATACACACCAATCATCTGATCTCAAACTAGGGTATTCCCTGTGCTGTGAGAAGCAGACGACGACTACTGAGGGCGTCTCCCAGTACACTCAGACCCGAGACAATCTAGAAAAGTTCATTTTCTAATTTGACCCGACCGGGAATCGAACCCGAAAGCTTCCGCGCTTGGTGGATTGTTCCCGAAGCGAAGTGGATTATTGCGCTCTCGTCGAATTTATTTGAGCCGTATTTTGTGTGTGCGTAGGAAATTGATCATTGTACTCCAATAAACGTATTGCAGTTTCTTGCTGCAGTAGGGCTGATGCTTTTTAACATAGCGGCGATTGCAATAGCATTGAGTTGAGAAAGTGATACAAGTCTTTTATCTGTTACTAGCGACCCGCCGCGGCTTCGCATGGGTAGCAGAGCATATATGGCTACATTTTTTTTTCAGTTGTAGTGTTGTGTCGAGCACCACGTGTCGCATCGCACTATAGGAGATCCGCACGCTTATTACGTAAGTTGCAGACAGCATGCGACAGCCAATATCGCGCGATATCTGCTGTCAAAACGAGAATTTGTGTAATGTAATTTGTATAGTGGCGCTAAATCTACCGCGAAAAGTGCATTTTATGGTCATAGAATAATAGATACGCAGTCGTCATACGTGATGCCAATTTTTTATTACAATTAGTCACCGGTCGCGCAATGATCGCGTGGCTGTCGCTGTCTGTAAATTTTTAGGTAATAACCCGCGGCTCATTTACGTGTCATAAATGTATAACTTCTTTGTTTTTCAAGATGTTAACATGCTTTTTTTTCTGAAACTCTTAAATATACACTTCGCATAAATTTATTTTTAATTAGTTAAAAAAATAATGAACATAAAAAATGAAATTTGGAGTAAACTTACAGCTGTTATAAGTACATTTTCATTTTTCACAAGAATAATAAATGAAAATTATTAGGAAATTAAAAATGAATGAAATTAAGAGGTACTACAGGGAGATAGTGTAACTAATAATAGTAGTAAAAAAAATTGTTGATATAAAAATTACAATTTAAATAAACTTACAGCTGTTATCCGAATTTTATATATATACATACATATCTTCACGCTGTATACCTAACGGGGTAGTCCGAGAGGACAGAGCGCCAAGCGGCGTGGTCCTTACATACCTCTTTCGCTTCCTCAAATCTCATCATTCTCCTCACACATTTTCGCCTAGGTATGCGAGTGCTTTTGACATTTCCGTCGGCTAACACTAGCTATTTGATCTTCATAAGTCAGCCTTCGTCTTCCTTGGCTTCTTTTACCACTCACTTTCGCGCTATAGATTTTCTTCGTCAGTCTTTCATCACTCATTCTTTCCATGTGCCCAAACCATCTTAGCATTCCTTTCTTCATTTTTTCAATAACACTGTCGTGCAAGCCTGTCATACTGCGTATCTCTTTATTGCTTATTTTGTCTACAAGGGTGACACCGCACATATTTCTAAGATATCGCATTTCTACTGCATGTATCTTACTTTCACTCTATTTCGGACATATCCAGGACTCACTACCATACAATAAAGGTGGCACCAACACCGCATTATGTATGGCCATTTTAGCTGAGTTACATATATTGACACTGCCTACTAATGCGCACAGAGCACCGTTCACTTTATTGCCGACTGCTACCCGTCTCCACATCCAACTCACATCTTCCATCCCTCGAAAACGCACTCCCCAAATATACAATGTCGTTCACCTGTTCTGGACATTTTCCATTTATACCCATATTTCGCACTTTGTCTGTACATCTTCTCTTTCAAACACCAGAACCTTAGTTTTATTCACATTTAATCCTTTCACTTCACAGTCTTTCATGCACGTAACTAGGTGTCTGCAACTCCGCTTCTGATGGTGCTATAAATACAGCATCGTCAGCGTACAATAGGAAGTTTACCACTGTACCATTACATATCATACCACTCATACTAGCTTTCAATGTCTGGAGGCAACTGTCCAAATAAAGCACGAATAGCCAGGCAGACATCACGCAGCCCTGTCTGACGCCTGAACAGACTTCGAACCAGGGCGACATGTCACCATCTATCCTTACACAGGCTTTGTGGCCACGATATAATGACCTCACAGCCTGCAGTAAGTGCCCCTCCACGCCATATTCAGGTAGAAGACTCCACAATTTCTTTCGCACTACTCTATCAAATGCTTTTTCTAGATCCACGAAAGCGCAGAAAACTCTCTGACCTATGGCCAGAAACTTCCCTACGATAACGCGAAGCGAGAAAATCTGATCTATACAACCTCTACCGTTCCTAAAACCACCTTGCGCTTCCCACAAATATCTTTCAGAAACATCTTTCATACGTTCAGTCAATACCTTGGTATAGACTTTACTTTGCTAAGCTGACCAAGCTGATGGCCCTATAGCACGCACAGTCCAAATGCGTCCTTTCCCTTTATAGAGAGGCACTATGACTGCGGTATTTTCATTTTTATATTATTAGATAATATATCTATATTATCTAATTACATTAGATTAGATAATATATCTTACATTATTATACTATACTATATATACTAGATAATAATTACATTAGATTAGATAATATATCTATATTAAATTAAATAATTTATCTATATTAAATTACATAATATATCTATATTATCTAATAATGTAAAAATGAAAATCTTAAAATGTACAAAATGTGATGCGGTAAGAGGTAGAGATTAGCATTAAACGACTTAAAAGTCACCTAAAAGTGCTATAGCTTCATCTGGAAGTTCTATAGAATTCTTATAAAAAGGTTTCTTTAAACTCGATATATAAGGATCCGAAGTATACAAAACTGTGCGTAGAACGTCTTCGTTAGTGGCTATCCTGGAGTATTTCCTTGCACGGTGAAGTCTGAACATTTCATAATCTTTGTTTCGTGGCTCTTGGGCATCTTCGGAGAGTTATCCAAGAGGCAACACAGAATAATGTCGAATTACACTTTCTCCGTGAATTAAGACTATGCACAGAAGATGGCATATAATACCACTTATATTTATTAACATACAGTTGTGCTGTGTCCATGCGTACTGACCAAACATGATATTGATACTTCTTCCACCTGACAACTTGCAGTAAAATATAAAATCGTTTTATCAGTTCCTCATCTACACCAGTGATTTCTGATGCACAATGATCTTCTAGCTGTATTTCCATCGTTAGTGTTGTCGCGAACTTGCTTAGGTTTGTCTATATTTAAACCAAGTTCTTTTGTTTTTCCAATTCTTTGTTTTTTTCCATTTTTCGAAGCCTAGATTGTAAGATAGATGTAAAATAAGCTCCATAAATATAATCTAACAATGCAAAGTCGAAAGTCCATATTGATGAACTACTTTCATCAATAGGTTTATTTCTTTATTTTGAACTTTTTCCTAAGCAATGAATTTTTTTGCACACTTGCTATAATTTTTGCAAAATTTACATTAGAAGAATCGCCAAAGTTGTCTCGTCAATAGTTTGTGATAGAATCAACGTAATTCCTATCACTATTAATTAATAGGAGACTTAAATCGCGTCTAGTGCAGAAGAACTTAAGAGTCATTGTAACAAGTTAATTAATGAAACTGAATTATTAGATTAATGAAAATGAAATGAACTTAGTTACGACAATATTATTCGTTATTTAACGCATGGAAAATTGTTATTATTACCATGAGAATATGCTATTTTATACTAAAATATTGTTTTGAGACGTGTCCAAAATGATTACATGAATATTATCAATCATTATGCGGTTATGTAGTGTTTTTATTTTTCTGTTTTTCTGCTATATTTTATGTATGTAAACCTTTATTTTATGTATGTAAACTTTTTCATTTAGCGTTTTTAAGTGCTTTTTGATATAAAGTAGAAAAAGACAAGTGTAAATCATGTATGTATATAATAATAGATTATCCTTTTGGCTACAATTTGAGGTATAATTAATTAACGTGACCATTTATTATTTTCGTCAGAGCGGGACACTTGCTATATTGCGACTTAAAAACAAAAAAATGAGAACAATGTGTTAATATGTAATTTCAATTAATCAACATTAGATTCAGTTGCAGACGCATTTGTTTTATGCTTGTCGGCGGAGCAAATCAGTCAAAATAACGAAGTGTCAAAATGTCGGGTCTAGTTTTCAAGTAGGAATAGAGTTTGCTATAGTCCTATGCTATATTCCTACCTAAGAAGGGGCGTAGGGTACGTATTAATTACCGTTTAGTCTGTTTGCAAAAGCTGGTCATTTTTGCTTTGGCTGGGGACAACGGGACAGACAGTCTGAAAGCGAGAGTGTCCCGCCGAAAGCGGGACGTATGGTCACGTTAGGTATAATACATGTACCTCTGTAGACTTCAAAAAAGCATATATGGCAAAGCTCTCTTAGGGGGGCTTGCAAAAACTATTTAAACTCAATGTAAGGATTTGACATCTCGCTTGCACCAACTATTAAATTCTTGGTGCAAGCGAGATGACAAATTCTTAAATCGAGTTTAAATAGTTGGTGCAAGCCATCCGGCACTTACCCATCCCATAGTGCGTCGGTGTGGGACCGCTTGAATTTATTTTGTCGCGCAATAGATTTAGTTTTGCGACAACTCCTAAGATATTAATTTAAATTTTGTTGTGTGAAGGGCAATTATAATGTGCATGAAATGTTTAAGGTAACTAACGTATTTAATTTGATAAGGATTGATATCGTATCCGTCTAAATAGCTTTCCAATTACCACATTATGCGCGACCATTTGTTTAAACATTAAAATGGGTATAGTAAGCTATCCATAAAAGATAAACATATGCCATCCCGGACTTTTCTGTAGACCTATAAAAGAGGCACAATTTCACCGTACATTGTTTTGTTATATCTCAAAGGGATTAGGCAGCGTTTTCGGTGAAAGCTCCCAGTCGGCTTGATTTTTTCTGACATCTTCAGCAATCATCGTCATATTTCACCCAATATACACAACACATTAATAAATTATATACATAAACCTTCCTCTTGAATAACTCCGTCTATTGGTGAAAACTATGAAAATCCGTTCGGTAGTTTTCGAGTTTATCGCGTTCAGACAGATGCGGTAGGGGGACTTTGTTTTATAATATGTAGTGATAATCTGACTAATATGAATTACGAGTAAATTATGCGTTCATGAAGGGTATAAGAGCTAGGTTTCAATATCGTAGGGGTTGTCTCTGTTCATGTATGAAGATTGAAGATATTTGTAGGGTAACGACTTACATACGGTAGGGGGGAATCAGTGCGTTCAAACATTCCCGTGTACCTTTAGCCGTAATTTTCAACTGAAAAAAAAAACTTGACACAAATCAGTTTCACCAACTAACTTTATATTGGCCCTTTAGCCCTACGGAACCTAGGTAACAAAAGTAATCGCTATGTGGGTCTCGAAACTGTGTCTGGGTAACCCTGAAGCGCGTCGTAAGTTTGCACGGTTGAGGGTAATTTTGAACCAGCAGTCGCACGGTTAGTGGAGTAATAATCACACCTCCGAGTTGAACTCACGTTTATTGTTAAAGAAGATAGTTATGTATTCGCATACTACATTGAAATCCCGCTGGGGTGAGTTCCTATTCCTTGAAACTATTATAGATTCAGTAATTGTAAGCTGTTGTAACGCTTAGTGAACGCTGCACTGTTAATGTTTTTGCTTTTCGAGCCACTGGACCTGAGACGTTCGTCTGTCTGCTCATCGAGCCTACGCCCAATCTAATACATACGCTCTGGGTTTCCAGGATTATATTTGCAAGATTCCCAGATACCAGATATTCTACGCATAAAATACCAGGTTGCTGATTCTGGGGTCAGGAATGTCACTTGACCTATAGCGTTCCTCGTGTGCTCTTCCCTGAACCTCCTCTAGAATAGCTGATGGGCCAGGGGCTTGATGGTGGAAACCTCCAGAGTTTGCTCGGGACTGGAACAAACCGCAGACAAACCGGAGCGCGGCGGTTGGATTCTCCGTTCAGGCCAGTGACTCTTTGTAACCTTAAGAAACCGGATTGTGCGGCGTGTGGTAAATTTTTCTTTACCTAATGATCCACCCTATTTACCTGCTACAACTGGTTTATTTAACCCACTCCCCTATCAGTCTATCTATCTACCTTCGTTTTTACTTCGTGCTATCTACCTATACGCGGGTCATCCAACTTATACTTCTGAATACCCGTGGCAATCTAAACGGTTCGATTCCCGGTAGGGTGAATTTAGGAAACGAACTTTTCTAGATTGTCTTGTGTCTGGGTGTACTGGGAGACATTCCCAGTAGTTGTTGTTTGGTTTTCATAGCACAGGGAATGCCCTAGTTTGAGATCAGACGATCGATGTGTATTGTCTGACTCATTGTTATTATTGATCTTTGGCCGGGATATCCCACTACTGCTAATTTCATACTCTCGATCGCCTCGCTATATATTGCGCACCCAGATCAGGGCCTAGACAAGTGGCTCAATTGTCGTAAACGCTAGTAGAATGGTGGTAGAATAGAATGATATGAAACGTAGCCAAGTAGCACTTTTGAAGAACAATAACGCCAGCGATCATGCGAAGCGCTTGCCGCTTGTCTGGCCGCTCAGTTAATTTCAAATCAGGATAAAGAAAAAACATTTTAATTTTTCTCATGGTTATGTTTAATAAACTATTTCAAGGTAAACCCAAATATTTCACATCAATATTCTTCTGTCATTTTATGAAGTAACATGCTTTTGATTATTAAAATAATATTTTCGTGGATTTGATATGAATTTCTCAAATGAACTGTGAATGACTTAAAATTTTTATAGGTAGGTATTGACTATCATCATAATCATTCATGCTATAATAATACCATAATATTATGAACTCGTACCTACTTCAATTGAATTTCACAGATTAAAAACAATATAATCAGTCGTGTAAGTATGTAGACAATAAAAGATGATTTCTCTGGCCATTTACTTCCGGTTCTTAATATCTTCCACCACAGATTAGTTGCTGTCTTCCACGAAATAAAGATATATTTCTGAAATTATGGCGAGAAGAGTATGTTTTGTATACCTACTAATTATAGAAAGTTTTTTGACTTAGTGAAGGATAATACTGACTCAAGTACGAGAAGCATAAGAGGTGGTTTCTGTGGCTTTACTTCTTCCGGTTCATTACAGTCTTCTAAAAAAAATTGGGTATTTGTTAATTATATAATTAGTGCGCCATTATTATAAATAAAACAAACAGGAAGAGTTTAGAATACCCAAAACATTAGTCATAATAATTGATAGAGTTGATGAAGTCGTAAGCTGCGACTTGGGCTGCATAGACTGATCTCTCCTGTGTATCATCAGACTCTTCAGGTTTGCGTCGCTTCACTTGCTTCACCTTCCATCTTCGATATTCTTCCGCGGCTTTCTGAGGAATTCCATAGGTCAGAGGTTACATATTCATTTTACTGTCAGTTCATTCCGTGATCCTGATTAGACTAACAGTATTTAAATTTTTTGACATTCAAATCGTCATTCATAGTATCTACCTATCTTCTTGCACATGTAGTAGAAGTCGGCTAAGGTATATAACTTGCTACAATAAAATTATATACCTAAATAGCTATGAACTAACAACTATGACTGGTTTTGCTTTGCTTTTTACCGAAATACTTACATTGCATAATCTGTACTGATGCAATAAAATGATTTGACATTGTGTATCTAAATGTGTATGTATGTTTGTAATAAGCTAACATCAATTCTCAAAGGGTTACAGCGGAATAAGAAGGGTTGGAACATGGACTTCATAGTCCAGTATAACGTCACAATGGATTTTTTATTACTCATGCGGGATAAACAGTATCTAAACGCACATTTGTGCGATTGATAAGTAGCTTTTTTCTCATTATATAAAACTTCTCGCACGCAAATTTTGCTTGGCACACGCAAATTCACGATTTAAAAAAAGAATGTAAAATGAATATCTAAAAAAAAACAATCGATTTTAGAACCCATTGACATCAGTGTGACAGATAAAGAAAATCTTGATTTCGAAGTTTTAGATTAATCTATCTATACATATAAAAGGCGATGTATGTATGTATGTATGTTCCTAATGGACTCCGAAACGCCTGGACCGTTTTCGATGAAATTTTCAGGGAATCTTCAGATTGGCCTAGCGGGTGATCCTGTAAAGTTTGGTAGCGATCGGATCAGTAGAATTTTTTTTTTTTGCAGTATCAAAATAATTATAAAAACTGTTTAATTTATTTTAACTTGAATTAACGCCCAATGAAACGGGCCGTATTAGTATTATAATAAATAATAATAAAACTATTACTTTCTATAATTTTTATTTGTACTGAAATTATCTCCGCATTAGTAATAAAAATAGTTTCTGCAACTCGTGCGGCGTTGTTGATTGCTCACTCGAGGGAAGGAGCGCACGAGCGAAGTGGGCAATCGACTACTTACCGCACTTGTTGCACAATATACTATTATTGCATCAGTACGGAATATGCAATTTAAGTATTTCGGTCTACAGATAAAGCAAAGCAGAACCATAAAGTACTAGTTGTTAGTTCATCGCTATTTAGGTACATAATTTCATTATAACAAGCTATAGGCCTTGGCCGACTTCTACTGCGTGTGCAAGAAGATAAGTAGCGCGTTCTTTTTTCTCTCCCAGGTCTGCGTGAGAGAATATGTACAGAAGAAGGTCGACTCCCGCCTAGCGCATAACGGAATTGCCTACTGTAGGCCGGATACGTAAGGTTGTTGTACGTTGGGCGTGAGATACCGACAGTATCATATTTAAGTATATATCCAATAATAAAAAAAAAGTGCATTGTTTTTTTTTATTATTGCATATATACGTTTTTCGTGTATGTTTTTAATTTCTTGTAGTTGAACAATAATTAACGAACTATTGTTATTTAGGCATCCAAAGACACTACAACATGTTCGTTTGTGCCCTGAGGAAAAGATCTGATAAATTCTTATAAAAAAAAAATCTATCAGAAAATGGTCTGCATTTATCCACGAAAAACCTTGTAATAACTTATAAAATTTTATATCTTTCTGATTGAAAATAAAAAATTTGTGAATGAGATTGTACAAGTATAATCTTATACCAATATACTTAATGAGTCTCATTGAAAATATATTGAGAGAAAACTCATAAAAACTGATAAAAGTAAAACTTCTTATTCGAACTCATAAATATTCGACGGTATTAACTTATAAAATCTCGTGACGGGTTAAATCTTAATCATTCTTATAAAAATGTTGCCAGAAATTTCTGATACAAAAGTACCTAATTCTGTACTGATAAATTCTGTTAAAAATCTATATCAGAAAATTTTTTCATTCTTATAAGTATTTTCTAAACTTCTAGATTCTGATAAGTAAATTTTCAATATTTTATAAGAATTTATCAGATCGTTTCCACAGGGTGTGATGTAGACAGTTTTGTATTTGTGACAATGTGATGAACAAATTAAAGACAAACGGAAGGAGTCGCGCGCTTGACGCGCGGCAGCGATTAGTACTCATCGCGGCTACAGTACGACCCCCACTGGAGCTACCATAATCTCCCTAAATATTGCCGTTGTGTGCGTGCAATAGCGCATGCCTATTACTATACATTGTACTGTTATGTGTGTAGTGTGTACTGTGCCAGCATAGAGGTAAGACAACAAAGAGTATAGTGTTCTAAAATGATTAATACCGACATCTTTTCGATCCTGTAATATTTCAGCACGATAATCTTCTGCTTCTTTTTTCTTTAGGCTGAGTTCGTTGATTGTTCTGCTGTACCTGCAAATATAAGTAGAATTTAAAAACTGTAAAGTTTAAACTTGGATGAATTTTAACATCTGCAATTTACGACGGGAAAGTCCACTGCTCATTTCTCCGAGTTTTAGTTATTCGTAAAACTAGGCAAAGTTGATCTTCATAAGTTTGTTTTCTCTTAGTTTCTTCTACTCAACATTTTCTTTTTTGTTTTTCACTCTGCGGATTTCTACAGGTCGAAAATGTTTCATGTAAAAACGATAAGTACCCAATGATGGCGTTACCACTGAGTAAGGGCGTTACTATAAATAATTACATTCTAGACGTAAGATATAAATGAACATTGGCAGAATTAGCCATTCCATTGCCTACGTTGCCGTAAAAAAAAATGTTAAAAAAAGTTGTTATTTCTGGTTTCTAATATAATTATCATAACATAAGTGCATAATTATTGCGTTTTGGCTATACATAGTTACTTCCGCGTTCTTGTGGCACATATATTATAACGTGCAGTTTAAATGACTAAAAACTTACTTGTGATAGAGTATTCTATGAGCGAGATAATGTATGGGATTCTTCGGCTGCAGTTGAGTGACATCATTGAGAGCATCAGGTAATATACAACCAAAGTTATCCCACAAATATTTTACTACTTCCGGGTTTAAACTGCCTACAAATAAGGAAAATAATATTAGATTATTATGAGCCCATTTATTTTGTATTGGACTGTGTTTTATAGGTCTTGACTATTGTTTGCTTTGGAATAATTTTCTTAATACTTTGTAAATAATGATTTGTAAATAAATAAAACTTGAATGTATTGCTTGATAATAATAATTGTAATCAGTGTTAAGAAAAACGTTGGTTTCTTAACTCAGAGCTTATAATTATTATACACTAACAATCTAAAAAATGGGGTAACGAAAACATGAACCGAATCCGAAAGTTGGGACGATATTTGCCGATCATAGCGATTAGCCGAATATGTCCGAAGTATTCCTATGATCTTCGGAATGATCCGTGAACATCATTATTGTAGATACTATGCTTAGCCACAGAACAAGTAAGCATACAGTATCCTATCTTCATAAAAACGCTCTCAAACGACGCGCATCGAAATCTCGGCATTTTTCGGCATACAACAGTCGCGAGTGCGCCGCGGTTGTCGTTGGACGGTGTGAGACGCTCCCCCGCATTTACTGACGAAATATTATGTCAATCAAGTTTTCGAGCATAATGTTCAGTGTATGGATGTTTGAATACATTTATATCGAAACCGGAAATATTTCTCTGTTGCTAATTTGTAGGAAATATATTATCATAACGATCTAGTTAATTTATAGCTGACTTTTAATTATACTGCACACAAAATGCATTTTTTTGTCCATTTCCACCATACTAACTCACAAACTTTTGAAACTAGAAATAAAACACTAGTAGAATTATATAAATAAAAATTTATTAAATTTGCAATAATATAAAATGAAAAGATAATATGACAATTTAATGTAGTACCTATTATCGAATACGTAACCCAAGAAAAACATTCAGTCCAAGTCGGTAGCCCTATTGCGTGTTTACGTACCGAGCGACCGTAGGTAATTATCTCTAGGACACTGCCGAGATAGAATACTGCTTGCTTACTTGTACTGCGGCTTAGCTAACTTTTCGATCAGTTCGGCAGGCGGTGGAGAGGGTATATCGGACTCCTCTAGACTGAATGCACCAACTAAAAGCTGACGGTAGTCGTCATTGGGGCGTTGGGCTACAGGATCGCCTACGGAACGCAACCGGAGACCTCCTTGCGCTGTGCCGACGCAATTTGTCTGTGGCCGATGCATACTTCTCGGGGGAGGCAGTGATAGAGCCCTCCCTGTACTCTTGTAGTGCTACCGACTGCGCAACTGATGGACAACCGGAGCTCCCTTTCCGATCAACTGCGTCCCTGAAGGCACTTTTAATCGCCTCTTAAGACTGGCGGAGAACACTGTAGATGTTTTTTCGGGCCTAGGCTATGTATGGTACGTAGCTTAAGAGTCCGCCTATGCAGCCCAGTGTAACCGAATTTGTTTGTTACCTCCGCGCCCTATGGCGATAACAATAATATTAATTTTAGCAGTTGCGGTTTGATAATATTTTATCGCGGAGAAATCTCAACATTTGTTTTTGCACATAAAAGAAAGACAAAAAAGAAAGCACACAAATAAGAAAAGTACATTACCAATGAAAAATTGGTTTTAGATATTTCAGATATTATAATTACCTATCTATTTTAGTAAAACTCATTTTAAAGCTCTATAGAATTTCGGAGACGCAACTGAATCTTTGTGCAAAACAGGGTTTTTAACCGACTTAAAAAAAAGAAGAGGTTCTCAATTCGACTGCGTTTTTTTTTGTTTTTTTTTGTATGTTTGTTATCTCATAACTCCGTCATTTATGAACCGATTTCAAAAATTCTATTTTTGTTTGTGTCTAGGTCACACTTCAGAGGTAGCGTCCCATTTAAATTTCACAGGTATAGTCCCATTTAAATTTCACCGGTATTGGAGCTTGGACTTCAAATTAAATTAAAACATTAAATAATAAGACCTGGTTTATAATCTTTATTTATGTTGATGATTCTCTTGCATTTCGTTGCGCTCCAGAATTATATAATTAAATTTGACAAGTCCAAGTTTGGTGGGCTTGGCACCGACTTCAGTAACTGTCAAATTTAATTATATAGATATGTGTATCATATTTATAAAGTTAAGTTTAAATTGTACTTGAGTTTTGATTAGTAAAGGATAGTTATTTTTATCTAATCATGTTTTCACGTTTAAGGATTTCGAGAAAAAGAATTAAAGTTGTATGTATCCAATATCTAACTTTCAGTCTTCTTAGATATCGAGATTCAGGTCACCAAACACACCAAAGTCTGCATATGCGGACTCATAAGCGTCCCGTTTAAAAATTCCACCTGTACAACGTCTACCTTACTTTTAATATCCACTTTCTGAGTTGTAGGTAATATTTCCACATCGTTCGGGTCTCTGATCTCCATTCTACAGTTTATATTCGCTTTTTCAGAGTGTCCGCAGTCTTCCGAAATTTTTTTTAATAGCGTGTCCTCTCCAAGTTTGTATGTACTGCAGCAGGGAGCCACTTGATAGACTTTCTCGCCATTATCGTCCAATATGTAACGACCGTTGGTATCGAAGAAATATGGCGTATCGTCTTTACTCTGCCGAGAAGTTACATTCATTTAATAAGAACAAAGGTAGGTTACATTTTTTGTATGTATCACAATTTGAAAATCGTATCTATCAACACTATTTATATCCGACGACGACGAAACGAAAAGGAATGTCATGTTTTTATTATCTGAACGTGGCGAAACAAAAAGGAGGGTTAGAGTCAATCTACATGGTTATGAAAAAGAAAGGAAGCGAAGCGATTCTTTATACATAGCATTCTGAACCGTATCTCCATGAAATAACGTACAAATTAGAGAATTCTTGAACGTTGTCGAAAATATAATTTGTAAAATCTAATTTGTTTTTCTTTCTATATATATCTTTCTACTTTATATATGTGGCTGTGTCCAGTAAATTGTTTAATAACTAAATAAATTGGTCTCATATCTAATTTATATGTTACTTCATGAAAATAAGATTTCAAATCAAATCAAAATTGGATTGTTTGTAAACAATCAATTTTGAAATCACTTTTTGACGTCAATATTTATCACAATTTCTATTCTTTTTTGTCATAATTTAAGCTGCCAGAAGTTGAGCTGCTTTGGTCCCAGCAATGTTTGTCATCTAAATAATCAGATATTTTGTAGTATCCTTTTCTACAGAGAATTTTTTTTCAATACTTTTAAATTTACTTATTGATAGCTGTTGAATATCACTGGGAAATTTATTGTAAAAGCGAATACCCATAAAAGTGTTACTGATTCTGTGGCGACGTGTTTCATGTAATCGTAGTTTATGTTTATTTCTAGTATTTATTTTGTGAACATCACTGTTTTTACTAAAGTTACTGATATTTTTATGGACATATAAAAGATTTTCATAGATGTACTGGGATGCCACAGTCAATATATTAATTTCCCTAAATTTCTCTCGGAGCGAGACCCTAGGATTCAGTTCGTAAATAGCTCGAATCGCTCACTTCTGTAACACAAAAATTATATTTCTATCAGCTACATTGCCCTAGAGTAGAATGCCGTACGTCATTACACTTTGAAAATAACTAAACTAATCTCGCAGTATCTACATCAGTGAGTTTATGATTTTTTTTACGGCGTAGGCTGCAGAACAGTTTTTTAGCGAGCTCCATTGAAGTGAGGAATCTATAGTTATACCTACGAATACCGTTGATTCAGCTAACTCCAGCTCTTCCTCACTAATACGAACGCTGGTTCCTAATAAGTAAAAATACATTTTGTCTTTTTCTTGTTAAATAAAAGATTAATGTTAAACCTATTGATTACTCTAGAAATTGCATCATTAACTTCGTCGTCATAACATAATTGCCTTCTATTAACTTCGTTGTTTAATCCCACTTACACATATTTTTTGATAAATACATAACACAAATACATTGTATGGTGTAATAGTGGTACGGATCTCTAGACTTGGTGCGCGAGTCCATCTCGCACTTTTCCGGTTTTTTTATCATATCACCTTCCACCACTGTCACTCACATTTTCACAGTTCAACTGCAGTGCTATACTTTCAACTGTTATATTTTCCCTAATAATGTTATAATCTACATATATGCGAAGATACCTGCTTGAAAGCGCCGTCGCATGATACGTGATAACTTTTTAGCCCGGATTCAAGGAAATAAACTTGATGCCCATACATGTCTACATAGTATGGACCAGTATTGTCAGCGTATACCATGCGATTTGGGCCTGGAAATAGATTTTCGTCGTCAGTATTCGTATTGGGTTTTCTTCACTGCATTCTCGCGAGACCACCTAAGATACATGGAGTTCGGACCCAGCTGGAGTTGAAATTTCTAAATCAATAATAACTATCCATAAAACCACCTTAAAGAGTGTATAACACGCTTTTGTGGCAGATAATAATATTGTGAAGATCTGCACAGACTTTTCACACACACTTGATGAGACTACGAGTAGGTAAGGGTTTTGCTATTTACACTACGAGATCCTAAAAAGGCTTTAAAAGTTAAGACCTATAGAAGATTAATTCACCTACAGATTTTCAAATGAAAATCAGCAATTTAAGTATATAAATATTAGGTCGTTGCAGATAAGATGAATATTATAACAAGCAAAAATTATTCGTGTTTCTAGGACAATACATTTTACCTCTAACACTGAAGTATGTCACCAAACTTTTAGCTGCATTGATGTATTTCTCGTTTATATATGCTTTTCTCCGTTTAATATTTTCTCCCATATTCTCCCATGCTTTGCGTTTGTGTCCAGGTAGCTCAGTCGTTCTTAAAGTATTAAGTATTAGGTATAAATAGAAAATTGCAAATTACAATAGCTATTTGTTTATCCTTAATTTACATCGGTGATGTCTCAGACCAAATAAAAATTTGAGACATGTATCGTTTTTTTGTAACGCGTAGAATTAAGTACATATTCGATATGGAAACCAATAGCTATTTGTTTATCCTTAAATTTACATCGGTGATGTCTCAGACCAAATAAAAATCTGAGACTGAGGTATCGTTTTTTTGTAACGCGTAGAATTACATATTCGATATGTAATACCAATAAATTTTCTACATTTGAGCTTATCTCATTTCATTTACCTGTAGGAGCTCCATTTTTGTTCTTCTTGTGATATGTTTTCATGTTCTGTCCGTAACTTGTTCAACGTGGTGGCTATTTTGTTGAACTCTGCAAGTGTAATCTCCCAGTACTGTACTTCTTCCTTTAGACTGCGGAGGGGCATGTCATTCAAATATGATTCAATTTTCTTCCGGATTTTGTCTATAGTATGTTTTAACTGTATTCAAAAGAGTAAGTTTATTGCTTTGAATACATCAAAAAATATTTTAGCGTCAATCATTCGGACGCTTTCTGTGGATACTATCAACTTTAGGAGAGAAGAGAAGGAGAAGAGAATAGACAAAACGGTAAAAGCTCTTAATGAGGACTCTAAATAAATGTTGACTGATGTCTGTGGGACAATTTATTAATAGTTCCAAAATATATGTCCGACCAATGAGTGGCCCCGTGCATTCTAAAACGTGGACTGAGGACAGCTTGATAGCAATATACTAGTGGCGAGCAGACATGTTCGGCCCGCCCTGCTTCCTACACTTCAATTCCAGGCAAGGACTTTTTTGGAAGCGTTCCGCGAAGTATCTTGGGGTCGCCATTAACGGCAGCCTGACGATGAACCGACACGTCAGTCCGTTCGTCACTTATTGCACCCGATCCTATATTCGACTCCCCTTGCGAGCTAATCTGGGTGTGTACAAGCTCTCCTGCGATCCAGATTAATCTACGCAGCCTCAGCTTGGTTCACAATGGTTTCGAAGAGCTTGAGGAATCAACCGGAGACTCAGAAGAGCATCGTGCTGCACACGCCTGTGAAGCCCCCCCGTTTCGTGCGGAACGACGAACGAGGTCATAAGAAGATACCTGAGCTATATATTGAGGACTTCCTCAGGCGCACGGTCACTGGTATATTCAGTAGGCCGGACAGGTCTGACTTTCCCCACATAAGGGGTATTGTTCCGCAGCTGACCATCCGCTGCTGCGCCGTGCTTATCCAATGGCTGTGGGAGGCGAATGACTACCACTTTTAGCTTCGAGAAAGTTTCCCCACTACTGCACAGTGGCGAGAAGGACCTCTACTAGTAGGCGATCTCCTATTAATCAGGCTACTAAGTAAGCTATAAAATGGAGTCTAACTTCAAACAAAGTCACGGAAGATCCACGTGCTTTTCTGTTCGTATGTAATAGTTCTTTGTTTCTCTCATACAGTTGTTGAAGCATTTTATTCAATGACTGTTCACGGTCACCTTGTAACTCCTTCAGATTATTTTTAACACGCTTCAGTATCTCTTCGAGACTTACCCGTATCTCATGTAACTGTAAAGAAGTAAATATATTTTGGTATGTACATACGTACTCACATCTATATCTTCAAGCTGTATCCCCAACGAGGTAGTCAAGAAAGGATGGAGCGCCAAGCATCGCGGTCCTTACATACTTCTTTCACTATTTAATTCTCATAATTCTCCTAACACACTTTCACTTAAGCATGCAAGTGCTTATAACATTTCCCTCAGTTAACACCGGCAATTTAATCTTCATAGGTGCTTATACATACTTAGGTATTACTGTATGTAATTGGCAAAGTACCCGAGCTTCGTACGGAAAGAAACAAAATATTTAATAGGAGACAATATGCATTGTGTAGTATTAACAATTAATATTAAAACTGGAAATGGAAAATGAGAACCATTTACTATGTGCTGACAGTAAATTCACAAACATTGGAAACTCAACTTTCCATATCCGACAGGAAACTTTTCGATGATTTTGTCTATACACGATTCACAGATCCGAAATCGTGTTATATTTATTATATATGTATAGTGTTAGCAGACGGAAATGTCAAAAGCACTCGCATACCTAAGCGATAATGTGTGAGGAGAATTATGAGATTTGAGAAAGCGGAAGAGGTATATTAGGACCGCGACGCTTGACGCTCCGTCCTCTCTGATTACTCCGTTAGGGATACAGCATGAAGATATATATATATGTTAAAGGAATATGCAGTTTGAACTAACATTAGTGGCCAATTTCAATGCAATATAAGTGTGCGTAATGACAAACACTTCACATTTCTTTTTAACGGAATAAGGGAACTGTTCTTTTGCAAAATTCATTATAGAATCTTGTCTATTTAAACCTTCAACTTTTGTTTTCATTTCATTTAAACGATTCATAAAATCCTGATATTTTTCTTCTATTTCTTCATAGGTATTTTTCTGCGACTGCGATTGTACAGGTAAATATTGATTTCCGAAGTCTATTTGTCTTTTCTGGTGCATACTAATAGTTTGTTCCAATAAATGGAGGAGTTCGTCTTTGGATATTACGTTACTGAATTCATCGGTAATCTTAATTACTCCGTCTATGGTCTCAGTCCAGTATAATATAAAGCTATTGATTATGTGTTTTAAACGCCCATAACAAATGTGGTAAGAACCCTCTTTAAAATCGATGTCATCCAACATCTTTATGAAACTGTTGAGTTTGGTGGATGTATCAGTATCTATGACTATGTACGTGTCTTCTAGAGACTTTTTTCTCATGCGTTCAATGAATTCTTTATAAAAATTATCCTTAGATTCTTGGTTTTGTTCATTGAAAATCAATTGCTGGAAGAAGTCCATTTTTAAATTAAATTCAATCAATACTTAATAGACACAAGACTTTTTGTGCAGATGATACGCGAAATTATGAAAAAGGCATGTAAAGGTGTCTCAGTAGGAATATCAAAGCAACTGCGCCGTACTGTGGATGTTTGCACTAAGAAAAAATCACTACGTTTGTGTGTTCAATGCGTAAAATTCAATCTCAATGGTAAAAATCAGACTAAAGAAAATGGATACATAAAATTACTTGGCTGTTTCATTATTTTTGAGTATGACATATATTATGTATACCTATCTTTTAAATTTCGCTATTTTTAAATTTTTTGGTTTTTTATTTAGAAGTAGGTTTCATTCTATTTTTTTTTTTATTTTATCGGAAAACCAACAGCTGAAAGTAATGAGATTAAGTGTACAGAATTGATACTAGAGAGCCAATTAGAGGTCTCCACAAATAGTAACTAAATAAGTAGTAAAAACTGTACAGTGTAAACAATACAGTACAAGCAATTATAGATACTCATAGTAGCACTAATCAACTATAATACATTATATATATCATATTCTAGGTAGTATAAAATTATGCAGATCGAAGTTATAAATTCTAGCATTGCTCGTGTAAGTGAAAAAGTTCTCAAATATTTTATTTCTCACTGTCTCAACACTTGTATGAAATAAGTCAAAGTCGAAATTTTTAACTGCTTTATTAAAGCTATTGCATGGTCGCCATAGAAATGCGAATGAGCGCACTCGCTTCGTTCGTGAGCTCAATTTCGCTCAAGTGGGCAATCAACAACTTACCGCACTTGTTGCAAAATATACTACTCGTATTTGCAAATTGTTCCTTACGGATATTGTGATGTAAAATTGGCGTAGTTTGCGTCCCAGTGTCTACACTATTGTGTATTATTTGTTATAAATAGCACACACCAGAGAAAAAAAAACAGAACGGTTGTTTAGCAACACTTTTTGAATTGAGAATAAGAAGTCTCTTCACTAATGCTTTAACCTTTATGGAGCTGCTATCAACCTTATCACTTTCCCTCATTAGTCGAGGAGGCTTCGTAGTCCTAAATGTACTCTAATGTTTATGAGCCTTAGCTTCGGGACTGCCTTGGTCATGAGATCAGCTAATTGATCCTCTGAGCTAGTTTTTTGTACATCCACTAGACCTTCTTGCACCATTTCTCTCACAAAGAAGTGACGCACGCGGATGTGTTTAGTTCGCTTGTATGCGAGGATTGTGTGCGAGGCGTATGGCCGCTTCATTGTCCATTTTCAGTGTAGGTGTACTTTCCAAATTCGTCATTTGACTATAGACTCTCTGGAGCCACACAAGTTCACGTGCACCCTCGCTCGCTGCAACAATCTCTGCTTCGGTTGTTGAGATTGCAACCGATGCTTGACGTTGGCTTAGCCACGAAACAATTCCTTCAGCATAAAGGCATGCTACTCCTGTAGTTGAGCGTCCGGTTTGCTCATCACCACCATGGTCTGCATCACTGTAGCCTTCAATGCAATTTTTTTGACAGCAAGAATCATATCTAATGCCAAAGGACAATGTTCCTTTTAGATATCTAAAAATTCTTTTGACTTTTATCCAATCAGTCACCGTTGGATTCTCGAGTTTTCTGGATACTACCCCGACAGCATAGGCGATATCAGGTCGTGTCCCTGTCATTAAATAAGCCAAAGCTCCCACAGCTTCTCGATATGGAAATTTTTCTTTCACCTCAGGCTCATCAACTTTCGCTGTTTCAGAAGTCTGATTTCTATCGATTGGCATTGAGACAGGGTTACAATGTGTCATCCGAAAACGTTCCAATATCTTTTTAGTCTAGACCTCTTGTTTAATTAATATGGAACCATCTTTGGACTGCGCTATTTCCAGTCCTAGATAAAAAGAGGCTGGCTTTATTGTGATATTTAGCGTATCGCCAAGTTCCTTCAAGAACTGCTTCGCTAAATCTTCGTCTGTACCTGCTACAAGACCGTCGTCCACATACAGAGTTATCAGAATCTTCTTATTAGCTACTGTCTTTGTGAAAAGACAACAGTCGGCTGAATTTTGTATGAGTCCTTTTTCTATAAGGATCTCCTCAAAACACGAGTTCCAGCATCTCGGTGCCTGTTTCAGACCATATAAACTTTTCTTGAGTCGACAGACTTGATGTCCCATCAGCAAATCCTTCGGATTGTTTCATGTAGATTTCTTCTTTGAGCACACCATTCAAAAAGGCTGTCGAAACATCAAACTGAGTCAAGTACAGTTTCTCTTTGGCACTGACACTTAGTAAGGCTCTTATTGTAGCCATCCGAGCCACCGGACTAAAGGTCTGTTTATAATCAATTCCTTTTCGTTGTTTGAACCCCTTGACTGCCAGTCGCGCTTTATATTTGTCAACTGTACCATCTTAGTTACGTTTAATACGAAAAATCCATTTGCATGGCAGAGCCTTTCGGTTGGGTGGTTAAATCACAGAGCATCCAAACCTTGTTGTCAGCTAAGGATTTCATTTCACTTGCCATGGCTTTTTGCCATTCAATACCATCTTCCCTTTCTAAAGCTTCTTTGCAAGTATCAGGGAAGTCTTCAATGCCTACAAAGAAAACATAGTCATCAAATTTTTTCGGGTGTTTGAGGCTTGTTCTATCCCTCAAATTATATCGAGGTTCTGACTCTGTTTCTTGAATAGGCTCGATTGCTTCTATCTGGTCTTCATCAGACTCTACAAAGTAATCACTGTCATTAACATGGTCTTGATCTTGTGTTCTATCTCCCTCTAGAACATGTTCATGACCGAATTCTTCAATTTCTTGATTTTGTTCGAAAACATGTTCGTTATCAGTGTTACTTTGAACTCCCTCTGAACAATTAGGAATTTTGGTAGAAATTCGGAACTCAACATCACTCTCGAAAGTTATGTCCCTTGACCTGATTGTTTTCTTTCCATCCCAAATACGATAACCATCATCGTTTTCGTAACCTATCAGTGCTCCTTTAGTTGCTTTTTTATCAAACTTCTTGCGACACTGTTTCGGAACATGTGCATAGCATTTACTCCCAATAATTCGTAATCTTGGGCTTTTTTCCATACCACAGCTCGTAAGGTACCTTTGTATTGACTCTAGTAGGTCCTGTTCTGTTCAGAACATAAGTCGCCGTGTTAATTAACTCTGCCCAGAGCACTTGCGGTAATTCTCCTGAGTAAACATCATCGATCTCGCTGATTCAACTAAGGTTCTGTTTTCTCTTTCGTTACATCCATTCTGCTGCGGCGTATAAGGCATAGTGAGTCGTTGCTGAATGTCGTGTTTTCGCAATATTTTTCGAACATCCTCCTCCTAACTATTTTTCTAAGAAGATAAGCGTCAGTGAACGTTTATAAAATTATTAAATAACTTCATCGCTATGCTTTGTCCTTTGATTATTATTTTCTCTAAACTACGCATAAAACTCAAAAATTAAAAGAAATCGGGAGATAGTCGATGGGTGATCGATCACATTGAGAATAAAAACTAAAATAGCTTACACAATAAAACAAAGAATGTTTTCAGTATTTTATTTATTAATCGGATTGTTTTCTTATTATGTAAGAACTCATTATAGATGTGCATCAAACACATCATTTCACTGTTTTTCAATGTGTGCCAGAAGTAACTAGCGCAGAATGTCAGATATGCTAAGGATTACCATTGCAAGTAATCGTAGGTATTATTGGTCTTTATTCGCCTCGAGATATCCATATTCGTTTTCACCATTTTTACATGTGAACACAATTTATGCATAATAAAGTTCATTTTCGATTACCTGAAGCAAGAAAGTTGTATTATTTTATCATTAAAATAAAAATAATTTTGTAATTATGAAGTATGACTTCCAGCACTAGCTTTTTCTAAACAACACTGGTCCAGGTACAGCCCAGCATAGCGACTATAGATTAATTTGGCAATAGCATGTTCATTTTTAATAGGTATGTTAAATGTCATGGTCAAACAACAACAGGGTTTTACGGGTATCTCTTTTACATAATAAATGGGGTTCAAAATGTTTTGAGCACAAAACACTGCCAGAATTGGGCTGCCAGTTTGTTCTATGTAGCCTTTCTTATGTATTTCTTGTATGTAGTTCTCTAACCAAAAAATTTGAAAATTTTCATCCTTTAGAAACCCGAAATTAACAAGGTATACATCAAAATCAAAAGATAGTTGCAAAAAATAGATAGTTGCTTAACCTTAGGTACCTGTCCGTTAATATTTAATTTTATTACGAGACTCAGTTTTCTCTGAATTCGGCCCTTTTTAAGGTACAAGTACTAATAATGTCAAAATTGGTTAGGTACTTGGTACAAAAATATAAAAAACCTATAAAAAAACCTTATACAATACAAGGAAATTTTAATTTTAATACAATAGTTTGAAACATATTTAAGTGTCGGAGCCTCGAAATACAAAAATATCAGCTAACTGAATGCAGTAATCAAACAATTTGCAACATCAGATTTACTTACCGATGGAACGTGAATTTCCGGGCTTTTCTGTATGAGGCGTTGCAACTATTGGGGGTATAACACTTTTGTACCATTTTTTGCACTTTAAATAAGGTGCCATTCATTTATTACGTAAGACGATTTTTGCCCGTTTTTGACCCCCTCCCACTCCTATGTAAGAAAAAATAAGAATAGGCCGACCCCCTCCCCCCTGTTGAATATCTATTACGTAAGAATTTAAAGGAAAAAATGAATACACATTTGCTTTGTTTTAATTTTTATTTTTCAAAGAAACAATTTTTTAGAATCGTTTATTTGTACCTACGAAGGTACTAGTATTTTTATTTTTTGGTATTAATCAACTTTGGTTTTATTTTAAAGTTTTTTTTATCATTCATCTTTACATAAGATATTGATCAGTCCAGGAGCTCAAAATCCGCTCGGAAAGTGGATCTGCCACTGGAACATCTCTGTTAATAGGTGTCTCTTCTATTTTGTTATTCAGGATTGTGACGTCGTCGACGTCCACCCATTCAACATCAGCTCCGATGCGACACAAAACTTCTTTACCTCGCTTCGAATATATGGCTAAAGCTTCTTCTTCTTCAATATTTGGCATACAGCCATAAAGTTTTTGTGAAGTTGCGCTGCTTTTTTACGAGCAAAGTATTTAGAGCATACTAAACAAATTCTTCCTGTGAGCGCATCTTGTATTGATGGACAGTAAAAATCGTAAGGAACTGTCTTGAATGGGGCCTCAACTTCCATGTTTAAAGACTGTCGCACAAATAAGGATGCAAAGTGATCGGATGCTTTAACATCCTCTGGGGCGGGAAACATGAGCCAGTTTCACACCGTAATGGGCGTGGTTTAGGAAAAAACCCTTACGGAAGGATTTTACGAATGTCACTCCTTATATCACCTTGCCATTGCCATGCCATTCCTCTTGGACTCTTGCACATGTCTTGTATACCAATGTTGATCATATACTAGTACATAAGAGGGGAGTTACCGGAAAGCGCAGTGCGGGCGGCGCGGGTCCATTCCCATAAAAATCTACACGTATTCGAGAGCACGCCTCGGCACTCGCGCGGATGCCCGCGCTTTATCAATGATATGATGATAAAATAATCTTAACTTTGCACATTTTTGTGATGTTACGTAAGAACTATCAAGACTCCCTCTCACCCCTTTGTAAGAAAAAATAAGGAATGGTCGACCCCGCTCCCCCCTAAATCGTCTTACGTAATAAATGAATGGCCCCTAACCAAAATAATGTTTATACACCAAGAAATATTTAATCATCGAACATGTGACGTACTACACAAGTAAACAGACGCCATACTCCGCTTGTTTTGACTTAAGCGGAAGATGGCGGCTGCCACGGTCTCGGAATTGTCTATGTGTGCCATTGTGTTGCAACAAATGAAAGAAAAGGATAGAGATATACAATTTTAAACTACAATGAAAGTGACAGTGTTATTACTTACACGGTATCTATGTGTGAGTGAATTATGTTTGATCTGCTTCCATTTATAAACCGTACTAAAAAAAAACCAACAATGATCGGTCCTAAGAAACATTGATGATAAGACATCGATGTTTTCAAAAGTGAAATATCGATGTTCTTTTGATGTTATTAAAATAATATCTGGGTGACCGAGCACTGCTCAGAAAACTAAAATACGAGAGAAAACGGGTTTTCTCGTAAACATCTAGCTAGGTAATTTTTTCGCCTAGTAAATCTCTAATTGAAAATTTTATTGAAATCTTTCGAGCCGTTTTTGAGAACACTATTTTAAAATTTACGAACAAAAAACTACTTCTAAAAATATTGCTTTATTAGTATAGGATAGGATTCATTTTTTTTATTAGTATTTAATAGTATAGTTTATTTCTTTATTAGTGTATATTTCTTTATTAGTCTATATTAGTGTAGTGTAGTGTAGTGCATAGGATATTGATTGAAATTATATTCCAGCTAAGAGTAGAAAACATTAAATACAATAATGTAAATGTAGGTTAATTAATCAAATTTATTTAGACAAAAAATAGAACAATTATTTATTTGGCGATTCGAACGTGGTGTGTGAAAGCGAGATACCAAATAGAAAAGTATACGCGTGTGTGTGAGTGATAAAAATAATACACAATTACAGTAATTAGTATGACAAAACATCGTTCGTGAAACATCGATCATAAATAAAGAGCGATGTATCGTCGATGGTAGGAGTTTCAATATCGATGTTAAAACATCGATGTATCGTCTGTATCCCTAAATATCTGCGACACAGCGCGATGGACTCTGGAACTTCAAAATAATTTGTCATATTTATCAAATAATTTTATCAAAAACACCTGAAATATGAATGATAACGCTTGTTTATTTGCTGTGTCGTTGATCATAAATTTAAAATAGAGTTACAGGGGAGTGTCGGTGACCACTACTGTTGTTTTACAGGAGTCCTTACCGTTAAAAGAAATTCCAAATTCTCCAGCAATTAATTTTACGGTATGTATTATTAAGATCCATTTATGATTTAATATTATACATTTATTTTGAATTTTGATAAATGTCGCAATCTTTGAGCCGCAATATTGAGCCATTTTTTATATTGTAGTTTCATTTATTTAAAAAATAAGGTTATATCAAATGTCCGGTGTAGCATATCAGATTTCGACCTTGACGCAGTGATTATTTAATATTCATTTTTTTCAACTTTGTTACCTTCAGTTAGTTACCTACGTGACAAGCATCACAGATTTTTGCCATTCGATTTCTAGAAGCAATGTTGTCTCAAACCACTACATATGCTGACCTAGTTATATCATGTTTATGTAATACGATACGCACACTACGAGTTAACTATGACTTTAATCAATGTTTACAAATAGTCGTAAGTGAAATTTCGTCGTTTTTAGATTTTCGTCAGGTCGAGGCAGAAATAACGAAGATGGCATTGTACTGAGGTCATTGCCTTGTTGTTTACAATCATTCCAGTATAAAGAAAAAAAGTGAAAAACAATGGCAAGATATTTTGAGCACACAACTACGTTTAACTTTAGTTGGGAGCAAGTTGCATGCGGTTATTGGAAGAGGTACCCCAATCCACAGAGGTATATTTATTTTATGCCTTCTGCAACTTTTTCTTAATTTTTTTTAAAATATTATTTGGAATATATGTAATATTTATATACAGCTTTATTACATCTAATTTTTGATGAAATATTCTACATATGTTTAATTGGTTTTTATAAAAATGACCTCCCTTGTGTGGCACTGGCCTATGACTTAGGAGATAGAAGTTTTCTCATGAAAAATGTAAATAGAAAATAGACATACCATTTTTCTAACATAAATAGGGTTAACATTCGTTTTGAACCTTGTAACTAATTATTGTAAGAGTAAGTTACATTTTAACATGACAAAACATTGAATAAATTAAAAACAGGAAGCTTTATAGATGGAGTCAGTAAGTGGATGTAACCTTGTAGTGTATGTTTGTGGTTTTGCAATAAAAATCCCATTAAGCTTCTACATTACAACACAACACCTGAACTACCATTTTTTAAATATAATAATACAATTGTATTTCTGTTTTAGTTGTCAGATTTTGCTACATTCATCTGAATATTTTCTATCCAGTACCCCCAAGTTAGTCAATACCATACACTCCATATAGACAAAAGCAGTGCCTACCTTTTTGTGTAAAACACAATAATTATTTATTGACAAACATAGTAAATCCTAATGTTATTATTATGATGCAATAATATACACTGATATTAAGAAAAACAAGACTTAGTTTAGGCACCTAGCACATGGAATCGAGTGATATTTCTTGGACCAAATGCAGTTTGAATGACATCAGCTTATCTTTTGGTCTGTTACACACAACATACTGGTGTGACGTTGAATTGTGCAACTCTGCATCTGTACCTGGTCCTTTTAGAAGAGTTCTGGCATGTTTGTTAATAAAATATTTTATAGGTATGAATAATTCTTGTGTTTACACAGTTTGAGGTAGGCACAAGCAACTATAACAATTTATTTCTCATTCATTTGAGATTCATATAAAGAATATTGTGAATTCGGAAAAAATTCTTTCATAATATTTGTTACTATTAGACTCCCAGGGCTTCATCCGTTTCCAATATAAAAAGTAGTCTAGATCAGTGGTGTGCACAGGGTTTTTCAACAGGGTAGGCAGTCAAAATAACAAATGAAAAACAAAAAAAATTGTAATACATAATCATACTTCCTAATACAGCAATAATGATGAGCGAGAATGGTACTATTACTTTAATTTTTTGTAGTGGTTGTTATTTGTTATATGTAGTTAATGCAAGGAAATCAAAATAATCTATTAGTAGGTGTACAACCAGTCACCCAGTTAACTGTTTTATAATATTTAGAATTAAAATTTCGAGTCACATTACCTAACTTTTAATATACATGCAATTCTGGAACAAACTCGCCTTTAACTATAGTTTGCAATTTTTCACTAGGTATATGAAAGTTTTGAAAATGCGGCTTGTTTTAGTTTATGTAAATACACACTGCCAACACAATTCTCACAGCTAAAACATTCCATTCTTTAAAATACAACTGAAATTATCTTTTTTAAACCTATACTTTACTTCAAATACGAATTGTAAGAAGAATAGAATTTTTTTAACTAACTCATAGAACAACAAATCACTAGTTCGAAGAAAACAAATATGGAGTTTTATGTTTTTAATATAAATAAATCAACCATAAACAAAGCAAAAATGAGTAATTTGAGTTTATTAAATGCATTTAACTCTATAATGTCGTTGATGTAGTCAATGTCTCCAAAACATTAGATTTCGTATATAAAGTAGCACATATTTGAAAGATTATTTCATGTACTGATAGGTGAAATGTAAACGTGTGTGTGAATTGTAGACATCGGGTGGCTCTACGGAAGTGTTAAAGTGTTATATCATGGGTTTTTTATGTCGATTGATAGCATGATTGTTAAAAATAAAATACAGCAATAAAAAAATACGAAATACGATTACGAACCGAATGGGGATGTTAGATGGCGCTGGTTTTAAGCAATTGTTGTTTAATTTTAAGTTGTATATAAAATATAAATGATAGATATTGAAATAATTTTCATTTAAATTGTCAGGGTAGGCAGTGTCTCTGTGCCTATATGGGATGCATGCCACTGGTCTAGATTACTCCTTGAAAACTTCTCTACCAGCCAATGAAAGTCCTGTCAAAATTGGTTCAGCCGTTTTGGAGATTAGCCCGGACAAATGAACAGACAAAGAAATAATTTAAAAACACATTTTAGGATTTTGCTAGGACGGTCAAATGTACTTGATCAAGCCTGTCCAGTTTGTATGAAATTTAGTTTTGAATAACGCTTCTAGAACACACAATCCCTTGTACAGTCGCTCTCAATCAAGTTTACTTGATGCAATATTGCATTATACTAATTGGGTGGGTTTGATCAAGTAAACTTGATCATTAGTGGCCTTTTTCTTTATTATGTATGTTATCATAAATAATAAAGAAAGCCTTTTCAATTTGATTTGTACAGTGAAGGAACTGATGAGACGATGGGGTAACAAGAAACCTCTGGACTGGTCCCATTTTGCTATCCGTAAATTCAAATAATGTTGTTAGAAGAATCATCAAGGTGTGAGTTTCTGTCACTTTGATGCTCTGTCTATTCCGAATATAAGATGACGCTTTATGTATGTGTGTGTGAAATTTAAACAGCGTCATCAGTATTTGCCAGTTATGACATAGAGTACTTGAAGTGGGCTGTTTTCGTGTTGTAGTACCCATGTTCTGTCTGAAGACACCTGGAGCCGACAAGTTAAAGATGGATGCCTGTACACCAAGAGGATTCTGACAAAAACCAACAGGGTACCAAAGTGGGGCGAAAGGTATGTACATATAATTACAGTACACACAAAAAATTAAAACATGTATTGGTTCAAATCTGTACATCGAAACTAAGAAAAAATAGTTTTGGTGGAAAAAGCTCCATGATCCAAAAATATTGGAATTTTTCAGTTTTTCTGTTCATTGTTCATTCATAATACAAAAACTGCTGGCAGATTTTACTAATATAATATTATATATAAAATTAATAGAATACATACATACATATCCTCACGCTGTATAAATAAAATGTAAACAAATAAAAAAAAATACTTGACATTGTTTTAGTTTATATACCATTTATTTAGGATATATTTTCCATTAAATGAAATGACTTATTTAGGATATATTTTAGGCATTACAAAGTTCCCAGAGTATGAATTATATTAATTTATAAACTGTTGTCCATGTGATGTGCATTAAGCAATATTTGTACTCAATTAGTACGTACGAAAGAAGTATATAAGGACCGCGACGCTTGGCGCTCCGTCCTCTCTGACTACCGGTGATATTCACGGTACCATATACAGGTGAATATTCACGGTAGGTATGTATGTATTCAATTTCACTTCAGTATTCCTTTCCATGTAAAAGTTTCATAGAAATTCGCTTTTTCCGTCGACGATAATGCCGTAATAATGCTGTTCCGTCGACATTATTGTTGAAGGAAATTTAAAACTGTCTTCATACAATTGCATACATTTTGCATGCGTACAGTATCGTGGATGGTAAAATCGTTCAACGGAAAATTATATAATGTTATTTAATTAAATGTTATTCCTTCAATAAAAAATATTTAACTTTAAAAAATTTTAAGACGCTGTAAAATAATTATTGCCAATAAAAAAAAAATTACCAATCATTTAAAATAGTAGATTATGTTATGAAAAATAACATTTTCTATTAACTAAATAAATAAACTTGACAAGCTGTAATCCTAACAATGCCGAGACATCCGGCGCAGTGAATGGTGTTGGGGCAATTGCGCGACGTCTCTTCCTAACTTCTCAAAATAACTCGGAAATACTAGTATATTATATAATATAGCAATGTTATGGTAGGTATACTATAAGATTGCTATATGTACATATACCAACAGCAAAAGATGAAAAGAGATGGAAGGATATAGAGATGTTTCAAGATTAAATTTCTCGATTTCAACTATCTCCTTAAGAGTGCAGACTCCTATTTCAATACTGCTCCTGGAAATAACTCGGAAATATACCTATTAGTTTATATAAGATTGTTATATATAGATATACCAACAGCAAAAGCCTAAAAGAGATGAAGGATTACAGAGATGTTTAGAGATTAAAGAAGAACGGTCATCTGTGACCCAGACCCGGTGCATTTGAAACATATCTCAGTTATTATGTTATTTTACGAACATCCATCACCACATTTTTTTTCGATTTTAGTGGCTATCATAGTTAAATTGCCTTCCTAAGGCAAGATACTTTTTCTTCCCTGAAAATGTAATAAAACTATTTCTGAGTATACATTACATTTTGATATAGTATATTACGTTGCAATATGTAACAGTTTTCGACCAAAATCCCTTGTAACGCCCAAACTGCGGCGTCCTTGAGCGGGCTAGCGTAACACCGCCGCGCTGCCCGCCGCGCTGCCCGCCGCGCTGCCCGCCGCGCTGCCCGCCGCACTGCCCGCCGCCGCTGCGTAGGCGAAGAGCATAGCGACACCGGCTCGCTACTACTATCTCTCTCGCACTCATCATTAAAAACGAGATAGCTATATTTTTAAAAGTATACTACACATATGTCATGTACAACCCGGACGTTGAAGGCCGAAGTGCTATTCGCGAGTATTATTTTACATGCAATCATGGCAGGCGTACATTAGGAAGCTGTGCTCATGTTATAAGTGTGATTTATTATCTAGGGTGGGCTAGACACCAAGATGTGTTTCAGCACCCTGCGCTGGGTATGGACAATGTATTAATCGATTACGATATGCTTTAAACATGTTAATAAATAATAGTTATTTGCATAAAAAAAAGTTTTATTAAAATAACTCTTTTTCAGGCACACGTATTTTTAAATAGTTAATTGGCCATTGCTGATGGTATAATATATATTCTACTAATAGCAGTTCACCTCTTTAAGAAATGAAGTTAAAAAACTATATGACCATAATATAGTACTTAAATAAAAAGGATGCCAAAGCCAATTCAAATAAGTTAGCCACCGAAATCGAAAAAAATTATATCTGATAATTTATGTACATAAAATAAGAAAAAAATTGAGATATGTTTCGGTTGCGCCGGGCTTGGGTTAATTTTGTATGGATCATGACCCTTCTTCTTTCTTGACTTCAACTATCTCTTTAGAGTGCGGACTCCTGTTTCCATATTGTTGTTGAAAATAACTCAGAAATACACCTACTAGTATATATAACATTGCTATATATAGATATACCAACAGCAAAAGCTTCAAAGAGATGGAGGATTATAGAGATGTTTAGAGATTAAATTCCTTGACTTTAACTATCTCTTTAGAGTGCTTACTCCTGTTTCAATACTGCTCCATGTATAAAGCAGATTCCGATCAGGCGCTTGGCCGGCCGCTGCCGCGGCATGCTCGCTTCGCTCGCTATTCTCGCGCTTCGTGGTAAAAAGACCTAACCTAACTAAAAAAAATAATTCGTCGTGTTTGTGTAGTTACAAAAAAATTTGCAAAATTTTACCCAAAAATTTATGGAGAAAACCGTCAATTTTAAAATATTGAGATTTGTAGATAAATTACTAATTCTATAGCTCCATTATATATATCCCTAAACTAACTAGCCGAGCCCTATGATTTCAACGCCATTAAATACAGAAATTAATAATGACTTGACTATAGCATCACATATTGAATCATCTCAACAAAACAAATATATTGCGGACCTATGAGCTCAATCAGTCATCGTTTAGAAGTTACATGATAACTTACAGATACACCAACAATTATCTATTTATATGCATATGTGCATAACGATTAAAGCTTGCTATAACTGAGTTAGTATGTGCATAACGCACTCTTTACCGTCTTTTTAAGATAATTTTCCTACAAATAAGGAATTTTAAATGTAGTTTGCATTCTTTATATCAGTGTACAGTGTCTAATCAGGCTTAATACGATCGCATATGCCTTTTAAAAATAATGAACTTTGTTAAATCTCACAGAATGTTAGACTAATCTTATCTTTGCATTATATAACTTCTATTAAGGATAACATAGCCCGTGTTTTTTATCATTCTATACTTATCTGGGTATTACTTATCTTACTTATCATACTTAGTAGTTTTAGTGTTCGATACAATCACTGAAGTTAAGCAACAATTAGTTGTATAACATTTGTTGGTACAGGCCTCTTCTCGAACACCCTTATTTATATCCTGGGAGTTGAAGTCTAGGTATCTCCCACCTGGTTGTATGAAATGACTAGACGAGTCTTCAGTGTCACAACTAACCATAGGGAGCATCCATTAATTACGTGAGCTGTTTTTCTTTTAATTTGGACCCCTCTCCCCCCTTGGTGAGATTTAGTGGCACACACAGGTGTGTGTCCCCTTCACGGTAGATTTACGCTACAGTTGTTAAAGGACTAAATATGAACATGAAGCAGAAAAATAATACGTTAATAGGTATAATACACTCCAAAAAACTAAAAATAAAATTTTGTTATTTATTATCTGTGTAATAATTTATATTGTTTATAAGTAGACGTAAGGTTTTTAATTATACCCCTTCAGTTTAAAGTCTGGAGTATTATTATTATTATTAGTTTAAATGAGATTTGATGAGATTTTACTATACCTCCCTCCCCATTGTGAGCTCACATAATAATTAATGGATGCCCCCATAGCAGACTTCACCGAGACTTGCTTTGGCAGAATGTTAAGGAGGATTCCCGTGTGCCAATTTGATTCTGCTGCTGTTCCAGTGACCTGCAAAATAAAAAAAGATTTTTTAAATACATTTACATTATAATTTCTAAGGCAGACTGCAGTGGCGCCAAATAATTTACTTACCTATATCAATTAATAATTATAACTGTCTCACAAATGATGAATAAATAACTAAATAAATAAATATATCTGTGTCAGATTTTTAAATAAATATATAAAAATCTGTTTCAGATTTTTCAATGCAAAGTCAGTGAAAATAATCGAAGAGAGCATTGTCGACCCAGAGAAGAAAATACTAGTTACATACACAAGAAATCTAGGCTATACCAAAGTTATGGTAAGAAAGAATTTATGTTGATATATTTGTCGCGGGTACAACTGGTACTTACATAAATGTGTTTAATTAATGTTGTGTTCTCGCAGTCATTTGAGATGCAAAACTGAATAAATTTTTTACACCTTTCGTAAGAATTATTTCCATCTGCAGTTTCCTTAATAATAAGAACTTTAAATGAATACAATGCACTTATTTATTAATTCTTCATAGTATACAATTTATACAATAGGCGGACTTAATACCATGTTGTGTTAGCATGTACCACATATTGGTTGAACATTAAATGAAATATTCAAATATTTACCTTACAAATTACAAATGTATTTTGTTACTTGCTTGTGATCGACTAAGGGCCGTAACATCAAGAGCAGTTAAAACTATGGATTTCGTAATCTACGAGAAAATTTGATCGACAGTTTAATCCACTGTCCTAATATCAAATGGAAATAGTGAACGGATTAGTAAAACCTGGATTAATGTCTTATACATGCTAATATTATTCGTTTCGTTCACAGTTCGTTCGTTCTTTTTAAGATTCTTCGTCAATATTCGATAATTTAATCAGCTCGTAATCGATTAACTGCCATTGATCTTACGAAATAATCGAAGACAGAAAATTAAACTCTCTTCCGTCGTTTAAACTGCCATCGAACTGACGGCTCTAATGAGCTACTACCAAGAGGCTTCAAACAAGTGAATAATCTCTCAGTACAAGTGAACAATTTCTCATTAGAAATTATTGGTCTTATCTATTACATCATATAAATAAAATTGAAGTGTCTGTCTATGATTTTGAAATGAACGCTTTTTGTTTAGCTGATACAGTTACTTGCACGTAACAAAAATCCAACCATGCTTTTATAAATTTCTGTCTATCTGTTTGTTCGTTTGCCCGGGTTGAACGAAATTCGACAAGACTCATTGGCAGTAGAGGATATTTCAGAGAGTAACCTTTGGCTATTTTTATATAAAAAAAAATACCAAATTTGACGCAGTTAAAACCCCGAGGTACAGCCAGTGTAATATAAGCTCTGTTAGCTGTTAAAAAATTACATTAGGGTACGAATGGAATGAACTATTAGAGGTTACATTATCAACCCCACAAATGAAATAAAATTGTTTTAAGCGTGCTAAAAGTTTATTAGAACGTCATGGTATGAAAAGTCAAACATTGAAATAATGATATAAGAGTTGGTGGCAAGGGAGCTGGTAAAAGAAGTAATGTTATGCGCAGAGCGTGGTGGAGCGTGTGGAGTACCGGCCGGCGGGCGCGGCGCTGACGGAGGCGCGGCGCGCCGCGTGGGTCGACTCGCAGGTGTTCGGCTTCTCGCGCGCCATCCGCGCCTTCGGCGTCGACCGCTTCCGCAAGAACTGTGCGCAGATGGTGAGTGTGGGGCGCGGCGAAGGGTGGGAGGAGAGCTCGGGACGAGTTGCGTGGGGGCTAGATACGTGGAAACTGGCTGCAAGGAGCAAACGAGCACGCGACTCACCCGATGGAAAGTGATCACCGCCGCTCAAGGACTCCTGCAACGTCCGGGTAATCACAGGTGCGTTGCCGGCCTTTAAGGAAAGGAGGGGGAGAGGGGAGATGGACTACGGGCACTCTCATTCACCGAATGAAACAACAGCAATAAATGCTTGTTATTTCACGCCTATATTCTGTGAGAGGGTCGTATTTGTCTGGACGAGCTGACCCAATTCGTGCTGCAATGCAACATGGCTCTACCGCACAATGAAAAAGGGTGAGTGGAGGACGGCTGAGGAGAACTAGGATTGTGTGGGCTGGGGAGGGCTACCGCTATGTGGGTTGGGCTACGGGAGCTCGAGGGCAACTAATGTACCCCCCAGGTTTGGGCTCAGATAGTGATTGGTGAGTGCTAATGCTGTGTAGGCTGAAGTCTATGGTCTGGGGCGGCCGATGTGTGCTCCTAGTGTAGGGCGAAGATTATGACTGCGCCCGTTATGACATTAGTAAGGAAGGGTTATTAGGGGTGCGGAGCCGGTATGCCTTGAATGTGTACGTGGGCTTACGCATTTTTGTAAGCACAGTTTATACCACTTGTCAGCAATGCTATATCATTTTTTTTTTAATAAAATTATTAATTATGTAATATGGTTAAAGAAAGATGAAAGAGAAAAATGCAGTGAAAATGCAATCTTCCAGAAATATATGCGTGGTGTAGGTATGACAAGGTTTAATGACAGTGTTATTTTAAAAATGTAGAAAGGATTGCTTAGATGGTTTGGGCGTATAGAAAGAAGGAATAATGAACGATCGATGAAGAAAATACAGAGGAAAATTGAGTGGTATCAAATCAATCAATTCATTGAAGAATAAGGCTGACTTATGAAGACATATATATTCAGAGTGTAACTGATGGAAATGCTCGAAGCACTAGCGTACATCGTTGAAAGGAGTGGTAGCAGGTTGCAAGGAAGAACAAGGCTGACTTGTGAAGATCATATAGCCAAAGCATTAGCAGATGGACATGTCAAAAGCACTAGCATACCTCGGTCATAATGTATGAGGAGAATGATGAGATTTAAGAACACGCTATATATGATTCCACTTTCTTTTGACTACCCCTTTAGGAATACAGCGTTAGGGTATATATGTATCTTATATTAACCACTCGTCAATTTGACACCTTAAATTTTATGTTGCAGGTGAACGGGTTTAATGACGTATTACACAGCATGTTCCCCAAGCAAATTCCTGCGACCAGCGCTCACACTATGACACACACGCTGAAGGAGATGCGGTCAGCGGCCGCGGCCGCTACAGACCGCGCTAAGGCTAACGTGCTGTCCTCCGTTAACAGGACGTAACACGGCCCAGACTAGCTCCCTGTGCTCGGTCACTGGTCAACGGTCAACGGTGATCGCTAGGGGTCGGAACCGGTTTAAAATACCGGTTAATATAGGTTAATAACGATTTTAACCGTAATTAACGGGGTTTAATTATAGTTACCGGAGAATTACGGTTCTTAACCCGGTTTTATGATTAACCGGTTTTAATAATTATTAACCAGTTTTATTCATTGTTAACCGGTTTGAACCGTTATTAGCGCGTTATAACAGTTAAATAAAGTTTTGTGAGTAGTTAAAGTTTTAACCGGTGATAACAAGTACGAACCGCTGTTAATAGATTGATGAAGATTAGGAACGATTGTTAACCTTTATTAACCAATATTTTTTAAATTCGTTAGTCCCGATCACTGCACCTGTTGAGTTACTACTATCACAGATTAATTAGTTCTACCACACAGTATTCTATCTTCATACAAACGCTCCCAAACGACGCGCGTCGAAATCTCGGCATTTCTCGGCATACGACAGTCGCGAGTGCGCCGCGGTTGTCTTCGTACGGTGTGAGACGCTCCCGCGCATTTACTGACTAAATATGATGTCAATCAAGTTTTCGAGCATAATGTTCAGTGTATGGATGTTTGAATACATCTATATCGAAACCAGAAATATTTCTCTGTTGCTAATTTGTAGGAAATATATTATCATAACGATCTAGTTCATTTATTGCTGATTTTTAATTATACTGCACACAAAATGCATTTTTTTGTCCATTTCCACCATACTAACTCACAAACTTGAAATTAGAAATAAAATACTAGTAGAATTATATAAATAAAAACTTATTAAATTTGCAATAATATAAAATGAAAAGATAATATGACAATTTAATATAGTACCTGTTATCGAATACGTAACCCAAGAAAAACATTCAGTCCAAGTCGGTAGCCCTATTGCGTGTTTACGTACCGAGCGACCGTAGGTAATTATCTCTAGGACACTGCCGAGATAGAATACTGCTTGCTTACTTGTACTGTGGTTCGACTATCGCGATTACGTTTTGTAGTGTGTATTTTACCTGCGGCTTCGTTCGCGTATCGCTGATAAATAAGTATTTTGACCAGAGGTGTATTATTCTTTAGTTTTAGCTCGAAGAGACAAGGAAATAAACAAATGGAAGCTTTAGACCAGGGATCACCAATTAGTTTCATTAGAGGTCCATTTTTAGAAATTATAAGACTGTCGCAATCCATTTGGTAGATGATGATTAGCAACCATCGGATATCAAATCCTGGTTTAATCTTTGTTGTTGATATCATCACTCGTCGGTTAGTCAAGAAAACGCGGGCTATTTTGTTTTGATATTCTTATATATTAAAATCCGCACAAAATACGTGGACGGTCCGGATCCGGACCATGGTCCGCCATTTGGTGACCCCTGCTTTAGACTTTCAAAGTCAAAATGGCTAAAAGTTTTAGCCTATGTTACTAGCTTGTGTTCTGGCTTAAAGCATAACATCCATCCACCTATATCTTATATAATTGGATCAAAAAGGATGGGGTGATGATTGAAAACGGAAATAGTTTCTCCTTTTTTGTTTGTCTGTGTGTTACAACAGATTTATTGCTTCGTATATAATGCACGTAGCGAATTGTACTTTAGTTCATACCTACATTGAAAAAAGGAGCAAGTATTTTTAATGAAAGACTTTTATATGCGCTCACTTGACATCCTAACGTCACCGTTGTACATCGCATGGTCTCACAAATTTGTTTAATATTATTAAAGCTCAAACTATTGTACAATAAATAATTTACAACGATTTATACATAAATTCCCTCATTTATTTAATTTTAATTTTTTTAATTTTAGTATATCTATGGAAAACGATATAGCAATAGTCTAACACAATATATTGAAACGTAAACGCGATAGTAATCGTTTAAAAACTCACTATCAATACCGATATTAGTAAGTTTAATATAGATATGAGGAGTTGACACTTTGACGAGTACTTTTCTATCAATTACTTCCATAATCGAAGTATTGAAGCATGATGTATATTGTATATGGTTTGGTTAAGATGAAAAATGACATCTATGTATCAATATCATACAAGATTCTTAGTATGATTTATGTATTTATGATTATAAATTATAATTATCTTCGAAGTAACATATTATCGTATTTTCATTTTTTTTTAATATCACTAAGAGTTTTAAGAATTAGATACTCTTAAAGGCAAAATGAGTTGTATTGATTTTTAGCAGATTTTTACTAATTATTAAAAATGCGGTAGTTCATTTGTTATATTTCATAGAAGAATAGATACACTTTCGGACAAAAAAATGGTAATAAAGATTAAAATGATATCACATCGTACAAAGTAACAGCTAACTAATTATTATTATTGGAATATAAATACATTGTATTTTCCTGTTTAAGAGAACGATTTATGAAGCTTGGTTTATATAACGCCAAATTTTCCATATGCATTTTTGTAATGAAACTACCTGTTCAAGCCGTATGATTTTTTTTAATCAGTCTATTCACTCATAAACCATTCACAAATTTGGTGTTGCAATTAATATATTATGTCATCTGTGCTTTTTTATTTCACTGCCGTTTTGCTGTATTTTTTTGCAAAGCACACAACACAGATGCTACTTGTACCTTTTAACCACATTCCTATTGTGGAGATATGTATCTATGAAAATTTTATGCTTGAATCGTAATTTTAATTGCACTTTTGGAAAGTATTTGGGAAATTATGTAAGTGGATAAAACTTGGTATTGCTTAATTACGACATAATAATTTTGTCTTCAAGTGTATACATTTTTATCATTGATAAGTTGAAATTGTGTATTGTGGGTGTTGTAATCTAATCGAAACGTATAAAACTGCATCTCCATTGCGCTCATTATACACATGTACATCGCGATATTTAGTCTTATTTAGTTTTTAAAGACGCCGATGGTAGAAAGAGTGGATATAGGGCTTTACATTTTAATTTATAGCGAGCATCGTACTGTAATTCCACGTTTCTGTGTTCTTTCGTGCTTTTTTCTTTAAAACTAAAATATGTCTCGCATTCTTATTGATTGCAAAAGTCAATAAGAAAATACTCCGTGTATGTATGTGCAAGAGCTTATGAAAAGAGATTGAACTTGGAATTGAAACGTGGAATATTTGACCATTCTCTGCTCCTTAGGTCTTTGACAAGAGTAGTCTTGCCACTTAAAAAATTAAAAAAAAACTAAGTATAAGTAATTTAAAATACTAACTATTCCATAATAATATTATAATCTAGTCTCGTTCGCTCGACACGACTTTTTAATGCATTTTAGGGTTTCAACCTACATTAGACACACCAGTAGTGTAATATATACACTGATCCAGACATGATACCAGTATTGACTACAAATCGAAGTGTTATATTATAACGCCACCTCGAAGTTCTATTTTTCATTATGTAAAATGTGTCTCAAAACTCGAATCTGAACTCTGAATCTATACCTGAGTAGGTTGGTTTGAGTCATTGATGTAAAAATCCAAGATACAAAACTTACTGACTCGCCTTCACAAATATACACACAACTTCATAACTTTAAGACAGCAGTTTTATAGATTAAACCCTAACAAATTAATTGCCCAATACTATGATGAAAGCTACATCAATATTCGTTCAGTAGAATAGTCTAAAAAGGAATAGACTTGTGTTATGTGAATTATAAAGTCAGTCGTAAATGGATTTTCAATTCAATGATTTGAATTGTTACGTTATGTGAGATTCGAAAGAGAATATTTAGAACGGCATCGAAACTACATAATGTTTATAAGTCTGTTATTATTTAATTCTAAAATGAGCTCATAATTCATAATTTAATTAAATTATGTAAAACCAATAATTTAAAAGTTATTCAATGTTTATTTAGATGTCGAAATATTTGTATACAGAAGAGATCTATAGTGTTTAATAGTATTAGTTGCCATTTTTGGAAATAGGAGGAACAATAAAGAGTCTATATTTATTTTCTGTCTTTTATTTACAGCTGGCAACCCAGAATCATGTTGCTCAGATGATGATATGGTGGCATAAGATCTTTGATCACAAATAAAGAACTAGATGCACAATCTCCTATAATTTTTAAACAAATTATTGTCCAAATTGTACGTACGTACGCATATATTTTTAATACCGTATGTATTATCGGCAATATTGTGTTAATCTAAAGTAAACCTTACCGTCAAACCATAAGGTTATAAACGCTCGTAAACGATTCTTGCATGACATCGAAACGAAGTTTGTTAAATAAAATATTTAAAATGCAATTTACGTCTCGTCCGTAAAGTATATATATAATTGAAATAATCTATTTGCTTTGCTATTTACGTCATTTTGATTCGTTACATGAAAGTGACAACGATGAGACATATATTGTCAGGCGATATTTAAAAATATAATTACGAATTGAATAAAAAAGAGCTATGTAAATTATTATAATGAAATAATGAACACGTAAGTAACATAATTTATTTATTAACCGAAAATAAAACCGCGTCTTTTTTTAGCGTTCTAGATGTGTTGTTTTTGCCATTTTTGAAGGAGCAGTTTGACATGTTCGCTGTTAGCGTTTTCGAATACTATTAAAACAGAAGTGCACTCAAATACTCATTTGAGTGCACATTTGGTTCGGACATTTTTGGAGCGTTGATTGTGTCTAGTTTTTTTATTTGTGATCGAAGCATAAAATTAAACAAATCGCACCTTTTGACTGAAACGGACCTAATTCAAAATTTTGAGTTACAATAGCTTAATCTATCTCGCTTAATAATAAATGATTAATAATATATGAATCATTTATTATTAAGCTAATTTTAACTATAGCTTTTAATTTATTAAAAGCTATAGTTCTAAATATAGAATGAATTTACCTGTCTGTCCGCCCCATTAATTATATATATAATAATAATAAGCCCTTTTATTCTGAACTACTGGGTTAAGGATGAGTACTGTATGTTTTGTGGTTTTGCTATGTCCCGTAGTTCAGTGTGCCTCTTTGCATAGAGCTCCAACAATTTCCACTAGCTTCTGTCACGCGCTACTCTTCTCCAATGATGTCTAGCTGTAAGTATTAAGTCATCTTCTCATCTCACTTGTTGGCGTCCTTTTTATTTTATTATTTTTTTATAAAAGGGGACAAAGGAGTAAGTGAGTCGCCTGGTGGAAAGTTATCACCGCCGTCACGGGTGCGTGACCGGCCTTTATGGAAAGAGGGAAAGGAGGGGGAGGGAAAAGAGGGATCGGATGAACAATATGGTACACATAAAATACGGACAAACAAACATTGATTTTTATATATTAGAGATTGAGTTCTGAATCACCCTGTTTTGTTACACTTGTTACCTTCAAAGAAACATTTGTAGACATCAAACAATGCAACATTATCTTCAGAGAATCTAAGAGTAAGCTATGAGTGTAATGCGGCTGCATTACACTCATAGCTTAGTCTCAATTCACATATGTGCAGTAGTTCGCCGATTCATTTTAAATTTAAGTCTTAAAAGCTACTACGGCTCATCTTCGTGCTCTTCAAATATAAAATGACTTCACGAAAATATCCCAGTGTGGAGACGTTTCGAAAGAGAAGTTGAAGATGGCAGGATTTTGTGATTCGTGATTGAAGACATACCGGAATCTATGTGGAGCACGGCTGTCGAATTTATACTTGGTAACTACATAAGAGAAGACGTGTGGTGGATTCGGTGAGTGAGAGGGCCCACCGGCACTCTCACTCACCGAACAAAACAACGCAATAAATGCTGTTATTTCACGCCGATATTCTGTGAGATGGTGGTATTTCACCGGGCGAGCCGGCTCAATTCGTGCTGCAATACAGCATGGCTCTACCACGCATGTCCTCTATTGCGCTTTCCGTCTCTGGGATATCAGTCAGTGACACTTGCTTCATTTTGTCTTGGGGGATCTCGGATCATGTGGCCTGTCCATCTTCACTTCTGTTGGTCTACTTGGTAATCCACTTCTTTAGTTTTTTATCTTATTATTTATATGTAGTTTAAGAGAAAAATAAATTAACTACATATTAATCTATGATAGCTGACCCGGCAAACGTTGTTCTGCCATATAAATTATTTCTAGTGAACCGGTAGACGCCTGGCGGGAACAACTGATCGAGTGGTAACTGATCAGTTATCGGCCGCCGAATGGAAAATTATTAAAGTACTAATATCGCTATTAAAAAATAGGGGTTGGTGGTAGAAGGGTGAAAACTTAGGGTTGTATGTATTTTTTAATGCCGAATCATCAAAAAATTAAAATAAAAAATTTTGTCCAAAAAATAAAACTTTTGGGGTGGACTACCCTTATCACTTAGGGGTATGAAAAATTGTTTACGTCCTATTCTCAGACCTACTGAATATACACACAAAATTTCACAAAAATCGGCCAAGCCGTTTCGGAGTTTTGTTACAAACACTGTGACACGAGAATTTTATATATTAGATAACATCATTGATATAAATCCATTTTATTATTTTAATTGGAATTCATTGTTATAACTAACTAATTAGCAACTAGCAAGCACTTCATAGCGGCATGTACTCAAGAATAAGATGGGAGATTTTCGGAAAGGACCTACTTGGGGAGGAAGAACTGAAATCTCTCAGCTACGAGGATATAATAGAATTTTGTAGGCGTACAAGAAGGTTTGATGGGGAGCGTTTTCTGGGCCATCGGTAGACCGTACTCCACGTAGGGAATTGGGTGAAATGGACCAAAAGAGGACTGATTACCCGTCTGGGCCTAGCAGACGTCCCTCATTGACAATAATAATAATAATAAATAATAATTGTTATAACTTGCCAAAATCAAATCTCAAAATCTTAGAAGCTCAAAATTTTGAATTATGTCAGTTTCATTCTAATAATGTGGCTTCAGAATGATCAGCTGTGGGTGTTTAAAAATTGATCAGTGTGCGTTATGGATGACAAATGTAGTGTATGATGATGATGATTGATTGGATATGATAATGCTACTTTGGGATATATTTTTCCTTTCTTGTATTCATTAAGAGATGGCATGTTATATTATTTTTTTGGGTATTTTGATAACATGCTAATAAGACATTAGTGACATTTTCTAAGTATGATTGAAACAAAAAGCATTTATTAAAAAAAAATATTATCAGCTACTTTATTATTGTGATTTATTAAATAACTAATCTATTTGACTTTGATTGCAGCTCTCAATCTTGCACTTCTACTTCTAGGGTTCCTCTCTACTTCCTCAACTGATGGTACTTCAACATGTTTAGTAATAATTTTCCATGGTGTATCCAAAAACTGGTCTATGGTGTCCTGGTTCTGAACTAATGTAGGACTTAAGTATCTTAATGGTATAGGATTTGCCACCTCATTGATGATATTCCCAGCAATGTGTCGTTTCACAATTGTATCTTCTAATGAATGGAAACATATTGTTACGAGTCTGCCATGCATTTTTAAATAGTATTTGGACAGGACCATGCCATAGTTCAGTTCATTAAGTTCATTGTTAACGAAAATACGTAATGCTTGAAAAACTTTAGTAGCATTTGACTGAGGTCTTTGTAGTTTATCTAGTCGTATTTCATCTGGGCAGCAAGAATTAACTACATCTACTAACTCCTTTGTTGTCTCTATATTTTTGAACAAATATCTCGCTTGTATGATTGTTTGTGCGATTTTTGCAGCTTTTTTCTCTTCTCCATATATCTTGAATATTTTATATAGTTCATGTTCATTGGCTGTTGCTAATACTTCTCTTGCAGTTATTTGACTTGGGTCTCTACCAGCATCCATCCTCATGTCCAGATATCCATTTTTGCTGATGGAAAACCCCCTTTCGCCGTTATCTAACTGCATTGAAGAGCATCCAAAATCAAAAAGGATTCCATCAACAGAACACTGTTTAATCCCGTTTTCTTTTAGTAAGTTTGGTAATTCGCTAAATCTACCCAGCAGTGGAGTAACTCTATTAGGGTATTCTTCAGCAAGCTTCTTAGCTTTGTCAAAAGCTACAGGATCCCTATCTAAAGTTATTATCCTACAGTTAGCTGACTCCAATATCTGTCTAGAATGACCACCGGCACCAAAAGTCATGTCAATGTACAGCTCATCATCCTGTGGTTTAATATGTTTTATTGCTTCATTCAGCATAACAGGAGTGTGGTCGTTGTATTCTACATATTCTGTGGTTAGTTTCCGAACAAGGTAAGCCCGGTTTACACTTCGAAAAGGCCTGAGAATCATTTTTAATCTTTCTTAAATATTTTACTGAAAAACCCTTTATTCTCTTCTTTTAAATAATCAAGTACTTCCTTAGATAATACAATGTTGCACTCTTCAGTGGTTAGACCTGTTGCTGTGGTGTTTTTAGCCCTTTTGTACTTATTTCTGTAGTAATTATCAGCTAATCGGTTAAGCGAGTTGTACTGCCGATTGCAGTCTTCAGTATCAAAGTTCTGTCTCTCAGAAGTCTCAAATGCTTGTCTGATTTTTTCTCTGATGAATTTTCCCAAGTCTCTGCAAAGATTTATATATATTAAATGCTAATTTTAGTAAAAAAGTAGAAATGTAACTCAGGAGTGATTGATAAAAAAGATTTACATCTGTTAAAAGTCAGTAAATCATGTGTTTTCCAAATACATGTTATAAATTATTGTCACAAAGGTTGATTTAAGATTGATTGAAGCAGGAAAAGATGTGGACTGAGACAACAGTTGTACGATTTGATAAATCAAAAAGAAACAAAGAATAGAAAAGTTTGTGCATGAATAGAATAAACAAAAACTAAATCAAATTTCTGTAAATTACTGAAAAAGAAATTATTGACTAGTTTATAACCATTTTCATTGGAAGCGCTTTAGATTGTTATCGTATTAAAAGAAGATTGAGGAATTAGTAGGATGACAGTAAAATAAGTAATTAACGTCCTAATACATTTTATAACCGTAATAACGAAAATCAATAGGTACTTTTTTTAAAACATGTTTGAAAAATACATAAAATTGCTTACATTTTGGATTGACTGTTATTGAATAATTGAATGACACAGTTACTAAGAAAGGCATTTCCAATAAGTTCTCAAATTTTAAAAATTCATTCCTCAAGATTTAAGACTTTTCAAACATATAATCTGAAATTATATTTTAATTTATAATTTTTAAGTTTATAAGTAACTATAAATTATGTACGACATAAAAGCAACAAAAAATTAATTATGACATAGACAAGTTTTTTTTAATGTATCGAAATATTGACATGTTATCAGCCTCAGCCTCGGACCAAGGAGGCCTCGTTATATGAAATTTGTTTTTAATATTTCTTAAACAAGTGAAATTCCCTTTAATAACATAACATTTGTTTGCTTTGATGATTGGATCCGCTATTAGTACCTATTTGCCGCTCACGGACTCAACATAATTTTGTTACATTTAGTCATCTTAGACATTATGTCTCGCGCGTTATGAATTATACACTTACTCATCTAACCTACCTAAAGAGAGTATTTCATAAGGCGGATACCGACCTGGCGCTTCGCCGGCCGCTGCCGCGGCACGCTCGCTAGGCTCGCGCGTTGTGGTTTATACACTTACATAACCTAACCTACCCAAAGAGAGTATTCTTATAAGGCGGATTCCGACCTGGCGCTTCGCCGGCCGCTGCCGCGGCACGCTCGCTTCGCTCGCTCAACTTGCGCATTGTGGTTTATACACTTACCTAACCTAACCTACCCAGAGAGAGTGTTCTCATAAGGCGGATTCAGTTTATACACTTACCTAACCTAATGTAACCTACCCAAAGAGTGTTTTCATAAGGCGGATTCCATTCTGTATTAAATTCACTAATGACGTAAAAGACATTGGCTGCAAAAGTATATAGTTCCTTTGCCTCCCAAAAATTAGACAATCATAAAAATAATGTCTAATAAATTAATATTATATCGAAAAAATTGTCAGTTACAAAAGTTTACGAAATTAATATCTTAAAATATTAAATCCCGTAATCTAAAACTTTTAAATATTATATACTTGCAGTAAGTATCGTCCCCGTTCCACATAATAGGAAACCATGAACAATATGTGTTTGCAAGTGATAAAACACGTAATAGTTGCAACTTGATATAGAAATTACAAAATTATTATCTTAAAAAATGTTATTGTGTAAAGTGATGCGTTAAATCTTAAATACTTATAATGATCATCTTGTGCTATGAATATATCATCATTTTATTTAATTTTGCAAAAGAAATTTAAAAAATTTTACTAAGTAGGTAACAATCTAAACCTTAGCTTTTCATTTTTTGAAGCACCATGTAAAACAGTTTTACTATATTTAGATCTTAAGTTCAAATCAAACCCACTCGAAAGTATAAATAACTATTCAAAATATATTGATGTTACAATACACAAATTTTAACTTTTGGACTACTCACTTATATGAGATTCAAAGATTTGTAAGAGCGATTTAAGTCTTCTGTACAAAAAGATTTAAATCTCTTTTCTTTCAAAAGCTTTGATATACGCATCTTTAGTAAAAAATGTTCTATAACCTATAATCTTTCAATTTACCTTTCGCTTTTAGTATTGTCGCAGGGCCACTTTGCAATTAACTTAGTGAATTTTTTATACTGAGTAGTCATAGCTATCTAGTTTTCATTACATTTTATTGCACAGGTTTTAGAGTAAATTAAAAATTTAGCAAAAAGAACTGGTTGTCAATTGAATTGACAGTTTGACATTGACAACTGACATTATTCAGTTCTGAAGTCATTAAAAGCACGACGGTAAGAACATATTTTTCAAATAACTCTAGTTATTGCTTTATTATTATTAATAACAAAAAAGTACATACATGATATTTACAAATTTAAAACTACACATTATCTTAAATAATAGACTTGCTCAAAGTTACCGCTTAGAAAGCTGTCCTTGCTTAAGGTGCCCAACAGACTGGCAGCATTACCCAAAATTTTGACATGAAACTCTGAGAGAGTCGGATGCTTATGCCGCTTCAAGTTCTCGGCGGTGCTGGCGAGAAACATTTATTAATTTGTTACTATGGAATGTACGTGTAAATATTATAATTAGTTTTAAGCTTATTTATAATATTATACGTTCAAAATTAACACAAATCGTGGTTTTGAAATCTGAAACTTTTTAATTTCCGAGTTCCACAATAGATGTCACTATACTTGACATCAATGTTAAGCCGCGAAGAATTAAAATAGCGTTCCGAAAACAAAGGCGCTGGTACTCATCTAATCCCAATTATTCTGAATTAACTTGTCGACTAATCCTCTTATTTCGGGATACACCGCGCCGGGATACCGACAGGGATGTGGAATTAAATGGATGGTATTAATGTTTTAGTTAGTATGGTATAATCTTTAACGCTTAAATATGCAGATGAGTGATTAGTGGAATTCTTCAATCCAATTTCATTGTCCTCCCTCAAAAATAACTTTTCAACCATTGTGTTATGTGTAACGGCATAGAGATTGGAAGATTTGCAAGCAAAGCAATTTTATCTTATATTATAATGTAGTCCTTTGATTAATAAATATTATATTACAGTATAGAAAATAAAATATTATAAAGTTATCTCGCGTTTAAAAAGATTGACAGCTTACATCCATGGGAACCATTAATAATACGTACCTATCGATACTATCGTTAGTTTTTTACCTAACTATCGAAAACTTTCGCTGTTGTAAAACTATTGATGTTTAACACTAATCGAAACTAGGCCCCTTAGTGTGCCCCTTGGTTTTGTTCAGCCTACAATAAAATATAATACAATATACTTACTTTATATAGACTTTATATACTTCACGAATATACAAATACAAAGAAAAAAGTAAAATTACATTACATATTGCCTTATTGCTGAACAGTAATTTATTCTAGGGAACCTTCGAATTATAGTCTATAAAAAGAAAGGTGGTATCGGGAAGTAAAATATACCTATCCATTTATATCGATACTACAGATTAATTAGGTAGTTTATTAGCGTAAATCCATATTAATATTATAAATGCTAAAGTCTGTCGTCTGTCTGTTACGTTTTCACGGCTAAACCGCCAGACCGATTTTGATTGCACGGAGATAATTTGATACCAGGGAACAGATAAAGGCCCCTTTTTTTTAAATAAAATATCTACACCTAAGGGTGTGAAAAGGGGGATGACACTTTATATGGGAAACGTTAAACCGATTATGATGAGATTTGGTACAGAGATAGACTTTTTAACAAAAAGACGTAGACTACTTTTTCATCATAAATCTACTCCTAAAGGAGTGAAAAAGGGGATGAAACTTCGTATGAGATAGGCTAAACCGATTATAATGAATGGTGCTGAGATGCCCGTGTGTCCCGATGTGTGCTAGGAGAACAGATGGAGGTTACTATTTTTCCAAAATCTACTTTTCATATATATGATATCACAGGCTTCCAATTCCAATGAAGGGTACTTCATTATAAGTGAGAGCAAGGGGAAGGTCTGCGGACATAGATCGATGACTTAAAACAAAAATAATGAGATATCTACTTGAATAAATATTTTCTTGGACCCTTCTCCTGTACAATTAAAATAAGTGGTTCAACATTTTTTTTACATTACCTATTGTGTGATCTCTTTAAATAAATTTCCTAAAATGCAGCAAGAAATGGTTTAGGACCTTCTGATTTTATCTCTCACACACATGATATTTATTTTTATTCGGGTATGCTTTCAAGAAAATAATTTCACAGAAGTAATTTTCTCTAACTATAGTCTCTTCACAACGTATTTTCAAGTAGATGTAAGTAAAAGTAATATTAACTTCTAACGGTAACACAATTTCAAAGAAAAGAAGAAATAACATACTGTCATATAAACTCATAAAACAAACCACTCGAATCTCTCAACGAACAAGCGATGTAAATTTTTATTTGAGCATTGATATCTTCATTACAAACTCCTCCCACCAAAGCAGCCTCACTCAATTTCTTACTGCACTTCTAAGCGTGAGATTTTGCTCGCGAAAATCAACATTTTTTCCACCGTTGACTTGCTTTTACTGAAAATAGATTACTACGCGATGCTTAGTATTTATTTTCATTCCATTGCTGTTTCTGTTCGAAAGACTGATTTTAAGTTAGTGATACGAAAGCGATGGTGTTATGAGTTGTAAAAATAATACTGTTATGAGTTACATGGGTGAAAGCTGACGCTGAACGTTACAAAGTGTGAGCCTTTTGTCTGAATTAAGGTAGAGTTTCTTTGTAGCGTTTGACGATTTCTATTACTTTTATTTTTTTTTAGTTTAACAATAATTTTCTTCCTGTAATTAAAATTTAAAAAAAAACGAAGATTTTAAAATTTAAACAGCGACAAACTTACTTTATTTTATTTTATTTATTACTTGTTTTGCATACTTACTAACATTAAAAGTCGTCTATATTAATTGCGTGTTCACTTTCTTTGAAATGAAAACTTTTATTTGTTATAACTTATGTCTGTACTGTTACTTTTTTTGTGTTTGTTGTATAAACCACTTAAGTTTTCTCTCTAAAATTATGATTTATTGACAGCACAGTAAGCGTATATCTAAATAAAAACTTAGTGAGCCAAATTGGTGCCAAAGTGTGAAAAAAATTAGGTATCCTTTCATTATTGACTGGATCGTTGGCGTCGTGGCAGAGCTTCTAGTTTCCAAGCATAGGCTTCGAGTTCGATCGGTTCGGCGGGGTTATTACCTAAAAATTTGCAGACAGTGCTATGTGATCATTGCGCGACCGGTGACTATAATAAAAAGTTTGTATCATGAATGACGATTGTGTATCTATTGCACCATGACTGTAAAATGCACTTTTCACGGCAGATTTAGCGCCAGTATAAAAATTACATTATACAAATTCTCATTTTGACAACAAATATCGGGCGATATTTGGCTATCGCATACTGACTGCAAGTTAGGTTGTAAGCGTGCGGTTTGGTCAATTTAAGAAGTGAAACCAAGCCCAATGCTTAGTTTGGGGTCACGTAATTCGTATAATAACTATATGCATGTGATTCAAATAAGGGTAAAATTTTTTTTTAATAAACTTTATTACTTCAAAATTATGCCTGCATTAATATTTTTGATTATAATTTCTTATTGAGTAAGAAAGTAATTTTTAAAAAGTGCAAAAAAATTGTGGGAAATTCAAATATTTGTAACGCGACGCCATCGATCAGAGCGAATGTGACGTCAAAGTCTATGACAACTGTCACCGAGAGCTTAGTTGTTAGGTGTTTACTTTTGAGTGTTTGCGATTTAGTCATACTGTATGACTAAATCGCAAACACTCAAAAGCAAACAAATTATTTATGACTCATACATAATTTGGATATAAAAACAAATAAAAGAACATAGCTTAGGAAAATATGGAATTCCACATTGTGTTATAGAATGTTTTTATACTACAAGGATATAACATTTTAGAATTATTTTATGTAATGTAGTCTTGAATACAACTAAATGAGATGCTTTTTCGTTATATTTACTGTTGTTTTTTGTATAGATCCGAGAGAGAATCATATGGTGATTCAGCAGTTGGATATGTTCAATTTAAACCACTGTAACATTGCAGCAGAACACAATGCTTCTTCGATCTAACCTCTTCACTTGTTTGTTTGTTGCTATAGATTATGACGTCACACCAAGCGCTCCAAAATGGCGGGCGTTTAAAGTACCCGTGTTGGTTGGCAAAATTTTTTTTTAAACTAATTTAAGGGACTTTTTTGGCGTTGAATAGTTTTTTACTATTATATAGCGATGTTAACTATCGAATAAAACAATAAAAAAAATACATGCATATTCCTTATTGTCAGATATAGGTAAGTATTATTGTTTCTACAATTTCTCATAGAGTATTTTTATTAGTTCCTTCTAATCATTTTCTTTGAGGAATCAAATGGTTAATGAAATAATAATAATTGGGTTAACTTATTCAGTAACATTTGATAAATTAAAAATATAATGTTAGAATAATGTTTTGGAATTCGTTTTTAATTTAATTTAAAGAAAATTTCCACTAATTTTTTTTACTAAATTCCAATCTTCGCGTCTCCCCTTTATGTCTAGGGCGGGCGGCGCGCGCACCCATCCGCCATTTCTGTCTGCAGTCGCTCACAGCGCGTTTCGCCCGCGCCATGCAACTAACAACATAGCTGAATTACATAATCCGTGTATAAGAAAAACATTTAAAATATATTTTTTCATGAAATCAGCTAGTGTGTTACGTGTTTTTGAATAGTAGTGGCCAGTACATTAAAAGTGATTCAAATTTTGTATCGTGTTGTGTGAACGACGCCTCGAACGGTCGATGAAGACTTCAATATAGGTATACCCCTTTTTATATACGTTTTCGTGCATATGCCATCCGCGATATGTGTTTTTCTCTTTTTCTACACGAAATAAAGTATTTTTTGTTTCTAATGTTTTTGAACCGATTTATGTACACATATCGATAACTTGTTTATCGAATACAATTTTCTTTTAAATTACATTCATTACGAGGAAGTAATTTTTTGAAGGAAGTTCCTGAGTATTTACTAGGTTATTCAACTTTTAATTAAAAGCGAAATAAAATTATAAATTAGTAACAACTTTTAAACATAGTATGTAAATGACAGCATTGTAACAACTCGTAGTAGATACTCTAAGGCAAATTGCATTCGTTGGTTACGGTCAAGTCTTTTATTTGAATTTGGGTATCAATCAGTTGTACAAAGTTCGTAGACATACATTTTGATACATAGCGTACTTTAAAGCATTCAGACAGTAGGTTTTGATAGAAGTGGTCATATATATGCATCATGTGTGATACCAGTTATCCTAGATATTTGTACTGTACATACATATTTAATGCGTATACACAGTCTGGCCATAAATACTGTTACAATAAAAAAACCAATAATATTACATTTGAATTTGGAACCTTTCAATCTCATATGAATATTCATAGTGGTGTCAAAGCAACTAAAAAGAAATAAATAGTGAATGAAACAAGCTAATTATTACAATAATACATAGTATAACAAGAAATAGAGGATGTTCTAATGTAAAAAAAAATTGAGTTAAATGTATGTACTCTACATCCGCTTGGTATTAGTCAAATGCTTGTGTACCGGGCTATTGATAGGAATAATGAAACGTATGCTTGTAACAGAAAAAGATCTGGCTGTCCACGTAATATTTGTACTAAAAAAAGCAGAAATCCTGTGCGAAAGCAAAAGATTTTATTTTAAAAAAGCACCCAGAAGCATGTCGCGTATTTTAAAAGATGATTTTGACTTGCAGCTTATAAGAGATGCACTGGTCATTAGTTAACCGATAATTTAAAAATGAATAGGGTGGTAAAATCAAAACAAGTTCTTAGACTGTAACGCAAAAGGAGGACACAGAAAATTTTTATTTACTGATAAGAAAATTTTTACTATCTGTATCAGAGCTGAAGACTGGCCGTCATCTAGTCCCGATCTTAATCCGCTTGATTATGAATTGCGGTCTCTTTTAGAGAGTATAGCAGGCTCTAAACGCCATGATAATTTGAAGTCCCTAAAATTACATAAGATTGCAGGCAGGCAGTGGAGAATTTTCCCATGGAGAAAGTGTGTGTTTCGATCGACAACTGACCACAATGTTTGAAAGATCGTATTGAGGCCAATGGAGATAATTTTGAATAAACTTGATATTTTTAAAATGCTATTTCATTAATTATTAGACTAACGCACACTGCACTAAAAAACGTTTTTTGTAATAGAAAAAAAAAGATGTCTTCCTTGTAACAATATTTATGGCAAGACTAGGTATGCTCTATACCACACGCCATATTTCGTATATCAGCGATCACGATGGAAGTTACTTAAAACCTCTAATATTTTGTTTGTACAAAATATTAATGTATTTAGGTACATGATTTTATTTTTCAAATAAATAATAAATGCGTGCGAAGGGTTTGATAGTTACAATATTAAAGTTAAATAATAACGTGACACGATTATGATTCACAAATGACTACCATTCATGAATGATATCTTAAAAATATTATGATAAAAAGTTTATCTGCCTTAAATTACATATTTTTCTGACGACAATACATATATCGAAATTCTCTAATGAAACTGAAGCTATTGCTTCCATTTGTTTAAAAAAGTATGTAGATTAAATACTTTAGGCGATGACTGTATAGTGAACCTACACAACTATTTCTAAAAAAAAATAGGGACTTTTTGGCGGGAACGGGAGAAGTGAGGTTGACATTTTGTTGACATTTTCTATTTTTTACATTTTTGCGAGTTTTAAAGTACAAAAGTGATAGTATATTGTGTTTTAAAATTCTGTATAAGTGAAAAGAATGCTGAAGTAGCTGGCTGGTAAGGCTAGTCTGTCAGTGTCCACAGGGGTAAAACTGTTTATGTGGGAATTATTCACTATACACACACCGAAACGCCAGACTGATCGTTTTTGGTGCATGTCAAGAGGCTCGCGAATCTCATGATGTTATAGGCCATTCATTCCCAATGTCATGGTTGTACGACTAAATATCCTTGCACATTATTATTAGTTACGCGGGAGAATCAATTATGGATTATCCAACAAATTTTGGAAGATTCTAGTAATATCTAGAATCCAGACATAGCTCGAGGCAATGAGGAAGTTAACATTTGGATCGCGCTGTAGCCTACTAAAATTACAGCGTATATGAGCCCTAATGCTTTGTAACAGCTCAGTACAAAATGACTTTTATTATACTTAACTGAAGTTGTACATCTTGTTATTACTTATATGGTAACCCTTGTTTAATTATTTTTAATTGAAAGACTAACCTTTGTTAGTATGAAGGTAATATATATCGTCAAAATTACTAAGCCTTTTACTTTGAGACTTAATATATTAATTCTGCGGAAGGGTAACAACATTACAGTAGGTAGATACTCAACAAAAGCGTATAAAATGTATTCAATAATTTATATTATGGTTGGCGTAAAATAATTGAGTTAAAAATAATGTGCAGCGAACGTCTGTTCTTTGCTTCTTAAAAATATGAAAATGAAAAAATAGAGAAAGAGAAATAAGAAAGTTTGGAAAAGCTGTTTTTTTGCGAAAAGCTCCATAAACACGTAAAGGAATATAAAACCTGGCCAAGTGCGTCTCGGACCATGCACAGTGAAGGGATCAGTAGTCAAGATGGACAATGTTTACGATGATTTACAGGTTTACACTCAAGCTACTTTGGAAAGATTAACTAAAGCCATAAACACTGTGAACACTGATCTAGTTCGTATTAGTGACTGGAGCATGGCGTATGGGCTGAAGATCAATCCTTCTAAAACTCAAGCCATTGTTGTTGGTAGTTCCAGAATGATATCACAGATCGCTTGATCTGTGATATCACCACCACCACCACTTGACCACTTAGTCACAGCTTCCTCCTATTTGTTGCGGTGGTGAGGTTGTTCCGTACAGTGACAAAGTAAGGGATCTAGGTATTTTCATTGATAATTGTTTGTCTTGGGGTCCTCAAATGCAGACTGAAAGCCGCAAGTTGTTTACGTCAGTAGGATCTTTGCGAAGATTACGCAACTTCTTGCCTACAACCACGAAAATTGCACTGTCTCAATTACTTCTTCTTCCTATTCTTGACTATGCCGACGCCAGCTATTTAGATCTCACCGAAGACCAATTTAACAAGCTTGAGCGACTTCAGAATGTTTGTATTAGATTCATATTTGGATTACATAAATATGATCATGTTTCAGATTTTCGTTTAAAGCTCACATGGTTACCTATACGCCTTCGCCGGGATACTAATATTCTCTTTTTATTATATAATATATGATTCAATCCTTATATTCCCATTTATCTCAAAAGACGTTTCCAGTTTCTACAGAACACACATTCAGGATTCTTGAGATCCTCAGAAAACTTAAAACTCGAAATGCCGATGCATTCTACGCGATTTGTCGATAAATCGTTCACAGTGCAAGCTGTTAGATTATGGAACGCACTACCTGTGACCATTAGACAATCGCAATCATTGCAAGTGTTTAAGAAACGTCTGAAGGAACACTATCTATCTCTTTAATGTTCTTTATTAGTATATAATAATATGTATATATTCTACTTGCATGCATGTGTACCATATATATTTTATATTTATATAAGTATGTGTACTTATGGTATGTATTTATTCATTTCGTATTTATATATTGTTCTATATGTATTATTGCATTATATTTTTGGTACACATTATTTTTACATATTAAGTATATTTATGACGATATTTATCAATATTTATACCACATACTACCTGATTTTTATTTTTTCTTGCGCGTTTTCCATCCTAAGGTTGTCTGCAAGAAATCGCCGAGAGCGATAACACCGCCAATTTTATTGCCAAAATTGTAATTTTTGTTATTTTCTTGTATGTTTTTATCTGTATTAGGAACAAGGTGTACAATAAAGAATAAAATAAATAAATATTGTTCCTATGTTCCTATAATCCGCAACAAAAACGAATTTGTATTTTATAGCGTTTCTCAATGACTGCGTCAAACAAAATTATAATTTCTGCGGTCGCTGAGCGTGTAACCGAAATTACCTCATATCTCAATAACTGCACAATATATCTTATTCATACCAATTTTTGTTGAGTGCTTTTTGATACTTGATACAGTCATCGATTTTTTCAGAATATTCTACCTCATAATTAAAAAGTAAAGGGACGAGGGGCACTTTTTTAAATTTAGAAGTGTAGGTATATCTCATCAACTGTCAACTTAAAATAAAAATTTCGAAGCCTCTACATCGTTTTTGAAAAGCTATCTAAATCCCAGATAGCAATTTAAACTTGAACCAGGCGTTCTCCAAGTTTGCTGTTATACACTTGAGGCAAGTTTGAATTAGACTTAGACTATAACACAAAGATACAATGTCGACATAACAATCAGAGTTTGTACTGGAGCTATTCAGGTATTACCATCTTCAACTCCATCTTCGTATCAGAAAGCGATTGACCAGAAAGTCGGTACTGAAAAGTAAACAAAGATTTGATACCTATTAAAAATTATAAGATTGCAGAAATATTATAAACTTGTAAACTTTCGCATTGCATTATAAAATATCTAAAAACACGGGAAATTAACGCGATTACCTTTTATTTTCGCTTGATGTTTAGGCCGAGTTGCATCGGCCGTGGTCTCAAGTAAACTGTCGCAGCAAGCAGCAAGTCCGAGGCAGATTTTGTTTCATCTACCCCCGATATTTGTAAATAATTATTAGGGTTCCTACACACAACGCTCGCGGTGTCCACACACTTAACCGGAGTGAAATACGAGGTTTTGTCATTTGAATCACAGGATTCCACGCTGTTGATTTATCAACAGCCGATGCAACTCGGCCGAAACGTTAATCGAAAATAAAAGGTAATCGCGTTAATTTCCCCCGTTTTTAGATATTTTGCAGAAATATTGTCAAAAATGTCGTTATCATATTTGATATAGCAGTTTTTAAGAATTAAATGTCAAAAACTTTTTTTTTTTTTAAATATAGTGGCAACTACCCGTAGATAATTTTAACGTCTTGTTTGGATTAGACACTGTGCGGTATGCTAAAAATGATATATAATTTTGGCCAAGTGACGATTCAGTTGAGGACCTAAAAACAGACAACACAAACATTGAACAAGGACAACACAAATTAGTTAGCATTCTACATGAAATTAGATATATTGTGTTAATTACAAATACATAAAATGCGACATAAAAGGGAGTAAGAGTTATAAATTAAAGGTGATGTCAAAAACTTGCTTTGTCATTTGTGACTTTGTAATATCAAGCATGTAGCAACTTTATGTGCTATCTGGGATGATACACCACACGCTTACGTGTCATAGATTTTTTTTAAAATCCTCGGTTACATGTAGAAATAGAGTTTCACCCCTAATTTAATTTTTTTCCTGCACAATTGTATATCGGTTCATAGAATACACTTATATTTTAAATTCAATAAACATTAACTAAAACTTATACCTAGAGGGCTCACTAGAACACGATGTACTAGAAATACTGAGCATTACTTTTGACTTTACTAGATAAGCTATTAGAATAAAAATTAGGATAAGATAGGACAGGAAAAAAAACTGTAAAAGTACAACCCTATTATATAGATAATAAAATAAAAACATCGAAAAGTAACAAAATAATTATCCTTTACTAAACAAAACTCAAAAAAATTTCGAAAAAAAAAATTAAACCGACTTCAAAAAAAGCTCTAAAAAGTTTAAAATAACAATCAAAACTCAAGGACAAAGATGACTTCATAAATACGATAGAAATACTACCTATATAACTAAATTTGACAGTTACGGAAATCGGTGCCGAACCTACCAAACTAGACATTCTGTTGTTGTTCATTGATTTGGCACCGACTTTAATAACTGTCAAATTTAATTATGTAGGTATTTGTATCGTATTTATAAAGTTATTTTTGTACTTGAGTTTTAATTAGTAAAAGATAATTATTTTGTACTTTTCAGTGTTTTTATTTTGACATCGGTTTAATTTTTTCCTGAATAGTTATTCATATCTCCCTTTTGCGTGACCTTGGCCTAAATAAATGTCTAGGGAAAATCTATATCTAATTTATTTTCCACTTCTGAGACAAAATGATATACAAGAGTCATCAAAATAAACAAACCGTTAGGAATATTTGGTGTATTTTCTAAGTCCAAGCTTCTGTACCAGTAAAATTTAAATGAGACCGGCTTGGAGCTATACTGAATCCAAGGGAAAAAGAAACATTGAAATCGGTTCAAACGAACAAAAAATATGTACAGATGAATTGAGAACCTCACTTTTTGAAGTCGGTTTAAAACTCACAAATAAGGTGAAATACATAACATTGCTTGAATAATTTCTTGATAATTGCTTGAATTTATTGCTTGAATTGAAAGTCTAGAAATAATTTTCCCTTGCTTACAGCTTCCGACTCCGGTAATAAATTCAAGCAATAATACTTAATATTATAGCTATTTCATGTCATTTACGAGTTTTTATTAACTACGTTTTCGGCTTTTAGTTTTATTACTTTTATTTTAAATATTCTAATACAGGCTGATGACCTCATAAATCTATCTATACATATAAATAAAATTGAAGTGTCTGTCTGTGATTTCGAAATAAAGGCTTTTCTTTAAGCTTGTATGGTTATTTGTAAGTAAGCAAAACTCGAACACGTTTTTTTAAATTTTTGTCTGCTCGTCAGTCTGTTTGTTTGTCCGGGCTCCGAAACGACTGAACCGATTTTGACGGGACTTGACAGGTAGAGGACTTAACTATGCTACTTTTTATAACGGAAAAATATCAAATTTAACATGGGTGAAACCAGGAGGCAGAGCTGGTATAAAATATGTTCGCGAAATCACAGATATTTCAGACTTTCTTCTCTACATTTTGTATTCTTTTTTTTATTCTATAATTATTTTACTGAAATTAAAAAAAGACTGGAAGACCGCGAACCTCCGTTGTATATAAATATTTATCCTAATTATTACGCGTACTGAATTTCAATTTTCGACATATAATCTTATAAGTACCTAAGCTAATACCTATCGTACCTAGATAGTACCTAAATATATTAAAAATCCGAAAAGAATGAAACATATAAAATGTAACAAATAAATAATCATAACTTTCGCTGTTTTTGATCCTACGAGAGTCTAACGAAAAATAAAGTTAAAGAATAATGTGCTTTTTAAAACTTAGATTACACTTAAACTTTGCTGTTCCGCTCACGCTTTCCAATATTGGTTCCGGCTCCGGAATTGATTTCCGATCGAATATTAGCGAGGGGATGCAATACTCTTATTGGAGAATAGCTATTATTTATATCAATAATACGAAATAGGATTGAAAAATTGTGTATTTTATAACATGATGGATCATAACTTGCTTTTTCATGCATGTTCCTCTTTATTATTTCATGTGTGCGTGTGTGTCTTAAACACATTCTTAAACTAAACAACTCATTTAATTAGGTAACATTATGAAAGAAATGGTTATTTTAGTGTACCTACATAACCACGTCTGAAACTGAAGATAATAATTTATTTGGTAGGAACGGGAGAAGAACAATTAGCATTTTATTTAAATTTTTCCTTTTTGTTTCATATTTGGGAGTTTTAAAGTACAAAAGAGACAGTATATTCTGCGTTAAAGGTCTGTGCAAGGTAAAAAGCTTTGAAGAGGTCTAATTAAACATGTGCAGTTGAAATCTTTGCGTTTTTCCAAGAAGTCCTTTTAATTGCAGTAAAGCCTATTATCACTTTATTAGAGGAGCGTTAGAGAGTGATAAGTTGATAAGAGAAGAACAAATACACATTAGACATGTGTTTCTTGAATTATTACTGAAAACATCGGCTGTATAGGCATCGATGTCTTTGTCTTCCCTTTTAAGGAAGAATCTTATAAACAATAACAATAGGTACTGTGGGTTAATAGCTAGCTGAATCGATTTTTGATCGCAAGTGCAGTAAATAAACTTCTAAAATTAGTACAATGTTTGGGTTAGTAATATGTGATTACAAATATTTGATGCCGCGATTCAGCTTTCTCTTTTTATCAGCGCATTCTTTTCTTTAATGCATACTCATAAATAAGCACGTAGTATGAGCAGGTATAAATATCAGTAATAAGTTCTTTCATAATGCGGACGGAATTAAGAATCAAGCTTATCACGATCTAAATTGGGTTCATTATTCGTGAACGTGTCCTGTCCGCGGTACGACGCGAGATTAAACACATTCGCCTGAAATATGGCCACGTCGGTCATTAGTCAGGATTTCTGTGATGAATAGGGATTGTCTGAAAAAATACCGGAAAATAAAAACAATGGACTTCGTTACCGGCTTTGGACAACGCGTCTTCGTTGATTAATTGAGAGGAAATTAGTTGATGGCTAATAAATTTTAATTTAAACTAATTTCACTATTTCTTATTAGTTACTAGCTGTGACACACAGTTTCGTTTGTGTTAAAAATAGTATTTGTTAATGACTTGACTATATACAGGGTGTATATGAAAACGGGACAGTTACTTTAATGGATGAAAGGGCATAACTTTAGTATGTAGTTACAAAAAGAATTATCGAAAAAAACGTATCCGTTTAAGAGTTATGACCGTTTTAATTTTCAAGTGTTATCCCCACCATTTCTCGTAAAATTGGGTTGATCGTATACAGTTACAGATTTTAAATCTTACGTTTTTTTTATTTTGTAATAATTTCATCCGTTACTGAAATACAGCCTGAAAACCCCCATTTGGGGTATACGCTTTATTTTCGAAAATGGTTTGTACCCTGTATATATATATATATATATATATGCCTGTCGAATCTCAATATAGCTATGAATCATTGTCTCAACAAAATTTTGTTTGGGAATATCATGGAGCAGTATTTAAACTAGAGTCTGCACTCCGAGGAGGTAGTTAAAGTCGACAACCTTGAAACATCTCTATACTCCTCCATCTCTTTTCAATTTTTTTTTGGTATATCTACATAAATAGTACATACATACATACATACATATCTTGACGCTGTATCCCCACCGGGGTAGTCAGAGAGGACGGAGCGGCAGGAGTCGCGGTCCTTACATACCTCTTTCGCTTCCTCAAATCTCGTCATTCTCCTCACACATTTTCGCCTAGGTATGCGAGTGCTTTTGATGTTTCCGTCATGCTAACACTCTGGCTATTTGGTCTTCATAAGTCAGCCTTGGTCTTTCTTGGCTTCTTTTAATACCTTTCCTTTTATATAAATAGTAATCTTATATATACTTGTAGGGGCATTTCCGAGTTATTTCCAGGAGTTAGAGACAGAAATAAAACGTTAATGATTAAAGTCTATACTCGAGGTCATATAATTTGTCTTCAACTATCTTCTTAAAGTGCGGTATTTAGGATTCCAGCAAGATTCAAAGATTCTTGAGAAATATACATAACTTCAATTGCTCGAGTCGTTCAGAAGTTACACAATGGTTAACAAATGTGTATGATTTAAGACATTATGTATACATAAAGATTATTTCAAGAGGGATTTTATCTCTGGTAATTATTTAAATCGTTACCAAAACTTGAAAAAGTATAGTACTATGTATATAATATGCGTCGCATAGACGCATATTATATACTATGTATATAATATGCATATATTATATGCATATTATATACATATTATATACATAGACAGACGCATATTATATACATAGTATATATACATAGTATTATATACATGGTATATAATATGCGTCTGACGCATTTTGTATACATAGTATATAATATGCGTCTGTCTGTCTGTCACAGCCGTGTTTTCGCAAAATAACCCGTGTAACGTAAACAAATGAAAATTGGAGAGATTTTAATAAACTGTTAAAAGTCAAGTTTTGACTTTTGGGTATTGGTTTTGAGGGCCTAAACAGAGAGCTAGAAAAAAATATTTTTTGCTATAGTTGTACGGGGTAAGTACCTATCAAATGAAAGCATTCTTTACGTCGATTTCAAAGATGATGTGTACTTTGGCTCATTTTTTTAACAACTTTCTTTTAAATATGCGTAAAAAAGTTGTTACCCCATCCCCAAAACATTGAAAACGAAGTTTGCATTGAAAAAGTTATGATGATTGCTTCAATTACACATTTAAAGATCAAAAAAGTAAGATCTATGAAAATTTTATGAAAATGTATGAAACTTTATGCAATTGCACAAGATTTGTACTTTACTGTAATTACATGAGCATAATTTGTACAGCAGTACCACACAACTAAGTGATGAAGCAGTAATAACCAGACTAAGACAATGAATAAAAGTTCGTGTGGTCGGGAACCGATCCTGAGACCTGGGACAATAAACTTGGACGTTAGACATATTAATTATCGCACCAACGGACAGTTTCAAACTATTCATACGTTAAATAGAAAATACAGAATGTCTTAAACAAACAAAGACTGGACAGTTATTAACCTCTGTATATAATTACATTAATTTTATTGTGTTGTAGTTTTCAATCATTAATTGTGAAAAACTTGCATCGTCACATTTGAAAGATATTTGTGGGAGGCGCAAGGTGGTTTCAGGAATGGTAGGGGTTGTATGGATCAGATTTTCTCGCTTCGCGTTATCGTGGGAAGGTTTCTGGCTTTAGGTCGGAAAGTTTTCTGCGCTTTCGTGGATCTAGAGAAAGCATTCGATAGAGTAGTGCGGAAGAAATTGTGTAGTCTTCTGCCTGAATATGACGTGGAGGGCTCCTTCCTGCAGGCTGTGAGGTCATTATATCGAGACCACAGAGCCTGTGTAAGGATAGACGGTGACCTGTCGCCCTGGTTTGAAGTCTGTGCTGGTGTCAGACAGGGCTGCGTGATGTCCGCCTGGCTATTCGTGCTCTATTTGGACAGTTGCCTCCAGAGATTGAAAGGTAATATGAGTGGTATGGGATGTGGTGACACAGTGGTAAACTGCCTATTGTACGCTGACGATGCTGTGCTAATAGCACCATCAGAAGCGGAGTTGCAGACACTAGTCACGTGCATGAAAGAAGATTGTGAAGTAAAAGGATTGAAAATGAATGTGAACAAAACTAATGTTCTGGTGTTTGAAAGAGAAGCGGTACAAACGAAATGTGTGATTTGTGTAAATGGAAAATGTCTAGAACAGGTGAATGAAATTGTGTACCTGGGGAGTGCGTTTTCGAGGGATGGAAGATGTGAGTTGGATGTGGAGAGACGGGTAGCAGCTGGCAATAAAGTGAACGGTGCTCTGTCCGCATTAGTGGGTAATGTGAATATATCTAACACTGCTAAAATGGCCATCCACAATGCGGTGTTGGTGCCAACTTTGTTGTACGGTAGTGAGGCCTGGATATGCCCGAAATCGAGTGAAAGTATGTTAAATGCTGTGGAGATGCGGTCTCTCAGAAATATGTGCGGTGTCACGCTTGCTGACAGGATAAGCAATGATGAGATACGCAGTATGACAGGGTTGCACAACAGTGTTATTGTAAAAATGAAGACAGGAATGCTTAGATGGATGGTGGCACATGGAAAGAATGAGTGATGAAAGACTGACGAAGTAAATATACAGAGCGAAAGTGAGTGGTAAAAGAAGCCAAGGAAGACCAAGGCTGACTTATGAAGATCAAATAGCCAGAGTGTTAGCAGACGGAAATGTCAAAAGCACCCGCATACCTAGGCGAAAATGTGTGAGGAGAATGATGAGATTTGAGGAAGCGAAAGAGGTGTGTAAGGACCGCGACTCCTGGCGCTCCGTCCTCTCTGACGACCCCGTTGGGGATACAGCGTGAAGTTACGTCACATTTGACTTGGCAATTTATAACAAGAAAAATGAACCCTGCAGCAACCTTACCTGCTATGCTATCTGTGACGTGTATCACAGTATCTGTCACTCGTCTGTCCAAATACATATATATATTTGGACAGACGATGTATCTGTTTTGTCATCAGCGTTGGAGTCTTAGCAAAACGATTCATAACGAACTCTCTCCCTAATAAATTATTTATATCTCAGATAATACAGTCCGTTTAATCCTAAATCACGTTTAGATTATACGGTTGAGTGCTTAGGTCGTTAGATAGTCCTAGATAGCAATATTGCGGGAGGGATGTGACACGTGACAGATGGCGTATACTTACAGATATGTGTAGGGTAGCATAGGGTGAGTACCTACACCTACCAACGTAATTACCTATCGAGATCGATAAAAACGTCATCTGCAACTGCATCACATTTGTAATTATAAAATACATACATATCTTCACGCCGTATCCCTAACGGGGTAGTCAGAGAGGACGGAGCGCCAAGCGTCGCGGTCCTTATATACTTCTTTCGCGTCCTCAAATCTCATCATTCTCCTCACACATTTTCGCCTAGGTATGCGAGTGCTGTTGACATTTCCGTCGGCTAACACTCTAGCTATTTGATCTTCATAAGTCAGCCTTTATCTTCCTTGGCTTCTTTTACCACTCACTGATTATCATAATCATCTGATTAATTGGTAAATTTTTACTAGTTCTTAATTTTTCGTAAAACCTTCGTATATTTCTGGTCGGTTATAACAGGTTTACAAATTTTGTTTCGTTTCTTTTTTGTTTTGAGTTTGTACCTATTATAACACGTTTGCTCTCATTCTTCTTTGTCAGTTTTCTTTGTTTATTCTACCTATATATCGGAACTTCTTAATGAAATGGCTTAAATACTGTCAATATTAGAAATTATTACCATTATCTAAATTACTATTACTAAAATATCAACTCTTTAAGTGAATAAAAGTGTAAATGTGTTTTGGTTTGATATGCGCTTAATAATTTCACAAAAATAAGTTAGTACATAAAATTCAGATACATAAAATCATAATACTATTTCAGTTTGGTTCATCTTAGTCGGTACTGATCTAGAACTATGTGAAATGAAAAATATAAACATTTGACCGAAATCTGAAAAGACGGTCAAATGTTTGTATTATGTAATAATTTATTTTAATTTAATAAATAAAAAATAATATGTTCAAAAAATAATATTTCAAAAAACACTATCGTGAATATGGGTTTAACAAAAGATTTCAAACCATTGACTTCTATTTATATGAAATAATTTTATTGATTTTAGTTAACTTTTAGTTAAATCCGCAATTGGGATTTTAATTTCTCGTAATCTACTTGTCAATCCGTTCCATTTGATACCCTTATCAAAGGAGTACTATATAAAAAAGTAACTTGTCATCTCGAAGCATCCGCCACATTGGGTTTTGATGACGTCATCTATCCTATATGAGCTGTTGCGAATCACGTTTACTTAAATTGATTCAGTTTAGTATACACATACCCTGCTTATTCACGTACAGGCCGCTGAAGTACTAAATGCTTTGGTTTGGTGGTAAGTAGGTAATAATTATAGTTCGCAGTCATGTCACTTTCTCCCAATCTAGGTCATCCAGGACATAATTATTGTTTTTAAAGTGATGCTCAAGTGACGGTGGATAATTTGACCTACATACATATGAAGTATGGTCTGGAAATTGACGGTTCGCAAGTTATTCAATCTTCAGTTTTCCTAAAATTACTATGATGATAAAAAATTGGTCAAGACTGTGTTACACGCAGTACCTACGTAATATTTATTGCAACAGTACGAATTACATAGAGTTGAAAAAGGAAAAACATACAATGAAAAAAGTACAATTTAGGCCGCCTTATCGCTAAAGCAATCTCTTCCTTTTCTTTGGGGTAAAGGAGATAAAGCATACGGAAAACCCGCTGAGTGGTACCATTTTAGTAATTTTAGACAAAGTAGAAGTTTATTTTTAATAAGTGTCAAAGTCAAATCAATTAAACTATAAGGCATTTTTGAAAGTCAAATTTATCATGGGTTCGAAAAAAACCTGTACTGGAAAGAAGCGAGTAATTTTCAGTTTATTTTTAATTTTATTCAGTAAGTAAAATTAAAATTAAAACAGTAAAATTATTAATTATTTAATTTTTTCTTCATTTCTAGTTTTTTGTTATTAGTTTACATCGTATGCAGGGTTTTAGTAGGTGTAAAGATGACAGAGTTAATACGCCGTGATAATATAGGTACGGACTGGCAGACAGACATACAGACAGATATGACGAAAACAGTGTTGAAAGCAGGGATTCGGTGCTGGATAGCGGACCGAATCCAATTCTGGTATTTCCTGAGGATGCTTCGTTGAGAGGCGAAACACGTGTCGATTGGTGGTTTTTGGAGTTTGAGCAGAAAATAGCTAAAGATTTAGGAATTATTAAGTCATTACTGTCTGCATGTACTGTCCCATAAGAATTTATGAACCTTGTACAGGCTTATAGGTTTTTTTTATGGCAGAGCGGGCAAACGAGCAAGTGTGCCACATGATGGAAAGTGATCACCGCCACCCATGGATACCCGCAACGTCCAGGGATAACGAGTGCGTTGCCGGCCTTTAAGGAAAAGAGGGGAAGAGGGGAGATGGGCCACCGGCAATTTCACTCACAAAACGAAACATAACAGTAATGCAATGCAAAAGCAAAGGTTTATAGGGGTAATGGTAAAGAGTCTGGAAAATTAAAATCGATATTACTTAGTACTTATAATACCTTACTTACCTAACATACGTTAGGAAAGTTAGGTTTACCGGTAACTTTTGCACCATCCATTTCCGGATTAAGGTCCGGTATCATATTATAATAGTCCAAATTATTCTCAAATGATTGGTTACGTATTACTTGTGATATTCACATAAGGTTTAGAACATCACTTTTGGAATATAAAAACCTCGCTATTATAATGTGTTAGTATCAGTGGCAGTCCGAGGGGTGAGGGGTCGCAGCATCATCCTCCAAAACCCGTACACATCAAACCGACAAACCTCTATTTAATTTCTCATAATTTTTTTTTGCGTAATAAATTTTCTTTTGGTCAACTTACCTATTCATATTTATGCGACTAGGGAATTAGATGCATTTAGGAGTCGCGTTATGCGATCCCTCAAAGTCTTTGGCTAGTCTGCGCCTGCTAAGTATAATGTATATCTACATATTATTCTTTCGATTGGTTAACTATGTGAAATGAATGATTAATGCGGCTGACCCAGTTAGCTTAAGCTCCGATATCTTGACAGCAAATATAGACCACTACTTGGCTGTTCTCGGCCACGTGATGCCGTGGCGCGCGTTGAACAAACGAACATTTACACTTTTGTTGATATAAGCAGATATTGATATATAAAACACGCGCGCATTGGAATGGAATGTTGTGTCAAAATTTGAAGTCAATCGATCTAAGACTAACGTTTCTTGATCCTAGCATTCTACCGACTACTTTCTGAGTTTTGCGACCACAGACATACGGAGGCTGAATTTTTATGTATATAACTAACGAATAAGATGGTACGGCCACATGAAAAGAATGAGTGATGAAAGGCTGACGAAGAAAATCTATAGAGCGAAAGTAGTGGTAAAAGAAGCCAAGGAACACCAAGGCTAACTTATGAAGATCAAATAGCTAGTGTTAGCCGATGGAAATATCAAAAATACTCGCATACTTAAGCGAAAATGTGTGAGGAAAATGATGAGATTTGAGGAAGCGAAAGAAGTATGTAAGGACTGCGACGCTTGGTGTTCCGTCCTCTCGGACTACCCCGTTAGGAATACGGCGTGAAGATACGTATGTATGTATAACTAGCGGACGCGACAGACATTGTCCTGCCCGAAATAAAAAATATTCTAGAACCCGATTGCATCGCCACCTACCGGGTCCAATTGTGAATCTAAACCATTCAGGGACCCACTGGAACATACACAAAAAATTTCATCAAAATCGGTCCAGCCGTTTAGGGGAGATAAAAGATAAGTGACATCTAAGTGTGTCATATTACATCACGTAGGATTCGAAACGAATGCTTTATTACATCGAAGTGAACAGTGACGTAACATTTTATTACGGGTCATTTCACGGATTTTCTAAGCCCGGGTTCACTGCATTTAGCCAAAAATAACTTAATTATAATCACTGAAGTAGAGCCGATGATATAGCGATAGAGTGTAACACGTGTACTTTCAACGGATGAAATTAATATGTGATAAATTTTTATAATTTTATAGCTATTCTCAGTCCGAAATTCTAAAACCATTAATCGACACGTGTCGCCTCTCAACGAGGCATCCTCAGGTAACTGCAGAAACCAGACTCGGTCGGCTAACCAGCACCGAATCCATAATAATTCAATTGTACATAATAATATGCATGTATGTATTCTTATATTCGAGAACAGTCACGAAAACAATAGCTTTCAATAAAATCGCTTGTAAATCGGGTACCTTATTAAGTTATTTATATATATAGTCAAAACCAGCAAGAGTATCACGTAATATTACAGAGTATTATTGTTGCCTCTGTTGGGCATTCAGTGAACTAAAACCTATAACTAGTGCCGCCAATCCTGCAACAAAAAATATTTTACCATCTTTGCACCGATTGCTTTATGTTATAGGTATTAATAGACTCCCGCCATGCCAATGCAGCGCTATCACTAACTATAAATTTTTACCTAAGAACTTTGTACTTCATCCGTTCAAGAGCTATATGATGATACAAACAACACAGATATGTAGATATAACGGTTTCAAAATTGTAACATCAGTCTTTTCTATCGGGGGTTAAAACAGCTTCTAGGCCAGTGCGGAAGTTCGTAGCATGGAATACCGTGTAAGGTAATTGAGTAAGAAAAACAGCATTCCATTTGGAACCATGTTCTGAATGTTATTTTTGCGATCGGACGGATGGACGTAAAATATCCAGAATATTACCTTTACGAGTGAACGTGATAGTCAATACGCACCTTTACAGAAACCGTTAATGATATGGCATGAATGAAGATCATTGGTCACTAACCAACCTGGCGAAATGTATACTCGCGAGGCGAGTGAAGGTAGAATGAATTAGGAAGATAGGTAAATATATATAAGAGATAAATAATAGCAAATGAAGATAAATAAAGGCTCCAAGAACATCGAAGGTAGAGGAGAAATTATTTAAAAAGGGGAACCAATCCCGCGCCCGACGAACACCGTGTCTCCTCGACTGGCTGGATTTGTTACATAAACTTTTCATACGTTTACGCTCGTTTAACAATTGTATCGTTACAGAACACCTCGCATGCAAGTCGTCCGTATGCGGAAGACGAGTGAACCATTGGGCGATTGATAACCCGTTGCCATTTGTTTGCAATGCGCCGTTCAATTATTCACATCTGCCCGCGAGTGGTTCATGTGAGGTTTGATAACATCTTGCCCATTCGTTGACTGTACATTTGTTGACGGCGAGACGTCAATTTGTCATCGCCTAGCGGCTAGGCGATAGACTAGGCCCTAGGCGACCCCATTAACAAGTTGACGTCACGCAGCGAGGCGTTACCAATTGGTTTCTGGGGCGCTGAATGAACGTTAACCCTTTGAGTTAGAAGATAATAATGTGAAGATAGGTAACGTATTTAATTTTATGATTATTACAGAATGCAGTACTGCTATATTTATACATACATACATATCTTCACGCTGCATCCCTAACGGGATAGTCAGAGTAGACGTAGCACCAAGCGTCACGTTCCTTACATACCTCTTTCGATTCCTTAAATCTCATCATTCTCCTCACACATTTTCTCCTAGGTATGCGAGTGCTTTTGACATTTCCGTCTGCTGACACTCTGGCTATATTTTACAGTTACTATACTCTGATATACTCTGGCTATATTTATAGTTATGCCATATGTGTTGTATTGACTCGGGTGATAATTCGTGGAGACGAAAACGCCGGGGTGGTGGTCACGTAGCCCTGCAACCCGGGCAAGGTTGTTCCCCGCAGCCCGTCGGAGTAGTAACTCCGGTTATCCATACATGAGACCCCGAAAAGGACGACAGCGCGTGTGGTCCGCGAAGAGGGTGTGCAGGGGGGCTGCTCTGGCATTGCCCATTGGTTCCCCCCCTCCCCACCTGAGAGTAATTTGGCACAGCGCGAAAAGGGCTCCGGTGCGATTCGAAGGAAATCCCGGAGCAACTCAACAATGCGCCGACGACGAAACGGCAGGAGTTTTGTTGGGTAAAAGCCCTATATAACCTAGTCTCTCGCCCAGAGAGCTCGGTGTCTGTGTGCATATTTCTCCTACGTAACGAAAAGAAAAGTTTTAATTACGTAACTGACATCGATCGATCTAATGTATATTATTTACAGTTTATTTATGTAACTAAATTCCAGCGTCCGTGTTTTGTTGCTCAACTATAGCTAGTCACAGCAGAACAAGTGTCAATTGAGAGGTTTGTTTTGGCAGAATCTAGCTAAAAAATTATAACGCCAAAAGCGTGATCAATTTTATAACTCAAAAGGGAATTTTCTATATCTTCCAGATTACAAACCAATATGAGTATTTCTAAGCTAAAACTTTTAATTTTCATTTTTAGGGTTCCGTAACTCGAAAGAAAAAAACGAATCCCTTACAAGATTACTTAGCTGTATGTCTGTTATGTGTTCTTGTGTCCGATCAGTTAAGACCTTTTATCGCTAGATTAGAAAGGGGTATCGAGCGGAACTTTATATCAAACACTGAGGTTTATGGTCCCTTTCCAGATGCCACATGAGGTTGCGGCATGCTTATTTCTCGTTGATCATAAATTGCACAGTCAAATATGACGAGGCAAGTTTTTTACATTTATTGTTTAAAAACTGCTATATCATATTATATGACAACGATTTTGACAATATTGCTACAATCTTATAATTTTTAGTCGGTATCAAGTTTTTGTTTATACAGGATTAATTTAAAAATACTAATAACCTCTTAGTATTCTGTACTTAACATTATTCCCAATAACTTTTGTTCTAAGACTTTTAAAAATTCATAAATATTTTCTTTCATACAAAAATAAAAATACATTAAATGTTTCTAAAAATGGCACCTACTCTACCCGGTCGCTAGCGGCACACGCACAGCGGGGCGCGGTGCTGAGGGTCGGTGCGTTTGCACTGGAATACGTACACAGAGTAGGTAATTACGTTTCAGACAGTACAACAAAATTTAACAAATATTTTTTGAACAACGTATCAAGTCTTGGAAAAAGTCGTAGTACAAAAGTTGTTAGGTATGATGACAGGAATTTTGCACTAAGAGGTTATTAGTATTTTTCAATTAACCCTGTATTTTAGAATCTAATTTTGTGTAATACCACACTATTGCCTTCTGATACGACGATACAGCGTCGTGCCTCAATAACTCCAGCACAAAACACTCTATTTAGTTATGTCAGCATCGTATCCTTGATGGGTGGTAACTAGGAAGCCTAATTTAATCTTCAAGTGTTACTTCAGTTGCGTGGCAAACTTGGCGCATGCTTGGCTTAAGTTTAAATTGCTGTCTAGGTTGGAGGTGTAAAAAATTCATGTTTCTATGCAATCAAAAGATATGGTCGTTTACGTACTCGTACAAAACCCAATAGGGTAGGGAAGTAAGGTCTCACAGCGCAAAAGAGAAACATCCAAAAATTTCGAATTTGTAATTACATCACACTTTTTCTATTACAAACTTACATTCGCAGTAGGAGAGTATGAGAGAACATGTTTTTCAACTGCAAAGTTAAGTTTATTTTTAATGCGACTTATATTTTTTTAGTAAATACATACAAATAAATCGTATGGTGGTACAGAACCCTTGATGCGCGAGTCCGGCTTGTTCTTGGCAGTTTTTTAAAGACAATATAAACCATAGTGCAGTGTTACCAACTTTAATGTGTGGCAAAGACCTATATAAACTGAGGTAGACTTGCCCTACTCCAAGAGATGAACATTTTTAGCTATCTTCAAACTAAAACATTGACAATATTACACACACAAACGAATATTTTCGTAAGTGTAATTACGAAGCAATATGCACCAAGACATAAAATGTAAAAGACGAAGCGATTTAAGCCTTTTCTAATTATAAATAAATTTTTTTGTAAGATCGCGTGATGTACAAGCGTAAAGGTTACCCGGCATCCGATCAGCACTGCGATCCGATCAGTATTGGATAATATTCTTTATATGGACTATTTCGGATTTGAGGTCACTTATCAACTTCGTAACGTCGTTGGACCGCCTCGCTCGCAAGCTGTCTACGCGCGGACGGCGAGTGAACAACTCGCACGCTTATTACGTAACTCGTACACAGCATGCGACAGCCAATGTCGCGCGATATCTGCTGTCAAAATGAGAATTTGTGAAATGTAATTTGTATAGGTGGCGCTAAATCTACCGCGAAAAGTGCTTTACGGTTATACAATAATAGACATGCAATCGTCATACATGATACTAATTTTTAATTGCAATTAATCACCGGTCGCGCAGTGATCGCGTGGCTGTCGCTGTCTGCAAATTTTTAGGTAAAAGCTCGTCGGTGATTACCCTATGCTCACATGCTTGCCTTGTGTTGACCACGGGTTGCCAACACGGGGGTCCACGGAACACAAATATTCCAAGGAGAAGAACTACAACTCCATACAAAAAAGTGTAGACTATGCGCCATCTGGTAATGCTTCCATAAACTAAAATGAGCGCAAAATGTACTCTGAGCGTATTTTCTTATATGACAAATAAAAATTTGCGAAAACTAGTTTTCGCTTATTTTTTTTTAGTTCAGCAGATAACAAGGTAATGGAATTTGGAACGTTAATAAAACAAACAGAATTAGTGATATTTTTTTTATTTTAAATCACGAGTTCTGATTACAATTAAACGTGGATATAATAACAACAATTTCTAATTATTTATTATGGAGAACAAAAGTCTACTTTTCCTGTCCTTTCAAAAGTCTTAATCCACAAGTCTCAACCACACCGACTCGAGTTTCCTCAAGAGATCAGGGGGAGAATAGCTCGTGCGAAACACAGAAAAGCTAAAAACAAATAGAAAAAATAATCGACGGTTATGAAGAAAATTTTTCGATTTGTAAAGTTTTTGACATTTCATCAAACAGGGTTGCTATATTATTGAATTCAATTAGTAGTTTATTCGATTATTAATATCGATAGCAAAATGTGTTATTTTTGTTCAAATTATTTATAAATATCTTTGTTCAATGAAGTAAAATATTTTATTATTGTAATTTTTATATGTAGTACTCAAATAATTATAATAAATTAACGAAATAAATGAAATTTCAGTATCAATAATCGATATCAGTACATTGAGAAATAATATCAATAAATTATATTTTGTAATGACATCTCTGGTATTTTCTATCTTTTTTCTTTCTACATCTCTTGTCACTTTCATTTTGTTTCCATATAAAGTCTGCAATAGCTCCATACAAAGTTGACACCCCCGAGCGGGGGTCTCGAGCGGGGTATCCCGCGCTGCACGTGAATGGTTCACACGCGTGGACAATGCGTCGGCGGCGCTCTCCCACCCTTCATTCCCAGCCGTTCTTTCGAACGTGTCGGTCGTATAGTTTTGCTTTCAAAACAAATAACTGATAAACTCGTCTATTCGCGAACCACGCGAACAACAACCACGATGACCACTCATTGACCGCGGGACGTTCAACGGCTGACAACACGGCGTCCACCCTTAGAGCACCCGATGTTTACTGGTTAAGAATGTGACTACCACCTGTGGACGCCGAGCGACGAGGCGAAGCTGGTTGGGTGCTGGGTGGCTCTAATGAGCTATGACCTTAACAGCATTTCACACACACTGGCGTTAATTAATTCCTATTTAACGCTTCAGAATTTGGTATGTAGGGCTTGTCTATCTCAGTTTACATTAGAAGGTTTTGCTGTATGGTAGTGAGGCCTGGATATGACCGATATCTTAACTAAATGTAGTGTTGAAACTATCATACCACAAGATAAGTATGAGGAGAATGGTTAGATTTAAAGTCAAAACAAGTAAGAACCGTGACATTTGGCGTTCCATACTTTCTGTCTACCTTGTTAGGAATACATCATGGGATATGTTGCTACATATGTTAACATTTTTCTCAGCGTAACATCTAATTTTAAATATGTATCAAGAATTAAAACATTTTAATAGATACCTAATAGCATATTGAATTCCTAATAGAATATTGAAACCCTAGGATTGACGAACACTACCTATGTACACCCAACATACACACATACATACACATGTATATTTGAGGTAAAAGTATCTATTAACCCATTTAATATTTATGTACTGTTTACAACATAAATATAATACCACGGTTAAAATGTAAATTGTTTAAAAACAAATTATTTTGTTTTCCTGTGAACTTCATAAAGCCAATAATAAACAGATGCCTTCAGAGCAGTAAAAGCCTTTTAATATTAAATATATTTTTAGTAAAGTTTTGTTAAATTAAACTTTGACCACAGTTTTACCAATATTTTCGCCTTTCAACATAGCTACTAGACTATCTGGTAATTTCTCAAATCCATTCACAATGGTTTCCTTAACTTTTATATCTCCTTTTTTTATCCATTCTTTCAATTTACTCAAAGCCTTGTTTTGCATTGTCCAGTCCCACTGAGTAAAACTAAATGATTCTATTTTAACAGATACCAGCACTTTTGGCTTCTTAGATTTTGGTTCGCTTTGACCATAAGTACTTATTGAGCCACACACTGCTACATGTCCATGTTCTCTTATACTCTCCATAATAACAGCAGAAATATCACCACCAACATTGTCAAAAAAACAGTTAATCCCAGCTGCGGCTACTGTACTTAATGCTTCTTTGATATCTGTTGATTTATAATTAAATGCCTGATCAAATCCGAGTTCATGTTTTAAAAATTGCACTTTTTGATCAGAGCCTGTAAAGCCAATAACTGTGCACCCTTTTAATTTAGCTATCTGGCCCACTAACGATCCTACAGTTCCAGCTGCACTAGTAACACAAACAATGTTGTTTCTTTTCGGTTTGCAAATTTCTAAAAATCCTAAATAAGCCGTTATACCCGGCATTCCGAGCGCACCAATGAAGAACGGAATTGGTAAATTGTCGATGTCAGGTTGATATGGTTTTATGTTAAACATAGGGTCTGGATCACCATTTAATATCACGAAATTGCTCCAGCCTGCGTGAGAAACCACGTATGTATTGACAGGATACTCCGTGTTCTTGCTGTCGATAACTTTCCCTATTTGGAATCCAAACTGTTCGTAAGGTACTTCGAATTCACTTGCGAAAGATCTCATATAGGGATCAACGCTTATATACTCTGCTTTGACGAGAAAATCACCTTTATGTAAAGGAGGGATCTTTTCTTCCACTATTTCGAAGTCAGATTTTTGCGGCAAGAAATCTTTAAAAGCGTTTTTGACGATATATTTGCGAAGTTCACTCATTTCGTTTTAGCTAAAACTTCCCTGGTTTCTACTGTCGATTTGCGCTCTTGTGTAATAACTCTATGGAATAAATTTAATGAGTTTGTTGCTAACTTATTACAAATCCGAGCTCCGCCAGTAATAGGTGTAGTTTTATTGCGATAGGTATATTATAAATTATACTACGAAACTAATTTCTAACGCAATGTTATTTTCTAGTTGTGACAGATTGACAGTTGTTTGTTTTGACTTTGACGTTACATAGATTGGGTTTTGTTATTCCAAAGTGGAACTGAAACTTAATAGACTGCGCTGTGTTCCCTAGACAATTATACCCATATACCATAAACATAGTAATGTACTAGTGTATACTAACTTTATGATTATACATAAAGGTTGTAGACTGCTTGATCCATCAGTTTGCCAAAATAAATTAAAGTAAATTTAAGAGAGACGATTTGAAAAAAATAACAAAGGTAATTTTGTTTGGAATTTATTGAATTTTGTTAGTCTGTACGACGTAGATATTGTACATTATGACTTGAGGAATTTCAATTTGGTTGCGGGCTTAGGGTTCACTACTAACATTGTTAGTTCATATGCGAATGACCAAGTATTTCGTCGTAATGAATGGCATGTAGCTGTGTCATAAATATGCGAGCTTAGTATAAATCAGTATAAATAAAACTCAGAAGATTTGTTTAATTGCTCTATCTCCTGACATTGGCTAACTTTAAGTATTGTATCTAGTATTTCATAGTATCAATATTGATTATTTTTTCTAATATTGCCCTACCCTAACAACTCATAGCCTAATTTGTAATAGTACACGTAATATAAAAAACTGGTCAAGTGAGAATCGGATTCGGCCACCGAAGGCGTTGTATCGCATTTGCTGGTTTGAATTATTTGTTGTGTTACTTATAAATGATCGTGTGTTTTGATTGTGTTGTTCGAGAAGCTTGAATTTTTCAGGCTTTCGAGAGAACGTAGACAAGCTATAAGTTGAGCTTATAGTATTTGATATTACTCTACCCGTTCCTGCGAAAAAGGGTCTTGACAGACAGTCGAACTGACAACAAAGTGACTCTATAAGGGATCAGATTTTCCTTCTGAGATATGAAACACTAAAGATATCTTGAAAAATTAAAACGCAACATCCGTAAAATTGAAAACGTCGGAAGCGTTAAAATCGGAACTTTTTGTAAATGGGGGAGATTTTCAAGTCAGCATCGGGTATTCAGAAAGAAAAAAAACTAGTAAAAACCGTCCGGGAGCGGTGCCAACTTCCCTTCCCCCGGGCTCAACTGTTACGGGGATGATTGAGCGTTTTACCGAGCTAACTGCGGATAAGTGGGTTGGATGTGGTAAAAATTGACTATTAAATTTCTAATCTGTCTTTTATGTCTTTATTCATCGAATATCTTATTTTATAACATTTGAGAAATGAGATAATAATGATAATATCTTTATTTACGAATACTTGGAAGTTTTGAATAAACGTACGATACATATATTACGTATTATTGATGAAATCTTAAATATTATCTATATTTACTAAAAACGAATTGAATAAAAATAAAAAGTAAAAAAATGTCTTTTAATTATTAAAATTGTGGACTAAAATATAAAAATACTGAAAAATTTTTGAACAGTAATCTACAATTCTGTTTATTAGACAAGAAATTATAACTTTTCGTAAAAAGATACCAATAAAAAAGTTAAAAAATAATATTTTACGGTTTAATGACGTTTTTAATTTCTCATTTTTCATGGTTCAAAACGTTTTAATTACGATTAAAAGACGGAGCAGGAATTTTACGTAGATGATCGTTATATTACTTGGATATAGACTTGGATCTTTTTCACTATGACTATGACTTAGTGATTTTTTTAATTCTGTTTTTTTTTTTAACGAATCCGAAACGAATCCGGTAGATTTAAATGTTAAAATTGTATTTGTTTAAAAACAGCTATAAACACTATATCAAAAATTCAGCCTTATTATCGAAATGTCAATGTAAACCGTTAGTTATTTAATTGGACTACATATTACATTTTTCATTGTATTTTGAGTATTTTGTCGTTGTTTTATTCACTATTAATGAATCTATCTTTTACATATATAGACATAGACAGAGATAGACCTAGACAGATATTTATTTGGCATCATTCACTCATTATATCAATTTATACAAAAAAAACATTGACACAGAGTAACATGACTTATACCAATGATGTTACATTTAAAAGAGGTAAGTAGATGAGTTATTGCGCTCGAAAACTGGCACCCCGAAACTTTGCTAATTAGCCAACCTGGAGCTCATTCGTGTAACAACGTGATAGTGTCAACTCGTATGTGCGCTCCTAATATTATTAATAAAATGCCGTCCTGTGTTATTAGATATTGCAGAAACTATACTAGCAAGACTTCCAAATGTTCACGAATTACGTATCATGCGTAAGTATACTTATTTAATTCATTTGTGTCACCATTTCTTCCAAAATCTGAAATATCAGTAAAATATTAAATCATAAAAAAATGAAATGCGATAGATAATACCCCAGTTACCAAGTGCGACAAAGAGCAATATATGAATGTCAAAGAATATAAAAAGTTATGTTACAGAACCGTCAATGTCATGCAGTGCCTATTAAACATTTGATTACGTTTATTTAGTGGGTATATAAGTTATAATATACGTATTTTTTGAAACTAATCAGAAGCTTTAGCAGTGAGTCTAATATCCCAATAATCTCACAAAATAAAAAATTTTTTACATGTAAATATTTTTATTTTTATCATTTTCAAATTTATAACAAAATTGTTTTACGAATGTATGTACTTAAATAATTCTGTTTCCAAATGTACATGACTCAAGAAAAATTAATTTTAAAAATCAAACATAAATCCTTTTTACTGTCTAAACCTTAGTCATTAGGCATCAATCATATTTTTCGAAAATATCTGTTCTTTTGCATTAATTACTAATATTCTATGAATTAAGTCACGGATTCGCTTTAAATGCAGTAAAAAAGTAAAATTGACCAATCACAATGGATTTAGAGAGCCGCGTGATTTGTTAGTTCGAAATGCATTTGAAGTCTTACATTGTATAGCGACGCAGTGCAATGTATATTTGTCTCACTTTGCTTATGGTAATTGTCACGCTATCTTATTTATACTTCATCATTTTATTAGTGTGTATAAACAAAACGTGTGGCTTATGTGTGTGTGTAACCGGGTCAATATTTTGCAAGCATTAGTACTAACGTAACCTATCTACCTCTTTTTTAAATATAATATCATTGACTTATACATACACTACATACCTAAGACTACCTACATACAATTTACTTAGCCCATGAGTGATGTGATGCCGAAATGGGACACCATACATACATATCCTCACGCTGTATCCCTGACGGGGTAAACAGAGAGGACGCAGTGTCAAGTAAGCATCTTTGCATACATCTTTCATCTCCTCAAATCTCATCATTCTCCTCACACACATTCACTGACGTATGCGAGTGTGCTATAATATTTGATCTCAAAAGTAATCCTTGGTCTTTCTTAGCTTCTGCTAACATGCACTTTTGCCTTGTAGATTTTCTTCGTCATACGTTCATCAGTCATTCTTTCTGTGTGTCCGAACCATCTAAGCATATCTTTCTTCGTTTTAACTATAACTCTGTCTTTCAACTTTGTAATATTGCCAATCTCTTCATTGCTTATTTTGTCCACAAGGGGACACCGCACATATTTCTGAAAAATCGCGTTCCTACGATGTTTCTCTTACTTTATCTCAATCTGGGGTTAATTCAGGTCTCGCTATCGTACGATGAAATTGGCAACAACACCGCATTGTAAATGGCCATTTTGGCAGATTTAGATATATTCCCGCTACCTATATACTGATTCGTATTGAGCACCGGTAACGTTATTGTCAGCTGATATCTGTCTCTGGTATAAAATTTCATTCACTTGTTCTAGACGTTTTCCATTTACCCAATTCCACACTTCGTCTGTACATCTTCTTTTGCAAACACCAGAACCTCAATTTTGTTCATATTCACATTAAATCCTCTCACTTCACGTTTTGTAATACTAATGCATTAGGCTTCTACTAATGAATAGCATGTAATAAACTGCGAGAGTATACAATAACATCCAAATTCAAAGACGATTTAGAAAAGTTTTGTGCGTGCCACGTCGGATGAACGATACAGTCGGTAACACTGACGCGCTAGCTAAGGCGCTTGGTATTGTGATGAGGTTAGGTCAATGATGTTATATTTACAAAAGAGATAGATGAGCTATTGCGCTCGAAAACTGGCACCCTAAAACTTTGCTAATTAGCCAACCTGGAGCTCATTCGTGTAACAACGTGACAGTGTCCACACGTATGTGCGTTCCTAATATTAATATTAAAATGCCGTCCTGTGTTATTAGATATTGCAGAAACTATACTAGCAAGACTTCCAAAGGTTCACGAATCACGTATCATGCGTAAGTGTACTTACTTATTTCATTTGTGTCACCATTTTTTCCAAAATCTAAAATATCAGCAAAATATTAAATCATAAAAAACTGAAATGCGATAGGTAATACCCCAGTTACCAAGTGCGACAGAGAGCAATATATTATATTTGGTCAAAGAATATAAAAAGTTATGTTACAGAACCGTCAATGTCATGCAGTGCCTATTAAACATTTGATTACGTTTTTTATTTGGTATATAAGATATAATATACGTATTTTTTAAAACGAATCAGAAGTTTTAGCAGTGAGTCTAATATCCCAATAATCCCACACAATTAAAAATATTTTACATGAAAATACCTAGTGTTTTATTTTTATCATTTTCAAATTTATAACAAACATGTTTTATAAATGTATGTACTTAAATAATTCTGTTTCCAAATGTACATGACTCAAGAAAAAATAATTTTTAAAATCAAACATAAATCCTTTTTACTGTCTAAACCCATTAGGCATCAATCATATTTTTCGAAAATGTCTGTTCTGTGGCATTAATTACTAATATTCTATGAAGTAGTCACGGATTCGTTTAAAATGCAGTAAGAAAGTGAAATTGACCAATCACAATGGTTTTAGAGAGCCGTGTGATTTGTTAGTTTGAATTGCAATTGAAATCTTACATTGTATAGCGACGCAGTGCAATGTATATTTGTCTCACTTTGCTTATGGTAATTGTCATGCTATCTCATTTACACTTCATCATTTTATTAGTGTGTATAAACAAAGTGTGTGGCTTATGTGTGTGCGTAACCGGGTCAATATTTTACAAGCATTAGTACAGCTGTACAGTACTAACGTAACCTATCCACCTCTTTTTTTAAATATAACATCATTGGGTTAGGTAATACAAAAAGCCTATCTTGGTATCAGTGGCGTGCATTCCATAGACACAAATAGACAATGTCTACCCTGACAATTTACTAATTATATAAAGTACACACATTCAAATCTTTTCTAACACTGTGTTTCGTATAATTACACGCGTGCATCTGTAGTGGTTGTGAATGTTTACTTAGCTCAAAACACGCACACAAGTTAATAAAGAGATGGAGTCTCTAGCCAATAACAGCACCGGAAAAAGAAATAAATTGTCTGTAGTTGGAATCTTATTAGTTATATGTAGATCAATTAAATGTTCTAACATAACTTTTTGGAATTAATAATACGAACGATCTTATTTCTCATTATTTCTTTTTTTATTTTCGCGCCCTCTGAACGTTTCTAGTGACGTTTTCTTACTAATGGAACTTTTAATAGATACGTATAAAACAACAGATGGCGTTTACCGACATTTAATTTGCAACAAAATTATATTTAATTTTTCTTTCTTGTTATAGCTTTACAAAACAGCGAGTAGCAATTTTGCTACCGTTGAAATATTTTATATTAGTTCTAGTGAATAAATAATGTAAAATTAAATCACATTAACATTATTTATTACATAATTATATATCAATTGGCGGTTTTGATGTTTTCTTCAACAGACTTCCAAAAAAAAGGAGGATGTTCTCAATTCGGTTCTATGTTTTTTTTATGTTTGTTACCTCATAACTGCGTCATTTATAAACCGATTTGGAAAATTCTTTTTCGTTTGAAAGAATACACTTCCAGATTGGTCCCATTGAAATTTCATTGATTTTGAAGCTTTGATTTCGAAGATACACCAAATAACGCGACCTGGTTATAACCTTTATTCGTTTATATTGATGATTCTATTGTATGTCATTTGTTAACTATCGTTGTCCCCACATGGTATAATGGTAGCAGGGAGAAGATATAAATTGCCTGTGATATAATAAATTCAGTCAGCAGAGTCAGTCTTGTGGCGGACAGAGAATATGGCTGGTGGCTGTTGTCTTCGGATTGTAAGAATACTGCTAGGGTGTACATTTACACTGTTCTTTTATAACAGATATTGATATGATATGATATTTATGATATTGATAATGGCCATGATGGGCAATAATATCCCATGTTTGATCTGTTCGCATGTTTTATTGCGAAAGCCCATGGTTTATACTCTTCAATAGTATGGAAGTTAACACATTGCGCTCCAGAATTAGAATACAAACTAGTTGTAGAGCTGCCCCAGATATTTATTTAGGTCAAGGTCACTAAAAAGGGCAAAGTAAAAAAAAATATTAAAAAAATTAAACCGACTTCATAAAAGTACACTAAAAAGTAGAAATAACTATCCTTTACTAATCAAAACTTAAGTACAAAAATAACTTCATAAATACGATACAAATACCCATATAATTAAATTTGACAGTTATTGAAGCCGGTGCCAAATCAATGTTCGACAACAGAAAGTCTTATCAGTTTAGTAGGCTTGGCACCGACTTCATGGAGGGACTCAGATGCTTTTGGGAGATGCTCAAGCCCCTTAGCCCCCTAAATCTGCTACTGGTTGTTACATAGCTTCATATTATTTACGAAGAAAACCTATAAGGATAAAAATTGAGGATGACGTGTTTTTCTTTGAATTTCCTACTTTCTTTTATTTTTACTCCAAATAAAGATCGTAGGTACAAGAAAATCTTTTCAATATAATTAAAAAAAATGTGTTCCGTTCTATCGAAACCATACGAGGTATATTTTTAAGAAGACATCAGAGTGGTATTTATATAATGTTAGATGGGAGGGATGGAACATTATTAAAAAGGGAAGCATTTTCAAAGCAGAAAAATGAATATGACGAAATAAAATTTCCCGTCTTTTTTTCGCTGTTAAAGCATGATATGATAAAACTACGAAAATATTGATGCAATAACTTCCTTTAACGTAACGAAAGGAACACACGTTGTTGATTTGTTAATCGTTTCGTTCGTCAACGAATAGATAGATTGAAAACAAGTAGTTAAACAGTAGTGTTGCAGATACTGTTTTTCAACTAGTTGACTCCTCAAAATAAACGGTTTTAGAAATTCAACGACCCATCTCTACTTTTGGTCTAAATCGCAATTTTATATGTAATCTTACACAACAGTGTAATGCTGGTTCAGAGTCAATTGCCGTGAACCGCGACATTCACTTAACACACTTTAGTTAATGTTCTTTTGTTGCAGGCATCCAAGAAATGAAACGGAGAAGGTGTCACAGTACATCAGGCGTCGCTTGGTGACGTGTAATGTTCTAGCTATGTATTCCGACGACGCCAAAACCATGCGCTACATACTCATCTGTTTACTGACCTTGATCTTCAACCGAAATTTCGCATTCGTCCTCGACAAACAGAACCCGTATTCGCAGTTCCGTAAATGGAACGTGGCGTTGAACGGCACATTAGAACTTGAGTTCAAAACCGACCAGCCCAACGGTCTATTGTTGTATACAGACGATGGTGGTACTTACGACTTCTTTGAACTGAAGCTTGTGAACGGTGCTCTAAGACTAAGATACAATTTGGGCGGCGGCGCGCAGATCATAACCGTTGGAAGCAATTTAAATGATGGACACTGGCATAAAGTTCAGGTAAGTTATCCGTTCAATCTAAAAATTTTATGATAAGCTCTGGAAACACCTTCAGAGACAAATAGCTTTTTGGATAATATTAAGATCTGCAGTATTATGTTAACATCGTAAACAAAATACATTACATTTTTATAAGTATTACATGTTTTTTGGTAACAAGAATGAGTTCAGGATGTCTGCTTTCATTCTAAGTGGAGACGTCTACTGGCCAGTTCCCTCTGAGAAAAAATAATTAGCTATTGTCACTTTCTTAGGTATAAAACCTTAGAAAACCTAAGAATGTCTAAGGTTGCCATTGACAATAAACTCGTCTGGATGTCAAAAAATAATTTTCATTAATTGCCGACACGTGCTTGTACTGAGCTCATATACCTATAGCGTATGCAGTGTTCTTTTTTTTATGTTTTCGCGCGCGAGAACTTTAGCTACACATGTTTATTTAGACCTACTCCATTATTTTCACTTATGCAGAACTTTAAACACAATACACTATCACTTTTGTGCTTTAAAACTCCCAAAAATGTAAAAAAATAGAAAATCTAAATAAAATGACGACCTCACTTCTCCCGTTCCCGCCAAAAAACTCTGCAGTCTGTATTTTTTAAATAAAGAATAATTTATTTCTTTAAAAAAATCGGAAAGTTATGTTTTTTATCATGCCATATTTTTTGATTAAGCCATATTTATTTCCTTAAATAAAACCGTCCTTTTATTTATAAATTCTATACAAAGCAGTTTCGATATTTCATATCTTTTTTTTCTTTACACAATTTTAGGTATAATTTTTCTGTAAGATGTTAGGCCGTTAGGCGTAGGCAAAGATTGGATAGAATGGTTGGATCGAGTTTCAATAACTAATTTATCTCCTATCAAATATTTCGAAGTATTAAATAGTGCAAAATATATTATACAGTATACATTATGCTTACATTCTTCAGTCTAACTTTTAATTCGGTAGAGCGATTTGACGTTTCAATGTATCAAAATTCAAAATAATGTGGCCAGCTAAAATAGTGTTGTCAAATGATAGAAATAAGCGGGTGTTGATTCAACTAAATCTATCGACAAATCTAACGTTTAATTCATTAATTTGGTGCTGACATGGCCCTGTAACGTTGTCATTTCATAATGTTTAAAAAGATTCGAATCAATGTACCTCAGATTTTATTTTTCCTTTTTTACTGTTTTACCCATTTCCTTATATTTAGTTACAAATATTCATACAGTTTCGAATACCGTTATTTCATGAAAGGAATGATCCATTAAGAAGATTTCATGCGAATAACGCCGCGGGGGAATCGCTCCAGACTAATAATAATGAAGTCGACATAAGTGGACATCACTATTTAAAAAAGCGCAAAACCTGGTTATAATGGAAACGTCAAATTACTCTACCGAATTAAAAGTTGGACTGTAGCTTTATGTTTGAAGGAAAATTGACCTGACGGTCAGACAGAGCGACTAACTGACGGATGCTTGATTGATCTTATGAGAGTTTTATTCACAGCCTTATTCTAGGTAACTAGGTTTATGATATTTTATCGCTATCGCCTTGTACATGTCTCGAATTTTTAGACTGAATCAAATATATGGCGTAAGCCCGTAATAGGAAGGGATAGGAATACACATATTTCGTCTCTATCGGTGGGCTCAACATTTTAAGATAGTTATGCTATCGCATTTGACAGACCTATGACAAAATAAATCTTTGTACGTTAGTACTTACAAGAATTTTAATTATTTTTGAACTTTACAAATGAAAAATTAATATACTTTTTTTTGTAAATATATGTGAGATAGACCGTTTTGGACGTGCTATTAGCGTGTAGTAATTTAGGCTGCAAAGGCCAGTATGGGGACTTTTTGGCGGGAACCGGAGAAGTGAGGTTGTCATTTTATTTAGATTTGTTATTTTTACAATCTTGGGAGTTTTAAAATACTAAAGTGATAGTATATTGTGTTTTAAAGTTCTATATAAGTGAAAAGAATGAAGTAGGTCTGTTTGAGTTTACGAAGCTGATCGCAACATAGATGGTGTAATTCACAGCAGGAACGCGAAAAAGAAATTATTTGTAATTTAATAAAACGAGAATCCTTTTTATGTTTAATAATTCCAAATCAGAATGTAAAAACAGAGTAAATAAATTCGGTATTCGGTCCATTCTGTGGTTTTCATCAGTGGTATCCCGTGCCTGATACAGTCTAAGTAAACATAAGTAGATGAAGTTCTCACGCTCTTCCAAGAAATCCTTTATAACTTCAGTAAAGCCTACTATCACTTTACCGGAGAAGTTTTACTATAAGAAAAAACAAATTAACTTCGAACGTGCTTCATGTGGATTCTACTTATTAATACGCGACATTGGCAAGTGTGCTAATCTGTGCGCCATGCCATTAAGAAAAAAAGGCCAGTTTGACAATCATAGGACGTCATAGGTCATAGCGAGAAAAACTATAGGCAACAACAACATCAACGCACTATCAATTAGTAGTAGATCTGTGGTTTCATTGTCGTTTTTGAGGCCCGGAACCTGTGCGCGGGAACCATATAGAAAATACATGGAAAAAAGATGGAAAAAAGGTCGCATGTCAAATCAGTCACGTAGACTGTAGTAGGCTTCGGCTTTCCTAATTTACCACCCGAGGGGTATGTGTTCCTTATTAAATTACTATTTAGTCGAGTCACGTCGCTTTGTAACTTAAAATATCCATTACGAGCCGGAAGTCATGCTTTCAGGTTAGGTACGTTGTAAAGTTGACTTGATCGGCTATTTAGGAAGAGGGAGATGAAAAAAGACGAGAGAATACTTACAATTAGCTGCCTTTTTGGGTTGTGAAATACGCGGTTGCATCGACGTATTTAAGCGGAGAAAAGGAGAAAGTCAATTTCTATAGTTGTTATTGTATAAGTAGAAAATATAAAATGATGCTAAACGTAAAAAAATCACATGAATAACGCCTAGTTACACGCATTAATGCCTCGTTAAAAATAATTCTGTCATTTTTTATAAATATTCCATACTCGATACAGCCAGTACGATTATTAATGAGCCATTACAAAGCCATTCTTACAAATGGGCATAAATTGTTAAATTACGTTAATTCCATGTACTATAAGATTTTTAATTAACGGTGAAAATGATAGAGAGTGAATTTAAATAAAGGCTCAGATCCGTTCACGAAAAAATTTTGCTCGAATTGATTTTGAGTTCTTTAATACGTATATCTATATACGTATATACGTATGTATTTGTGTATGTACATGAGACAGCGAAGCTGTCGTGTGATGATTTATGAAAAATTGATATCCGTGAGATAATTTCTCGTCAATCCTTTTCCTTGAGCTTTTATATAAGAAATATATGAAGTCGAAAAAATAGTTACCTTGAAGTTTTTTTTAATTTAAACTTTATGTCTGTATTTAATTTACTCAATCGATCCCCTGCTCAAGATCGGTTAAAAAACTGATTTTTTTGATTCTTCGATTAATCAATTTTAGATCGCCAGTCTCGTTTCTTGGCTGCATAATTGGTGTAAATGTCTACAAATTATTATTATTTGTATTAGGTTGCGCGTCGAGACGAGCACACCTCTCTTACGGTTGATGGCGTCACTCAAACCAAGACTTCACGTGGCAAGGAGTTTGTGTTTGGCAAGTTTAACACTAACTCTGATGTATTCGTTGGGGGGATACCACCGTCGTGAGTATATTTCACAATATTTTATTATTACCTATACATATATAAGTATATAGGAGTCAATGATAGTTTGAGTGTCACTTAGAGCCACAAATACTATTAGATCGATTAAGCTCAAATTGAGCTCTAATTTATGGCCTACGTTCAACACATTACTCGATAGCTTTTAAAAATATTTTAAGCGGATAATTTGAGCGATTAAAGACATTTATTACTAGTTATTTGATTTCTAATTCAATAGCTAAACAATTTATATAATAGTTCATAAAAATTGAATAACAAACACGGAATTTTATTACTTTGAAAGATTATTTTGACAGCCGTTATCCAAATCAAAGGGAGCGAATAATAACGTATAAACAAAAAAAATATATAAAAAGTAAATTCAAAGATTAAAAAAACCCACTGCGTAAAATCGAATTTAAAAAAAAAGGACTTGAATATGAAAACAACATTTCCTAGAGCTAACAGTCCACGAGTACACTCAAAGCCGAAGTTCGTGCCTGAATAACGCCGAAAAAATTTGATGTAAGAGCTTGACTACAAGCGTCTTCTACTTTTCTACTTCAAATGTATATAATAATAGTAACTTTTTAGTAAAAAATAATTTCATTATGAAATGATAGAATGAAACGAACTATGAAAGTGTAGTCTGGAAGTAATCTTCTCTGTACATGCATTTACTGACATTCTGACTGAGTAGGTATATAACTAGTATTATTTCCCAGTCTGATTCGATTTTTTCCCTAAAACACAGTCGAAAACATAAATCGCAGCTTTAATGGCTGGCTTTCACTAGTGTTTGGACACAATGCAGATCTGAGCGTAGTTAATTACCCTATTAAAACTGTAACAAGAGGCTATCCAATCTCACCCCGACTTTGAGACTTACAATTTGATTGTGTTCCTAATTACCTCACTTTCCTCTGAGGTAACGTAATCAAGAAGGCTACAGATTTATGCTGGCTGTTAGATGTGTATTATTTAGATTTACGTACTGGGAGTCGTCGCCTGCACGATAGTGGTGTTTCGGTATTTGATACGGTCGCTGAGGTTAGATAAGTAACCTTGCACGTGGTTACTGGTCGCCCACTGGACAAGTGATCTATTGGCGTAAATATTCAGTGTCTCTGTGTTTTGGAATACATGTTGTTGGATTTGTATGTTAGATAATACTATACGGGTATAATCGTTAATTCAGCTCATAGGCACTCTCAACCCTGTAACCCGTGTCAGAGAATAAGGGTACGGCGTTACCCGTTTGTTGAAAGAGGTAATTAATGAGGCATTTGGGTTCACGGCTGATCGGAGTTAGTCGTTCGTCCGTCCATGTGACCCCGAGAATGATGGCAGCGCGTGTGGTCCGGGCTATCGTAGCATCGTGAACGTGCGGGGGGGCTCTGTAACTGCTCTTCCAAGTCCATCGGCACAGCGCGAGAGGGCTTGGTACGTTATGTTGGTGATTCTGGAGATTTCTGGAGTGCAGAAAGCTAAAATTTATATATGTAGTATAATATGTTTAGGGATTGGGAAGTCTCGACATTTTTAAAATCTCGGGACACGAGACAGCTGAGGCTCGAAGTTCCGGGATGTCCCGGGACTTCGAAATTTCGAATACAACAAGACAAGACAAGATTAATATAGAATACGCTTACTGTGAGACGCATCAATAAAATATCAATTACGGTAAGATCAACATTTAATTCACATGAATAAAATCAAATTCTAACATTCATAACGTTTATTAATGCAATTCTCAAATAATAATAGTCAGTTATTATTAACTAATTATAAATCGTCAGTTAAAGAAAATTGACGTAAATATTTTAAAAATAAATAAAACCTAAAATATAATGTAATTAAATTTTAACATTTCTAATTTTATTGTTAGTTTAAAAAATTTTTGTTAAACTGTCATAATCACCGAGATGTCCAGACAGTAGTCGTTAATCAGCTTAAAAAATTTAAACGAACTATTAATTGGCCTTTATCGTTATCTATATAAGAAGAAGTATTTTCTTTCCTACTTTAATGAAATGGGCTTTCAAAGTATCAGCGCATTGACAGTAATAGCGACGGGGAGATGGACTGTATTTTTATTATTAACTGGTTTTGATAATAAATTATATTTAATAAATTATCCTTTTATTTATTATACACACGTACACCGAAAACAAAATACGACTAAGTGACAGCTGTCAAAAAGAATAATATAAAAAATTTTAAAGTATAAACATTACTATCAAAAAAGGTCTGTCGCTAACAGACAGCTTTATCTGACAATCTGTTTCTTATTTTTGTAATAATGCCTCCGGACAAGGAGAAAACGTTCTCGTTTACTATTAGTATTGTAACAAATATGAATATTTCTCGGCTCGAGTCTCGAATTAAAAGTCCCGGGACACGAGACGTATGAAGTTGCCTAAATTCCCGGGACATCGAGACCCGAGACGTCCCGGAACAATATATGATACACATACATTAAATTAAACTAAATGAAACATGAATTGTTCACGTTCACACTGACAATGTCAAACACATAATAGTTCTTCCAAGTGATCGAATCTTAGGTCCAACTGTGGAAGAATAACGGTCCAACAGTCGTGCAGAGTAAAGATTGTCCTAATAATTTTAAAATGTTGCCACAAATAAATAATTACTGACAGATTGACTGAATAAATTTCAAACTGTGAATTTTTGTGCGATTTGTGTGCTGTGAGCTGTTTCGAATCTGTAGAGTGTATGGCGAGCAACAAGCGAAGAAATCGCTTTATATTTAAGGTCGAATTTCGATCTCTAAGCGACCACTAGTTGTAATTAATTAGAAATTTTAGACATTATTGAAACAAATACAGTCCTTGTAATTGTAGAAAATTACAAATAATTATAAAGGTAATGTTAAATTATCCTTATTGTTACTTTACTAAAAATATAAATCGATCTCCATATTATAAAGTTATACCATAATATACAGATATAATTACGATAGCGTGTTGCGCTCGCTAAAGAGCTTTTTAGTAGCGGCGTAGAATATGTTTCGTAGACAGTCTACAAGTATTGTAGCACTCTGTAGCCGTTGACAACATAATATTGCTTCTGACATGTGTCGAAGCTTTTTAACGTCTGAAAGCTAGCTTTTTCGTAGTACAGTCGAGTGTTCGAAGTGAAAACTTTTAGACCCATATTCCAGAACGATAGGTACGTTAGTGAATTTCTGATTGAGAATAGTTAGAAAGAAATGCCGCTATTCCTCGCATGTAACGGCATCACTTTCTAACTGTGTTCAAGCAGAGATTCACACTTGAGTATAGTGTTTTATACCTAATACATGTAGGTACATATTACAGCATATTTTCTAGGAAGCTTTCATTGTAAGTTCAAAACGTGCTTGAAATAAGCCGTGAGTGTATATTCGGGTGAAGGGTACGTTTTAACTTGATTTTAAATAAATAATAATTTATATTTGTTACGTAATTTATTTGTGGACTGTACTAATTTAAATTTAATTTCAAAGTCAAATCAATTTATTCAAGTAAACCCAGTTACACGGTATTTTTGAACGTCGAATCTGCTTTAGTTTGGTTCAAATAGAAAATCTGGACACTGAGAAGAACCGACAAGAAATTCAGTCAGGTATCTTCTTTTCAACTTCATTTTACAAAAGGTTCATATAAATACAATATTCATTAAGTCAGTAAATGCATATGCTTAGTAGATCATTTCCAGACTACTTTTTATCTTCAATGAAATCGTTTATTTTATAGTATGATTGTCTAATCAATGTACGTTTTATAACCAATGTAAATTTATTCTCTGTTAATTGAGTAACTTCCTGAGGAACTTTGTTATAAAAACGAATGCAGTTACCCAAAAATGAAACCTTTGATTTATGTAATTTAAATTTTGGTATAACCAATTTATCACGACCTCGGGTTTCCATACCATTAATATCGCCTTTCTTTTTAAACAGATCTATATTTTTCCTCGTATACATAATGACTTCAAAGATGTATAAGGACGGCAAGGTGAGTACATCAATGTCTTTAAAACTATCTTTAAGTGATTCTCGTGCATTCATCCTGTAGATGGCACGTATCGCTCGTTTTTGTAAAATAAAAATGGAGTTAATATGCGCCGCTGATCCCCACAGTAGAAGGCCGTAGGACATTAGGCTATGAAAATATGCAAAGTACACCAGCCTTGCCGTATCCACATCTGTCATTTGCTTAATGCGTGTAATTGCACATACCGCGGTACCACAAGCGGAACCGAGCTTACTAGCCAATGCTTCGATACGGTCCGCCCACTGTAACTTGTTATCTACTGTTAAACCAAGAAAATTAGCTGACTTAACCAACTCTAATTTTTTGCCACCCAGTTCTATTTTATCATGGATTATCATACATTAGAAAGGGAAAATTTAATATATTTGGTTTTTTGTGTATTCAATAGTAAATTATTGGCAGCGAACCATCTCGAGACATCTGTTAGGATCCTGTTTATCCAAGTGATATCTAGACCCTTTCTGTCTAGTTTAAATAACAATGAAATGTCGCCTAGGTAGCACTCGCATGCCTAGGCGAAAATGTGTGAGGAGAATAATGAGATTTGAGGAAGCGAAAGAAGTATGTAAGGATCGCGACGCTTGGCGCTCCGTCCTCTCTGACTACCTCGTTGGGGATACGGCGTGAAGATATGATGATGATTGGTCACCATTTCGTTAGATAACAGCGCCCATACACCTACATTTGATTTGATTTTATTTGCCTAACTTCGTGGTACGGGATAAACTGTCTAGAGTCTCTAGAGTTATAAAGCCTATGCTTGACATATAATTTTTTTAATCACGTTTTCGATTTGGAATTGCTCTTATTGTAATATCATTTCTAAGTTCGTCTTGTGATATTTAGGCGCTTAAATGACCGTTTTAAGATTTAGTATTGATAACCTAATTTACTACACAGATTTCATCTTAATAATGACTAGTACTTTTGTCAAATGTTTTAGATTCCACCCGCTAGATGCAGGCCATAGCTAGATACCATAAAACAACAGTAATTGCGCTTACGAAGAAAAGCTATATCAGAAATAATTCAGAGAGGACTTGGTAGTGGTTTTGCGATGTTTTGCGAGTGATTTGTGGGCACGGAGTGCCATGATTTGTGCCACCGCTGGCTCGAGATACGCTCTCAAAAGACAGCGTTCTATACAATAAACATTCGCTTATCTTTTGAAATATTTTAGTGTTCTGTACGGGCATTGGTATAAAGACACTTTTACAAAATTGCCCCAATATATCCTCTGTGGAAAGACGCTGAACTGACGTATTATTAGCTGTTATACAAAATCAAATAATGTAGCTTTTTAATCGATTTAAAAAAATGTTTTGCGATACAATTACCTATATAATTAAATTTTACAGTTATTACAGTTGCGAGGTATTTATATTTTTTTATTTACATAATTTTTGTACTTGAGTTTTGATTAGTAAATCATAGTTATTTTGTACTTTTTTGAAGTCCGTTTAAATTTTTTCTATCTATTTCTACTATATTTATTTGTAATCTATGTATGTACATAAAATTAATGTTAGTCTCTGTGTCACTTGTAGACTCGAATACTACTTAATCGATTGAGCTGAATTTCGACTCATTACTAAGGTGTAGTTTGAGGAAATAGTTTGAGCAGGTGTCTATACACTTTTGATATTTGATCGATTGAATTCAATTACGACTCTTACTAAGGTGTAATGGAGGAAGTAGTTTGAGTAGGTGTCTATGCACTTTTGATGCTATGTTACTATTTAAGTATACACATATCTATCAACATGCTATGAGTAACAATATGTAACAAAATAAAGTAAGTAAATTTTCGAGAACTTAAACTTATATTTAACTTACTTTTCAGTATTTGATATTTATAATCTTAATAAGGATCTTAATAAATATTGTACAGAATGTGTTACTTTGACGAAATCCATTTCATGTGATGAATTCCTATAATTTTTAACTGTCCTCCACTGAAGATGTCAAAATTAATCGACGCCATGTTTGTTTCACCTCTCAACAAAGCTTCCTCAAGATATTACAGAGATCAAACTCTGTCAGCTATCCAGCGCCCAGTGTTGGGCAAAAGTAACTGCAAAAGCAATTACAAATTGCATTTTGTAATCACAATTACATTTTGTAATTGTAATTAAAGAAATCCCTGGAAATCCCTAGAAAAATAATTACAATTACAATTTGTAAATGTAATTAATAAAAAATAATGTAAAATTCTAATTCCTTGTCATTTATTGAAGTAATCTCAGTTAATAATATACTAACGTTATATAATAACGTATGTATATACCTACTGATAAGAACTGGCAAGAAATTCACGTATACTGACAAGAACTCCTAGTTATTATAATGAAATATAAAATAACGTATATACCTACTGATAAGAACTGGCAAGAAACTCATTCAGGGATTATTTTCATAGTTCGTCCAACATTTTAACCTCTTCATGCCTATTACCGTTTGACTGTCCCTATGTAATAATGATAATATTCCAGACAATTTTACAAATTGTGTAACCCCAAACTAAGCGGTAGATTAACTGCACAACGAATTATAGGAGCTCTCAGTAATACCCAGACTCCAGTCAATTTGGAAAACCTCGGTTCCTGAACAGACCTGACCGAGGATCGAACCCGGAACTTCTGTTTGGAAGGCGCATGCAAAGGCACGCCAACGAGCCATTTGATTCCGTTATATTCGAAATTATCGAGATAAAATTAATTTGTATTCTAAAACCAGTAATACATACATATATATCTTCACGCCGTATCTCTAACGAGGTAGTCAGAGTGGACGGAGCGCCAAGCGTCGCGGTCCTTACATACTTCTTTCGTTTCCTCAAATCTCATCATTCTCCTCACACATTTTCGCCTAGGTATGCGAGTGCTTTTGACATTTCCGTCGGCTAACACTCTAGCTATTTGATCTTCATAAGTCAGCCTTTATCTTCCTTGGCTTCCTTTACCATTTGCTTTCGCTTTGCAGATTTTCTTCGTCAGTTTTTCATCAATCATTATTTCTATGTGCCCCCCAAACCATCTAAGCACTCCTTTCTTCATTTTTACATTAACACTGTGGTGCAACCCTGTCACACTGTGTATCTCTTCATTGCTTATTTCGTGTGACACAGCACATATTTCTGAAACCAGTAATAAGATCAAAAAAATGATTTGATTGTAATGAATGAATTGTACATTTGATTTTTTTTATCTGTTATTATACTTAAATATTTAGTTTATCCAAAACAGCTACAGAACCCTAAGGCAATGCGTATTTGGCACCGCTCTCAGCCTTTTTTTTTAACAACGTCTTATCTATAACATTGTATTAAAATTTATAATAAAATAACATTATAATAAAATAACATTATAATAAAAAAAAATCCTAGAACTCGATTGGAGCATTATCTACCCGGTCCAATCGTGAATCTAATCCATCCAGGGACCCAATAAAACACTCGCGAAAAATTTCATCATAATCAGTTATTTTCGAGTTTTTGCGAAACTAACTCACGGCAATTGATTTTTTATATTACAGAGAATATAGATTATAACGTCGGCGTTTGATTGAAATACATATGTCAATATCGAAATTTCTATTCTTAAACGAAACTACATAAGCCACATAATTATAATATCTCCTAACGATAGTGATAAAACACGATTTAGATAACACTACATTGTATAATACTCATGTCTATATTAGCTACATAAATATTCAGGCTTACCAGAAGCCGAGGTCGTTAACGAGAATTTATAGAAGATTATATAACTCGTTCGCGCAAATAGGGTGCGATACCTACGAGGATTACGGGGTATTTGACGAGTCTTTGGAAACCAACTCACAATGCACTGTGAGTAATTGTTTATTGTGTAAAGATATTGAAATATTTGGTCAAGTGTCTGTTTGCCTCGCGTTATAATATTTAAACACGTAATAATAAATGGATATTCTTGTTTAATAATTGTGCTACAAAATGTGAATTTTCTAAGGAGTTAAAATTGAATGTTTGCATATTTTTAATGAGTACAGTGTAGAAAGGTATCTTATATATTCTATATAAAAGCCAAAGTCTCATATATTCTACATCTTACATATTTTAAATAAATAATTAAATAGGTACTTACATCTGGTTATTCTCGCAATTCTGCAAATAAATGTATTATTATTATGATACATACATACATACGTATCTGTAAGCTGTATATTAGGGATAATGGAGAAGTCAAAACATGATAAGTCTGCAAAGTTAATTTCTAGAAATCTATGAGAACTTTGAGATGTCAAAGGAAATATGTTAAAACAGCGCTGCTTACCGTTTTATCCTCTCTGACTACCACGTTAGGGACGCAAAATGAGGATATGAATGTACGTATAAGATCTAGGACTCTTGTATTTTGTATGTAAATAAGCAAAGCTTTATATTCTCTTAAATTGATCAATTTTTTGGTCCAGTAGCTTTGGAGATGAAGAAAGAAGACTAAAAAAACATACAAGTGTCAGCTGCTCATTTTTTTATGAACAGATCGTAAAAGTTAGCCAAGGAATAGTCATTTTTCGAAGTTATACTTCTCATGGCGCGTTTAGAAAAAGAGATCAGAGTGTAATTTTAGCATGTAGCGGAAGTTACGTCATCAATGTAACAGGATAAAGCTGGCAAAGGAAGTTACGTGCGTCTACGTCGATCTAACACAACATAAAGTTTTTTTTTTTCATGGCATGACGCACAGGTTAGCGCATTTGCCAATGTCACGTATTGTAATAGTATAAGTAAAATGGTTATCGTAAAACTCCTTCAGTAAACTGATACTAGACTACTGAAGTTTTACAGGACTTCTTGGAAGAGCGCGAAAACTTCAGCTACGCGTGTTTATTCAGACCTACTTCATTCTTTTCACTTACACAGAACTTTAAAACACAAAATACGATCACTTTTGTACTTTAAAACTCCAAAAATGTAAAAAATAGGAAATCAAATTAAAATGACAACACACGTGATTTTTTTGGTTACGCAGGAGAAATCTGAACAGAGGTACCCAGTCCCCTGAGGGAGAAACTAGGTTATGTAAGACTTCATCCAATAAAACTGCTGTGGCGGCCGTCCTCGGTCTGTGGTCAAGGGGCTCCAGGATCTACAGAACGCATCAGAGTCCCTCTCGTGCTGTGCCAAATCACTTCTAGGGACAGACATTAATAGTTCCCATTCTGTCCTCGTCACTTGAGTTTAAAAGTCAATAACGAAAATCTAATAATTCGTAAATTTAGAAAAAATAATTCTGTACTGATGGTTTTGTTTTTTTTTTTAACCTATTTTTAAATTGATTTACAAATACATTTAATTGTGAGAAAAAGTCAAATTGTGGAATGATTTATGACTGCTCTTGTTTCTAGCGTATGTAGTTTTTCAACCGTTGGCCCATATCCACAAAGACTTGAGGTGAACGTTGATTTAATGAGCTAATTAAGACATTTATTGATCATCGGTCAACGAATTAATTGTTTCTTTATTTAAAAAAAAAGGTGAATTTTAGGTTTTAGGCATTTATTCGCTGGACGCAAAGTACAAAAACTCGGAGCAGCTTGTTCGAAGGTCAGATTTAATAAAAATCAGTTTTTTGGCTAAAATAAAAAACATGATATAACATGAACAAAAGATTAATCTACTATTATATTAAACGAGCAATATTTGTATATATATATATATATTTGAGTTCGCTTTCTCGAAAACGGCTGGAGCGATTTTGATGAAATTTACAATATAGGGTTTGAGGGGGGCGAAAAATCGATATAGCTAGTTTCCAATTCTGGGAGCAATCGTTTTCTCTGCCTTTCACACACTTATAACTTCTGAACTCAAACTTTTCTAATGTCGCAGTAGAGTTTACCTTCTCGACAGCACAGTAGCTGAGTGTAGGTCTACCACGCCAAAGAGCACGGGTTCGAATCTTGCAATGTGGTCAGACCTTTTTTGTTTTTATTCTAATATTTTGAAATAATATGTCTGATTTCAGTTTATGAACTATTAAAAACGCATATGACTTTATTAATCTATTTTTATATAATGAAAAATAATGATAAAAGTATAGACTTCATAACTTCAGACAGCCTGTCCCGTACTACGAAGGGAGCCAAATAACATCAGATAAAATATACGATGTGTGGGTGATGTTTTTTACCGAAATGGCGACCGATCAGCTTATCTGATAATAATTGTGTATCGTATGTACAGGTGAGTCAGGTTATCTGACACGGCATCTGGCTTTGGAGTTATTTATAAAGTCTATGGCTAAAAGTCATGGAGAAAAATCTATTATTTATTTTCTTGAACAATGAACTTAATGTTAAATTTCATGGACTTCCTTTATTTTAAGTTACTATGTTATTTAAAAGAGTAGTATTACACTAGCAATATTCAATAAATTTAGTATTATATTAACAATATTCGTATATTTATAATCGCGTTCTCAAAAACGGCTCAAACGATTTCGATGAAATTTACAATATAGAACTTTACGGTGGTCAAAAATCGATCTAGCTATAGTCCAATTCTGAGAAAATTCGTTTTCTTTATGTTTTCGCACACTTAAAACTTCTAAACTCTAATATTTTCTGATTTCACAACAGAGTTTACTTTTTCATTAGTACAGTGGCTACAGTGTAGACCTACCAAGCTGAAATACGCAGGTTCGAATCCAGCAATGTGGTCAGACTTTGTTTTGTTATTTTTTTTGTAAGACATCGAGTAAAGCTCGGTCTCTCAGGTACTTTATTAATAATTTGTGTAATAAAATGTTTTTAAATAAATAGCACTAGACATTCAAAAGATTAACATTTAACATCAAATCCCTAAGAATTAAAATACTCTATTACTCCCGAATCACATAATAATTATACTGAATCATCGAAAATTTTGATAAATGATTATTGAAACTATGTGTAAATTATTTGCCTTTCGTTCTGTTAGTTCTGTCTGTTAATAGTAGTTGTCACCGTTAGCTGGTGCTGTCTTCGCGGACCAAGCGAATATAGTGATTCTAATACTAGGTTACATGAGTAATCTTTGCGGTTAAATTACGTGAGGTTCGATGTTAATGGTCTTTAAAGTACTGTTAGGGAAACTTTTAGTATTAAAATTGCCTTAATTCGGCATTAGCGCCCGCTCGAGACGCTTGTCTGTAAAATAATCAGACAGTTATAGGTTTTTGAAGTTTTTTATTTTCTTTTTAAAGTACTGTAATAGGAAAAAGGGAACCATTATAAGTTCATTCATGCGTACACGTCTGTTCATAGGTCGGGTACGGTCGATTATCTTAGAATCGGCAATTTTTTAAGTACTTTTTTTTCAATTTAAAAACGGCAATTTTTTAAAACAAAGTTTTGTAAAAGTCAAAGTCAAATCAATTTGTTCAAGTAAACCCATTTACAAGGTATATTTGAACGTCAAATCTTTTGCTTCAAAGAGAAAACCTGAACACTGAGAAGAACCGACGAGAAACTAAGTCAGAAAGCTAAAAAATCACTTCAGATTGTAAATACGTTGGCTACCCTGAGGATTAAGATCTTGTGCCTTTCGTGCAAGATACTTCACCGGAAATGTACATAATCGTGGTATAGTAGAAGGATTTTTTGATGTGAAACGCGCTCGTACTGGACTCGTATACCTATAGCGTTTTCAGTGGTGTTATTCGCTTCGGAACACGTTGCCTGTGGTTTTTAAATAAAAAATAATTAAAAAAAAAAGATCTGAATATTTTTTTGGTTACATAATATTTTTTGATTATGCCATATTACATACATATCTTTACGCCGTATTCCCAACAGGGTAGTCAGAGAGGACGGAGTGCCAAGCGTCGCGGTCCTTACATACCTCTTTCGCTTCCTCAAATCTCATCATTTTCCTCGCACATTTTTCGTCTAGTTGAGCCATATTCATTTCCTTTCATAAAGTATCCGTTCATGCATATTTTCTATACAAAATAGTTTCGTTGTTTCACATCTGCCAGGCGTCCGGCAATGGCTAATTTTCTTTTAACCTACTTTAACGAAAGAATATTCGACTCTGTGAGGGAACAGATAAAAATCATAACACCATTGTTTAAGTCGTTGTAGTCGGATAATAAATTGGCCAGCTGAAGAAAGCCGTCCAGAGTAATATCGAAGAGACTTTTTAGAGCAATTCTTCCAAGTTTTTCACTATTCCGTATTCTCATATTTGCTGTCTGTAAAATTGCAAGTGAAAGCCTACACAAATGTATGGAAAAGCGAAATGACTCCGGCCTTTTCGTGAAAGATAAAAAATTGTATACGATACTAGCAATGAGTCCTGGCTTCGCGCGGTGATTTGATTACAAAACCTTTAATGTAAAACACCGTCGTGTCATCGTCTGTATATTGGTTTTAAAATAATATACTACGCCGATCGTGCAACTGAATTACGCGATTTAATTCCACTGTCTCCTTTATACATGAATACTTAGGATTTTTTCATCTTTTATAGCTCTTCTTGCGATAATGTTTCCTCGGTGTATAATTTATTCAATTTTTAAACGAGTGAATAAGTACTATTTTCTTGGTAAACATGATTAATTTTTGAACTTTCTCATTGGTTTCCTTCAGGCAAGACTGAGGTCAACCTTCGAACGTCCGCCTGACTGAACGCTCGGCTTACATTACAATGCGATGTAATTTTTTCTGATGTGTTGAGGGTCATCGAGCGTCGGGACGCTTCAGCTGAATAGTTAGATGACTGCTCTTAAATGTAGTATATTTTATATATTGTATTAATGAAGAGATACGCAATATGACATGGTTGCACGACAGTTTTATTGTAAAAATGAAGAAAGGAATGCTAAGATGGTTCGGGCATATAGAAAGAATGAGTGAGGAAGGACTTACGAAGAAAAATTACAGAGCAAAAGCGAGTGGTAAAAGAAGCCAAGAATGACCAAGGCTGACTTAGGGAGATCAAATAGCCAGATTGTTAGCCGACGGAAATGTCTAAAGCACTCGCATACCTAGGCGAAAATATGTGAGGAGAATGATGAGATTTGAGGAAGCGAAAGAAATATGTAAAGACCGCGAAGCTTGGCACTCTGTCCTCTCTGACTACCCTGTTAGGATACAGAGTAAATATATGTATGTATGTACTAATATAATGAAACATTTTGAATACGATTGAGATAAAACTAATTGATATCACTGACAGAAACAGAGTTATTGAGTTTTAAACATTAGTAGTGGGAACAGAGTGGAAATGAGCGCAATGATGAAGCGCAAAGCGCAATGACATTGCACAGCGCTAGGAGTGACAGAGACGGAACTTATCCCCACTGTGTTCCCACTACCAAAGTTTAAAAGTAAAAAACTCTGTTTTTCACAGTATTTCGAATATTTTTTCACAGTTTTGTATATGATTACTAAACCTATCTTTTAATTAAGTCGTTAAGAAGAAGTGTCCCGAAACATATTGCGCAACGACTACTTACCTTGGGTCGGTTTTTATTTAATAATATGGTTCGCAGATAATGTTTTAACATAACACGAACAAAATACGAGAGAAGAGTCGTTTCAAAAGCCTAAAGACAGATATGCTTTTCTAAACACGTACACATTCTCAAATATTTGCGATGGCCGCAGGGAGCAAAAATTACGACGGTACTTACATTTATTATGAAAATAATAAACGCGATAAACAACCGTAAAATTAGTCACGTTTCCCGAAGGCTTTGAATGAGGAATCATGGTACTTGTATATTGTAAACACGCTTTATAATGACTGTATCTTATACTAATAAACGAACAATAGTTATTATAATTTTTTGTTTAAGGCGACGCATTAGAAATTTTGACGGCAGGGATCTCAATTTTTCTAAACGACTATTAAACGTATGAAAATGATATTTGGTAACCTGATTTTTCTCATTTTATTGACTTTATTTTGCCAGTTGCGATACACGATTGGTTAACTTTTGTAACACAAAAAAAATATCAAAGAAACCTCTTTTAAAAGAGAGATTTATATTTTTCGGAGTAACGGGACCGTTTTATGTTTTTAAATTTTCTGTATAGTTTAATCTAAACACATTCTTCAAAATATCAGTTGGATTATTTAAAATTAATTATAGTTTTTAAAATAAACGAAAATAACTGCTTTTTCGTATTTTTTGTAAGATGAGAGCGTACGTTTGCATAGACCAGGTCTATTTGTGCGTTTGTAGAATTGGTAAGATTATGTCGTGACTGGGCAATTCGTGAAACGTCACCGTTTCATGAAATGGCCAATTAATATTCGACGTTTTGTGCAATGAAAATAATTTGACACATCGAGTTTTTAGTCTCTAAAGCATTAGTAAATAAAAATGAAACGCAACTCTGTGATGTGCATAAAACTGGCAACTTCTGTTCATAGCTTCATTGAAATACACTTTCTCGTGTAATTACTAATTTACTATTGTTGCTGTAGGGCTCAGCGACGCATATTAGCAGCGTTTTACCTACCATTAAAACGCTTATTAAGCGATAACTTTATTTGAAGCCTAAAATATTTGAGAGAAGCGTACTTGTTTTCCGTATCCGGGTCGTGTAGTGTCTAATACTCCCTTTTCTCGCCGAACATCAGCTGACTTGTGACGTCATTTACTTCCTGTACACGGGCGGGGAGCGACTTGCTTGACGACGGAGTGCATCGTGACTGTGCTTCATTGGTCTTCAAATGTTTTCCACACCAGGCAGGTATGAAAATAGGCTTCAAATAAGGTTATCGCTTAATAAGTGTTTTAATGGTAGGTAAAATGCTGCTATTAAGCTTTGAACCGTTATTTGAAGCCTAAAATATTTGAGACCTGTCTGTTATCGCCTGGTGTACAGGGTCACAAGTATGTTCAAGGTATGCCCTCAAGTAACAGGAATATCTCCCGTAATAAAACCAAAAAGGTCATTTTTAAGAGATACAGGAATTATTCTTTATTATTCTATTAAGTAAAAAGATAAATACGAATATTACCCTTTATTATAATATGCCTATTACAATCGTGGATAAATAAATCAACCTGATAACTAACTTTCTTGAGACGACGCATTGGAAATTTTTATGTCGGGGATTTCAATTTTTCTAAGCAATTACAAAACATATGAAAGTGATATTTGGTAACCAGAATCTTCAATTCACTGACTTTATTTTGACAATAGCATTACACGGTTAGTTAACTTTTATAACATAAAAAAAAATATTAAAGAAACCTCTTTTAAAACAGAGATTTGCTTTTTACGGATAAATCGGACCGATTAAAGCCCAAATTTTTTATGTAGATGAATCTAAACACACACTTTAAACTGACAATATGATTTTTCAAAATTAATTATAGTTTGTAACTTAAACGAAAATAATTGTTTTTTCGTATTTTTCGTAAGCTAGCGCGCGCACGTTTGCATAGAACAGAAGGTCTATTTTAGATTAAATTATTGTTTATCATTGCGTCGCCTTAAATCAACCATAAACACATAGTAAACGTAATTAGTTATACTTTAGATAAAATCAAATTGAGATACATATATATATATATAGCAATTATGTTATTATTCGCTTACAGGTGTAAATAGACGAGAAAGAGAGCATGTCTTTGGAGCGGACTAGATTTCCCTACAATAAAATTTAAAAAAGTGTTTCCTGAACGCCAGTTTCCTCTTGCAAGAATATCGTCCAGCGTAAATTGCTCTACCCAATTTTTTGACGCCACCGCAGATCTTATACTGCCATTACTGGCGTTGACTCCCTCTTGAACCATTACTTTCTTTACCCAATTACCTATAACTGTACGAGAGGCCGCTTTGGGGCTCCACAAGTAGTCAGAAATAGATTATCATGATTACAAACAGCTCGTCTTGATTGGGAAAGTGCAACTACCTTCTTAATCCAAAAAAGTGGATCCAAATTCAGATTCTCATTATTGGCTATTATACGCCACCCCGATTGGCGATTAACAATGGAATCCGTCTTAGATCCATACTTTGGCCAGAATACGACATATCCTTCAGAAATAATACAATTCTCGTCCGATATAGATAAAAGAGTCAAATTATGAATGTGGCGACCCGAACACAAAAGAAGTATTACCGCCGCACGCACGGAACACTCATGTAAACTATCAGAATTTGGTACATTATCACGTAGCCATGCTACCAAAATATCAGTATCCCCAATGGGGACTTTTTTAGGGACTACCTTAGCAATACTTATAGCTTTTAGAGCGTGACGTACTAATATATGTGAACTTAAACGAGTTTCAGTATTAGGATTGCAAAGTGTAGTAACAGCTGACTTATGAACCAAAATAGTATTGTACGCCAAACCTTCTTTTAAATGTAAATCTATTAAATAGCGTGCAAGTTCAGAACCGTTAGGACTGGATATACTAACATTGTTGTCTTCGGCCCATTTGTATCATTTTTCCCAAGCCTGTTTGTAAGTGTTGAGAGATGAATCCCTCCAGCCTTTCAATAAACATTGTTTTTGCTCACTTGACCATCCAGATAAACTTTCTGTCCACCCCCACATCTCCATACTTCCAGAATCAGATCGGAGACCTTCGGAGGTGGAAGGCCCGTTGTCGCCTCGACTAAAACTTTGCTTAGGTTTCGGATAGTAGTAGAGCTCAGTTTTTTAGGTCGGGTCTCCAGAAAACTTTCTGCCATGGAGGGGCTCTAACTAGGTATGTCCCTGTTGCAGAGTTGAGGTGCTGTAATACATGAGGCATTAGAAAAGGAAGTGGGAATACTCACGCCAGGGGATAGTTCCAAACATGGCTGAAAGCATTGTGCAAAAGAGCATGGTGATCCGTCACGTCTAAACTCGCATAATCCGAGACTACGTGAGCTATCGATGATGCAAAGAGGTCTATTACCGGAATGCCAAACTTGGCAAAAATTACTGTTGTGATCTCTGGTACAAGATGCCATTCCGAAGGAATGTGTAGACGCGACAGCTGGTCTGCTCCGCCGTTGTAGCGGCCAGGTAGATAATGGAACTCTGTGTGAATATGATACTGATCTAATAACAACAGAATTTGATACGTGAGGTTCATGAGAGGTAACGATTTTAGACCTCCCTCGTTCTTCAGATAAGCAACGACGCTCCTGTTGTCGTTTTGAATCATGAAAGACGAGCCTGCTATTGTATGCTTAGGTCCTGAGAAACATATCAAATGGCCAACATCTCGCGAATATTGGAGTGGAGACCAGTTTCTTCTGGGGTCCACTGACCTGACAGTGATAAGTTGTTCAGAAGAGCACCCCAAGCAATCTCTGATGCGTCTGTTACAAGGTAATTTTTATTGGTGGATAGTGAAGCGGCGAGCCCTGGCAAAGGCTCGATTCCCACCATTTCAATTCTTTCAGAGCTGGTAGAGGAATCAAGTAACGATAACGAGGATTCATCTTTAAGAGTAGTTGTGAATGCTTGAGCAGAGCTCGATAATTGACTTTCCTGTCCCCTAGGGACAGGAAAGCTTGCAAAATTCAACATTCCTCCTACGCTTTGGATCTCGCGTAAATTTGCTTTTCTCGATTTCAACAATACTGAAAGCTTTTTGCGTATCACTAAGCATTTCTGTAGCGGCAGGTATTTTTTGTTTGTGTGGGGTTCCCAAATTATGCCTAAATACTGGAGTGAAGTCCGAGGTATTAGTTCTGATTTTTGAAAATTCACCTGCCATCCGAGATACTGAAGAATTCGAATAGCTTTCAGAGTTTGTTCGAACAAGACTAAAGGACTCTGATTTACCAGCAAGTAGTCGTCTAAATACGCTATTGTCTGAAAACCCCTTTTGCGAAGTACCTGCGCCACCCAATTCGAAAGCGACGCAAATACCTTCGGGGCACATGCCCGGCCTAGAATGGCAAACATGCCATTTGATATAGTTTGTGATTGTGAATTAATCGGAGGAAACGTCTGTGAGCCTTCGCAACGGTAAGATGGAAATAGGCGTTTGACAAATCGATTTTGACCATCCAATCTTGCTTTTGAAGAAAGTTTGGAATTTTGTGCATGTTTATTAATCGGAATTTCTGCACTTGAATGAATTTGTTCAGGCTTTTCAAATTGAAAATTGGTCGAACAGAGCCATCTTTCTTTGGTATTAAGAATATTTGCGGTACAAAACTTGGACTGGTGTCTGCAAGCTCTAACAATTTCATTTGTTGCATTTGATGTATAACCCTGTTCGTCACTGGAGATTTTGGAGTTTGTAAATGATGGCTGTACACATTCGGCATTACAAGAGGAGGCTTGGCTTTGAAAAGTGTACGAAAATTTTGAATCAAACTTATCAAAGTTATTAGAGCTTGCAAATTTTTCCAGTGGTCTATATAATTCACTAAATGGCCTGCTCGAAAATTCAACGAGTCATAATTTTCGTCTGCGCTGTCCGCGGGAACCGGCTGTGCCAGAATTTCCCCGTTGGCCTCCATTATTGTTGGGAAAATAAGTTTCGATACGACCTGATCTATGTCGAGAAGCCCGAGATTGCTGTATGGTCTGTTTCTGGGGGAGATGTTGAAATTCCCGTCCTTGAAAATTGTAAACATTCGGCAAGTGTTGTGAAAATCTACTGAAATAGTCAGACTGTATAGGAGCTGAAGCAGGCGTCCTATTCATAAAATTAGCATAACTAGGCGTGCCCTGAGTTTGTTGAGGTAGCTGTGGTTGCGCAGCAGTTTTGGTGTTTGTAGGCGCACGAAGCGGCCAAAAAGTTTTCACTACCCCACCAGCTTTTTCAACAGCTGTTGAAAACAGTTGCTTGTGAAAAAGACTATGGCATGTAGGGGGTATTTTACGCAAGCTAGCTTTTAGAAAGTTGTCCTTGACTGATCGCAAGATGTTATCTCGTCTCTGTTGGATTATCTCAGCTTGATGCCCACAAGCAATTTGCAATATGTCGGTACTTATTTTTTGAAAACTACCCTTCACGAAAATATCGTTAATTTTCTCTTGCAATTTTTTAACGATAACGCGTTTTTCAGAACTAACCCACTCTAATAATACCTTAAACCCATCTTGAGCAACTTCATTTTGTTTTATGAGTGCCTGTGTAATTGCTGCAAAACCTCGTTCAACGAGGGCCAAATTATTGCTGTTATAATATTGCTTTATTTCGTCATTAGTCTCTAAATACGTAAATCGGAGAAGAACAGTATTGTTTTTGGACGTCGGTATAACATACATTATCCCAGTCGTCAGAATCAAAATGTTGCAAATTTTTGAGCAAATCTATGCGCTGCGCAGTAGACTTTGGAATAGCAGGTTCTTTTAAACTCGTACATAAAGGCAAATCAAAACTAGAAACCCGTTCAGAGGAAGCTAGGACGTCTTCGTCATCGGAATACAACTCTCTACTCACATCGGCACTAATATCGGACCTGGCCTCACCATCATTTTGCTCACGGGTGCCATTATTATTGTCAAGAGTTACAACAGGTAACGGCTGTTTATTGTCGCTAAGGTTGAGTTGAAAATTAGGTTCACAAGCCAGGCTAGTAATAAAATTATTAATACCACTCACTTGTTGTGCTAATACGCAGATGGCCTTTGCCATGTCGTCAAGTCAGCAGCGCTTGCTCCTTTCCTCAGAATCCTTAGATTTTCTTTTTCGGCTACCAGCGTCGACGGGCCAGGCTGCGCGTCGTCCATTTGACCAGGAGGCAGCGAGGCAGCTTTTTCATGCGGTTTTATTTCTCTCGGCAAATTCATGGAAGTATTCAAAATCACGAAACTTATGAGAAAAGAAAAGAAAAACTACGAACGGTAACACTGTTTTTAAAACATGAAAATTGAATTTCAAAATTTAAGTGTAATTTAAAACTGTAGTAATTTTACTCACTTATTTACGACCATTTGGAAAAACAAGACACTAATGAAGCACAGTCACGATGCACTCTGTCGTCAAACGAGTCGCTCCCCGCCCGTGTACAGGTGAGTGACGTCACAAGTCATTTTTATTTTACAAAAAAGAGCGATACGTGTCAACTACAGTATGAATGCACGAGAATCACTAAGAGATCGTTTTAAAGACATTGGTGTATTCACCTTGCCTGTCCTTATACATCTTTGAAATTATTATGTATATGAGAAAAAATGTAGACCTGTTTATAAACAAGGACGATATTGGTCAGCGGATCAGCGGCGCATATTAACTCCATTTTTATTTTACAAAAAAGAGCAATACGTGCTATCTACAGTATGAATGCACGAGAATCACTTAAAGATAGTTTTAAAGACATTGATGTACTCACCTTGCCGTCCTTATACATCTTTGAAGTCATTATGTATACGAGGAAAAATATAGATCTGTTCAAAAAGAAAGGCGATATTAATGGTATGGAAACCCGAGGTCGTGATAAATTGGTTGTTCCAAAATTTAAATTACATAAATCAAATGTTTCATTTTTGGGTAACTGCATTCGTTTTTGTAATAAAGTTCCTCAAGAAGTCACTCAATTAACAGAAAATAGATTGAAATTAGTTATAAAACGTACATTGATTAGACGATCATAACATACAATAAACGATTCGTTAAAGATAAACAATAGTCTGGAAATTGATTTTCTCTGCACATGCATTTACTGGCTTTCTGCATATTGAATTTATACCTAACCTAACCTTTTGTAAAATGATGTTGAAAAAATGATACCTGACTAAGTTTCTTGTCGGTTCTTCTCAGTGTCCAAGTTTTCTCTTTGAATCGAACTAAAGTAGATAAATAAACTAAACTAAAAATCCTAAAAAAAAAAACAAAATGATTAAAAGCTTGTTTAATTCAGAATCGATTTCTCGTGATAATCGGATTCTTAGGTTACTGATTTGTTGGGTTCGCATCTCTATGTTATAATGACAGATGTCAAAAGAAGCCACTTAAATTGGCGACTGTAGACGCTTATTATCTTTGAAACTAACCGTTAATATAATTATTATATAAAAATTCAACATATTGCATATCCCGGTTGGAAATAATTTATCTTGTTGATTTATTACTACCTTTAAAATAAACGTATTATTGATTTTTGGGAAGATGACAAAATGATTTGTTGCTCACATTTTATGGACCCTGTCTACCCTTTCTAAAATATCCTTAAGGAGGGTGTGAAGTAATATTTCCTCAAACGTTAACGCGTTCCAGCCGCTCTAACAAAGAACGTTAACACAATATAACACGATCTATGTATTTTGCTCGGTATTGTATGAATATGATTTATGCACGCCTGTCTCTGTGATTTGTTTGGGTAATAATGGGGTTAGATCATTGAACACGCTTTAATCTGGAGTTATTGTGTGATGAAACACATCATCATCTGTCTTTTATGCGGTTCTGTGTTTTTGTTAAAACAGTAGTTTCTGTCCACGATTTCATTCACATGGATTTTAGATATGAATAATTGTCTAATACGTATTTATTGGCAATTCAGTTCAGGCAAGGGTTGAAATATTCGATTATAAGGCTGAATCGTTTATGAAATATTTAAAAATCGTGTCGTTTAACATCTCTTTTTAATGTCTCGTTCCAAAAATTGCAAAAAATGAACACTTTCAACCAAGTATTCGTAATGAACTAGTTATTGAGTTATAGGTGAAGAAATAGGGTTGAGATTCGTAAAGCCTTTGAGCCTTTAACATTTAGACGACGAGAAATATGCTTTTTAAAATGTTTTTGATAATTTAGAGAAAATTATGAATTTAATAAAAAATGTACCTAATTGATATGTAAATCATTTATTTTCAATAGTATTCAGTTCATATGTCCAAAAAAAAACACCGTACGGTTATCGCTCAAATTAACAAGAACACGGAACTAAACTTTTTTCGGCTGTTAAATTATGTATTTTATTTTAAATAAATACAGTGTTTTTGCAAATTATATTCGATAAAATGTATAATTGAGTATTTTTTCTTTATGTTAATTTTTATTTGAGTTTGTAGCTGCAGTAGAAGTATTGATTTTTTACCATCAAAGTGGTATCTCATGTATCGGTGTATCGATTAATCTGGTCTTAAGTAAGGGTTGAAATCGAAATTAATCGATATATATCTCAATGTGAAATAACGACCTCACTGACGACCTCCGTGGCGCAACGGTTTAGCGCGTTGGAAAGTAAAACGGGGGTTGCGGGTTCGATTCCCGTCCCGAGTCTGGGTGTTTATGTATAATATGTATATATTTACAAAAGAAAAGTATATAAGTAGTATATCAGTTGTCTAGTACCCATAACACAAGCGCTATGCAGCTTACTTTGGGACTAGATGGCGCTGTGTGAAATGTCTGAGTATTATTATTATTATTATTATTACTTATAGGTTCACTTAAAAAAATCGACCAATTTTGAGTCCTACTTGTGCAGTGTTCTGTCGGTAGTTACCAACCGCCAAGCGCCAATCTCAAAACAAAGTTATTTGTAGGTCTTGTATTTTTATACTATAGCTAGATATTACGTAGATATTGTTCACGTAAAATAGTCTCTGAGTAAAACATCTGTGGCAGACAGACTAAAGAGATTCGATAACCATTACGTTTTTCCGATTTTGCTGTGGTATACTGAAAATTCGTATAGTTCCTTATATTGTACAAATTACTTACAATAGTAAAAGAGATATAAGAAAACGCAAAGGCCACAAGACAGATTTCGATGGAGCTCGTTTGTGTCATCCTACACGCGTGCCCTATTACTCAAAACCTCCGGCAATAAGAACCACATGGCGTTTATTTCGCCCAGATTTAAGGGTGGCCGTTTTGAACGGCATATAGAATACTGGAACATAGTTCTTAGGGTTTGCATATCGTAGCGTTGAATTTCTATGAGAAAATCTGTCTAATCTATATATTCTATCTATATTCAATGTACATATGTACATACCGGGTGAGCTTTTTTTCATGGGACAATAATGATTGTATGTTATTATTGTGGAAAGTTTTAGACAAAGATGTAGCATTTGGAAGGGACAATCATTGGAGATTTTTGATATGACCTTAACCTTTACTCTTCAAAGTTATTTGAAGGTTAACCGGAGAGATCGAGAAATTTCACATTCCCATTTCAAAAAATGAACTCGACCTTCAAATGACATTGAATGTCGAAGGCAAGGTCACATTCAAAGTCATCAATTGATTGCATCCTTCGAAATACCAGTTGTCTAAAATTTTTTCAAATTAGATCCAATTCGTTCTAGGATATTTATTTCCTTGTCTTAATTTAAAAAATCGGTATAAAGAGGAAACTGACTGACTGACATATCAATGCGTAAACCTCTAGGTCTAGAAACTTGAAACTTTTCATAGAATCTCCGTGCATAATGTGATCACCCGCTAAGAAGGAATTTTTGGAAATGCTATCCCAAAGGAGTTACAAGGGGGTGTCAAAGTGAAATTAAGAAAAGCGAAAGTGTGTTTATTAACTCCGATTAAAGTATGTGTGAAAAACTGATTAGGTGCAAGTCGCCCTTGAGTAATTACGTAAAGGGGGGGGGGGGGGTTGGGGGGGGGGGGGGTAGGTGTCCGGTAAATCCCTCCAAATCTCATATAAAAAGGGGGGTGGGCGTCAATGAGTAAAAGTCAAATCATTTGTTCAAGTAAACCCAATTACAAGGTATTTTTGAACGTCAAATCTCACGTCAATGAAAATCTCACGTCGACTTTTTAATTAATAGAAAGAGAAAACAGAAGACATATCAGTAGAAATTAGCGCTTTAGATATTTAGTGGTATGATGCAATTATTTAAAAATTATAGTCCTGTCTGAATACCTCGTTAGGGATACAGCGTGAGGACATGTATTTATGTAGCATCAAAAAGTCTTCTAAGTACAAATATTGTGATTGGTATTTACGAATTCCTACATTGTGCGTGGCCAGACACGCGCTTTGGCCGGTTTTCTAATTTAAGAATGGAACACGGAAAATAGGTTTTTATTTTGAGTGGAATCTCATTAATTGAAGTTTCAAAGGCCGACGCTGTGGCCCGCAGCGAGCGCAGCGCAATTTGCGGGCAACAGTTCTGCGGTAAATGGTCTCACCGCCGACATTTGCGCAACTTTGCGGGCATAAGCCGGAAAATGTCCATTCTATTTTTAAGCCGGCTTTTCGCATACATGAAATGTGTCGTTGCTCGCTAAAATGCAAATTTATTTCATTTACGTAATGCAATATGGTTTTATGGATTTATGTTGTTTTTAATCATGTTTATGTCATGCTTGCTTTTGTATGCAGCTCCGTGTGTCCCTTTTTAGAGGACTCGTCGATGCATAGTCGTTTGGACAGAGCATTAAGGCGAACGTTCCCAAGAATACTTCTGGGAGGGGTGTTTTTAAGTATATTGTATTCGTAAATTATAGATTTCAAATCTATAAGAAATGTATGTTATGTAACAATCTTTCTTGTAATTTGCCGGTTTGATGCACGATCTCAAACAGCAGTCTAATTTCTCATCAAAATATTATACCATTCTTGGTTGAGAGGTTATAAAGATGGCAAAATCAATCAATGGGTAAGACAGGTAGACAATTATAACTTTGTTCATTGAAATTGACGACCTAGATGGCGCAGTGGTTTAAACGTTAACCCAAGCGTGGAAGGTTCCGGGTTCGATACCCGGTCGGGTCAAATTAGAAAATGAACTTATTTAGATCGTCTCGGGTCTCTCTAGATTGTCTCAGGTACTGGGAGACGCCCCCAGCAGTCGTCGTCTGGTTCTCATAGCACAGCGAATACCCTAGTTTGAGATCAGATGATTGGTGTGTTTTGTCTGGCGCATTATTATTACTATTCAAACATATTTCTTTAATAATGTAATGTATATAATCGACGCTCGCGTAGTCCATATGCGATGTTCGCACCGTTTTAGATTGTTTCTATGCATAGGAACGGGTTCAATAAGATCACATCTTAACTTCTACAATATATGATTCTACATGGATTCTACAATCTAATAAAACGAAATCCTCTAGTGACATATTGCTAATTCGACATCTACACAAGTTCCTGACAATAACCTCTATTAGTCAACTTTTACGACCTGCGTGGAAAGATTGACTACATATCTTGTCGATTTTTCTCAGTAAGGATTTTTAGAACCAATGGTGAATTTGACGTTCAAAAAGACTTTAAGCGAATTTACATGAATAGAAATTAATATAAAGACATAAGCTGATTGTAGGTTTTTACAGCGTCTCATACACAAAGGATGCCAACGGCTTCGTATTATTAATTCTACGCTATTTTCCTGTCCGTCTGTCTATATTAAATTTTAAGCTTTCGCGTTGCATTATAAAATATATAAAAACACGGGAAATTGACGTTATTACCTTTTATTTTCGCTTGACGTTTCGGCCGAGTTGCATCGGCCGTGGTCTTAAGTAAACTGTCGCAGCAAGCAGGCACTCCGTGTCCGAGGTAGATTTTATATCATCTACCCCCGATATTTACAAATATCGAGGGTAGATGATATAAAATATTTTGTACTTTTCATTGGTTTTTTAGAAGGTGGTTTAATATTGTGATACCGAAACAATAACAAACAAATTCCTCACTTTTCAATGAACGTGCTTGCCTAACCGAACAAATTCTTCACTTTTCAAAACTTATGAACGTGCTTGCCTAACCGAACGCGCCTGTCTTGAAATGAGCTCTTCATTTACATTAATTTAAAAACTGAATGCAATAAAGCATATGACATTTTTATTGTAGACTAAAAATTGTTAAAAAATGCAAGAAATGCAAAAAAATACAATTTTCATAAAAATAAATAAGTAACAAATATATTTTTGTCCATTTTTTACTCTTTCCATAAAATAATAGATTTTTTCGAAATGTAGGTACTACATTTTTTTATAGCTTTTTCTGAAAAATAATGTAATCAGCCGAAGAAATCTTGACAACCCTAAACGATAGACTAAGTATAACCCACATCTGAAATGACTACAGAAACATTTTTTTTGTGAATCGTACATTATCTCTAGGCATATGTTTTTAAGACTGTTGTATTTTAATTTGATAGAAAAAGGCGTTTTATACCTTTTAAGTAATAAACTAAAGTGGTATATGCATCAAAATTACTAATGGTTATAGCGCGTGTGTTCTAGAATGTGCCTACAAAATTTAAGACATTTCCCTCGTGTGTTTGAATAGTAGGTATCTTTATTGGTTAAGGTAAAAGCTGCTAGATATTTTTGTGTTGTTTTTATAAACAGACTTCAAGAAGAAGTTTATACAATACATAATATACGGACTAGCAACAAGTGTTCGGGCGTAATTACTTTTAAAAAGATTGATCTTTGTTAGGGTTACAAGATACAAAAAGTTAAACTGCCTAAAAAAAAATTGTACTTTTCAGTGTCTTTTTTTTAAAGCAATTTAATTTTTTAAGTTCCTTTTTTATTTCCTAATTTTTTTAATTTCAGTTGTAATTGAAACTAATTATTTAAACTTTTTTTTTTATAATGATAACACGATTATTTTTGAAATTGCAAAGCCGCTTTTTGAAATTTTCATCGTAATTGTTTAGCTAGAGCCTAACTGCATGCATTGAAAAAAAAACAACATGTATAATGACATGTTTTAGAATTACGCTCTTAAGCCAACGACACGTTTTCCTAGTGACTGATACACACTTAACTCTCTATCTCAAAAACTACTGAACCGATTTTGATAAAATTACAGTTTTTCCTTAGTTGGACTAGTCCAACAAAAAAATATTTTTTGCAATCCAACTTATGGTTTTTGAGATATGCGCAGACAAACACACAAACATACATACAAATATGTATACATACACTTATGAAATTTAGCACAGATGTTTAAAAGCTGGTTTAGACTAACATATACAAAAACTGTGCAATTCTGACAATATTACATACACATGGGTCGAATTGATAACCTCCTTATTTTTAGAAGTTGGTAAAGAAGAGTTCAAGAACTCTTGACTTTTCTATATCTGACGTTTTATATTAATACAGGTTTACGAAACTGATCTAATGAGATGTAATAAGTTAAAAAAATAGTTAAGTGTGTTAATTATCATAAAATCCAATCTAGTTTTGCGACCAATTAACTTTTCGTTTCCATACCTGCGCACGTATGTAAGGTAGCGCTAGCTAGTCAAACAGATTTAACATAATCGAATCATTTAGAGATCCATAATTCGATCATTCGAGTTTGGGTTGCGATCGAATCAAAACGATTCGATCAGTCGTGATCGACACAGATCTAATACTGACAATCTTCTACGTGTCCTTTGTTCCGGCAACTATAGTTACACATTTTTGAAATTTTAATCGGAATGACATGTCACTGACCGTAGTCAGTACGCAGCGAACAGGAATTACCCAGTAAAACCGACACTCCAAGTCGATTTCAAAAAGTTCATTCCCTAAATTGATTTGAAGAGTTTAAACCTGGGACCTTAGAGTTCGAAGGTACCTAAATACGTAAAGTTCGCACAAACGGCCCAGTCACTGCGTCAAATGATATTTTTCTTGGTGATATATTGGATAAAGCAATTAGGCTAATTAGTCTTGAGCCTAGCGGCAGGGCTGTCAATCTTGCATATTAATTTCTATTTGTGATATTATTATATAGAATAAAATCTACTTTTATTGCAACAAATATAATAAATGCAATTAAAAAAATTAGTCAAGTTGATAGGCGCACAAAAAGTTCCGTGTAAAGTTTACAAACGATGTTTACAAAGTTCTATATCTCATTTATATTTTTGAATGGAATTCTTGAGCATCTCAATTTAACCGATCATGATATGGTTTTATAATTTTTTTATGTCAGGACGTCACATTAAATTTTACAAAAAACAACCTAGTATATGTTACGTGCATAATTAAGGCGAAACCGGTTTAGTGGTTTCTGCTGTGTACCATAAGTGAACGTATGAACATACGTCCATACTAGGTACATGCGCTGCTAAAACCATAAACCTCCCTTTTATTTGTAATTAGTTTTATTGTGAATCCTATTAATTTTAAATACAATAAGTTATAGTTTGAATTACTAATTCTATTGCTCATTTATTTCCCAATATATATTACAATACAATACAATACAAAACACTTAATTGCACCACAAGTAAATAAATATGAACAAAAAATAAAAATATAGTTACAGTACAAAAGGCGGCCTTATTGCTGAACAGCAATTTCTCCAGGCAACTTTGAGTTACAGGACAAAGTTTATGAAAACGGAAGGCGGTACCGTAGAATTATATTTATATTAAGTATATGTATATATATTTTGGCATGTTGAAAGCTAATAATTTTCTATTTTTTTTACTACCAAATATAACATTTTATATCAAGCTACTTTATATTTGGCGTGATTACATTAAGTAACTGAATATTTTTATGTTTCGTGAAGAAATATTAGGTATTTCCAGAAAAATTGACAACCCTATATGCAGGGGCGAGGGTAATGACCTTTAGCCTTCACACTTTCCGGGAATCGATATTTTTATATTGTTTTAAATGAAGCACAAGCTTGTCTTTATTTAAATAACCAATTTGTGACGTTAGGTAGGATATAGGCTGTTCAGAGATTCCATCCTTTGGTACAGCCTCTGAGAAGACGAGCCAATAGCAAGAATTTTCAAACGACTGACAAGTCGACTCGCGCGCAGTGTTCTGTACAAAATGTATCAAATACGGCTAAGAGTGTGTTACATACGTATTAACTTACGGTTCTATTGGAATTTATAATTGAATAGAAATTAAATAGAAAAAAACCGAAATACCCATACTTTAATATGTCGTTTTTAATTTCTACATTTGAGGTACCATTTTACATTTTATTGTACCTTTCGTTTAGTAGGTGTGAAAATAATGTCATTAATCTGCTACTACATATAGAGAGACAAACGGACAAACGGACTGACAGATAATTCTACAAGGATTTTAAAGATACAAGATCAAGAAATCTTAAAAAAAACTCAAGAAAGGTTTCTTACTCCTTGAAAATTTCTGAAATAAGACCCGCTTCAAATGGTTATGTTGAGTACGAGTTCCAGTCCGATTTGCCTCCTCTTTTATTCCCGTATCGATATTCTAAAGTGGTAACTAGTCCAAAATATATGGGTCAATAACATGACTTATATACCATCTGCGGTTGCGTTCTCTCGTTACCCCTTCAGGAATAAATCGTTAAAAATAGTAGGCATGTGTGACTTAGCAAAATTCCTGCGCCGACGCAGTAACTCAGGCGCATCTCACTGTGCCGGCGCTTTGAGTCAGTCGCGAAGCGCTAGCCACATCCCGCGCCTGCTGGCTTTTAGCGCAAGCAGCGAAGCGCCGAAGTGTGTTATGTGCCAATACATTTGGAATAATTGAGCCGACACATCCGGTGCAGTGAACGGAGTTGGCACAATTCCGCGACGTAACGTAGTGTAACCTACGTCTAAAATATAGCGTCAAATATGAGGGATACGGTGTCAGTACATGTATCTATGCACTTACATACATATAATACATATATATGTCCTCACGCTGTATCCCTAACTGGGTAGCAAGAGAGGACGGCGCGCCAAGCATCACGGTCTCTACATAATTCCCTCGCTTTCTTAAATCTCATCATTCTCTTCTTACATTTTCGCCTAGGTATGAGAGTGCTAAAAAAAAAGCTAACAAGCGCTATAAAGTTAGTTATATTTTTGATATTTCCGTCAGCTAACACTGTAGCCATTCGATCTGCGTAAGTCGGCCATGTACATATTATGTTTTATTTTATTTATTCATTACGACTAAGGCATTACAATAATAAAAATAACTGGTCAGTAGTAAATAAATTTGTATAAAGTTTTTCCGACTACCGTCATTCATCTGATAATTTTATTTGTAGGTAAATATAAATAACAAGAAAAAATTTTTACAAAAAAAATTAAACCGCCTTCAAAAAAAACACTGAGAAGTACAAAATAACTATCCTTTACTAATCGAAACTCAAGTACAATTAAAATAACTTTATAAATACGATACACATACCTATATAATTAAATTTAACAGTTACTGAATTCGGTGCCAAGCCTACCAAACAAATAGACTTTCTGTTATTGCACATTGATTTGGCAAATTTTTATAAAAAATTTTTATTTCTCTTTTTTGAGTGATCTTGACCTAAATAAATATCTAGGGCAGGTCTGCAATTATCTTCTTTCGAATTTCGGAACGTAACGATATACGAGAGAATCATCAATATAAATGAAGGTTATAACCAAGTCGCGTTATTTGGTGTATCTTCTAAGTCCAAGCTCCAATACCGGTGAAATTGAAAGGGGACCACCTCTGAAGTATTATCTACCAAACAAAAAGAGAATTTTCAAATACAAAAAAAACATACAGTCTAATTGAGTACCTCCTTTTTTTGAAGTAGGTTAAAAACTCAACTCGTGCATATGTATGTGAGTGCGACAGTAAGTGTGAATGTTACGATGTGTGTATTTTTAGTATGTTATTTTTATATAAGATGTTAAAAATGTTACGTAATTAAACCGCGCCATATAATGTATTAATATGTATTTAATCTTTTTTTTCTTTCTTTCATTAATATTTGTCAAAGTGCACACAAATATTATAATATTACAGGGATTTCAATGTTTTTATAAATATTGTTTTAGTAAATTTAATTAAAATAGTAAAGTTAATATTTTTAGCGATAAGTCAATTTTCTATTTCTTTAGGTGAGTCATTTATAATCGCTGGAATCTTATATTTTAAGACTTGTTAACTATACAAATTGTTGAATTAAATAATTGTTATATTGTAATGTATTATACCAAATTCGAAATTTCTACACAGTGTGGTTTCTAATAATATCCAGTCTAAGAAAATAACATACCGTCTGATTGGCCTACGCGCGAGTAATCATAAGAGTTTCATTATTCTTTTTGACGAACGAAACCCTATGAAGTCAAATAATAGTCAATTGAAAATAACGGAATAAGTAAAATGTTTTCCCCGAGACAACACAAGAAGTGCGGTCAGTGATTCGAGCGACTGACCTCTTTATATAAAACGTTTTTGCTTCTGCCTTGTTCCGCTTTCCTAACGATTTGAGTTTAACTCAGACTGACTGTTTAGCGTAATTAGCGGTTATGATGCGTGGTAGTGCTTTTGTTATTCGAGTCAGTAACAACGGCCATTTTTTTTCTTTGACAAAAAAGGGAACGGGTGTTTGTGGCATTAAATTATTCATAACATAACTTTTAGTTTGTTAATGATTCGACTTTTCAGCTACACCGTGTTGCCAGTTAAAAGTGATGTCAATTGTTAGAGTTGAGTCGATATCGATTCAACTGATTTTATCGATACTTTTGAACGGTGTGTAATATTTTATACTCGGCTTTTATACATTCTTTAAAAATAACGTAGGCACTTGTTTTGAAGATCGAGAAACCTTATCGTATTATTAATTAATTAGGTATTATTTTGTATGTTTATTACGGAAAGACAAACGAAAAATCAATCCAAATGATCGGTGTACTAAGGCCCATAAACATTTAAAACGTCAAGACTAAGAAAACACTTCATATTGCAAATGCGTTGGCAACCCTGAGGATTACGATGTCGTGCTCGGACCGAGTATCACGATGGACAGAGCATTTGCTCTAAAAACGTGTCTTTTAATAGCAATTGAGACTAAATGGACTGTATCGACCATATTAAACCAAGCCTTTTATTGAAGTTACTAAAACAAGAAAGGAACGTATACAATATATAACAAATTGTATAAAAAGGTCTTATTAATGTAATTACAAAAGAGTTTGTAACATCCTTAAAGTGTCCTTTTTTATTAACTGATTCTAGATTTTTACTAATGTGCGAGACTAGGGAAGGTCACAGTACAAGATACACAAACTGAACATGACATATTTTTATTTTTGTGAATACTACTAGCCCAAAACACTTATAAGTTACGAGTACTTTGAAAATAATTATTTCATGACCCACGCATAAGCTGACACGAAATACACTGACAGTGCGAGGTTGTAACCTCTTCGGTAAGAGTTCCGATGTAATATGAAGATGTAACGAATAACATGGTGTGGTAGTGATTTGGGACCCCACACAAGTTCCTATTACCCGTACCATTTTGTCCTACAGCAGTTGGATTGTCTGAGTTGCCCGAACAGAATAACTAACGATCGTTGTGCTTCAGATTGTTTGGAGGAGAGCTTGCAAATTTTAGGTCACGGCATGCGGGAATGCCAGCGATAATGTCTCGTCAGCTCCTAATGGACATTGCGTAATGAATGTTGTTGCATTTTGGCTGTGTCATTGTTGGATGAATGTTTCTGGGTATTTAGATTAAAATGTTGGTTAAAGCGTCCCTCAATGAAACAGGTTTCAGTTCACGGGTCTCTATCTATATAATAATACATGAAACGAAAATGTTGGTTCCCTTTTTAAGAAAATTGTGCGGACAGAGAAACGCGAAATTTGGTACACTTAAAGTTTATATGGAGAAGGACTGGAGAAAGCTAAAATTTTTATGTAATATGTGTTACAAATAAGTACACTAAATATTAAATTAAATAAAACGTTCATTGTTTACGTTCATACTGCCAATGTCAAAAAGACTGTCTATGTCGAACTCATAATATATATTTTGTGATCATATGTAATCAATTGATCCTTCGTTTCTCGTTGATCGTTTGATCCTTCGATCAAACAGTTGCACAAAGTGGATTGTCGCCAAAGAGTTTATACGTTTATATTTACAGTCGAATTTCGACCACAAGGCGACCTCTAGTATATTTTAACTATATAATTTGGAAGATCTGATATTTGTAAGAGACTGGTCGAGGCTTCGGGAGACCGCCGGGCTGGCAGCTTCTTCCGCCAACGAATCAGTTTGGCTATTCAAAGAGGCAATGCTGCCAGTCTGCTAGGTACCTTGAGCAATGACAGCTTTCTAAGCGGCAACTTTGAGGAAGTTTATTATTTAAGATAATGTGTAGTTTTAAGTTTGTAAATATTAACATATGTATGTACCTTTTATTAATAAAGTTATTTGGAAGATAATACATAGTACAACCATATATATGCTCTTTTTAATATTGGTATAGATAGTATAGATGTACAAATCAATTACCTGAGACGGATTTCCGCAGAGTAGTACCGGACTATGCAATACTTTTCAAGTCGCATAAACTTTTAAATGTTAGCGGTGCGTTACTATAAAATATTTCTAAAAACACGGGAAATTAACGCGATTATCTTTTATTTCGGATTAACGTTTCGGCCGAGTTGCGTCGGCCGTGGTCTCAAGTAAACTGTCGCAGCAAGCCTCACTCCATGTCCGAGGCAGATTTTATATCATCTACCCCCGATATTTGTAAATAATTATTAGGGTTCCTACACACAACACTCACGGTGTCCATACATTTAACTGGATGTGAAACACGAGGTTTGATTATTTGAATTACAGGATTCCACGCTGTTGACATTTTGTATCCGTTTTCCCGATTAAAATTTTTGTGTTTCTTGATTTCACTCTTGGATATACATAAGTGGCGATCGGTGGATTCCATTCCACAGATAATACATAGTACATAGTAATATATTACCGCCCCCCTTTAGGCCTGCAGCGCCCACAGGGGGGCGTTACTGCCCACTTTGGGAATGGGTGATGTAGACAAACGAGACAAACAAAGCACCCAGAAACACAGCAGGGGTTGTCATTTCTAATGAAATCGCAAGAAAAACAAATTCACACGTTCTTCCTCAAGTAAATATGTATGTAGATGGTGTCGATGTCACTTCATAAAAATCCGAAATGTCAAAGTCAATGAATGAATCCGAAATGTATGTTAGGTGGTGTATCATAATTCATAAGTCAAACTCGGTCAACGTTGTTGATTTGATATCTTCCTGTCAGTCATTTCATTAACTAAAAAAGTAATTCCATTTTTAGAGATTTTCAGTAATAGTTTAGAAAATCTAGCGCTATTAAATATACAGTCAATTTTTTTTATCATAAATCTGCATATAACGTAATGTACAAAAAAAAAAATGTTAATGATAACAACCATGTTCAGCCATAATGAATGTTTAGTTTACTAAAAATACATTATATTTTGATCATTGCTTGCGCTAGCTTAAGTTATAAACTACTCAGAAAATAATAATAAATTGAAATATCTTTTTTAAATACAATGGTTTCTCTGGGATCAGTGGTAGCGAATTTGGGCATTATTATTCGCTATTATTGTTTTACATTACAAGTACTTTAAAATTAATCGTTTCTACAATAAATATATTACTTTTATCACTAAAAATGATAAACTTTAAAATTAACCGTTTTTATAAATAACTTCGGCCACTTTTATTAACCAGCGTTTCGTATACTTTCTTTCTATTCTTTGGCTGCCGCGATTGAAGATAGGTAAAGTATTCCACCTAAAACGACTTCTAGCGGTTAGGTTAAAAGCCTTAGATTTCATTGTTAGGTTTTTGTTCAAACTCAACTGTTCAAAACTCTTCTATAAATAAACAAACTCTATCAGCAGCAGCTAAGTTTGAACTGTTGCGAGGAGCTCGTAAATCTCATGGCAGATGTCACTGTCAGGATGACAGCTTTTCAATTTATCAAGTTTATGCATTTATTTTACAGAGAATTTCATTAATTTTATAGTTATAGCTCGACCTAATATTTTAAATTGTTCTCTGCCATTATTATTTTATAGTGTCTGTATATAATTATTTTTCAATTCCAATCAAAACGTTTAATTATTTCAATGCAATGTATAAAATATACCACATTTAATAGCAGTCATCTAGCCTATTTGACATGATCTTTTGCGAGATTAACTGTGGACTCATGTGATCCCTTACGTGGATATTGTAACTGAAACGCGTACAGGCATTTGGGACCTTCAGTATCGCTTTGTCTTTTGGTTTACGCATGGTCCGAAAGCAATATAATATTGATGTGACATTACGCGTTCTACAATTCAAATATTTATGGCAATGACGCATTTAAATGACATTTTTGCCAAATTGTAATGCAATAATCTATAATTCCTTAAGGACACATTAGAAGCCATTTATAAAAAAAAATCCTTAAGCAATGACAGCTTTCTAAGCGGCAACTTTGAGGAAGTCTATTATTTAAGATAATGTTTTAAGTTTGTAAATATTAACGTATGTATGTACTTTTTGTTAATGTAAATAAAGTTCGTTATATATTAATACGTCGAGAAAAACTTTGTACCCCTCTTTAAGCATATTGCACGCACGGCGGAGTGTGAGATTTGGCACAGTTAAAGTTTATGTGGAGAAGGAGCGCAGAAAACTAAATTTCATATACTATAATATGCGTTACAAATATGTATCTACATTAAGTTAAATAAAATGAAACATTCATTGTTCATTTTTATACTGCCAACGTCTAACACGTTATAGTTTGTAATCAAGAGTCAAACAATCGCACAGAGTAGAGATTGCTGCCAAAGAATTTTAAAATTTTACCTAAAAATAAATAAATTTACTGACAGACTGAATGAAATTCTAGCTGTGAGTTAAGTAAGTCAAAAAATTCATTTTTGATACGGGCTAGTGCGATGTTCAATGAACTCTGTAATGCTGAGGATGTAGATCTTTTTAACACAAGTATTGCGGCTTTATCAAATCTAGTGATTAAAAATCATTGCGCATTTTAATTTAATTATTTGTTTTCTGTGGTTTATATTGTATTGTATAGTTATATATACAATTATGCTAAGATGTATTGTGATGTAGTGTAGTTCATGAAGTTTGGAATTAATCTTGTAATTCTTAATTGAGGACTGCGCATCGGCGTTTGTTACTTTTGCAGAGCGTTTTTACTTAAGTTTATATAAAATTTAGAATATATGTGGAAGCTTATAATTAGCTTACCTAATATAACTTATATAGTGTTTATTTAGTTAAGATGTTGTTAGCTTCCCTATGTAACAAAATAAAATAAAATAATAAAATAAGTGTGATTTATGAACTGTGAGCTGTTTTGAGTCTGTGATGTGTATGTTAAAGGAAAAAAGCATTTATTTTATATTTATTGCTAACGACCACGTACACTATCTTTAGTATAGTAACTATCTATAAATCACTCTAAGACTTGTTATCTGACAAAAATTGTTGAAGAACCGCACAAAATAAGTTAATATTCGGTTGTTCGCATTCCTGAAAGTAGATTAATCAAAACTTCCTTCTTAAGCTAAGCGTGAAATAAATCGTGTTACTCTAATGCCCTACATTGTACCTTCGTGCGATGTCATTAAAGGTCATAATTACGTAATATCGAATCGCGTTTACTTTATCGTGAGCCAATGTGTTAGATTAATTGTTGAGATTTTTTTCAAGGGTCAGGGTCAATTCCTCATGTTAAGGTGAATTTTTTTCATTTAATGGGCTCTATGCCTGTTTTAACTCACACTTACGTAGCTACATTGATATTTGGTCTAGCTTAAGTTTGATTCGCATATAAAGATCATTATCATTTTATCATTTCTCAATATTTTTTTTTGTCGGTATACCATAACTCCCTTAAAATTTACTCAAATTTAATGATCGAGATGTTATTTTGAAGATTATATTCCCTGCTAATGACGAAAAAAATTGTTAAAAATTAATGTTTTAGTTAAAAACCTTTTTGTTCGTCTGTCGGTTAGCACCATCTGTTGACAATTTGTTTAACTAACATGCATGACAGTTATTGATTGGTGATTGATCATGATACAGGTCAGCTGTCGGACCAAGAATCATAATGGACGAAGCCATAATGAGTTGCCTTGTGTCAAATGAATTATTGTGTCTCTCTGTCTACCTCATTTAACGTTACCACGGGTAAAACAGTTAGCTATATTTAGTAAGTATCAGTAAGTATCAGCTCATGACCGGCTCGACGTACAAAACATTGCAATAAGTACTGAAATAATTATTTGCATAATATTCGTAAATCTTAAGTGTTCAGGCTATTAGTATTCACAAAAATAAAAATGTCATGTTCAGCTGCGTATTGTATTGGAGCCCTTCCGTAGTCACGCACATTAGTACAAGTCTAGAATCTAGCACCAACAAAAAACGGACACTCTCAAAAACGCATCAGCAAGTTATTTATGAAATGGAAAAACAGGGTTAATTTCTGGATATTTATAAGAGACTGTAATGTAATTTTATTGTAAATTTCGAGGGCGTTTTAAGGTCGGAACTTTCCTAATTTCCTAATGCTAAATATGGTGGTTAAAAAGGAATTACACTAAAATCCAAATTTTTGCCGTCGTATTATTACTGAGAAAATCCACTGCGACAGGTGGATAGACGCACGAACGAATGTGTTCTTATAAGAGGTCCGTTTTTCTTTTAAGTAGTAGTAGAAGTAAGAAGTAAGGATTTAAAAAAAAACGCACGCAATGTACGCAATGTAAATCTGATAATTTTTCTTTATGCTTATATTAATTTTATTAGATTTTTTTGAGTAATACATTTGATAACAAGATAAGGGGACATAAATGTTTGAGTATTTATAAAACACACAGAATAACGTGTTACAGATTTTCGAGGTAGCCATTTTAAGAGATTTCATTCGAAATTCTGTATGATAGCTCCAGAAAATATTTTTAAAATATCTAATATCACAGGAAGTTAACGATTATCTCTTATTTTGGCTTTGGAATGTGATGTGTAGAAATCATAAAGATTATTTACAAGTATTGGGTGTAGGTGATAAAAAATCTGACTCGGACACTGAGTGAAGATGTGACAGTTTGCTAGAGACCACGCCCGATGCCCGATGCCGATGCCCGCTGTAAGGTCAAGCCAAACTAAAAGATTATGCAACAATTTCCCGTGTTCTTAGATATTATTATACCCTATTAATTCCGTAATAAAATAAAATAATAGTCCCCATTACAACTTAAATAAGGAGTGGGAAAGGACAAGTCAAGTTCGAGACTCAATTTTTATATGCCACATATTTTCTAAGAAAGTCGACTGTAATCAACGGATATATGGACGGGCACATAAGTAATTTCATATGGGTTCTGCTTTTGATGTACGGAACCCTAAAAAATTGTAACAAATATAATTAAAGATCAGAATAAATAAAAATCAGGGCCTAACCATTAGGCCGTTGGCAGCAGTACAAGTATCGTATTTAAATAATAATTCATTTTCACATTCATTTGCTTTCGTTATGTTGGCGGCAACCTTGAGACAGAAACGAACAAAAGATCTACGTGTACAAAATAGTGATTTAGATTTGATTTAACCGTGTATTGTACGTGCCTAGGCTTTTGTCAATAAACATAACATCATATCACGCAATCTCCACTATAGCAGGCATATTGTACGTATTCTGTCACGCAATGAGTAGAGCAATTGTAAGCGGTTTAATCACACTTGAATAATGATTTCCTGGTATGAATCTCGGCATAGCGAGAAGGGCTCAGGTGCGTTCCGAAAGAGATTTCACGGGCCCTCGCCAAAAGCGCTGAGGATAACCAACCAGGAGTTTTAGCGGGCAAAAGTCTCACGTAATCCAGAATCTCCTTCAGAAACCTGGGTACCTGTGTTCAGATTTCTCCTGCGTTACTGAGAAAAACTAAATGATAGAATGTATAGAATACCGAAATACAGTCTAACCATACCATAGTTGTATGTACAAAAAACTGTTACAATCTCGGATCAAGAATAATATGGAGGGAACACTTGTTCTAAGGCGTGTCCGTTTGTTGCTGATCGACTTTATAGACTAATGTGCGTAACTAGGGAAGAGTCACAGTACAACTACATATAGCCGAATAATATTTTTATTTTTTTGAATACTAACAGCCAACACACACCAAAACCAAAACACTTAAGAAATAAGAGTATTTTGCGAATAATTATTTCGGTAATGTACGTAAAGTCGGTCGGCAACACGAGTTACAATGACAGTGCGACGATGCCATACTAATTGTAGCTAACTGTTTAACTCGTGGTTACGCTCAATGGGATAGAAAGAGACATGAAATTTCGTTTGACACACGGCGATAAGAGCAGCAGCCTATTATGGCTACGTCCATTGTGCTCCTTGGTCCAAGGTTACAATAATTTTGTATGTGAAAAAAAAAACACGTGACCAACATGTGACGGTTGACAGCTGTCAAACAGAAAAATGCGTGCAGTCGTTGCATGTTTTTGAATCGAGATTAAATGTGGTCGATATTTTGTATTATTCTGTTTTTGAATTCAATAAAACGGTAGCGAGCTCTGATACATGTGGACCTACCGTGATGTTGAGTCAGCGTATGATACAATCATTGAGCAGAAGCAACATTGCCTGTTTCTCTTAACGCACGAATGGACAAAAATGGAATGGATGGAAATGGACCTCATATCGATTATCGATTTTTAATATTAAGGGGAAGACAAAAGAGCGAATAATTTACCTTTCATTTGATGGTACGTGGGTTGAGAGCCATGGATATTTACAAAATAAAGCGTTTTGGATTATAAATATGGATCTGAGGATTAAGATGTTATGCCTATTGTGAAACGGTCTACCTTACTCTCCTCACTAAAACGAACTATCTTACTCACCTTACTAAAACGGGCTGTGTTACTCTCCTCACTAAAATGGGCTATTTTACTCACCTCACTAAAACGGACTATCTTAGTCTCCTCACTGAAACGGGCTATCTTACTCTCCTCACTGAAACGGACTATCTTATTCTCCTCACTGAAACGGACTATCTTACTCTCCTCATTGAAACGGGTTATCTTACTCTTCTCACTGAAACGGACTATCCTTACTGTCCTCACTGAAACGCGACAGTGAAGGACTGGTGTTTGATGGCAGGTAGTAAGACGGTGGTAACGATACGAATGGAGCCTGCACTAAAGTCCTATTAACCACACATCGAGCGAGTGCGAGTATCTGAGTGTGTGAGACGCCATATACTGTCGATTTTGACGACTGTGACACTTCATATCCTCTGTCTACCCCAATAAATTATATATGGCCCCAATTGCCAATAAAAGACGATGTCACGATACAGACTACTTCATTTTATGTACGAACCATGCATCTTAGCCATAAAATTTATTACACATATAGGTAGCTGATTTTACTAACATTCTCTATAATTTAGGTGACCTGTAAAAAAGCACAGGAGACTCTTTAAGGCTACTTTTTTACTAAACATAGAATTTAAATAACCTACGAATAACATTTAAAAACTTATTTAAGAGTAAAGAACTGAAACCTGCGTGATTTTCATCGATTGAAAATAGATATCAAATATTAATTTTAGACTCATTAGCGAATGTCGGTCGGATAAATTACAGTGTTTTATCTATTGCCTGCTATCGGAAGTTAAGGTTTAAGGAACATTATTCTCATAAAGAATTAAATTAATTTTTCTGTATAATACTTTCTGTATTATTATGTTCTCATGTAAATACATGTTCTTATGTAAATACATGAGAACATAATAATATAGAAAGAGAAATACAATATTGGGTGAAAGTACAAATGTAGTTTCTTTTTTAATGGCAACAGTGGGTGGATATAAAATCTGTTGGCGCGTTGCTATCCAAACCAAAGAATAAACACGGAGGTTAAAAAACACGGAGGGAACAAAACTGGAAACAGCTAAGATGTTAGTTATTTGTTTCTAGGTTGGAAATTGGAATTAAAGCCGGGTCTCTATAAAGCGGGAATTCCGGGTTTGATTCCCGACTAGGAGAATATTAGGCGTAACTGTCATTGATTTAAAATAAGTACAAATTGTCTTTTTAAATCATTCGTGAATGCCAGTCAGATACTTTTTCACGAATGATTTAAAAAGACAATTTGTACTTATTTTAAATAGGACATAAAAAGGTAAGTTTTCACTAAATTTCGTGAAAAAAAAAAATTGTTTGTAAAAGATAAAAATAAAAAAACCAAAAACTTGGTTATTAGAATTTTTCACATAAAGTTTGAGGTTATGTGAAAAAAGTGTAAATACAAACGTTGTAGATCTCTTTATTACCTACAACTTCGCGCTTTAAATTTTTCCATAGGACTTGTAGTTTTGCCGGAAATCAAGATAAACCGTTTTTTACCCTTAAAGACTCACCCCGTTCCACTTCCCGACCTCAAATTGCCCGTAAATTATTTTTCCTATCATTTTCGATATATTCTCTTCCTTTTCCAATGGGTTTCATTCTACTATTATTTTTTTTCAATTTTTACCATTTTCAAAGGCTTCAGCCCTGGTCTAAACACTGCTATTTGATCTTCGTAAGTCAGCCTTGGTCTACTTCGGCTTCTTTTACCACTCGCTTTCGCTCTGTAGATTTTCTTGGTCAGTCTTTCATCACTCATTCTTTCCAAGTGCCCGAACAATGTAAGCATTCCTTTCTTCATTTTAACAATAACACTGTCGTGCAACCCTATCGTACTGTGTATCTCTTTATTGCTTATTTTAGAGATTATGTAATATTAAAATGAATAAACATACTTTAGACAATACACCAATTGTGTGACCCCAGAACACTAGGCTTGTTCTGTGGGTTCCACACAACGGATTATGGAAGCTTTCAGTGACACCCAGACTTAAGCCAGTTTAGAAATACTTTCTTTCTCAAATTGACCTGATTGTGAATTGAACTCAACGTACCAACGAGTCACTTCCATGACCAGGGGCATACGCCATTAGGATGAATTAACTGTTTTATGTTAATGAAAGTTACACAATTAACTTCTTAATCCATTCTGTGTTTGATTTCTGGCCTGAAAGGCATATGTAGGCTGGTACGATCTGGGAAGGAAAATTAAATATTTAGGTCACATTGACAGGCCTTAATGTAAAAACAGTATTGTCATCACATTCAAAGCATGAACCTCAATTCGGGGATAATAGCGACATAAAGTATGGCGTCTCCCATTAAAGACATCAGACATCGTAAACATATAAAACATTAGAATCTAACTGCGTCGAGGTATAAGTAGGACGAACAAGCAAATTATACAGGGTGTTATGAAGACGGTTGTCCAAGCGAAACAGACAGTAAGGAGAGACTATTCTCTATCTATCCTGCCACAATAATCTCGACTCACGGTTCTACATAGATATTTTTATCTTGTTTTTGAATAAATTCCGTATTATTTAAATCAAAATGATTGAAATGATACGCTTTTATGTTTATTTATTTATTTATTATAAGTACAACCACATCACATATATTACATATATCATATATTATTAGAAGTTGTTTGAGTTTAGATTCCGATATATATGACTAAAACGGTGTATGGCTATAACCACAAAATGATACATACATTTAAGCATTACTCGAGTTCATTGTGCAAACGCAGAAAAAACCATCTCACCATCATCCAGTCAGTGCGAAACTCTTGACAACTTTACTCTTGAAACTTGGCAACCTGTCGTTGAATATATCCAAATCTGGCAACCGGTTGCCCAGCGAGTTGTTTCAATTCAATTTATGTTCTTATTATAGGAGACTGTAGGCCAAGGTTAGTTTTTGCGAAAGGTATTTAAAAAATTTGCTCAATTTTGCGTCTCGAATGACTACGAGGGACCGCGACATTAGTCAAGTCTAGCTGTCTACATTATATTTGTCCATTGAGAACTTTGTAAAGAAAACAAACGTCCAAAAGAGTTCTATGATTCCGGAGACTGACAATTTCGAATTTTGTTAATCGCTGATCGTAAGTATTCCTATGAGAGAATCCGCTGGAATGGAATGCAAGATGACGGGTAAATGCTCTCTGTACGCTTTCCAGACGTTGCGAGTGTACTGCGTAGTAGGGGCTCCATGCAGTACTAGCATACTCGAGCTGACTGCGTACTAATGCATTGTAAAAGACACTTTAGTTTGCATTTGTTTGAATCCTATCCAATTGCATTTGTTTGAATCCTATCCAATTGCGCTTTAAAAAATCTAGCATCTGGGCTGCTCTAATAACTGCTCTATCTATGTGCGATGTGAATCTCAACTTATTATCGATTATTACACCAAGATCGTTAACCCCCGATTTCTCCTGTATGGGTGTTCCATCTATGACATACCTTGTAGCAAGTGGTCTTCTTTTCCTGGAATATTTGATATGAAAACATTTTTCAGCATTAAGAGTCATAGCATTCTTATGACACCAAGATTTAATGCCGTTGAGATCACTTTGGATGAGACTCATATCTGCATAAGACCCAACAATTTTATATATCTTTAAGTCATCCGCAAACATTGATAGTTTACTGTATTTGACGTGATTAGTTATATCGTTGACATAAAGAAGAAAAAGTATGGGACCCAAATGTAATCCTTGCGGTACTCCACTTTTGGCATAGTAAACATCCGAATCACAGCCGTTGAGAGCAACTACCTGCGCTCTTTGTTTCAAATACGATTCGAACCATTTCAAGAGACCACCATCCACACCATACAAATCCATCTTATGCAGTAGAATACCATGATCGACTTTATCGAATGCGCTACTGAAATCAGTGTAAATGGCATCAATTTGGTTTCCCACGTCAACCTCCCGTGATAATTCAGAAATGAAGGATACTAAATTTGTTTGCATTGAACGACCCTGTGTAAAACCATGTTGATAATCTGAAACTATGTTCTCCATATGTTCATCACATATGTTCTCCAGGACATAATACGGACTCAAATAATTTAGAAAAACACGAAAGTACAGAAATCGGACGATAGTTTTTTATATCAGTTTCATCCCCTTTTTTAAAAATTGACACAATACGTGCTTTTGTCCATTCCTCTGGAAATTTACCTTCTTTTAGAGAACGGTTAAATATTAAAGTAAGTGGTAATGTTAGCGCTGGTCCACATCGCTTTACAAAAATCGGAGAAATGGAATCAGATCCTGGCCCCTTGTAAATATTTTTCATTTTTTGTAAAACATCTGATTCTTCAAATTGTAAAATGCCTATAAATTGGTTATTATTGTAAGATTGACCATATATATCACTTTGAGTATTCCAATGACCGCGACTGTCAGGTGTATAGACGGAAGAAAAATGTCGAGCAAATAGATTCGTAATGAGGGAAGCGGAATCTGCTACGTCTCCTTTTAGTTGCATTCTGGCTGGAATAGCAGAGTTGGTACCTTGTTTATTTTTAATGAAGCTCCAAAAGGCTTTGGGGTTTGTAGGAATACTAGCTTCTATTTTTTGTATATAGTCCCTGTAACAGTTATCATAGAGTTTACGACAACGACCACGCAGTAGTTGAAAGTCGATTTCATCACGCGGATTACCGTTACTACGAAAATCTCTTACGGATTTTTTCCTTTTCCTGTAGGAGTCTAATAAGTGCGTTACTGAACCATGTGGGGAAATGAGACCGTACAAAATTTCGCCTGGGCACATACCGATCGATAATGTCTTTTAAAATATTGTAAAACTCGAATACCATCGCATCGATGCAACCACAGTAAGACAGCTTATCCCGCCAGTCAACCATCTTAATTTCAGCGGTAATAGTTTCATAGTTAGCTTTATAGTAATTATATTTCGAAACATTTTTCGGTGACAAGTATACAACATTTGAATCAGGAATAACAAACAATAAATTAGGATGATTTTCGTAACACTTACTTAGAACACTCAATGGTCTAGTAACAAATGCGTTGGGTAAGTTGTTAATGACTAAATCCAAGAAACGCTTGTCACCATTATTAATACAATTGGCTTGGTACAAATTATTTAATGAGAGGAAGTCAATCAGAGAGCAACCAAGGCTGTTGTTATAGTTAGATGGTGTCATGTAAGAATAACCCTCCTTAGCAGTCCAGGTAATGAAACCGAGGTTGAAATCGCCCAAAATGATTACGTCGTCTACCCGATCAATTGCTCTATCAACACTGTCCAGGAATTTTCTTGAAGAGTCTAATTTTAACGGTGGCGGTAAATATACAACATAAATAGAAAGTCTTTTTATTTTCTGATTGACATTAACTTGTACAGTTACCCAGATATTTTCTGTATTAGTTTCCCAACTTTCAATTCGTGCGGAGGGGATGTCACGTGAAACAGCTATAACTACCCCACCACCGTCTTGCTTAGAATATTCATTACAGATGCGATCTCTGCGGTATACCTTATATCTATTATCGAACAATTCGTTGTCTGAAACTTTTAAGTTAAGCCAAGTCTCTGTTAGTGCGATAATCTTGTAATCAGATGTTTGAACGTTACATAAGAATTCATTCGTTTTGGTCCTTAGAACCTGTACATTCTGGTAGTAAATATCGAACATCCTTAACAGTCAATACCATATCATTTACAATATAAAATATTATATATAGCTATAAAGGATGAACAAAAGACAAAAAAAATCGATTGCATAACTATGTTAATAAATTAAGACTTTCAGTATTCCTAATGAGTAAGGCTTGACAGGTCTCGTTTTTCCTCACGTAGACTCGACCATTCCTGATCCAGACATATTTGTAGAACATTTCCTTTGCTTTTTTGCGAGCTGCGGCATGCGAGAGCTTGTTCTCAGGAGTCAAATGTCCATTTACAAATACTGAAGTTCGACTACCTCCTATACCAAGATGGTGGGAACCCAATTTTTCTTGAGGGTTCTTTTTATTGAATTTTGTAACTGCAGCCAACATCATATCTCGATGATGCGAACTACGCAGTTTTGCTATTACAGCTCGAGGCCTGTCATATTTAGACTTGCACAGAGAACAGGTCAAAAATTCTCTTCTAGCTAAAATGTTGCGACAACCTGCACATTCATTAGTCGGAGCCATTTTATTATGAGGGTAACTATCCAATTTATTATGCGTTCACAGCAACAGGCAATTAATATTAGTTCGTTTATTTATGAAAACTTTTCGACTAAAAGGTCGTAAGTGCCGTGGAAATAGTGGCGCTTACGCGTTCACGTGCGCGACTCGTAAATCTAACCGTCGGTTTTAATATGCAATTTAATTTTAAAGATTTTTAATATCGTTAATGTCTTATAATAGACGAAGAGCCCATGGACTTTGTGGTTGAATGAAAAATAACAAGCCGACACTTACACGGTGTACGACGGCAACCTGGATCGCGTGATTTTTCAAAACCGTTTGTACGCCGTTTAAGGGTGGAGAGTTGAAAACCGCTTGTTAGACAATTTTAAGTCCCTGCTGTAGCCCTAAATTCGTCGGTACACACTGTTCCCCACGTTAGATTCAGCCGATATTTTTTTGATAGGTGTCTTGTGACAAGAACATGACATTAGAATAAATTTCGGCTTGTTAGAAAATATCAAGTTTCATGTGGCATGCTAAATTCAACCTACAGCCTCAGCCACACTTTCAAACCGGCCGAAACTGGCACCTTTAGAACAAAGCTTTTTGATATCTTTACGAATATCGTATTTTCGGCTTGTTACCAAAAATTACGTTTTGTGTTATCATATAATACACTTTTCAACTCTCCCCCCTTAAACGGCGTGTACAAACGGTTTTGAAAAATCATGTGTCGGCTTGTTATTTTTCATTCAACCAAAAAGTCCATGAGCTCTTCGTCTATAACAGTTTTAAACACAATTTCACTTTCACCATTTCATGAGACAAAATATTGTGAGGCTTACGGTTATCACTACACAGTTTATCATCACATCGCTTTTTTTCTACTTTATAGTAACAACAACCGCGACCGCTTATGTTGACTGTTACTATTCATTTATTTATTTCACAAGGGAACGAGATTAGAAAAAAAAAACATGTTAGAAACGATGCTATCTGCACTACTCGAAAACTGTGTTGCAGTTGGTAACGCCCACCCCAGTTACATTTATTACAACGTTCCCAGCAAATGCATGCTATGTTCTAGTAAAATTGTTATTGGCGCTTTATACGTGTAATGGTTCGCCGTTACTGTATGTTCCATTTAAAAAACCGTTTCCATACCACTTTGTATAGTAGACTAAGTGGTTGATATAGGTAGATGCAATCATACTCGGTGTCACAAATTTGGCATTTCTTGAAAAATCTGCTACGGGGATGCAAAAAATAGCTAAAAACTATATGAATTCAACACATATAATAAACGCCGTAGGTATTTGATGTTGTTCCGTTAGTTTGTGTTAGCACAGTGAAATTGTGCCTAGATATTTTCTCTTATATTTATTACTACGTTGAGTCTATTTCGCTTAGAAGACCGGAGGGCTTCCAAGGAGGCTCATATGAGTCGGAACGGCAAACAGCGCGCCCTCAGGACGTTTATAAGTTTTCCTTCCAACCGGAGGTTAAGATAGGTCCACACTCACGTAATCACAACAGATATGTAGCAACTATCTGTCGTCCGCGACTTTATCGGCGCGGAATTAAAAAAATAGCTTGTCTTTTGTCAGGACTTAATCTATCTTCATTTTAAATTTACATTATTTAGGTAATTATCCGCGAAAACGTAACAGGCAAGCAGACGGAGGCACTCTCGTATTTATATTATAGCTGTTATCCGCGACATGATTGGAGGTCGATAATGCTGTAAATCATCCCATATTAACATAATTCATTTCATTTAAAACTTCCTTGTAACAGGTAAAGTTTCGTACAAAGTTCAATACAAAGTTCAAAGCCCTTTTATGAGTGGAATGCAACAAAAATGTGAAAAATATGTCCCATTCTGTTTAATAAGCGATATTAGAACTGAATTTTACTGTCGTATATAAAAGTTTCATACAAAGATCAACCTCGTATATTCCCCCAAAACATACATTTCCAAAAATCCTTACCCAGCTGGCCACTATATTACATAAACTGTCATAAGAAAAACTTTTAAACTTTCGTATTGCATTATAAAATATCTAAAACGGGAAATTAACGCGATTACTTTTTTAGTTTGACATGACGTTTCGACCACAAATATCTACTATACAGTCAGAGCGTTTCGACCGAGTTCCATCGGCCGTGGCACAGAACACATATGCTTCAAGGAGAAGAACTACAATTCCATACAAAAAAAGTGTAGACTATGCGCCATCTGGTAATGCTTCCATAAACTAAAATTACGGGGATTTAAATAGTACTCTGAGCGTATTTTCTTAGATGACTAAACTAATATGTTCAGCGGATAACAAGGTAATGGAATTTGGAAAGTTAATAAAACAAACAGAATTAGTGATAATTTTTTTATTTTAAATCACGAGTTCTGATTAAAATTAAACGTAGATATAGTAACAACAATTTCTAATTATTTATTATGGAGAACAAAAGTCTACTTTTTCTGTCCTTTCAAAAGTCACTGTTTTGATCCACAAGTCTCAACCACACCGATTCGAATTTCCTCAAGCGATCAGGGGGAGAATAGCTCGTTATTTTGTTTCGCACAAAAAAGCTAAAAACAAATAGAAAAAAACAATCGACGGTTATGAAGAAAATTTTTCGATTTGTAAAGTTTTTGACATTTCATCAAACAGGGTTGCTATATTATTGAATTCAATTAGTAGTTTATTCGATTATTAATATCGATAACAAAATGTGTTATTTTTGTTAAAATTATTTATAAATATCTTTGTTCAATGAAGTAAAATATTTTATTATTGTCATTTTTATATGTAGTACTCAAATAATTATAATAAATTAACAAAATAAATGAAATTTCAGTATCAATAATCGATATCAGCACATTGATAAATAATATCAGTAAATTATATTTTGTAATGACATCCCTGGTATTTTCTATCTTCTTTCTTTCTACATCTCTTGTCACTTTCATTTTGTTTCCATATAAAGTCTGCAATAGCTCCATACAAAGTTGACACCCCCTGGGCCGTGGTCTCAAGCAAACTGTCGCAGCAAGTTTCACTCCGTGTCCGAGGTAGCAGTTTTGTCATCTACCCCCGATATTTGTAAATAGTTTTCAGGATACCGACACACAACACTGTCGTCATAACTTTTATGATCCTAGCTTTAGTAGATTTTGAGATCTTTTGCGATGGTTCAGGCACATAAAAAGAACGAATGATGAAAGACTGACGAAGAAAATCTACAGAGTCAAAGTGAAGCAGAAGTTAAGGAAAACGAAGGCTGACTTATGAAGATCAAATAGCCAGTGTTAGAAGACGGTAATGTCAAAAGTACTTGCATACCAAGGCTAAAAAGTGTGAGGAGAATGATGAGATTTGTGGAGGCAAAAGAAATATGTATGTATGTATATAAGGACCGCGAAGCTAGGCGCTGCGTCTTTTCTGATTACACCCGGCTAGGAATACAGCGTGAAAACATGTATGTATGTAAACAATCACTCAGTCGGTCAATCAGTGAGTCAGTGAGTGAGCGGTATTTATCCTTTATACATAAAGATATAATATATTATATCGTTCAAGTGTGCACTCATCCTATAAGTTTTCCAGTCAAACTGAGGCGAGCACGCGCCGGTTCCCCGGGGCATGCCTATCCGTTACTGATATTGAGTGGTTTAGACAACCTCACGATTAAATATAACCTTTGTATGTAATTCTATTATTTATATAAACGTTTATATAAATAATGTAGCCGAGAAAATGCGCTGTTACTTTGCGTTTACTGATATACCCTTATTAATCTTTTAGGTATACTTTAATACTGGTTTGGAAGAGAAAGAAAAAACGGCCAAGTACGAGTTGGACTCGCGATTCGAGGGTTCTGTAACACTATATGATGTATTTATATTATGTATTTACAAAAAAAAATATGTCGGATTGTAAGACAAACTTAACTTCGCAGTTGAAAGACACGTTCTCCCATACTGGCCAACTGCAAATCTAAATTTGTAAATCTCAAGAAGTGTGACAATAAAGTAAAAATTGGCAATTTTTAGAATTTTCCTTTTTGCTTCTTGCTTCTTGGCAAAATTTCTTAATTTTAGGTTAGCGGGAAGTAACAGCTTACAGGTTTTTGCATGGGAATATAAATGGCCGTATCTTTTGATTGCGTTGACTGAAGCTTGAGTTTTTTACACTTCCAAGGAATTATAGACCTTAGTGTTTGACACAAATTTCACCTTTATACGTCTACCCGCTCTTGAGATAAAGGGTCTTGACTATCGGACAGACGAACACATGGATAACGAAGTGACCTTGATGTAAGAGTTCCGTTTTTGCTTTTTAGGTACGAAACTTTAAAACTGGGCAAGTGCGTGTCGAATCACGCACAGTGAAGGATTCCGTATTGGGGTGAACGTTCACGTTTAAAATTCAACGTTAATAATAATATTAACGTATAGTTTTTGATCTGAAATTATTTCAGAAATATGTCAGGTGTGGTAGAGCCATGCTGCAGCACGAAAGGTGCTGGCTCGCCCGGTGAAATACCACTCTCTCACAGAATATCGGCGTGAAATAACAGCATCTATTGTTGTTGTGTTTCGTTTGGTGAGTGAGAGTGCCGGTGGCACATCTCCCCCCTCCTCTTCCTTTCCTTAAAGGCCGGCAACACACTCGTGTTTCCCCAGACGTTGCAGGTGTCCATGGGCGGCGGTGATCACTTTCCAGGTGACTCGCTTGCTTGTTGCCCCCTCTTTTTACCTAAAAAAAAAAAGAACGTCTCCTAGACCTTGACCTTCCTCTGCGACGCCGCTCCTACTCCCTTGTGTCCGTGGCGCGTATATTTTATACTTTTTATTAGTTTTCTTTAATTGTAAATTCTAACAATTACCATCAATTTTGATGCCTCCCATCTACTTATTCTTAATTTATTCGCAGCAAAAATCGGTTTATATAACCGAGAGTAAACTTTACATACTGAGGTTTGGTAACAAATTTTCGACGATACATGTACTGCTTGGCTTTTGCTCCTGACCGCGAGGCATCAATTCACCGTCGCGCTTCAACCGCCCGTTGAGTACAAGTGCTCGCCGTGGGACGATGGGGTGCTGGTCGTATGGAAGTGGTAAATGAGTGAAATTAGCGTTTAAAATACCTTCAAATAGCTTGAACTGATTGGACTTGCCACTACAAAGACTTGTAAACTGGGTAGATGCCACACATGCAACAGATTTTGAAGTGTTGAATAAGAGGTAATTAACACCAGTTCGTGCGAGACACGTTACTAAAGGATATGTAGAAAAGAAGGCTGAGTTTCGCCTCATGTGCAACGGAATTGGCTACACTCGGGTTATTGCGTTGAGAGTGAGATGCGGAGAGCATCTCGTTTAGTCATACATACATACATACATATCTTCATGCCGTATCCCTAACGGGCTAGTCAGAGAGGACGGAGCGCCAAGCGTCGCGGTCCTTGCATACTTCTTTCGCTTCCTCAAATCTCATCATTCTCCTCACACATTTTCGCCTAGGTATGCGAGTGCTTTTGACATTTCCGTTTGCTAACACTCTAGTTATTTGATCTTCATAAGTCAGCCTTGGTTTTCCTTGGCTTCTTTTACCACTCACTTTTAGTTATACGCATATTAGTATTACACACAATAATAAAAAAAAATGCACACGATAAGTTTTTCGTGTTTGTTAAATTTAATTTCTTGTAGCTATGTTGAAGAATGATAAGTTTAAATTCAATCAATCAATCAATCATCGTTAGCCTGTGTTCGTACACTGCTGGACATAAGCCTTTCCAATATTGTGCCACCATATCCGGTCTTCAGCTCTCTGCATCCATCCGCTTCCCGCTACTCTCTTCAGGTCGTCTTAACTTTAAATTTGAATGACTAAAATTATTTAGGCATCAGAGGAGATTATAATACGTTCGTTTAATGCAATTAAGACATTGTCCTATTTGCGACGACGCGAAGAACGAATTAAACGCATGTTTGCGTCGTATGCGACCCTACTGGTGATGCAATAATTACCCATACGTGCAACGGTGCGCGCTTATTAGTAAGCTCACGTACAAACCGCATGCGCCGCATGTGCAACCGCATGCATTGTTATGTTTATATTGTGCAGTTACCGTACACCATGCGGTCCTACAAAGAGTGTTGTTTAAAATTAAATATCTTAAAATTATTCTCCTTTTATTCTTGCTGTTTTCATACAAGGTTATTTTGAAAGGATGGGTAAATGTGAAAGAGTATTAAAGTACCTATGACAACGGAAAACTTGCATTCTATAACTTCGCCAAAAGTCAATAGTTTCAGTGTAACACCTCAAAGTTTAAACAAAATAAAGGTGAAACAACCCTGATATCAGAGCTTTTACTTCACTCGCAAACCTTTGACATATAGGGCATAATGATTATTACATCAGCAATGCAACAGTGAACAGCGACACGTTGAAACCCCATGCAGCGAATTTATACTTCCTTTCACAATAACATTGTACATATTGCTTTCTAATTACGAATCTATTGTATGTTTGCGTGCGTAATGTTGTAAATTTTTTCTATAAAAGAGGGGCCAAACGAGCAAGCGAGTCACCCGATGGAAAGTGATCACCGCCGCCCCTGGACACACGCAACGTCTGGAGAATCACGGGTGCGTTGCTGGCCTTTAGGGAAAGAAAGGATGGGCAGGGAAGGAAAGAGATGGGCCACCGTCACTCTCACTCACCGAACGACACACAACAGCAATAGATGCTGCTATTTCACGCCGATATTCTGTAAGAGGGTGGTATTTCACCGAGCGAGCCGGCCCTATTCATGCTGCAATACGGCTTGGCTCTATCATCAGTTTTATTTCATCAAATGTTCATCATCACCAGTTTCGAATACCACCAGCTTTGTTAATTCGAGGATGGCATAAAATTGTTTATCTCTTGGAGTAGGGAGGCTCTACCTCAATTTATAATAGAAATCTTTGGGTCAATACTATTCTTTTAACAGTTCTTGTCGGGCTCGCGTTGATTGTGTCTCGTTTTTTTCACTTCATTTTACAACGTTTATAAGCTGGCCTTACTTTAGAGTTCTTAGACCAATGTGTACAAATGGCACTTCCAGACAAGTGTATTTATGTCAGTGTAGACAGTAACCTAGTAACACAGACGGGATTAAAGGAAAACAGGATAACTTGCAGACAGCCCGCCCGCCATATTGATCCGACCTACATATAAACATACATAAACACGTAACAATATATACATTATTGCTGTATCTTATGCGTATCGTAAGCTTTCGTTTATGTATAGTTTAACTAACTTTTGCTGCCATTTAATTTTTATTCTGCTAATTTTCATACTTCTTTTAAACTTTTTATGGGTTGAACTCAGGTTGAAAATGGAAAGGTTGATATTTACCTCTGAATCTTAATATAATGAGTGATGAAAGACTGACGAAGAAAATATACAGAGCGAAAGTGAATGGTAAAAGAAGCCAAGAAAGACCAAGGCTGACTTATGAAGATCAAATAGCTAGAGTATTAGCGGATGGAAATGTTAAAAGCTCTCGCATACCTAGCCGAAAATGTGTGAGGAAAATGATGAGATTTGAGGAAGCGAAAGACGCTTGGCGCTCCGTCCTCTCTGACTACCCCGTTAGGGATACAGTGTGAGGATATGTATGTATGCATGTAATCTTAATATATGAAGGCATTGTAGGCAGTATTGCAGCTAAACGAGTTGGACAGCCACGGATCTGATGATGATTATAATATTAGATATTTTAAAAAAAGCGACACGAGAAGTAATAAGCAGATACATTAATACATTCGAATATTCAATATAATCAAGCGATATACATACATACCTACATATATATCTTCACGCTGTAGTCTTGATGTCGTAGTCAGAGAGGACGGAGCGCCAAGCATCGCGGTCCTTACATACTTCTTTCGCTTCCTCAAATCTCGTCATTCTTCTCACACATTTACGCCTAAGTATGCGAGTGCTAAAATAAGCTAACAAGCGATAAAAAGTTAGTTATATTTCACTATTATCTGTCCTCTAAGAGACTCTTAGTCCAATAGTGGAGTTAGTAAATTAATCAGATTTCTTATAATATTGTTTTCTTCCCTTATTATAGCGATCCCCGACGCATTTATTATCGCCAGTTTGGTTATTATTTACCTCTTTAAAAGAGTACGGCGTTAATAATTCTTTGTAGAGTGTTTCACGATTTTTAATGTTATATTATTACTAGCCTGTATTTGCGACGTCGTCCCCGTGGATTTTTTTTTTTTTTTTTTTTATAAGTAGCCTTTATTTGTCCCCTGGTTTTAAACTATCGCCGTACTTAATTTAATCAAAATTGAGTCTGGCGGTTTAGCCGTGAAAACGTCACAGAGAGACAGACTTTCGCATTTTTAGTATCAATGTGAAAATATGGATATCTATGTTGGTAGCTTATTAGCGGATTTTAACAACTAGATTTTGCCTGCGACTTCGTTCGCGTATAAATTATAGCCTATATGTTACTCTAACGTATAAGCTATTTTATTGTAAAGTTTCATCAAAATCCGTTCAGTAGTTTTTGCGTGAAAGAGTGACAAACATCCATACATCCATCCTCACAAACTTTCACATTTATAATATTAAGTAGGATAGTAGGATTAATCTGAAACGAAGTGGGTTCTCTTTTCTTGAAGTTCCTTATACATGGTCACTTTTGTAAAGCTGATTCATATTTTTCAGTCTATCCCTCAAAGTTCACAATATAAATATTAATAAGCACTTACATATTTATGGCATGGACATGTCGGGGTCTGCGCCTTTATGTAATTCAATCTCGTTCTACCCTCATTTTGACGTTGTCAGCGTTTGTCAGATATTTTGTGTCAGCTGGTTCTGGGTACTGTTTTGGGTCGCGGCGTTATGTAAATGTATGTTACAGACACATATAATGTAGTATATTTTTCTACATTCTTAGAGGTGTACATAGATGAAGCATTCAACGTTATGTTCCGATTACCTTGAATGTTTCGGAGTTTTGTCAAATTATTTGTCGGTGGAAATAGTTATCATCGTTCGTGACACCCCTACGAATTTCATGAAATTTCTAACTCGTTTCCTTACGACGCGTACGTACACTGAATTAAGTACTTTGAAATTTTCTACGAATCTTTTTTGTTGTTATTGTGAAAAGGACAAATTTGGCTTACAGAGAAATTCGGACTCATTAAGTAGCTTCCTGCGGTCTTTGATGGAAGCGAGTCTTTACGAAGCGATTCAGAGTTTCTACGTTACTACGTTAGCTTACGTTTTTCGTAGAACACGGTGATACTAACGGTTGTAACAGCCTATTCTGGTTCTCGGAATAGGTCTTCATAATTCACTTCCGATTGAGTACGCATGGGATATGCTTCAAAGAAGAGCTCTGCCGAGTATGGATGCCGTACATACAACAACAACAACTTGTTGACTTGTTAGAAAGAATGTGGCCAACTATTCCTCAAAGTGATTTTGGTGAACTGATTTTAAGCATGCCAAATCGCTGTGATTGTGTGATTCGTGTCAATGGTGGAAACACAGATTATTAATTTTTTTATCTTTGCAATAAAAATTTAAAAAAATATTATTTTTGCCTTTTTTTTTGCCATTTAATTCACGACATTAACTTTAGTTAAATTCCCACAATTTGCAAAAATTGCAATTTTTCTTTATTTTTACAAAATGTAGGGATAAGTTCTTAACTTAAACATAGGAGTTAAAGCCAGTCTGGAAGACTAGGTTTGATAAATGTTAATTGGATAATTTTTTACAGTTAAAAGTGTACTCAATCCCTAGACTCTTTTGATGTGTGTAGTTAGCGTTATTTCGTATATCTTCGTAGTCCAAGTTTCAATATCAGTGAAATTTAAATGGGGCTATCTTAGAGCTATATTGAACTCATATTGACGTAACGGAAAAATAATTATTGAAATCGATCCAAACTGACGAAGTTATCAATTATAAAAAAATACATACAGACGAATATAGAACTTCCTCCACGAACATAGAACTTCCTCCTATTTTTGAAGTCGGTTAATTAATAATTTGGCTTCGGCGCCACCTGTAAAATCTTGTCAAGGTTATGAACCATCGTGGCGACAAAACAAATATATTGGGGTAATATGACCACTTTTGGTTTAGTCGTTCAGAAATGACACGATCACTACAGACACAGCAACGATTATATTATGTACTAGCAGTATTCGATAACGTGTATCTTTGCCTCAGTATGTATGTATGTTAGTTCTATGTATGTAAAACACGCATATGCAACGCAACGCTGGATCAAAATTTCAAAGCAATCAGTGGTGAACTTTCTTATGTAAATATGTACTCAAAACTATCTAAAACAGTTCATTTTCTAAAATATATAATACGGAACAGTTATTAAAATAAAATAAATTTTATCAACAGAGCTACCATAATTTGGTAGAAGTATAATAAATATGTTATATTTCTCAGAAGGATAGTGGCTGTTCCGGTCGTGTTTACTGGACCCCAAACGATACCTTCAAAGTGAATGTAATGGCGTCGACAACTCAAGGGTAGTCCTTGATTTTCCAAAGAGTCCCTCATTTAGGAATATGCGGAAGTGTCCAGTGTCGTTTTAGAAGTGTACTTTTATCTAAATTTATATGAACGCCATTTTTGCTTCATTGATTTTCACGTACGATTGTTATTAGATTGTATTGTAAATGGAAATTTATTTTTAAAACTGCTTGGCCGGCATCAATTTTAAATATTACAAAAAAGTAAATCGATAAATGAAACATATTAAAGTAACATGTGATTATTAAAAAGTAACTCATGAACATATCTGTTTTTATTTTTATATTACATTAATGAAAATAAAAATGTTAGTTTTTCAAAATTTTAAATCTCCGAAAGTTCTTTACCGATTACTTGGAAATTATGATACGATATTGAAAACAAATACGCGCCTTTAAAAAAAAAGTAATGTAGGTACTCTACTGAGTCACAGCAACACGTGGCTGGGTAAAGCTGGTTTTTCATATATGTATATTATTGTAATTAAATTATTAAAACTTTCGTGACATTATTAACAAACTAATTATTGAACACGGCTATACTCACGTCCAATCGGTATAGGTACCGACTAGTTTCCGATCTATTGGAGGCACTGATGTATAATTGCAGGTCCTTCATCGGTCCTTCAGTGCGAGATGGGGTGCGTCCGCGAACTCATCCCTCTTACCCTGATGAAGGACCTCCAATAGGTCCGAAACTAGAACTATACCGATTGGAGGTGAATATAGCCGTGTTCAATAATTAGTTTATATTATAGTAAATACATAATTTTGTTATTAATAAATCATACACTTATTGTAAATAAATATACAAATTCTGTATGCCTGTGGTCGCAAAACTGAAAGAGTAATCGGTTGATTGACATGAAATTTTAACACAAAGTTGCCTCCAAATATTTATATGTCGGAAAAGACACGGGGCAATTCGTGTTTTTGCAACTCAGCATGAGAAATAGGTACCTAATCTTACAAGAGGCGAACTACTCCATAAAATACAACGTTAAGACAAAGTTAATGTGCAAACGACAGAAAACTTTATAACGATTATTACGTAGGTAATTGGAGATTTAATAATGGCAAACGATCCGTCGGAGAAATGCTATCGCACCGGCCGCCGTAGTCTAACAGACTCCCAGCGCCGGCCCCGACGTTCCGTTAGCGCGTCATCGGAAGTCGCGCTTTGCCATAGTATAGTCAAATGAGTGCCTTGTATTACTTCCACCCACATATACATAAGCTTAAGAAAAAACCTTTATTTCAAAATTACATACAAATACTTCAATTTTATTTATATGTATAGAATAGACATTCAAAAAAGTTCGTATTATTTCTTAGTCGATATGGTCCTCTTTTTGTCTTGTGCTGCCTTATTACATTTTTACGTTATCGTAATACGAAGATACTACACTAATTAATGGCGACAAAATCTACATTTCCTTCAAAAAGTCTCTTTGAGAGATACGTTGAAAGTTTCCCTTTCACAAAATGACTGTAATAAAAGTGGGATAGGGACGTCTTAGGAATTTTAATTGAGTCTCCATTGTTGGGGTTTGGTACAAGTTATGAGCTGTCATTGTGTACTAATTTAAAGTGATTTCTAATTGAAAATATAATATAAACCAACCAATAAGGTGTTAGACACGTATTAGCTTAGCATTTTGCAGCAATTTCAGACAAAGTTGAAGTAAAATTAAAAAAAAAAGGGTTTAAAATATACATTGATGTTTTTTTTTCTGGGTCTGGTTCTTTTAGTCATAGTAATAGGTTGTTATAAACAATGACAAATATGTTTCTATAGCTAATTCATAGTTTGCTTGTTTTTATTTATTTTTCTCAATAGAAATAATTTCCAGACAATTAAATATCAATTGTATGAATTCTAACGAAGCATTAAGCTTCAATAATGCATATGAAATAATTAGTTAGATTAGAACCCAGTATAAACTATTAATCATACATAATGTAACACTACTTTCTATTCATAGGCATTGAGATCTTAATGCATAATAAAATTAAACCTCGATGGGTTGCTAGTCTCTCGACTATATAAACGCCGTATAGTGACTTCTATTGCCTATTTTTATGACGTGTGCAGTATAATAATCAACCTACGCATTCTATGTTTTCTTTTCACAATTAGATTTTATAATGTTAAATGCGTGGACATTAGCAAGATGTTACATATGTAGATAAAATATATACCTGCATGGTGTTGCATATTATGTATATAAAATATTATTATCTTTATTGTAAAGGCCATACAAAAGTTGTTGAAATGTACATACATATGTATAAATCATAAACTTAGTATGCACTGGCGTATAGACGAACACAGAGCTAGTTGACGAGTGACGTTTTTTAATTTGTCATTATTATCTGTTAAATGAATGATTCCTTTGATTATTGCGATACGAAATATCACAATCAGGTACAGAATCATTATTGAAAAATTCAGTACTTCTTTTAAATAAAATAGGAGTAACACAAATAATAAAATAAGCCAACAGCGATATCGACAGCGTGATAGCTTGTGACGACTTGTCATTCAAAAAGAATTACAATAGCGTCTCGTTCGCTATCCCTTTCCTACTCGTGGCACTATCATAAAAGATTACATTCTCATTCGTACTCGTTGAACGTTTATATGCCAGTATATATACTAAGTGTATATACATATATGGTATATAGTTTCAGACCACAGCTGATGCTATATTTAGCAGTAAGCATTTGAACTTACATTTGGCAAAATAGAATTTATTTATAACGTGCTCATACAATTTTTGTCTTTATTTCTGTAAACCAAAATTATCAAAGTGCCTGATGTACTTATCGACTTAGGTTAATCAATTGTACTGTGTAATGTAGTCTTTTTTGTACATTGTAACTAGTATGTAGTAGGTGGCAAACGCGTATCAATTTTTAAGTGAGAACATTAATAAAATCAAGTAAAAATCCCCTCTGACTATCCCGTTAGGGATACAGCGCGAAAAAACATGGAAAAAGAATACGAAGTTAAATCTTAAGCTTAAAAAACCCCGACACAAAACCTTTAAAAAGCGATGAATTTCACTATTTTATCTGTTCCCTGAACGACTTATATTTAACAGTACAGTCAGTAAAATGCGTCGGAGACCGCTAAGATTTCATTTCTTATTATGATATTGTTTTCATAGTCGTTTCTTTTTTATAGTTTTCGCAAATAAGATTCAGGGCGACTTTTTGGCGGGAACGGGAGACATGAGGTTGTCATTTTATTTAGATTTTTGAGAGTTTTAAAGTACACAAATAATAGTATATTGTGTTCTAAAGTTCTGTGTAAGTGTAGGAATGGAGTAGGTTTAAATAAACATGTGTAGCTGAAATTATCGCGCTCTTCCAAGAAGTTCTTTATAACTTCAGTATACCCTGCTATCACTTTACTGGAGTAGTTTTACGTTATGAAAAAACTAATTTACTTGTGATTTTACTTATTATTACGTGACATTGGCAAATGCGCTAAACTGTGCGCCATGCCATAAAGGAAAAAAAAAGATTCAGGACTTAATACCTTGAGAATGAGCTACGAACATTCAGGAAAACTGTAGGTTTCAAATAACAAAACCGGAATCATGCAGTTTCTGCAATTATGCAGTTTCGTTATGCATATCATAAGAATGATATGCAACTATCGAACAATTATCGAATTGGTTAATTCTTGTGAGTGAGAATTAAATAAAACTTCGTGTAATAAACTGTATTCCTTGGTCCTTGGATGATTTGTATGACTTGCACGGAAAGATAAACTGTTAGCATTATCTATATTTTCTCTCTCTCCTAGATTAGTGTGGACGTATTGAAACCCGGAGTTTATTATTAAGTTATACATCACGCTAATTAGGTACCGTTAAATCGCTCATCACTGTAGTTTTGTGCCATGGAAAAACTTTAGAAACAAGATGGCGTCAGAAAATATTGCGTCATTAATACAAAAATTCCACCGTTTCTCCTTAATTTCACTCGGAATAGCCGCTTGTATGGAAATAAGAATATTTGGGTTACCAGATTTAAGGGGAAGCTTAACTGTACGCTTCCGGTATCTCCAGTATGTTTTTTATATTTTTTTGGCTGCTCGACGTGATTTATTGTGTAGCGCTTAAAGCTCTTAATTAAGTAATAACAGTAGTCTTATAAAGTGACTGCCAAAAAAGGTGTTGGTAATTGTAGATATAATAAAGCTCTTCTTTTGTACAATGTATTTGTTGCTTTTTTCATTAAGTTCATATAAATAATAAAGAGAATCACATCAGTAATAACGTATCCTCACTTTGTGTCTGGGATGTTATAAAATGAACTTCGGAGAAACATTTTTAAATTCTTATTCAATGCATCAAATTTACGAAAATCATTGATAATAATAGTCCACTAAATAGTCTGTATATGAAATTTACTAATCACAAAGATAAACGCTATATTACTTTGGGATACAGCGGACACTGACAATGAGACAAACCAGAGAGTGGTATAGCATATAGTATAATATAGTAGTATAATATATACTACATTTCGAAGAAAAAAATGAGTTTTATAAAATGCTGGGAACCCCAATGTAGAACTACAATTGTACTGTTTCACCAAAATCGACTCGCTGAAGTCGTGAAAAAAAAAGCTATTGCAATATTTTAACTATTGGTGAAGAAAGTATTTCGAAAAAATATTTTTATTTTAATTTAAAAAAGAACATGTTATTATAAAGTGTAATATATAATTTTCAATTACCCAAAATTGGTCTTGGTTTTTCAGTCGAAATTAAACTATAATAATTGTAAGTTCTTTTAGTTTTGGTATTCATGTTGTTGTGTTTGTTTGATCATGTGATCTTGAGCTTTTAGTTTTGGTCTTCGTAATGGTCTCATAGTTTTCAGCTTGGTCTTGTAGTTTTGGTCTTGTTGTTGTAATCTTCGGTTTGATCTCACAGTTGCGAGTTTGACCTTCGAGTCTTGGTTTATTTTTTAAATTTTAGTTTTGGAATTGGTATTGTAATCTTGGACTTTATATAAGAATTTTAAGAATCACTATTTTAAATGTGAGTTTAAAAATTAATTTTAACTTCTTTGAGGGAACTAAATACAGTAAAAACTAGTGGTTAATTGTTAAAATACTGCATGACCCAGTTACATCCGGTTATATCAAGTTTGGGTGGGTTTACTCCGGTTGGCTCCAGAATTCGCTTTCAATCACGTACATGTAGTTTGTCTTTTTACTTCATTTAACGAAAACTTGTGAATTTCAACTAACATGATTATTCTTTGTTACAAAAGAACGTTTTTAGGTTTACTTATCTGATGTTTTATTGTACTTACGTTGAATCTGTGTAGATTATAAAAAATTCTTCAGATTAAATATCTAAAACGGAAAATTAACGCGATTGTCTTTTACTTTGGCTTGACGTTTCGACCGAGTTGCCTTGGCCATGGCCTCAAGCAAACTTTTCAAAAGAATTTCAAAGGAGTTAGACTGTCCCGTTGGCACAGTGGCACATGCATCTGCTTTCCAAGCTAGGCACCCGGGTTCGATCCCCGGTGAGGTCAATTTAGGAAACGAACTTTTCTAAATTGCCTTGGAGTCTGGGTGTTACTGGGAACTCCCCTAGAGTTCGTTGTGTGGTACCCATAGTACAAGCTTACTGCTTAGTTTGGGGTCACGCAATTTGTGCAATTGTCTGAAGTATTTAAATTTTATTTAAAGTTTGCTTGAGACCACGACCTATGCATCTCGGAAAGTTCGAAACGTCAAGCCAAAATGAAAGGTAATCGCGTTAATTTTCCGTTTTAGATATGTTATAATGCACCGCAAAAGTTTAAAAGTTCATATTTATTCAGAATATTTTTAGAGTTTATTGTAAATCGAAGTTATAATCGAAAGTCAAACATACATTCAAACAAACTCAGTAACAAGGTATTTTTGATTGCAATGAGAAAAACTAAGCAAGATTCCTTCGACATTTTAGATTTTGCAATATCTGATATCAAATCAATTTATTCCAATGAAGATTCTACTTACAAATAACTGATATAAATTGATATGTAAAAAAAAACAATGAATCAAAAAATAAGTAAACAATTTGTTCATTAAAAAGCTCTTAAAGCTTCTGTTTTCATTGTTGGTAAGTTAAATAAGGATTGTTACGCCCACTAGCTCGGCAGCATCTTATATTTCGCTCCGGAATATATCAATTACAAAATTATTTATTAAATTTTACAAATATAATTGATCTCTTAAGCTCCTTCAATTTTCGAGACTAATTATCTACACATAGATTGAGATCTATTTAATAAATAGTTTTTGAATTTTGTTCAATTTAGGGCCGTAAGGTATGGTAGTTTAAACGAAGGAAGAGAGTTTAATCTTCTGTCTTCGATTATTTCGTAAGATCAATGGCAGTTAATCGATTACGAGCTGATTAAATTATTGAATATTGACAAAGAATCTTAAAAAGAACGAACGAACTGTGAACGAAACGAATAATATTACCGTAATGTGTAAAATATTAAACCAGGTTTTACTAATCCGTTCACTTTTTCCATTTGATATTAGGACAGTGGATTAAACTGTCGATCAAATTTTATCGTAGATTATGAAATCCATAGTTTTAACTGCTCTTGATCTTACAGTTACGTTCACAGTTAGTTCGTTCTTTTTAAGATTCTTTGTCAATATTCGATAATTTAATCTGCTCGTAATCGATTAACTGCCATTGATCTTACGAAATAATCGAAGACAGGCGATTAAATTCTCTTCCGTCGTTTAGATAGATAGATAGATAGATATGATTTATGTCGAGACCTCAACACAATACATGACACAACACAATACATCAGGTAAAGTCAAGAATAGATTTAAACATTACAGTAAAATACAATAACAAAATGCACACACAGAAACGAATTACAAAAGGTGACAAACGACAACGCTGTCAAGTGCTGTTTAAACTACCACGTGTCACGTTTAAACTACCATTGAACTTACGGCCCTTAGAGACGTAAAGTAGGCTATATTGTTTTTTTATCATTACTGTTTCGGGTGCGAGGATCTACATAGGGGTCTAGTAAGAAGATCAAAACCAATAAAAAGATTGGAGCTTGGATCAAGAAGCGTAATGGACGGAGCTATAATAAGTTGCCGCTCTTATTACCGTGTGTCAAACGAATTTTTGTGTCTCTTTCTATTTCATTGAATGTAACCACGAGTAAAACTGTTAGCTATAGTAAGTATGGCAACCTTACACTGTCAGTGTAATTCGTGTCTTCTCATGATCGACTTCACGTACATTACTGAAATAATCATTTGCAAAATACTTCAATCACAAATAAAAAAACTGGATACACAATCAACGCTCCAAAAATGTCCGAACCAAATGTGCGCTTAAAAGAGTGTTTGACCGCATTTAAGTTTTAATGGTATTCGAAAACGCTAACAACAAACATGTCAAAGTGCTCCTTCAAAAATTCAAATCAAAATGACATGCATAGCAACGCAAATAGATTATTTTAATTATATTTTATGCACGAGACGTGAGATTGTATTTTAAATATTTTATTTAACGAACTTCGTTTCAATGTCATGCAAGAATTGTTTACGAGCGTTTATAACCTTATGATTTGACAGTAAGGTCTACTTTAGATTAACACAATATTGCCGAAAATATATACGTCAATTCGGACAATAATTTGATTAAATTTTATAGGAGATTGTGAATCTAGTTCTTTATTTGTGATCGAAGGCAAAATACTAGTAAATCTTAAGTGTTTTGACTACAAGTATGCACAAAAATAAAAATATGTCATGTTCAGGTGTGTGTCGTTGTACTGTGACCCTTCCAGTAAAAGTCTAGAAACTTCGTCAACACAAACAAAACACGCTCTTTGTACGCTCTATCCATTTTGATTCTCGGTCCGAGGTTCGGAGTGTGACTGTTTCTTCTTTAACTAAAAAATTAATGTATTTGATTTTTTTAAAAGATAATTTGTCTTACAATCATCAGTGACATTTATTTATAAATAAGAACAGTACATCTATTTATAAATAAAAAAAATGATGAAAAAAGTGACATCGAAAATCAATAGTACAATTTTTCGTTTGCTCTAAAATTCCTTACCTACCTTTAAACATCCTTTAAAGGAAAAATAATACAAAATGGAACGGTCGTGAAATAAAAGTAATACTTATTATGAATATACGGTTACTTTATATTTACATTACCGAATAGTAAATACATCAATATACCTTTGTCCAAACCGTTGTCAATTCATATTAGTGACATGTGAGCAAGAATTGGAGATACTTACGTAGGTATCCTAGGATTCTCATATTATTTTCTATCAGTCAACGAAATACTTCTGGAAGCATACAATATTCCCTCTCGCAAGAGCATTACAATCTATATCATAAAGTCTAGCTTTGTTGTTTCTTTGACTATGAAAAATAGTCGTATTTAGGTCATGAGGCTACGAGTTCGCTAGAGAGGATTACGTTTGATAAATTGTTTTTCATTCTTTTCATAGTCCGTCTAGACTTATTGTTGTATGAACAAGAACAATAAATACGCAGCTAGCATCAGTGACCTTTTAACTTCAGCAAAACTAGGTTTGTCGGGTTTTATGCTTAATTAACTCGTTTGAATAACCTAGATTTTTTGTGTCAGTTACTACAAAAACAAGGTACATTATATTGTAGTAACTGACGAAATTAGACAACATCATCAGACATTCAGTTTTTTGGAACAACTTATTTTTACGTTATGATAAGTGAATTAAAAAAAACGTTTTACGTGTACGTTGGATCAGTACGTTATGTGTAATAGTAACTTCATTTTTGGAGATCTAATGTATTACTTAGGACATCTACAGCATTGATGCCAACTTTATTGTATAGTGGGGCCTGGATATGTCTGAAATAGAATGAAATAGTCACATACAGCGGAAATGTCATCTTTCGGAAATATGTGTGGGTATAGTGAGACTTGGATATGCGAAATCGAGTGAAAGATAAATGCTGTGGAAATGTGATTGTTGAGAAATATGCACGGTGTCTCTTTGCGGACAAACTCTGGAAGTACACCGTATGGAAGTTATAGAGGATAGTGTTATTATTAAAATGCAGAAAGGAATGCTTATAGATCGTTTGGGCACATAGAATAGGATGATAGTTTACGAAGAAAACTTACAGAGCGTAAGTGGTGACAGAAGCCAAGAAAGACCACGGCTGACTTAGGAAGGTTACTGAATAGTCAATGTGAAGAGAATGATGAGTTTAAGAAGGCGAAAGAAGTGTGTAGGACTGCAATGCTTGGCACTGCATCGTTACTTATTATCCAGTTAGGAATACAGCGTGAGTATATATATGATTGTACGAGTACGTACACAGGTTTGTATGTATATATATGTATGTATACGGATTTTCATTAAATTTTTCCCTGAAACTGTATCTTAGGTTTCATATTCTCTGATTGTTTTAAAAAATACAGGTCTAATAGTAAAAGAAGTAGTGTAAATTCCAATTTTGACATTCATACCGAATGTAAACCCACATTGACAAAATGCATCACTATGCAAAAAGATTTTGCGGATGGTTGGACTATTTGAACCAAACATACAATGAAAAAATACTTTAGTCGATTTCATAAGTTTTACTAAACTCGCGGGTTAATTTCGGCCTAACACACCAACATTGTTGTTTCACTAAACTTATTTACTAATTAATACACTAATTTTTAAATATTTACAAAACTGTTAGGATAATTAACAAATTTGTTAAGTAATATTAACTAAGGTAGGTCCGATGCACATCATCTACATTCTCTTAGACTAAACTCTTTAGTCAATTTAACACAAACATTTCTAGATTTTATTATGTGATAAATTCCTGAAAACCTTAGCTATTTTCAGCTCAAACTCCAAAAACCACCAATCGACACGTGTCGACAGCATATGCTGGTTAGCTGACCGAATCTGATCACTGGAATATCCTGAGGATGCTTCTTTGAGAGGCGAAACACGTGTCGATTGGTGGTTTTTGGAGTTTGAGCGGAAAATAGCTTAGGTTTTCAGGAATTTATCACATGAAATGGATTTCCGCAAAGTAACACCTGAGTCTGTGCACAATTTTATTATGTTAGAAGGTGTAACTCCAATCTTTTTATTTCGTAAATTGAACATTCGTGATATTGTAAAAATAATTAATACTTTAGTGAACCCTCGGAATTTAAGTAAAGTATTTTTTCAGTGTAACTAAGATTTAAAAACTGTAGCTTTAAAAATAAATTCCATACATGTAATTGAGGGATGAAAAAAATTAATAAAATAAATAAAATAAAGATTTGTTAACTCCCGTCGAAATAACACTACACTTTGTACTTTTTTATACTTTTAAGTTTATTAACCACACAGTTCTTACACAATTGTATCAACAGAATATGAGCACACTTGACGACATCTTAACAAAAACTGCCTTATTCCAAAAATTACTCTGAGAGAATGAGTCGTCTACCTCCAACTATTTTTGTCGTCACATTGTTATGTTGCCAAATGCAAAAATATAATTTTTATTATTTAAAGACATTACTTACTATCTTTGTTTTTATGATTGTTAACAGATTTATAGATCCGGGGCTTAGCAAAGCAAAAGATCTAACCCGTATCTGTCTTGTGGGGTCGGCATTATGAGTGAGAGAGTGCTTGTGGGGCCTGTGACGTGAAGGGTGGAAAAGGTGTCTGTTTTGCGAAAAGAGGTTAAAGAAACTTGCTTGTTTTAAGACAGTTCCAAGCTCTGAAAAGGGATAAATTTAAAAGAATTTTAATGTTGACTATAAATATTCTATTTATTGCTATAAAAACTACTACAATTTATTGCTATAAAAAATATAATTGCTTTGCAATAAAATGTTACAATAGTGTTACCGTTTCGCAAATATAATGACAATAAAATAATTGAATGTTGAAAAAAAATTAAAGTGTATGGTAATTTTAACTTTTAAAATATATCTATGATATTAAATCGAAATATTGATGTAACATATTCGCCGATTTTTATGAAAATAAGCAGAACGTTTAAAGAAATTCTGTAATATATGTAAGATGGTTTTTATCGAATGAAGCACCAATGGCCGTTAGCTGCAGATATTGAAAATACAAATTAAAGAATAAACTCGATATAAAGTATTTATTTGAATCCACTAGAGAAATTTCATTTCAAGAAATAAATAGTACTATGTACTAGGTCACCACGGTTTATCCTGTTTACGTAGTGCGGGCCGCATGTCACGACATGCTGCCTTGAATGACGTCATTCGGCGGGCTCTTGTCGCCGCTGGCGTTCCTGCAGTCTTAGAGCCTGTAGGTATTGTGCGCAGCGACGGCAGGAGACCGGATGGTTTGACGCTCATTCCTTGGAAACTTGGAAGATCGCTGGTGTGGGATGCCACTTGTGTCGATACACTTGCTGTTTTCCATGTGGCGGCGACTTCCAAGTCAGCAGGTGCCGCGGCCAGCACTGCCGAGAACTTGAAGCGGCGTAAGTATGCGACTCTCTCTGAGAGTTTCATATTTACGCCCTTTGCAGTCGAAACTTTGGGTCCCTGGAGCCCCGAAGCCCATCGACTGGTTTCTGATATTTGTAAGAGACTGGTCGAGGCCTCGGGAGACCGCCGGGCTGGCAGCTTCTTCCGCCAACGAATCAGTTTGGCTATTCAAAGAGGCAAGTCTGCTAGGTACCTTGAGCAATGACAGCTTTCTAAGCGGCAACTTTGAGGAAGTTTATTATTTAAGATAATGTGTAGTTTTAAGTTTGTAAATATTAACATATGTATGTACTTTTTATTAATAAATATAAAAAAAAAGAAATAAATTATTATTAATTTAATTTAATTTTAATATTCATTAGGCGAAATGACGAAAATAGAACGCTTATAACTTTATCATTGACTGCCTACTTGCTTGTTTGTCACTGTGTGTAGATATATCTAGCCGAGTGTACACGATTTGTACAATCACCTATCTACTAAGCTATCTATAGTATTGAATACGTCATGATACAGAGACGTTAATTTGGTAACCAAAATCCAGAAATGGGAAACAGAAATATTCAGTTCAATTTTTTTAAATATCTTTTTAAATTGAACTTTTAATTTGAAATTACTGGGAAATCCTTTATATAATATACGTGTCCGACACATGCTTTGCCAGTTTTTTCTCTGTTTTCGGTTCATACTGCATTATGTGTGGTTACAAATTCTTAAATAAATAAATATTACTGAACCTCATATCTGCGATCTGTTTCGAAAAACGTTCACTTTCAATATTTTATAACACAGTCAGATTTAGTGAACACCAGTGAAAGTGGGGTAATTGTTTAATTTTTTTTAGGAAAGGGAGCAATTAACTCCCCTAATGGAAAGTGATAACCGTCGCCCATGGACACCTGCAACGTCCGGGTAATCATGGGTGCGTTGCCGGCCTTTAGGGAAAGGAGAAAAAGGCGGATAAGGGGGGAGATGGCTGCGCCCATAATTTCTATGGTATTGGAAACTAACTTAAAAACTTCGATATTGTATAGATTCAGGTGTTACTTTGCGGAAATCCATCGCATGTGATAAATTCCTAAAATCTTTAGCTATCTTCCGCTCAAACTCTAAAAATCACCAATCGACACGTGTTTCGCCTCTCAACGAAGCATCCTCAGGATATAAAACTTCGCTATTTTACGTTCGTGTAAAAACAAGTGGTACATTTTGTTCTTTGTGATCGTGCAGTAAGTTTTAACGTTGTATTACAATAAGTATCCATTAATAAATGGGTTGAATGCGAATTGGAATCCGTGCATAAGTTTTTATACCACATTTCTTAACGTTTGTACGACCTATGATATTGAATTTTCTTCGTATACTTTAAATAAGGCTTTATATTTCCAGAAATTTCAAAAACCTGGTCCATTGTCATATCGAATTCGAGGCTCCACATACAAAACAATGTTGTACTGAAATAATTATTTGCAAAATTATAGTAAGCCTTCAGTGTTTTGTCTACTAGTATTCACGAAAATAAAAATATCTCACGTTCAGCCGTGTATTGTTTTACTGTGATCCTTTCCTTATAGTCACGCACATTAGTACAAGTCTAGAAACCTCATGCCAACAAAGAACGGACACGTTCTTAAAGTAAAAAGTCCGTTCCTTATGATTGTTTGTCCAAGAAGTACGAAAAATAGTTGATCAACAAGTCATCGTTAGTCTGTATCACTTATAGATTCGAATACCAGTCGATCGATTGAGCTTAAAATGAGTTTGGCACAGTATTGCAAATGTTCAGAAAGTAATTCGAGCGACAATTTCTCCGAAATCTACGCGGACGATGTTACGGGCAGGTAAATTATGAAAAATAATGATAAAAATGACTCGAAAATCATTATTCTGCCGTCTTCTCCAGCTACTGCGCTTGAAATTCGAATCTGTTACGAGAATATTGCATCAAAGTTGAAAGCTTTCCTTTTCATCAAAATGTGATTGAAGAGGGCCTCCTTTTCAAATCCAAACTTCATTACGTAACTTGATTTGAAGTCCTACTGAACAGACCACAATTGAATTAGGAGTAATCTGTGAACTTCGTAGACTGCATCAATTATTCATGTAGACTAGTCTAGATCTGTTGTACTTTGATCAACGTATTATTGGTCGTGTTGTTTTTTGAAGCTTTTTGTACATCTGATTTTGTTATGAAAAGAAATAAAAAATATTATTTAATATCTAGAATGTTTAACTTCAAGTTTGTAAACATAAAGTTTAGGATTTATATGTACTTTTTTGTTATTAATAAATAATTATACATTATTATATTGTGTTCGAAGGTGTAGGTAACTGACCTATTATAATAATTTATTTCGTTATTTTTTAAAAATCTAATTAAAAGATATGTTTAATCATGAACAAAACTACTAGAAAATGTTCTAAACACAATAGTTATGTTTTCTTTTTTTTTTAAATTCTGCTTCCCCTGACTTATTATCTATCAAGGAGCTTGTCCATCTTTTGAGTCTTCTATCCTATTCCCTTTTATATTCTCTCCATTCTCTTATCCTTTTCTCTCCATTTTTCTCTTTCTTTTCATCCCTTATTCTTTGCCGATTAGGATTTTTATCTTAATATAGGCATATTATCCATATAATATAAGAAAAAAGAATGAATATAAAGATAAGATTATCTTAATTTTCTATTTATCTTTTCTTAATCTATTCCGATTTCATTCTTTTCTCTTTTACAATTTTTACTTATTATTAATTATATCTCATTTCTTCTACACCTTTATTAATCTATTACATTTTATCATTTATTTAATGTTGTACTAGTTACCTCTAACTGAATTACTCCTATTTTCTCAATAAACAAGTAATTTTTCACAATTGTATTCAAAACTCAAATTATTTATTTTATTATCTAATCGTGTTATTATCTAAAGCATGTTAAAAATTAGTGGTCGTTTGTTTGTTCGCATTTTATGGGGTACCATATCGTTCATGCGATTGTGAAGACATTTAGTGTGATAGCTTGGAATCCTGAAGAAGGATATAGACTATTTTAAAAATAAAAACGCGGACTAAGTCCCTGCCATCAGGTAGTTATTAATATATTATAATGCGCCCCGGTTTCGCATGGGTAAAATTTTTTTTGAAAATAAAATACAGTTTATGTTATTTGCTGATAATGTAGCTTTCTACAGGTGAAAAAATTTTTTAAGTCGGTTGAGTAGTTTATGAGTTTATCCATTAAATACAAACAAGCGAAGCTTGCCTCTTTATATTGTTAGTGTAGATATAAAACAATTTAAATAATTAGTGATGTTAGGCAGGCTACCCAAAGACCCCGACAGTTGTGACATAGACCCCTCGAAGTGCACGGACCTCTGAAAAGGCCGGTCCTAAAACTAAAATTAAAATTCTATTTTAGACGTTCGCTGGAACTATTTTGACAAGCTTTTATTTTGCTCGACTTATTAGTATGTGTGGATTAAATACGACTCAATTTTAAAGAAGTTTAATTTAACAAACTCAGCTAAAATTTTACATACACTTTGGGGGCTGATGACTATACAAACTAGAAAAAGCTTGTTATCAGTAATCAAAATGTTCTTTTTATATGTAGCTTATAAAATTGTGCCAATTTTCAGTTGTTTAATTCAATTATACTCCGAGAAAAACGTCTGTGATAAATAATACAAAAATATAGAAAAAAAGTTATATTTCATTGCTGTTTTAAATAAAGTTGAGACATAGTTGTCCTTATGTGATACGTACATAGTATATAGTATATTGTATGCCGTTAAGTACGTGTCCAGGAACTTTCGGAACATCCCTCAGGATGAGCTATAACGTTGTGCCAACTACACTTTTTATGGGAAGTTACGTTACTTATAACATTCCACATTTCAATGTAGTTCTTTAAGAAATAAATTGCTGAAAGTGTACACATTCTGTTAACGAGAGCAGTGGATAATTTTGGTTTTCAAAATATTATATGTGTTTAATTTTACCGTCCGCTGAAGATAGTAACACCACATATTAGAACTGTTACTTAGTTTCCGTTTAATATTTGCAAAAATGAAGAAAGGACTGTTTAGGGATCGGACACGTAGAAAGAATGAGTGATGAAAGACTGACGAAGAAAATCTGCAGAGCGAATGTGAGTGGAAAGCCAAGGAAGACCAAGGGTGACTTACAAAGTTCGAATAGCCAGAGTGTTAGCTGACGGAAATGTCAAAAGCACCTGCGTACCTAGGGGAAATTGCGACGAAAATGATAAGATTTGTGGAGGCGAAAGAACTATGTAAGGGTCGCGAAGCTTGGCGCTCCGTCTTCTCTGACTATCCCGTTGGGGATATAGCGTACAGATATATAGTCGAAGCGTATCTCAGAAACTATTACAAAGATTACAATCTCTGCAATTTTAACGACGCTTCGAGAAGCAAATCACGTCTCAATCAACAAGTTATAAGTTTTGAGCGGAAGATAGATATCTAGTTAGAAAAATACATATACGCAAATGACCAGATGAATTTTGGCCAAGTAACACCTAAATGTATACAACTAATAAAAAGATCGTTACATCATCTAGAAAGATCGATAGAGAAATATAAACTTAGTAGTTTCACAATTATAGGAGGGCCACGACCTCAGCGCTCGCGCGTCTTGCGTCTTGCGTTTGCGACCGCGGAGAGAATTATTGTAAGAAGTTGTTTAGTGCATGCCATGAGCCCATGAGTCGCAGCGGCGAGAGGGAGCGATGCGGTGGCACGCTCTAAACAACTTCTTACAATTATTCTCTCCGCGGTCGTGGCCCTCTTCTTAGAAATCAAAATTGATTGTATATGGCTTAGCTGCCTTTTAGTTAATGGACTAAAATAAAACTTGAATTAGGGGTCCGCTTTTCAACGTTAGAGGACTCCTATCCGGTTTTAGGGGTTCGTTAAGTATTAGGGGACTTTCGTGAAATCGGGAATAAGCCTATTAGACTTGCAGAGAATTTGTGTATAGAAATAAAGATCCGCTGACGTTGAAAAATCATCGTTATGGGACCCCTATCAGGTTTTAGGGGTTTGCTAAGTATTAGGTGACAATGGTGAAATCGGGCATAAACCTACCAGGCTTACAGAGAATTTGTGTAAAAAAGGACGACTCCCGCTCCTGATATGATTAAATTGCCTATTGGTCGAATACGTAGAGTTTTGACGCAGCATAATAAAAATGTGTTTAGACGCAGACACATTTACGTCAAATAGTCTAAAAAACGACTGAGAGAGACGGACAGATTTTTTTATTTTTACGGGACTGGACTTATCGATTTTTAAAGGGGATTAACCTAGTCACATTATATTGAACTACGTTTCCTTCCTTCTCTTTCAGAACAGTTCGGTAAATTGGAAGATTTTTTTATTTTTCTGTCTTTATAACATGGCGCGCAGTTTAGCGCATTTGCTAATTTCACGTATTAATAAGTAGAATCACAAGTATATTCGTTTTTTCTTGTCGTAAAACTCCTCCAGTAACGTGAGAGTAGGCTTTACTGAAGTTATAAAGGACTTCTTGGAAGAGCGTGAAAACTTCAGCTACACATGTTTATTTAGACCTACTCCATTCTTACACACATTATACTATCACTGTTTTACTTTAAAGCTACCAAAAATGTAAAAAATAGAAAATCTAAATAAAATGACAACCTTACTTCTCCCGTTCCCGACAAAAAGTCTCGTAGACTGTTAGCTATCGTTAATATCGGTGATTAAATGTTACAATTATAATCATCAATAGATGGCAGCACTGTCATTTGTGAATTTGAAAACCGCGAATAAATTACCGGAAGTGGCAACATTTACAAAGAACAGTGTTGCGGTACATTAATGATTACGATTGTAAATTCAATTCACGGATATTAACAATAGCTAAGAAATGGTATCTTCACTGACTGTTCCAATAATTCTTATCTCTGTGAAAACTTTTTTACTTTTCTGTTGGCCGATATTGATAGCAACTGAGAACCATCGAGAAATGAGGTTACCCTATCGAAATTTTATCTCAATGGATCCTCGATTCAGAAGTAGAAGGCTGATATGTTTCGGTTTACCCTAATTCAAGTTTTTATTTATTATCGTAACGTAATCTTATTGCGATTAAAATCAAAGTCGTAAGATTAAAGTCCACTATGTATTAATAAAAACTTGCAAACAAGGTGGAATAACTGTAACTAGTAGTTGACCGGTGGTTGTAACTATTATTTTTTTAATACTTTCTACATACATACATACATATCTTCACGCTGTATCCCTAACGGGGTAGTCAGAGAGGTCGGAACGCTAAGCGTCGCGGTCCTTACATACTTCTTTCGCTTCCTCAAATGTCATCATTCTCCTCACACCTTTTCGCCTAAGTATGCGAGTACTTTTAACATTTCCGTCGGCTAACACTCTGATCTTCATAAGTCAGCCTTGGACTTCCTTGGCTTTTTTTACCACTCACTTTCGCTCTATAGATTTTCTTCGTCAGTCTTTCATCACTCAATCTTTCCATGTACTAATATAGTACTAAAATAGTACTTCCTCATTTTTATTTTTCTATTTCGCAAATAATTATTTCAGAACTGCAATATTTTATACGTTAAATTGGTCATGAGTTGACACGAGTTGTACCGACGGTGCGTGGTTGCCATGTTTAATATATCCAACTGTTTCACTCGTGTCACTATCAATGAGTTAGAAAGAGACACCAAAATTCGTTTGATACACGGTGATAAGAGCGGGAACTCATTATGGCTTCGTTCATTGTCATTCTTGGTCCGAGGTTAGGAGTGATAGAGACGGATTCTTATTTAAACCGACTAACTTAAACTGCCTGTCTGCCTGAATATGGCGTGGAGGGCTCCTTACTGCAGGCTGTGAGGTCATTATATAGAGACCACAGAGCCTGTGTAAGGATAGGCGGGCACATGTCGCCCTGGTTTGAAGTCTGTTCTGGTGTCAGACAGGGCTGCGTGATGTCTGCCTGGCTATTGGTGCTGTATTTGGACAGTTGCCTCCAGAGATTGAAAGGTAATATGAGTGGTATGGGATGTGGTGACACAGTGGTAAACTGCCTATTGTACGCTGACGATGCTGTGCTAATAGCACCATCAGAAGCAGAGTTGCAGACACTAGTCACGTGCATGAAAGAAGATTGTGAAGTAAAAGGATTGAAAATGAATGTGAACAAAACTAAGGTTCTGGTGTTTGAAAGAGAAGCGGTACAAACGAGATGTGTGATTTGTGTAAATGGAAAACGTCTAGAACAGGTGAATGAAATTGTGTACCTGGGGAGTGCGTTTTCGAGGGATGGAAGATGTGAGTTGGATGTGGAGAGACGGGTAGCAGCTGGCAATAAAGTGAACGGTGCTCTGTCCGCATTAGTGGGTAGTGTGAATATATCTAACACTGCTAAAATGGCCATCCACAATGCGGTGTTGGTGCCAACTTTGTTGTACGGTAGTGAGGCCTGGATATGCCCAAAATCGAGTGAAAGTATGTTAAATGCTGTGGAGATGCGGTCTTTCAGAAATATGTGCGGTGTCACGCTTGCTGACAGGATAAGCAATGATGAGATACGCAGTATGACAGGGTCGCACAACAGTGTTATTGTAAAAATGAAGAAAGGAATGCTTAGATGGTTCGGGCACATGGAAAGAATGAGTGATGAAAGACTGACGAAGAAAATATACAGAGTGAAAGTGAGTGGTAAAAGAAGCCAAGGAAGACCAAGGCTGACTTATGAAGATCAAATAGCCAGAGTGTTAGCAGACGGAAATGTCAAAAGCACTCGCATACCTAGGCGAAAATGTGTGAGGAGAATGATGAGATTTGAGGAAGCGAAAGAGGTGTGTAAGGACCGCGACTCCTGGCGCTCCGTCCTCTCTGACTACCCCGTTGGGGATACAGCGTGAAGTTATGTTATGTTATGTTAACTTAAACTGATTAACTTTAAATTATACTTATTATTTTAGTTATTTCGATGACATTTTGTCTTCTTACATTTATTTTTAAGCACATCCTACCCTCGCTCATTTTATCTATCACCGAGGTGTGCTGGAAGAAATCTCTTAAAGAGCATAAGCATTGCCTTTTGTCATTGTTATTTTTTTTGACTACTGTTTTTGTGTACTTTTTTGTGGAAATAAATTAAAAAAATTCTTCCCCCCTTTCCTTCCCCCGTACACATATTTACATTTGAGTTTAAAAGCGAATAACTATTATTTTTCTCAGTGTATTTTTAATAATTTTTCACAGTGGTGTTCACGATTATGAAATTCTATGCTTCGGTTAAAAGGTAAAAGGAAAACTTACATAATTAATATACTTATACAAATGTTCTAATAAAATAATTAATACACTTGTAACATTAGCGGCATTTCCGCGTTGTATTGCTATGGACAATCTTTGCGCCAAGCAGGTCCCGGCGCGAGGGTCAAAAGTATCCTCCTTAAGTCGAAGCGCTAAGGGTGTACACAGACGGACCGCATTTCAACTGCAATCCAACCGCAAATTGCTGTTCAAGTGCAGTTTCAATGCAGTTGACACGACTGCAATAGAACTGCAAACCAAACGCGCAGTCTGATTGCAGTTCAATTGCAGTCGGCGTGCAGTCGTGTGAACTGCACACCGACTGCAATCGAACTGCACGTCTGTATACCAACCGTGCAGTTCTATTGCAGTCGTGTCAAATGTAAAGTAGTGCGGGCGGGTGGGTATGGTGCAGTTCAAGTGCAGTTTGAATGCAATTGTTGTTGACAGTTGACACGACTGCAATAGAACTGCAAACCAACCGTGCAGTTCGATTGCAGTCGGTGTGCAGTTCACACGACTGCAATTGAACTGCAATCGGACTACGCGTTTGGTTTGCAGTTCTATTGCGGTCGTGTCAACTGCATTCAAATTGCACTTGAACTGCAATTTGCGGTTGGATTGCAGTTGAAATGCGGTTCGTCTGTGTACACCCTAAGTCAATGATAAATTTTTTGGCATCGTTTGCCTAGCAGCCTAGAGTTTCTACTGCTAACGGGACAAACAAATATTTATTTGTGAGCTCAGCGTACTTCGGTTTTTTATTTGTTGTTTTGAGTAGTTATGCGCCATACTCGTCTAGGGGCGGCAATATGTGACTAGCATATTATTAGCCATGCTTAATTTTTTGTTAAAAGCTTATTTATTATTATATTTGTGTATTATAAATTTAATGACAATACACTTATACATATAAATAGTCAACGGAATTAATAATTTGAACTACAATGCACTGTATTTTTAGTTCTAACTATATGTGCATTGTTTATTCCTAACTAGCTATGCCCGGGCACGCTTTGCTGTGACTCAGTAGTTAATATATTATTTTTCGCGAGTTTATAGTCTCGAGTTCATACAGAAATCTCAGAAAATAGGACGTTCAGTTTTTCCTGAATTGAAAACTTTTTTTAAAATTTTTGAAATTTTCTTTCCATAAAAACCTAATCCGGATTATTACCAACATTATAAAACAAAAAATAGCCAAATCAGCCCAGCCGTTCTTAAGTGATGCGCTAGCAACGAACAGTAGGTATTTCATTCTTATTTATATAGATATAGATTAAATACACTGCAATGAATACACTTATATGAAGATCAAATAGCTAGGTGTTAGCCGACGGAAATGTCAAAAGCATTCATATACCTAGGCGAAAATGTGTGAGGAGAATGATGAGATTTGAGGAAGTGAAAGAAGTATGTAAGGATCGTGACGCTTGGCGCTCCGTCCTCTCTGACTACCCCGTTGGGGATACGACGTGAAGATATGTTTGTATGTGTATGAATACACTTTTGTTGTCGAAAATTATGTTTTTTAAGAGCGATATTTATATATTAATAATTATTGTTTTTAAAAATCTCTGGTTCGATATGAGTTCAGACATTTTAATAGAACTTTCGGCCGAATTTGGTATTATTTTTAATTATTTATTTCGTATTTGATAAATATTTATTTATTTTGAATTTATTATTAAGCATATTTGGCTATTCTTTTGTACTACTCTACTTTTGTACTCATTACATCTCTCTGCCATAACAACTTCTCGTTCGCGCATCCGTGCGTAATATTGAGTAATTACAAAACCAAAAGGTTTAATAGTTGGATTCTAAAAAGCTTTTAAGTATAAAAATTTCTCTTGTTCTAGATATAACTCCAAGCTGACGACCCTAGCTCTACCTTCAGTGATATTCGAGCCCAAATTCCGAGGGTCAGTTCGAAATCTGGTTTATTCTGACCTACCTGGACAGCCACCCCGAAGACAGGAATTGCGGCATTCGCGCGATTTAAAGGTAAGTAAGCCAAAATGGTTAAAACTCTTATAGTTTCGCAATCTTTTACTGACTGTCCGTATTTCTCAGCCAATACATTGTCATCTTTACATTTAGTGAAAATACGTAGATTTTATTAAATAAAACTACTGGATCCGATAGATGTTGTCCAGCACAAACGTCGACTTGCTAAAAAAAATTCCTCGAACCCAATTGCAGCGCCACTTACCAGGTCCAATTGTGAATTTAAACCATCCAGGTACCCACTCATATACACAAAAAATTTCATCAAAATCGGTCCAGCCGTTTAGGAGGAGTTCAGTGACATACACATGTACAGAAGATTCGTATATATATATATATATATATATAGTATATGTGTTATATATGTATTATAGTCTCAATAGGTATATATATACCTATTGAGACTATTGACAGAGTTTTTGTGCATAATGATTTATACTGAAGTTACTTTGTAGTTAGAGGTATTATGTTTCGGTGAATATGAAGATTTCGAGACATTTGTTTTCGCAAGTGAAACACGGTAATATTTTGATTCGATTTATATTAACACTAGTAGTCTGTCCGGACTTCGCCCGGGTCGAATAATATCTATATAGCCCGTGTCCATCTGGAATAATGTACTTTTCAAATGGTAAAAGAATTATACAAATAGCTGTAGTTCCGGAGATTACCCTCCACATATAAACTTACTAAATCCGCTGTCTCTATAATATTAGTGTACATTTTAAATCGTAGTTTAGTACATGAATATCTATATGTATATACGAGTATAATATGTATGTACATTTATACATAATCGCTTATCTACATAGAGAGAGACGTACATTGTTCCTATTGTTTTCATGGTGCAATAAAAGTGCTGCAGTGAGAGTCTGTGAAAGCTTTCACAGTTACTATTTCAATAGAAATCGCTTGCATCTGATATAATTTAAAATTACTTCCAACAATATATTCCATAAACATCTCTATTCCCCTCATCGTTACTGTTGTTGCGTTTATATCACGATTTGTTGTGTTCCGTTCTGTTTTAACAACAAAGCTCAAATTTCAGTGCGCCGTAATGTAAAAATGCGTTTAGTAAATCCAACAAACAAATTCCGTTGAACGTAGCTTGGTGTTTGTGTTAATACATGAGCGATAGCGGGTAGGGGATTGGAAGATATGGAACGTTCTGGAAGACTACAGATACTTTTTGACTGTTTAGTATATTATACAAACGCAATCACAACATTTTATTAGATGTTACTACTAAGTTATAAAAATAGTTCCAAATAATCTACAATTATAATAACTGGTTAAGAGAATGTAGGATATGTATTAACTTGTAGAGTACCACGATCTCGATTAACTCAGAAGTGAAATAAAAAAATAATGTGTCAAAAATATCTTCGTGAAAATACCCATTATTGCAGTGACACAAATGGACAGATGGACAAACAGACAAACAGTTTTAGCTTTTTTGGCTAGTACAAAGATAAATAAGAAAAATATAAAAAATAAATTAAAACAATATTTTCATTATGATGCAAAAAGTGTTGGAAATTTGGTGTATATCGCGAAAGTGAGCGCATCGCAGTTTTTTTCGTTGTTTATCTGCAGTATTTGCATGTAATAAATAAGAATCCATAATTATAGTTACCCACATTTAGAAAGTTATTATGTAAGTTACTTTATAGACTTAGTGAATATAAAGTTTTGTGTTTACTTGAGGAACACAGTAAAAGAAAGCGTAAATGGTTTTGAATTGTGCAGCAAGTTCTTCAAAAAATGTATTATAATCTGCCTTAAAGTAAATAAAAAAAGACTGACTTCTTAACTGTCATAGGCTGAATTTCAAATCGATTACGAGGTGACTTTGATACTAAAGCACTGAAAATGCTTTTCAGAAGTCAATGTGAGGTGCTTCATCCAAACATCACAAAATAAAAAAAAATTATAATATTTTTATAACATTAACGATCAATTTCGAGTTCATTGTAGCTTTAGCTGTATAACTTTTCTTCACACTTACTTTGAAGTACTATTTAAAGAAATAACAATGGATGTTATAATCGCTCTGCTCCTATCGCTTTCGTCGCGTCTTGAATATAATATAGCGTGGTTCTGACCGCAGCATAAATTATTTACGGGGCTGCGTGCACGTACGTGGCTGTCGACTCGGAATTGCTTCATCTTTTTGTGGAAGAAAACGGGGTTTGTTCCTTAGGAAAATATAGTTATTTCTCACTGGCTCTAAGGATTCTTTTAGTGATGGTCTGTGCAGTCACTTGTGAGATTTCGTTGAGCAACATTTGAAGATTTCATGTTTAATGTAAGATATTTTTCATGTACAAATAGATTGATAGCCAGCCGTTATTAAATGAAACGTGTAAATTTTTTATACCACGAGGAAAACGAATTATTTTATATTACAAAAATTATTTTGAAACTTTATTTAGTAGGCTTGAACTTAAAATCATGCAATTAAAAGTTTTACATTAATTGCGAATTCTATTTATACCTGTGTGTACACTACTTTATTTCTTTCGTACTTGTTGAGAAAATTGTACCTGATTTTCTTGCTTATTTTTCTAAACACAGGTTTTGCCCAAGGTACTTTAATTTATTTTAAAGGCTTAGAAAACGTGGATACGTTTCTAGTATGATAACTTTATGCAATACATATTAATCGAATGCTTATTGACATTCACAAGTGACCTTTTATTCAACATTGGTAAACGTTATTTATATAACTTCGATATATTATATCTAAAGCTCGCGCAACATTGAAAGGGTCAGACACGTCTAAAAATGGCTTCGTTATTTCGACGAGATGCTTTTTCTCGGCAAATTCGCGTAGGTTGCCAGCAAAGTCTTCAAAGCGAAATCTGATTTATGTTACCTTTTTATAAATAGAATTACTTACTATGTCGTCCAGAGCACCAGTAATGAAATATCAATCAATATATTGGAATTTCGACCTAAGTAAAACAAAGATTAAAAATAATATTGTTTTATTATGTGTTATGGCACAGAATTATTGCTCATTTTGATCTTATGTCTCACTACAATGGATGTGATTAAGCACTACAGATTGTAAAGGAGATAGGTTAAGCTTTGGGGAAGGATTTAGGCTACGTAGTCAAAATCAAAATCAAATTAATTTAATCAAGTAAACCCAATAACAAGATGTTTTTGTAAGGCAAATCTACTTTAGTTCGGGTCAAAAAGAAGACTTGCACATTGAGAAGAACCGACAAGAAATTCAGTCAGGTATTATTTTTTAACATCATTTTACAATAGTTTTATTAAAATACAATGTTCAGAAAGCTAGTAAGTGCATGTGCAGAGAAAACTTTTCCAGACGATGTTTTCTCTTAAATGAAATCGTTTATATAGTACGAGTATCTAATCAGTACGCGTTTTATGCGTTATAATTATAACAAATCAAAATTGTTTTCCGTTAATTGAGCAATTCCTGAGTTTATTATAAAAACGAACACAGTTACCCAAAAATGAAATATTTTATTTACATAATTTAAATTTTGGCATAACTAATTTATTACGACCTCGGGTTTCCATACCATTAATATCGCCTTTCTTTTTAGACAAATCTATATTTTTTTTCGCATACATAATAATTTCAAAGATGTATAAGGACGGCAAGGTGAGAACATCGATGTCTTTAAAACGATGTTTTTGTGATTCTCGTGCATTCATACTGTAGATGGCACGTATTGCTCTTTTTTGTAAAATAAAAATATAATTAATACGCGCTGCTGATCCCCACAGCAGAAGGCCATAGAACATTAGACTATGGAAATATGCGAAGTACACCAGCCTAGCCGTATCCACATCTGTCAATTGCCTAATGTGTCTAATGGCATATCTCGCGGAACCTAGCTTACTAGCCAAAGCCCCGATGTCGTCCGCCCACTGTAACTTGTGTTAGCTACGATAAAATTAAATAATAAGTTAGATATTTATAGCAATGGAACACCCTAAACTTTTACATAAATTATCGATTAATCGATTAATATTAGTATTTAATATCAATTAATAATTAATCAATTTGTATTCAAACACTTCGTGCTGCAGTCGTGTAAGTAAAAAGCAATAGAGAGGCATGGAACGCTCGAGTTGTTACTTATATAATCTCGAGCTGTAGTGGGAACAAGCCGTCAGTCGTTCTTTTCTATGACGTCGCGAACACCGTCGCTCTCTGCTGGCGGGCGTCAATGTTCCCCTTTATGTTTATTCGTCGGTGTTGCTAACACTTGTTATCTACTGTTAATCCAAGAAAACTGGCCGACTTAACTAATTCTAATTGTTTCCCACCCAGTTCTATTTTATCGTGAATTCTGTGTACATTAGAAAGGGAAAATTTAATATGTTTAGTTTTTTGTGTATTTAATAGCAAATTATTGGCAGCGAACCATCTCGAGACATCTGTTAGGATCCTGTTTACCTAAATAATATCTAGATCCTTTCTGTCTAATTTAAATAACAATGAATTGTCAACAACAAATAATACTGTTTCGCATAAGTCCCTGAGCGTAAATAGGATCATTAATATAAACCAAAAACAGGAAAGGTCCTAAAATAGAACCTTGGGAACGCCAATTTTTAATTTTGAACCAACAGACAAAACTCCATTAATACTAATTTTTTGCTCCCTGTCAGATAAATACGAGATCGCGAGATCGAGAGCGCTACCGCGTATTCCATAGTATTTAAGTTTGCAAATTAAAATTTAACGACTAACACAATCAAAAGCTTTAGAAAGATCATAAAAACACCAATAGCATCCTGGGATGCCTCCCAAGCCTGAGGTACAGTCTTGATCACACTTGCTCCCGCATTAGTTGTTGACCGCCCTCTCGTAAATCCGTATTGATTGTGAAATACCCCGTGAATGTTAAAATATACCAGCATTTATTTCGGTACTATTTTTCACAATATTTTACTCAACGCTGGCAAGTGAATTTCGTATCGACATGCCCTACACGAAATTCAAATATGGATCACTTTTTTGTTTTTGTGGCAATAGGTTTTGTCATTTTGGATGTATTGTTTCGGAGTGTCGATTATGAATAAATATTGCGTGAAAAAAATTTTTTTTAATTTAACCAACTTCTGCTGTCTAGATTGTTTTTAATCTAATGAAATAATTCTTATGTGAGATTGTGACGGACTGCTGTAAAAAAATTGCCAAATTTATTAATTTTTAATGTATAATGCCAAAATTGTTTTTACAAAAAAAGACCAAATGGTTCCTAAAACGGTTTGCACTAATGTCCAATGGATAAGGATTTCGCCAAACTGTCTCAGTTAAAAAAAACACCCTGTATATATTCGTTACATTTTGTGGGTAAAATATGTGAGTGTGGTAGATATCATGTCACTTTGTCTTATTTAAGCGTATGGGATCTATGGCGAATGTTTCTTCTAGTTTTTCCTATAATGTCGGTCTCGACACCAATTCGTGCTGTCGCGGTCTCGATAAATCAGGTCGTAAATGGCTCCCATCCTGCCGTTATCGTCGCAATGGGATCGTCGATAGACTTACGAAGCGGCTTTGATTATATTGTTGAGTATGCAGTTAAGTCTTTAAATTCAAATTATGTAATTAAAAAACTTTTCATCTATATCTATATTCATATTATGAAGAGGTAAACTTTGTTAGTTTGTACGTAATGAATAAACTCAAAAACTGCTCAACCAATTTAAAAAATTCTTACACCTATAGAATGCTACATAATCAGCGGGTAACATGGACCGTATTTTATTTTCAAAAAATGTCTACCCGTGCGAAGCCGGGGCGGACGGCTAGTGTAATATATTTATACAAAAATTCGCCGTTGCACGCAATTTTGTTCTCGTGACGTTTAACATAAAAAAAAGAAAAAGAAAAACGAATATGAAATTTAAAAAAAAAGCATAACCTCTGTACCAGCTTGCTCTACTTATAATAATTTTTCTAAATAACTTAGCTATTACCCACGTCCTCGTTAACGTAGAACTTAAAACAAAAGTAGCCTTCTTCAATGTTCAAACTATCTCCATACCCATCATGTAGGCGTGATCGCTGTTTAAGTAATATATTACTAAACTAAGGGCAGTCGCAGGTGTCCTCATACGTATTGTCTATAGCTTATTGGTCTGTGGTTGTTATTGTCCCACTCTTTGTACAATATCCGTTTCATTTATTTTATTATAACAGTGTAGTAAGTTGTCTGTGTGCTTACACATATGTGTGATATATTGTTATACATACCTTAAAAATCTTTTAAAAAATATATATCAGTAACTGCAATCTTAAAACGAATTACTATACTAAAAAAATATAGATCAATTAGTACCTAACATTTCGTGAAAAAAATTAAACCGACTACAGAAAAAACACCGAATAGTCATTTCACAAATACGATACAAATGCAGCAAATACAATTATATAAATTTATTTATAAGATACAAATGCAGCAAATACAATTATATAAATTTATTTAGTTTAAATTCCTCTTTCTCTGTTTTCTATTTGCGCTACAAGCTTTTGTATATTTGATGTAATAGAGTATTAGGTACAATTAAGGATATTTATTTTTTCAGTGATTATCTTTACATCATGCCTATATAAGTAGATAGTTTTATGCAGGATTTCGATCGACCTATTTTATTATATTCATCTATATACTTGGAAAGAATGAGTTATGAAAGACTGACGAAGAAAATCTACAGGGCGAAAGTGAGTGGTAAAAGAAGCCAAGGAAGACCAAGGCTGACTTATGAAGATCAAATAGCCAGAGTGTTAGTAGACGGAAATGTCAAATGGCGAGTGCAAAAAGTTGAACCTAAAATTATTAATTAAAAAAAACTTTTTTTTAAACAAGCTTTTATTCAAAAATTCAGTTGTACTAAAAGGAAAATAATAATTTTATGCAAGAGTTGTGCTGATAAATGTTATTTATATACATACATACATATCTTCACGCCGTATCCCCAACAGGGTAGTCAGAGAGGACAGAGCGCCAAGCGTCGCGGTCCGCGGCGGTGATGTATAACATACCTCTTTCGCTTCCTCAAATCTCATCGTTGTCCTCACACATTTTCGCCTAGGTATGCGAGTGCTTTTGACATTTCTTTTTGATCTTCATAAGTCGGTCTTCCTTGGCTTCTTTTACCACTCGCTTTCGCTCTAAAGATAAGTATATGAAACTAATAGTATCAAAAACTATTGTGCGTCCTACACTAAAATATGTAATTCCTATTAATTAAACTTAAAATAAGTATACGTTAATAAACTATAAATTTGAAATATAAGTCAATTTGCATGTATAGGTTTGAATCGGAAATCTAAATCTGTTTTTACAAATTTTTCAATCCAAAATGTTGGTATTATGGTATTTGGTATTATTAGCTAATAAACAGTAATTTTTCGTTTAACCATATTTTTAAAATTCAACATATAAACCTTAAAATCATTTTATACTGTATAATAGACTGACCCGTTGGCGCAGTGGCATACGCATCTGCTTTGCAAGCTAGGGTCCCGGGTTCGATCCCCGGTCAGCTCAATTTAGGAAACGAACTTTTCTAAATTGGCTTGGAGTCTGGGTGTTACTGGGAACTCCCCCAGAGTTCGTTGTGTGGTACCCATAGTACAAGCTTACTGCTTAGTTTGGGTTCACACAATCTGTGTAATTGTATGGAGTATTATTATTATTTTTATGGAATTTTTAATTTCAAAATCTGTGGTGAATATATTATTATCGAACAACTAAAATTACCCTTATTATTACATTATTAAATTAATTAAATTAAATTACTAATCTGACTACCCCGTTGGGGATACAGCGTGAGGTATTGTATGTATGTATGTAACTAGAAATTTGTTTTACTGCGCTAGTAAGACAATAAGCTACTGTGAAATACTTATTGCATGATGTATAACAGAGATTAAATATAAAAAAAAAAACAAACAAATAAATAAGATTTTACCAATCTAAAAATCGCGCATCGTGCCTATAGGTTATTTCACTTCAATAATAATCAAATTGGTCCACGTGGTAAAAATGATCGCCAAACATACATAAAAAAAGAAATGATGAAATGGGAACCTCATCCTTTTTTGAAGTAGGTTAAAAGGATAGCCAATATTAATGGTATTATCATATTGTACAATAATGTTGAAAAATTGCATATCGAGTATATTGTTTGTTATTTTCAGCGCAGGTTCTTTTAGAACCCACGATAAATTTGACTAGATAAAACACTTTGTTTGTCTTATAAAAACAGTTTACTGAATAAATTGATTTGAATTTGACTTTTAATAAAATCGACCCCAAGATTATTTACACTGACAATTCAGCAAATTTTAAAACTAAACCATTGCCTGCTAAGTCATTTCTTTATATCACTCAATAAAACGAATCTCTTCAGAAGCGTTCTGCGAGTCACGCCATAAAAGGGGAGAATGGGGAGCATTGTCAAAGAAATCGTCAAAACGATCGTTTTTGTGCTGAAGGGACTTCTTGATTTTAAACAAGAAGCCGATTTGGGGATTAACGATTTAGGGGAATGAAAATAATGATCGAGAATCAAATCCAAGAGGTTTACATTAAACGTTTTCCCGAATAAATGTTTGCATATATTAATGAAAGCTGATTTGCGAAGGAAAATCGTTGTGAGTTATTACTGTTAGATTGAATTTTGACAATGTTTTTGCTTTTATTTTGATCTATATCTGCGCTTTAACTTTAAACTGTGTGATGAAAAATATTTTTAAAGTTTTGAAATTAATTTGCATGTTATTGACGTAGTGCTTGCATAACGGAGGGAGATTTGTTTATGAACAACTAGCTTTCCGCTCTTGACTTCGTCCGTGTGATTTTTGAAACAATTAAGAATTAAGAATTAAACGAAAAGTTGAAATAAATAAAGACTTGGTAATGTTGGCTTAACACCTCTTTGTAATATATGTCTGTGATATTTTCTTTTGAACTTTCATACAATCGGTTCCCCTATTTTCCTTAAAGTTTAACTAAGATAACTAGAAAGTTTTTACCTGTCTTGCGGCCGAATACTCAAACGTTTCTTAAATAAAATTTTAGTTAAGTTATCCTTAGTTTAAGGACGGTCTCAAATTTAATTGGTATTTTCAAAAGTAACTCATACATTGTAAGTATCCGCTTATCTAAGGAGACCTTAAACGCTTACTGTATGGCAACACCAGTACAAACAAGTCCGTTTTCGTTTCCTTTTTGATAGTATTACAACAACGTTTCTTTCCAAGCAAGTAACTTATATTTTAGCATATTTTACAAAATCTAATTAATTACTAGAAGCTGCTATTTAGTTATTAGTGTTTAAAATATATCTCTCTTATGTGTTTCTGTCAAAAGTTAATTGCCGTTTGAATATGCGCTTTCTGATGTTTTTTCCAATTAAGACGGCCTTAAAATTAAGGATGTATCAAAAGTTAAGCAACTCTCAATTTTTCTTTTGAGTATGAGTTAATAATTTAAGAAGCGTTTGAGTATTCGGCCGTTATTCTCTTAGAGAATTAATTTCCAAAAATTGTGACACATTTTCTTTCTAACCGAAAAGCCAAATATCTATTTTTATGGATTTGTCTTAGAAAGTGACCAATACGCATACGAGCTCATGTCCCCTATTTTACCCCCTTAGAGATTGAATTTCTAAAAACACCCCTTAGTGCTCATGTGCACCCCTAAGGAACATACCTTTACACTGACAATTCAGTTTTGAATTGTCAGTGTAAAGTTTTGAATTGTCAGTGAGAAGTGAGGTTGTCTTTCTTTCATATTTCTGTCTTATGCGGTTTGGGCTATGATCGTCTAACAGTAAGTCAGTCCAGAGTTTGTTATTAAGAAGAAGAAAAAAATAATTTTTTCTTCCATCAACGTACATGTTAATTTCGTCGTTCTGTCCCTATGCAATGGATACGAATCAGCAATTTTCTTTAGTATTAATCACTAAATTGCTTTGATGAATCTGAGCAGTTATGTTTATGCATCGCAAAAAGGTTATACATACATACATATCTTCACGCTGTATCCCCAACGGGGTAGTCAGAGAGGCCGGAGCGCCAGGAGTTGCGGTCCTTACATACCTCTTTCGCTTCCTCAAATCTCATCATTCTCCTTACACATTTTCGCCTAGGTATGCGAGTGCTTTTGACATTTCCGTCTGCTAACACTCTTGACTATTTGATCTTCATAAGTCAGCTTTGGTCTTCCTTGGCTTCTTTTACCTCTCCCTTTCGCTCTGTAGATTTTTTTCGCCAGTCTTTCATCACTCATTCTTTCTAAGTGCCTGAAACATCTAAGCATCCCTTTCTTCATTTTTACTATAACACTGTCGTGTAAAGCTTACAAATATAAGAAAACTATAATTTTAATGAGAGATGTCAATATCATAAACAGAAGCAAAGGAATTGAGTTTAGAATTGTAATAATTTTAATTTCGTTTGCATTTTAATATTCTGAACCATTTTTTCGATTACACAAAGAACATAAGCCACAAAACAATGTAATACAAAAAATGCAGCTGAGATAAAAAACGTAATTCCATATCCTTACAAAATAATCTCGCGGAATGACAAAATATCCCTGTGTTCTAGGAGATTTATGGGGCGCGCGTGATTTGTCTCTTTAAGTAGGTACCAGCGCGGGCGGGGCGACTCAGGACACCTATCACTTAACGCAGATATCTTTCAGTGAGTTGACATTTTCTTGGGATGCCATTAAAATTGGTACACAACTGGGGAGAGGTGACCTTTATCTTGATAGTGCTGTACGAATATTGCGAAAGCTATTCGTTCTTCTAGGATCTAGGTTCCCAAACTTATTTTGTCTACTGAGTCGAGAGCTCATGTAGTCGTTGTCTAAGATGCCTCCTAGCTAAATGAAATTACAAATCACCCCCCAGGCCTCTACACAACGCCCCCATTTTTTTTCTGGGTCTCTTACCGCCCCCCTTTAGGCCTGCAGCGCCCACAGGGGGGCGTTATCGCCCACTTTAGGAATGGGTGTATCTAGGATGTCGACATTGATGGAAACGTAGGATTTATTGAGATATACTTAAAAGACGTGCTTTCGCTAGCTCCTGTATTTCTCGACTGACTTATTTCTTTTTTTTTTCTTTATGGCATGGCGCACAGTTTTTAGCGCATTTGCCAATATCCTGTATTAATAAGTAGAATCACAAGTAAATTTAGTTTTATCTTATCGTAAAACTCCTCCAGTATAGTGATAGTAGGCTTTACTGAAGTTATAAAGGACTTCTTGGAAGAGCACGAGAATTTCAGGTACACATGTTTATTTACACCTACTCCATTCTTTTCACTGAAAACTCTCAATAATGCAAAAAATAGAAAATCTAAATAAAATGACAACCTCACTTCTCGCGTTCCCGCCAAAAAGTCGACTTATTTCTTGACATTCAAAAATACCATATTATTATTAAGTAGCAACACCCTCAAAATAAGTGTTGCCATTTGTTAACGATTATGATTATAACAGTTAATCACGAATATTGACAATAGCTAACAGTTCTTGTGTCCAAGTATTTTTAGATTTTAAATAGCTAGTGTGTGTCTAACTAGACATCGTTAGAGTTAAGTTTGTATACAGCCGTCGACGTGGTTTAACACGGATTAAAGAATTCTCATTATCGGAAAAATCCCCAACCTGGGAGAATTAGTGAAGCCACCAAGCTGTAACTTACACTGGTTTCATTGTTAATTTACACCACAAGTACTTACCACTTGCAGCCACAGTTAAAGCCGCATTTTTTTTTGTCGAGAACAGCACAGGGGTTGCTGCCAGAATCGAATTGCCTTTGACCACCATGATCCAATCTCACCGTACACGACAAATTCACGAGTACTTGACAAATCAGAAAGACATTCAGAGACTTTTTGGCGGGAACGGGTGAAGTGAGGTTGACATTTTATTTTGGTTTTCTATTTTTTACATTTTAGGAGTTTTAAAGTGCAAAAGTGATAGTATATTGTGTTTTAAAGTTTTGTATATGTGAAAAGAATGGAGTAGATATAAATAAACATGTGTAGTTGAAGTTCTCGCGCTCTTCCAAGAAGTCTTTTATAACTTCAGTAAAGGTTACTATTACTTTTCTGGAGGAGTTTTACGACGAGAAGATAAAACTAATTTACTTGGAACGTGCTTCATGTGTTCGTCATGTAATATTACAATACTGTGACGTGTGCATTGCTGCATTGCATTGCCTAACTGTTTAACTCATTAGCGATTATGTTTATGAATACGTGCCATGTGCCATAAGCCATGCCGTGCTGTATTAATATGCGCCATGCCATGAAAAAAAAAGAAAATCAGATAGCGTGTAGCTATCGTTAGTGTAGTGTCGAAGTACCGACAGTGACAATAACAAAATTTTAAAAACGTGAAGAATGAGTGTGGGAAGTTGCGAGAAATCGCACACTGCGAAGACGATGCTCATCTTCATCAGTCTGCCCGTGACCACGATCGGTACAATGCGGTTGAAGCGTCGGGATAAAAAAGATATTTAGTCTTAACCTGTTACTAGCAAAAGTTACAACGAGGTTAAACTTCGGAATAAATTTATCTCTTTCCATCGAAGGTATAAACACGACATAGACGCGTTTAGTTAGGATTGTAAAATCAAAAAGAAAGCCAGACTTATTTAGTATGTTTGAAACAAGCCCAATGTTGCTAGCAATGATTATTCATATCTGTGTAAAAAGGTTATCTATGGTTTTATGTAATCTGTAGTTTTGATTTTGATTTCGGTAAGATAAAATGTTTTTGTGATTTTATGTTGTATTATTGTTGTATTATTAACTAACGACCCACTCCGGCTTCGAACGGATATTTTTAAAATAAAATACAGCCCGTTACTCGCTGATAATGTAGCTTCTATAAGTGACAGAATTTTTGAAATCGTCTCAGTAGTTTTTGAGTTTATCTATTACATAAAAACAAAGTGTAGATTTAGTGATTACAAATTAAAGTGATAATAAAATACAATTATATTTAAATTTCCACTACAAGACTTACGGTCCTATTACGCGATCGCAGGCAATCTATATTATTAAGTTATCACAGGTAGCTAATTGATGTAATTCACTTTGTTGTGAAGCAACATTAATAACTAAATCTTGGAAATATGCTTAAATATCGACAATTTCCCGGTAGATTCCGGCGTTCGTGTCTTATTGTTGTTGAAATATTTCTCATTGTTACTTTTATGACACAGATTCTATGATTTTATGATTTTATAAACAATAACGATATCTTTACATTGTATCTACATTGTGAACTTTGAATATAATATTTATTACACTACAATACACATTATGTCATTAAAGTACACACATATATTGGGTTAAATTTTATTAATAAGCTTTCGTGAGACATTATTAACTAAATAATTATTTATTGAACACGGCTATACTCACGTCCAATCGGTATAGGTACCGACTTGTTTCGGACCTATTGGAGGTCCTTCATCAGGGCACAGTACAAGTAAGATCAGGGTGAGTAGGATGAGCATAGAACACATATACGCCAAGGAGAAGAATTACAACTCCATATAAAAAAAGTGTAGACTATGCGCCATCTGGTAATGCTTCTATAAACTAAAATGGCGGGGATTTAAATTGTACTCTGAACGTATTTTCTTAAATGACTGAACTAAATAAAAATTAGCGAAAACTTAGTTTACTTGATAAAGTTAATGTTTCATCTTTAAAGTTTTCGCTTATTTTTATTTAGTTCAGCGGATAACAAGGTGATGGAACTTGGAAAGTTAATAAAACAAACAGAATTAGTGATAATTTTTTTAATTTTAAATCACGAGTTCTGATTACAATTAAATGTGGACATAATAACAATAATCCTTTCAAAAGTCACTGTCTTGATTCACAATTCTCAACCACACCGATGCGAGTTTCCTCAAGCGATCAGGGGGAGAATAACTCGTGCGAAACACAGAAAAGCTAAAAATAAATAGAAAAAATAATCGACGCTTATGAAGAAAATTTTTCGATTTATAAAGTTTTTGACATTTCATCAAACAGGGTAGCTTATATTATTGAATTCAATTAGTAGTTTATTCGATTATTAATATCGATAACAAAATTTATTATTTTTGTTCAAATTATTTATAAATATCTTTGTTTAATAAAGTAAAATATTTTATTATTGTCATTTTTATATGTAGTACTCAAATAATTAAAATAAATTAACAAAATAAATGAAATTTCAGTATCAATAATCGATATCAGTACATTGATAAATAATATCAATAAATTATATTTTGTAATGATATCCCTGGTATTTTCTATCTTCTTTATTTCTATATCTCTCGTCAGTTTCATTTTGTTTCCCTGCAATAGCTCCATACAAAGTTGACACCCCTTGCACAAGACTGACTCGATTTTATAAATCACAGGTAATTTATACCTTCTCCCTACTACCGTTATACCATGTGGGAATAACAATTATTAACAAATTTTTTTTTTGGTATCTGAGGGGTGACTAAAATCTCCTACTCGAACCGACTAAAAAAACCCCTCTTTGCTGTTAGTCCTATTGGCTTTTATAGCGTCACGGGTCGCGTTGGAGCGAGCGCTAAAGGCGCCCTGCCAGTTGGTCGACCGTCTGAGGGTTCCTCCAGCCGAGGGATATGAACGGCGTATGAAGGGCGTACCTAGGGATCAAGGCGTCGCCAGGGGAGCTTTCTGCACCTTCGTACGTTTTAACGGGCTTCCTATTCGGGTGAGAGCCGAGCCTCTAGCGGACCAGGCCGGCGAAACGGCTGAAGGCCTATTAGAGTCGATTCTCCAAAGTCGAAACCACTTGCCTAGGCTCGTGACTGTGACTTGGAGGAGTTGAAACTCTGAGGCGACTACGGTCTGATGTGAAAAGTGCGGTATCGTCCGGGAATAGGGCGAGCTCTACACCGGGGGTTTTGGGCACGTCGTTCATGTGGAGCGAGTAGAGAGTGGGCGATAAAACGGATCCTTATGGGATGCCGGCCCTGATGGAACGGGGAGAGGAGAGCACCCTATCGACTCTTATTGCGAAAGGAGCGGTCCGACAAAAAGTCCTGTACTATGCGTACGAGATCGTCCGGCACGCCGAGCCGGCGCTGCTTGTTCACCAGCCCAGCGTGCCAGATTATGTCGAATGTTTTCGCTACATCGAAGAAGAGGGCCCCCTTGTCTATGTAGGGACTCGGGCGATTAAGGCCCTCCAGAATGTTTAACAAATGACATACAAGAGAATCATCAATAAAAATAAATAAAGGTTATAACCAGTTCGTGTTATTTGGTGTATCTTCGATTCCCAATTTTGATATCAGTGAAATTTAAACGGAACTGATCCCGAAACACATCCTTTCAAATAAACAAATAATTTTGTAAATCGGTTCATAAATAACGGAGTTATGAGGTACCAAACGTAAAAAAAAAACAAAAAAATACAACCGAAGTGAGAACCTCCTCCTTTTTTTGAAGTCTGCTAAAAATTATGAGCGTCAGTGACTCGTAAAGTCGGTACTACACTTGTAATCTATCATCATCGAGGACGAGATAACAGCTTTGCATAATTGCAGTCGAACTTCACTTACAAGTTCAATTGACTATTCAATTATTGCTTGCAGCTTTCGTTTCCAGTGAAACTTGTTTTAATCTTTTTTTTTTAAATCTTTCTTTCCTTACTTTTTAATTGTAAAATATATTAATAATAATTATTAGTGTATTTAGAATTGAAATGTGATATGTCATGTCTATATGACACTGGTGACCTAGCTAGTTCGATTTTTCGTCTTTGCAAACCCCTAAATTTTAAATTTCATCGAAATCTTTTGAACCGTTTTCGAGAATGCGATTACAAAACATTAATTTGCTTGTATTACTATATAGGATAATATATTATATAGGATAGGAGCGAGGAAATTCTGTTCAAGTGAGATTCAATATCACTCTAATCGAACGATATTGAATCGCACTTGAAGAATATTTTTCGACGACGCACTAGCTCAAGATTAAAAAGCCATCGAGTATGCATTGCATGTAATGGATTTTTAATGGACTCCATTTTGAGCTATTGCTCTCCAATATCGGAACTGTTGATGACACTGCTTCGAAATAATAGTGATGTGTATTTTCGGTGTGGATGTGTGAGTTCAGCGTGACGTTAAGTAGTCTCTAAAAAAAATATTCCGACTAAGTGCAACTGATACTTGAGCAATTAGTTCTGTACTGTAAGATTAAAAAAAATTAAAATCTTAAAATAATTAGAATTCACTACAAATCACGGGACGCCCAGTACATGCGAAACATCGAAATTAATGGTTATTGAAGGAATTTATTATATATCATAATTAAAGAAAACCAATGAAAAGTATTATAGGGTAGTATACGCGCCATGCAGACATAAAGAGAAACAAAGACAAAAGAGAGGTCGTGACGGTATAAGACTGTCGTACCGTTCACTGTCACGGCAAGTATACGAGTTATTCTTAACCCCAAGCCGCGCCAATAAACATTTTACATCAGAAATAAAATAATCAGATAGTTTTTTTTTGTAATTTGCTACGGAATTCGTTAATGCGTGCTTAAAACGCTCTGTTTTTTTACTCGCTCCTAGTGTTGTATGTCACGAAACTAACGGCGTAAATTGTAACTTAAAATGTTAATTTAGTCGCGTTATCACATTTTATTACGTTTTTAATCCAGTTATTTTTATGTGGTGGCAATAACGTTGTTTAATGGTAGACGTAAAATATCGCGGCTTTGATATAGGTTATTTCAGAGAATAACCATAAAAAGTTAACGCTACATGTCTAATATTGTAAGATGAGCTTAGTGAACAGCGAATTCATAAACCGGTCAAGAGTGTGTCGGCCTTATTAACGAAAGTTTTGTAAAACTGACAAGTTCGTTGGCGCGCTGACAGGTAACTGCCATTCAAGCCAGCGTCCCAGATCAGGTTAGTTTAGGAAACCTACTTTCCAAATTGGCTTGTAGAATGTTACTGGAAGCTTCCCCAGTTTGTTGCGTGTTACGTGCGTACGTAGGGTATAAAAAAATTTCAAAGAACTACAAGTTAATTTATGGAATTTGATTATTGAGCACCTGGGCGACAGAGGTTTGGTCTTTGATTGTATATTAAAAATAATAAAAAACCAAAAGTCTAACTGTGTTACAGAATTCAAACCGCATTTTGGCGTGGTAGACCTACCCTTTAGCCACTATCCTACTGAGAAGTTAAACTGTTAGGAAATTACCAATCAATACCAATAACCAATTTTAACTGTGTGAAAACACGTAGTAAACGGTTTCTGCCAGAATTGAGGCCTAGCTAGTTCGAATTTTTTGTCGCGTAAATCCCTATATTGTAAATTTCTTCGAATTCATTAGAGCCGTTTTCGAGAACGCAATTACGAATGTAGAATAATAATAAAAATAATAAAATTTTACAAATACGATACAAATACCTATAAAATTAAATTGACAGTTACTGAAGTCGGTGCCAAGCCTACCAAACTAATAATAGACTTTCCGTTGTTGCACATTGATTTGGCACCGACTTCCAATAACTGTCAAATTTAATTATGTAGGTATTTCCATCGCTTTTATAGTTTTATTATTTTGTACTTGAGTTTTGATTACTAATGGATTATCTTGTACTTTTTAGTGCTTTTTTTGTAAGTCGGTATCTATTAATTTTTTTAATATTTTTTCTCTTTTAAATGGAACCATCTCTTAAGTCTACTCTATAAAAAAAAAATCCAAATCGGTCCACAATTGACGAAATTATCGGTGAACATACATAAAAAAATACATACAGATAAACTTAGAACCTCCTGCTTTTTTTGAAGTCAGTTAAAAAGGAAAGAAATACCTGTACAAACAAACACAACAAACACAAACACAAACACGATGCAATGATTATGATTTTAAAGTGTTCATATAAACGTGGTTAAAGAAGAACTGAAAATGTCCAGGTATGCTGTAGAAACCTGTAGTACTATTCACAACTTCATTTCATCGGATGAAACATCGGATGAACGCATCATTGACAACATCGATGAAAGATTACATCGGTTGTTCGCAAGGATTTTCTACGATGTAACAGCCAAGGAGTTGGCAGCAAAAAATTTTTACAATCTACACGTGCTAAAAATGAAATTTAATAGTATAATATAAAGAAGAAATTTGTTTTTAAAATTGTTCTGATCATTCCGATGATGTTGAAATACAAAGCTCATTGAAAATCTAAAAATACACGTATCAATGTTTCAATGTATGTAATGTTACAATTATATGAATCAAACTAAATACCAACTCCCGGTCCATTTATATTATTACATACGGAGTCGTAATTTGTCAACTTGTCACTTTGTCAGTTGTCAATAAGTTTTCAAAATGGTGTCATGATGCCCACTTAATATCGTCACTCTCGTCACTTACCTTTATATTATTTAAGCAACGGTGTTGTACAGTGATCTCATATTCGTGAAATAAATGGTGCTAAGGATTTCTCAAAGAATTAATGTGACTAAAACTTCATGAACAGTTCATGAACATTTATGGTGATTTTGGTGATCGAGGACGCCTACGAATCCTACAAAAGCCTACAAACTAGCCATTTGTTTCTATAAAAAAAAACATAAATAAATGTGAGACTTAAGAGTTAATGCCATTTATAAGTAAGTGAGCACGCCAATATTCTTATAAAGATATATATGACGACGCTCTCTAAAGCGTATTTTAAATTATATAAATGAATGCTGGTTCATATGCGATTTTAATGAAAATGGAAGCTAGGACTAACCTGGATTATGGATGGATAATAACACAGGTATACCAGGCCCCTGCGTCCGTTCTGTGATCCGTGCACAAGTCCCCTGGTGGCGCTTCTTCTCGGGGTTTTTGGTCTAACTCACACACAATTCACAGTCCGGTGACAACACATGGACCACAGGGTCAAGGAAAGCGTGGGAATAGGTTTAACGAAGAGTAATAGCGTATTAATAGAAATAAATTTATATTATGGAAAAGCGATTAAGGGAGCGAAAAAGAAGCGGTAAGATATAATTCTCTCTCTATATGACGGTAAGTAAATCACTTTTTGTGATTAGCACACGAACAGCGACGAAAAACAACGAAGAAAGCCGAATGTATTAGCGGCAAAATAAAATATATATATGGCGTGAACAGTAAGTATTGTAGAAGTTAGGACAAAAATGTGTTTCATATTTTGCTGTAATAGCCATTAATAAAAAGTATAACAATAAACATTAAATAAAAAGTGTGGGAAACTGGATTCTCTGTAATTTGTCTAGTTTTTGTAAAACTACAACTTAAAGGTGTTTATTTTAATATTTCAGTGGGAATGGGTTTGAAAAGAGAGGCAGTGTCAAGTTATCATACAAAGAAATAACCAATATCCACTTATCATTTTATGTATTACAATGCAAGATCATGATGTAAAAAAATAGAGATGATTAAAAAGAGAAATGTTGATGCAGTGAAATGTTAAAATGTATTTTGAAGTGTAAACCTTGAAGAAAAGAAAAAGAAATGATAATGTATCTGCTTACCGTGTGCCTGTGAATTACAAATTACCTATGAATTACAAAAATGTTATGATAACTGGATATATTTTTTATATTTAAAAATAGGTTTCTAAAACTTTCTGTGCTATTTTTAAATACTATAGAAGTCATGTTACAAACAATTATTATCAATCTTATTTAATATAAATGTAATAAGTAACTATTAAACTTTGCTTTGTGAAATAAATACACTAATGATATCTACTGATCTACTTATTTTGTACCTGCATACTTTTATTATAATTGAGATTTATAAGATACAATTTATAAACAAGGTAGGTACATTTTTTTTATTCTTTTAGTTCTCCAAATTATATCTCCATAAAAATTATACACAATGTTTCCCTACATCTTACCTGGATATTTGTATACTTTCTGTAGGTAAATATGTATTAATCATTCTAAAAATATTAGTAGTTACTCCTATCAATCATTCTTATCGTCAGTGCCATAGAATAAATTACTTATAAATTATATCAGGAATGACATTAAAAGGCAGTAGGTATGTACATACTCTTGCTTTTAATAAATCTTTAATTATTATTTAACAATCAATACAAAATCTTCTGTGACTAGAAAAGTTGTGGAAACTTGAACAAAGCTTTGTTGAATGCTATGATTTCTCAGTTCTTACTTCTCAACAACAATTATAAAATTGTAATCAATAGCTGTATCCATATGTATCTGTAAGAAAAAAGTTGCATAAAGTTCATTGTTACCTAAATAAAATTAATGTGCAGCTATTGGAAAAAGTAACTGTTTCTAATAGTCAATCAATTCAACTGAATTTTAATTCATTGCTGGTCAATATTTAAAAGAAAAAAGACCATTAATTTGTTATCCCTCTGAGTTATACCACTAATACAATTCAGAAAATGTACATACATACATATCAACATTTTATTAGAAATATACATATTATATACAGCTACAGCTCTATTAATCTCATAAATGTTAATACTAACTTCCTTAAAAGGTTCCTCTCTATACATCAAAAATAAACAATACTGTTGTGATTTCATTTACCTACTACATAAGTACTTACAAGGGTATGTAATGTAGTTGTAAAACTTCATGGTTAGGAGTTATTAGTTTTAGAATATGTACATATTACAATAAAAGTACCTATTCATACTCACATTTCGTGGACATTGTAGTTACTGGATATATCCATATTTTATGTCACAACTGTTTGTTTTCTGCTGGTGCATGACACAGCATACAGCATCCATTCTAACCCTATGATTCGAAATATGTTGTTTACAATTCCTGAGGTTTTTGAAATATATTACCTACCTATCGCACACGACATCGAAACGTTTCAAATACTTAATTCTTACTAGAGATTTCGATTTATTACATCAAAGAAGAGATGGGTAACACAACAATCAGTCAAAAATCTTAAATTGTTTTTGTACGATTTTCCTATTTGAGAGAGAAGGCAAAGGGATCTACGCCCACAAAGCCGATGTCTTAAGTATACCTTTCTGCAATAAAATAACTAGCAATCAATTTCATAATCTAATAATAATATTACTAGGTGTCTCTCTTTATAGCAAGGATTAATCTTTTAATGAGAATGAGATAAATAATAAATATAACAGAATAAATGAGACAAGTTATGAGACCAAATAAGGTCTCATAATCTATAGTAAATAGTAATGGGTAGGTATCTATGTATTTCTCGTTCATACATACATAAATACGGTAGTGGACTTTTTGGCGGGAACGGGAGAAGTGAGGTTGTCATTTTATTTAGATTTTCTATTTTTTACATTTTTAGGAGTTTTAAAGTACAACAGTGATAGTATATTGTGTTTTAAAGTTCTGTGTAAGTGACAAGAATGGAGGAGATCTAAATAAACATGTTTAACTGAAGTTTTCGCGCTCTTCCAAGAAGTCCTTTATAACTTCGGTAAAGCCTACTATCACTTTACTGGAGGAGTTTTACGATAAAAAAGAACTAATTTACTTGTGCTTCTTCTTATTCTGTGTCTGTATACTAGTTTGTGTTAATGCGTGACATTAGCAAATGCGCTAATCATCTACTGAATTGTTTTCTCGCTTTACTTGACGTTGGCAATGTACTCACGTACGGTGCCATTTAATAAAAAAAAAAAATACGGTAGTTTCAACTTTCACGCTGCTGTATTGCTGACGGAGTTGCCAAGCAAAGCGGTCCTTGAATATTTCTTCCACCTTATTAAATCCCATTATACCCGTCTATGCATTATTCCTCTCACACACTTTCGCCTAAGTTATGCAAGTGCTGTTATTATTGCTGTTATTTGTAATAATAATAACGGGTATTTACTATTTGAAAGAACGGATGTTATAAGTAGTATTTGTTAGAGCGCTTTGTCATTGGCCGTCACGATAACGATATATCGTCGCCGATGCAGACTCATTGATATCGGGGCACAGAAATCTATGGAGCGACGCTTTTTCACTGAACGACCCGATCCCGATTTATCGTCGCCGGCGATCGGCGACGACATGTACGTCCGCTCCCCATAGAATCGTCCCGATAAAATCAAGGATGTATGACATAATTACACAATGGTGCATGTGTGGGTTCAACGTCACCACCCTCCCACCTCTCCGCTAATCTGTCGTTCGCTCAAAGGTCACTCCATTGTACTGAACAAAGTTTAGTTTGATTAAATATTCAAAATGACTTTCAAATAAGTTCCTTCAACGTTAGATACGTTAGACGTAAGTAAAGCAGATACACTAAATAACTAAATATAATTTGTAGTCTGCCATATTGAATAAGTATAGTTTTATAGTTAACGCACTGATCTCGAAGGTGCAATCTTTGTCATTGAGACATGAAAGTTCTGTTTTTGTTTTGTCGCCATCGATATCGGTACCGTGTCGTTGAATCATAAAGCATCAAGATAATAAAATATCGGTACCGCTCTGGTGTGACGGCTACGATATTATCGTTATCGTGTCGGCCAAATTTACCGCTAGAAATAAGGACTTATTTAAAACCGGCTGCAAGTGAAATTTTAATAATTTATCACAGACCTAAAATTTATTGTATAATAGTTTGTAGTGTGTAATTAGATTAGACTTTGATTTTAAAATCAAATTATAGAGATTAGGTTTATATGCCCTACTTTCTAAGAGGAATGTGTTCGGAAACTATTTAAAATGAAAATATTGATTTTCAATTTAATGCGTACTTAGGTATATTCATGATGTAAGTAGGTAGGCTAATAGCTTATCCCTTCATGCTATAAGTACCTACTTATTCCCTATGCGATAGAAATATTTTATGTAGGTACTTACTATACTTATGTAGTTTAAATGTATTGCTCATGTGTTACCATGATTTTTTATACTTTGGTCTTTTTAGTCTTAATTTATAATGCAATGATGGTGTTGAAGAGACCAATCACAAACAGAAAACAATAAATTTATAATAAATACCTACTGTGATATTAAGACCATATACTCCATTGTAATGATATTGCATAATATTACCTAGTATACTAGATTTAGGAGTACCTACCTATTATTACATTGCATGTTTTACTAATTTTTCGGTATTGTGACTTGTGAGGTGGTGAATATATTAATATTGAATAAAATTACTCCTTAGCTATTATCTACTAGAAAGTTAGTTATGTGAAAAAGGATGAAAATTAAAGTTGTTTAAAGTGAACTTTAAACTTCAATAAACATTGAAAACAATAAAGGATACCCCTTAAAAGCATACTAATTCCTACATAAAATGGCCTCAATCTGGAAGTTTCCAATTATTATCTGTGAACTATATACCTATTTTAATAGGTACCTATTTTAGTAATCTAATTGTCCTGATTCATATTATATTTATCAATTATCACACTACAGCTAATTCTTATAATTAAAACTCCTATTGTATTTTATGTTTAATTTTTATTAAGTACTCATATTTACTTTGCTAAATAATATCTCTAAAACATTTTTAACTTATTCAATACATTATATAGGTACATTTTGGAAGATTTCTTGCAAACCTTAGACATGATGTTTTTAGGTAGGTTAGTTGGCTGAGTTACCTGTAATACAATAATATTAAAAGTATTAACTAGGTTACATAGAGATATAATGTTTATAACTCAAAACAAGATTAGTGAAGTTGTTGGAGGATTATGCATGTAAATTTAAGTCAGTTTTATGTTTTGGTTATTTAAGTCAGTATCAGTTTGCTCATATAGCAATGTGAAAACAGCTGAGTCAATTTCAGTAGGTATTTATAGGTTGTAGGTTTACCTATTGTTGTTTAGTTTTATTTCATTATGACTGATTGTGTATCGACTTAAATCTTACATCTTTGATCTCACATTACTAACTAAATACTAATAGATTAGTGTTGCTTTATTATTAATATAGTGTCACCGGGTAACAAAATAAATCACTACACTAACACAAATATAATCCAGACAAAAAATTTGTATTTTGTACTCAAGAGCAAAATAAGATATACCTATATAAATTGTTAACTACATGGCAAAACCTCGTTTTTGTTCATAACTTTGTTTACATATGAATATTGAGATATTTTTACTGTGGACTGGGTATGCTTCAATCCAAAACTAGAACGAAAAATATTACCACAATTTTTCACCGCTAGACCTAAATATTACTCAAAATAACTATATCATATACGTAATCGCACTTACAGTTACATGTACTTACTAATTTTATGAAATTAATCACTTCTAACATTAATTACAATTTAGCAATAAAATTCAATTCCAGAAAACAATTGCAATATTCATGGTAACCTCACCTTCGTTTGTAAACAATAGCAGCAAAATGAACATTTTGCGTATAGAAAAGATTGAAAATTTATTCACGCCTTTTCTACTATAAGTCTACCATCTTGATGTTAATTTCCATACTAAGCGTCTTCCTTCACAAAATTAGTTTTTTTGTTCAATAAAATTGCACGTAACTTTATGACACATGTATCACACGTTGAAAATAGAGTATATTTTAATTATTTTAAGAAAAACATCGAAAATTTTAACTGTTCTCCCAGAAAATAGCTTAACATCGTAGAAGTCGTCTAATAAAAAGTAGCTTTTCGCTCGTGGATGTTTTCATACAATTTGACAGTTCACGAGCGCGAGGGTGTACCTACACAACGTTGCACGCGACGAAGTGTCAAAAATGTGTCAAAATTGCATTTTGACAGCTAAAGTCGAGGTTGAGAACGAGAGGTCATCGGACTTCTCTTTCTCACGTTGTTACATCCGTGAAGTTGTGAATGCCAATTTCATAAATTAGTATGGAAAATTCGTACATTGGATGTGTTCATCGGATGCAAACAACCTTGGCTCATTCACAATTTAAAGCTCACGGATGTTTCATCCTATGCAAGGATGTTTTCGTGTTGTGAATAGCACTACAGAATTTATCTCAAGTTTACTACAATAGGCTTAAGATTTGTTTCATGCGCGTTAGAAGAATGAAAGAATATTGAAACCAATTTAGAAAGAAATTTCAGATAACGAATTTTATTTCTAATAATTTTAATCGATGTTAATTTGTAAACTTTATTCCTTTTTTCTCTTTACTCGTTTAGGGATACCAGTTTACGTCTGTATTCGAATTCAGTAGGTGTAACAATGAAAGAATAAGGCTTATATAAGTTTCAAACTCAATTCATTATTCAATTCAATTTAAGTTTACAAATTACCGTCATTTTAAAATTATTAGAAATTAAATTCATTGACAAAACTGACTAGTTTAGTTTACTATGAATTTAACAGGCACACCGACAGACAAAGCCATTTCAGATCCACTTTAGCTCTTTAGCACTTTAGCCGTTAGCAGGGTCTTACCAACCCTTTTTTGTAATACGTAATCAAAATCGCAAAAACGGAACTATTACCGTTCCTTTTTCTGTCTGTCCGTATGTCACGACCTCAGACCAAGGATCACAATAGACGAAGCTATTGCTCTAAAACAGTCAGCCCCGGATCTACGATTTTTTCCAACCGGGGCAAAAACTTGATAGTGGCGCCCCCTCCCTTCAGTGTTTAAGAAAAACTGTTAAAACTGACAAATACAAAAGTTTGCTTTTCAAACATATTACGTTAAGATTCGATTACTTGATAAAAACCTATGAGATTGTAGGAAAAGAGGCTTCACTTGTTCGATATTTCAAGGATTTGGCGCCCCCATGAAACTGCCGCCCGGGGCAAGTACCCAAGTACCCCTGGTTGGCCCCCCTTAGATCCGGGGCTGAAAACAGTGCCCGTTTTTTGTTGACCTAGTTTCTAGACTTTTAATAATGCGCTTGACTAGGGAAGTGTCACTACAACAACACACTTATGAACGAATTTTTATTTTTTTGAATGTTATAGCCAAAACATTTATTATTACGATACGCTAATTTGCGAATAATTATTTCAGTATTGCAATATTTTGAGAAAGAGTCGAACAGTCGCACAGGGTAAATATTGTCGCCAAATGAATTGAAAATGTTGCCAATAATAATATTTTTTATGGCGACGTTATCTGACTGAATGAGTCTCGAATTGTGGATTTTGTGTGATTCGTAAGCTGTGAGCTTTGAGTTGTTGCAAGACTGTGGAGTGTATATTAAGGGAATACATACATACATATCTTCACGCTGTATCCCTAACGGGGTAGTCAGAGGACGGAGCGCCAAGCGTCGTGATCCTTACATACTTCTTTCGCTTCCTCAAATCTCATCATTCTCCTCACACATTTTCGCCTAGGTATATGTGAGTGCTTTTGACATTTCTGTCGGCTAACACTCTAGCTATTTGATCTTCGTAAGTCAGCCTTGGTCTTCTATAGATTTTCTTCGTCAGTCTTTCATCACTCATTCTTTCCATGGTCCCGATCCGTCTTAGCATTCCTTTCTTCATTTTTTCAATAACACTGTCGTGCAACCCTGCTGTACTGCGTATCTCTTTATTGCTTATTTTGTCCGCAAAGGTGACACCGCACATATATTAAGGGAATAAGCGTCTATTTCATATTTACAGTCGAATTTCGACTACTAGGAAATTGAACCACTAAGGGGTTGAAAAGTGTGTCAATACGAAAAAAAAATTAAAAATTAAAACCCCAACATTTTGTATAAATAACATGTCGCCGGTACAAGGAACTCAGCTACGACCTTAAACTGGATGCTTTTCACCAGAAGTTGTGTACTTACGGGAGGATCATAACCATAACTGATCCTTCTGTGAACATGTAATTTTCATGTGTTTTCATACTTTTATTCACCATAATGTATAGTTAATAGTGCGAGAGCGGGTTTTCTGTAAAAGTCGAGTACGACTGTTATTAGTTTCCAAACTCGCATAGTTAGTTGTACTTTAAGTTTTTAGAATAATTTTTGATATTTGTAAACTGTTGTACCAAATACATAAATAAATATATATCAATATTAAATGATAAAGTATCTATCTATTTTTAAAATCTGCCCCTAAGGATGCGAAAGGGAGTGTCAAAGTTAGATTAGACGAAAATAAATTTCAGGGGGACAAAGTCGCAGGAAACAGGTCGTATAATCGAACCAGATGTAATATTACTTCTCTCTTGGGTACCACAAACAAATTGTAATTACTAATTACAATATGTGAAATGTGATTTTGCGTCAAATGATATGAGACTTTTAAACCTTCGTCGTGGCAATTAAGTAATTAACTGTTATATCTAATTATTACAATCTAATTGCGTTTTAATAGTAGCTATGTATGTTAATAGAGCGCTGGACGTAATTGCCTAGTGGCCGAAGGCTACTTGATACATATGGCATAGCATATGACATAGCGCAGCAAAGTTCCAGTTGTGTTGACTACTAACTGCGCTTCGCGGTTACACCTGAATTAAAAATTAAGTTTGATATTTTCCCAGAATGAAAAGAAGCCTAGGTTACTCTTTGAAAAGTCCTGCCAATGAAAGTGCTATCGAAGTCGGATCAGCCAATTCGGAGATTAGTCCGGATAAACATTTAGTCAGGAAGAAAAATATGTATGTAAGAAATGGGTATTTAGGTTTTGTTTACGTGCAAATAACCATTAGAGAGAAGAGCTTAAGAAAAAAGCCTTTATTTCGAAATCACAGACATACATATAATGACTAATGACAGAAGACACTTTAATATTATTCATACGTAATATATATGTATATGTAATCATCACAGACAGACGCTTCAATTTCATTTATATTACGTATGTATAGATATATACATTGACTTAGTTGCTATTTTGTGGGAATCTATTTCATATATTATTTATTAAGAATTTAATTATTCTTGCAAAATTTCAAACTCATTAAGACATGTGTCTTGCTTGCATTGTGTTTTGCTTTTCATGAAGCATTCTAAGGTAAATTAGACATGGTTTAGACTATGTTACTCCAACTGCGTGTTTTTGTTTTGTTTATTACCGGGGAACTGGATGTTTTTCTTTTATTTATTTATTTGTTTTTTGTGTTTTTTTTATTTCACGCCCATTAAATATAAATATAATCGATTTTGATGGAATTTTTATAAACTCGGTCTTAATTATTTCGTAAATATTGTTAAACTCGTTTATGTAGGCTATTTGTGGACACCGGGAAGTATCACTACCGCGCTGTGAACATTTACTTAAGGCTACGCAGTGATAAACAATAATTTAATCTAAAACAAACTTGCTCCATGCAAATGTGCGCGCGCTAGCTTACGAAAAATATGAAAAAACAGTTATTTTCGTTTATTTTGAAAGTTGTAATTAATTTTAAAAACCCCATTGGCATTTTGAAGAATATATTTAGATTAAACTATACAGAAAATTTAGAAATATAAATCGGTCCCGTTACTCCGAAAAATGTAAATCTCTGTTTTAAATGAGGTTTCTTTGTTTTTTTTTGTGTTACAAAAGTTAACCAATCGTGTATCACAACTGACAAAATGAACTCAATGAAAAAGAATCAGGTTACCAAATATGACATTCATACGTTTTGTAGTCACTTAGAAAAATTGATATCTCTGCCTTCCAAATTTCCAAAGCGTCACTTTAACAGTTTATTTTAATAAAAATTCGTTTTATCGCGCACATAATAAGGATTGTTTTCGTTTGTATCAATCTGTGGAACCACGATTTAATTGAAAATTAATGGAATTATTAAGAAATATACTTTAAAAATATCGCTTATTCAATTCTAAGCTAATAGAGACATTATTTAGTATTTTGTATCGTAAACGTGACTATTTGAATACGATCAATGAATGAACGAAGTATTGCTCTTACTCTGTCCTATTCGCTGGCGCGACTAATTTTTATTTAATGTCAATTTTATTCTTCTAATTTTATGCCGTATAAAAATAATGAGGCAATAAAAAGCCGCATTACGTGAGAAAAAAATGCGAAAAGCACTATGCCATATTAAGTTAACTTTATCATATCAATAACAACACTACTTCGCGGTTTAATCGTGTGAGCTTACAATTCCAGAGTTACTGCGTTGTACCTCCTCTGTGATTGCGGTTTTGGCGGCCATGTTGTGACGTCACCGCGTGACAGGTCGCTCGCATCATAAATTAAGTGTTGATACGTACATTAAATGCGTGTGTTCTGAAACAACCGGCTCACGACGCGCTCATTTATCAAACTTGCTTTGATGAGCGAACATACATATATTTGCATATATAGCTTTTGTGCACGGCTACGATTTTTTAATACTACCTACCAGAATGCAAGTGGACTGACGCCGACGGACATTTACAATAGGGTAGATGACATTATTGTATATGAAACATTATTTGTGAACCATATTATTAAATAAAACCGATAGAAAGCAAGTCGTCGTTGCGCAATAGGTGTCGGGACACTTTTGCTGAATTGTTCAACAATGAGCTAGAAGACTATTTTTTAACGACCCAGATAAAATATAGGTTTGGGTAATCATAAACAAAATTGGAAAATTTTTGAGTCACTGAAAGTTTTTTTTTGTTTTGGTTTCTGTTTCATACAAATATAGTTTGTAATATTCATTATATCGACCCGCCCCGACTTTGCACGGGTAGAAGTTTATTTGAAAATAAAATACAGACCATGTTACTCGCTGGTAATGTTTTTTGTTGATATGAATAATAAGAATTTTTGAAATCGGTTGAGTAGTTTTTGAGTTTATCCATTACATACAGACAAAAAAGAGGTAACTCTTTACAAGATTAGTATACACTATGTTAGTTATTGACACTCCCTCTTTCCATTCATTAAAAGTGATTTCCGAGAAACCAATTTTTAGTGTATTTATATAAACAGGATTTTTTTTCTCTATACCAGCCCCACAGCCTCTCCTGAGACTCCATTTTCCCAAAACCCGTTCTTAGCGGACCTATCTAGTATTTTACTCAGCATTAGAAACATGGCTGTCAAACTTGAAGGTAGGTTTAGTAGTTCCGGAGATCGCGTGATGAATAAATCAGTCAATCGCTTTTCACCTATGTACTTAAAAATATGAAAAAGAAAAATATACTTATATAATTTAACGCCATTTCTCAATACAAATGGTACATACATACATACATACATACTTATCCTCACGCTGTATCCTTAACGGGGTAGTCAGAGAGGACGGAGCGCCAAGCGTCGCGGTTTTTACATACTTCTTTCGCTTCCTCAAATCTCATCATTCTCCTCACACATTTTCGCCTAGGTATGCGAGAGCTTTTGACATTTCCATCCGCTAACACTCCGGCTATACAAATGGTGTTAAATTATAAAAGTATCTAACCAATCCCTAAACTAAATATTCATCTAATATTTGGGAGATTAACTTGTAATTTGTGTGATAGTGTGTGAGGAGAATGATGAGTTTTGAGGAGGATAAAGAAGTATGCAAGGTCCGTGATGCCTGGCACTCCGTCCTCTCCTCCGACTACCTCGTCAGGAATACAGTGTGTGGATATATATGTATCTATCCAGTATTTTTAGGTTTTATAGATTGTAAGGAAAAACGTAAAAATGAAATAAAAAAGTGTTTACTCATGAACGCACGTAAGAAGTTATACTTCTTTGACGCTATTAAGCAAAACTGGACACATATCAAAAACAAAACTGGCCATATTTAAAATAATAAACTTGGCGGCTTGAAATAAATGAAATAAAAGAATTTTTGGCGGGATTTTATTGGGAGCGGTTGCGCGTTTATTTTAATTAGTTGCAAATGGTTTTTAGTGGATATTGTGATGTAAAATTGGCGTACTTTTGCGTCCCAAGTAGATATCTACGCTGATGTGCTGTTAAGTGAAATTGTTGAAATAAGTGCTTATTTAGTAAAGTGATTTGAGATTTTTTCAGTGGCTTAGTCTGTCTCAGCGGATCCTATTAGAAAGACTGCCTCAATATATTTGTCGCCAGAAACTCCAAGAAACGTCTAAATGTATTACGTCGGCATTTTGATTATATATATTATATATAATATGCAGAATTTATCTATCTATTTATTACTGAAGACGTCGGTTGTATGGGCTAAGATCCCTTTAACTTCCCTCCTAAGGGAGAATCGTACCACTAACAGAATGAAATAAAAATTAAAAAACTATGTGTTACATCAGTGTGCGCAACTTCGTCACACGTTAAAAAATATTCTGATCTGTTTTATAAAGAAGTATGACTTCAAAAAGCCCTATAGGATTATGTATCCTTTTGTCAATCACGGGCGTTTTTTTCAGAAACAATGTGACGTGGCGTACAAACTCATAACACTTCTTTTTCGTCAGGGGTTAAAATGAAATGTGTTCATTTTTGCAATGCATTTAAATGAACTTTAAATTGCTAGGATTGATGCTAAAAAACTTTCAAGTTTATAAGTAAAAAAAATTTAAAACCTTAAAATGAAATGTTACCACTTCAATAATAATATACTGCCTTATAAAATATAATGACGCTATGAAACTATGAATATCATATAAATTAAATAATGTGGAGTACAGTTTCATATTTATTTTTTTTTTATTATAAATTTTGCTATCCTGACAATGACATAATATGCCCGTGGTTTATATTTTGATTTTAACCGACGGGTTATTTTTATTATTGTAATGCCTTAGTCTAAACCAGCCATTCCCAAAGTGGGCGATAACGCCCCCTTGTGGGCGCTGCAGGCCTAAAGGGGGGCGGTAAGAGACCCAGAAAAAAAATGGGGGCGTTGTGTAGAGGCCTGGGGGGTGATTTGTAATTTCATTTAGCTAGGAGGCATCTTAGACAACGACTGCATGAGCTCTCCACTCAGTAGACAAAATAAGTTTGGGACTCTAAACAAAGTAAAAAAGAAATAAAATAGTGAGAAAACCGTAAATTTTAAAGTTCACAGTACTTATTTAATACTTAAAGTAGTAAATTTGTAGTGGAAACTATGAGTTTTAATTAAAATAAATATAGCTGTTTTATTACTAATTCTTTTGCTTGTTTAAATATTTAATTTCATTTTTAAATCTCTAAAACCCCTCAATAATTTTGCCTGCAAAACCCCTTTGCAGTTGCTATATTCCTAAAAGGAAAAATTCGTAAGTTATCCGCATTGTGAAAACCGAACCGAACTTTTACCAAGCCTACTTGACTAAACTACAAGCACCTCGTAAGAAAGAGTACGTATGAAGCATTTCCTACTATATTGATTGTAAAGGTCGTTGAACTGCCGATAGGGCAATAATTTTTCTTTCTAGCGATCGCGATCCCTTTACGATTTTTATCGAAAGGGTCAAAGTGCTGGTTCGTAGTTCGAACACTATTATTGTTATAGGAAGTTCAACATAAATTATTGTGTTTAACACGATTTTTTCGTGTTTATTAACGTAGTTAAGAGGCCGCAGGAAGAATGAAAATATCGTAATTAAAAATATTCGTCTGGAGCGTGTCTGACACGCATTAAAGGCCACAGCAGCAAGTTAAGAAAATTTGAAGCTTGGAAGATAAATAAAAAAAAAAGTTTTTCGGTTCAAAATACCATTTAATTCATGTGATGAATTACTAAAATCTGTAGCTATTTTTCGCTCGAACTTCTAGGGAGCTAGGGATATTTCGGTGCTGGTTAGCTGACCGAGTCCGATCTCTGGTGTATCCTGACGATGCTTCTTTGAGAGACGAAACACGTGTCAATTGGTGGTTTTTGGAGTTTAAGCGGAAAATACCTAAAGATTTTAGAAATTCATCACATGAAATGGATTTGCGCAAAGTAACACCTGAGTCTATACAATACCCATTAATTCGTAAGAGTAACACGATCTGAGATTTAAACTCCTGAAAAATGAAATAAAAATTTTCAGGCGCCTTGTATTTTAAAACAGTTACAAAATTATGTTGTATTAGCGGAATCAAACGACGTTGTTTTGTCCTTGAATAAATTTGTTTTAATCGTAAAAGTCCCGTAGATAAAAACGGTTTCAGCTTTTTTCTGAATTAATTCTCTACCTCTAATTTTACAGGTAACTTTTCTAATTTTTTCCATTGATTACGAATATTAGCCAAATAATAATAAATAATAGCCAAATCGGTCTAGCTGTTCCCAAATGATGCGTTTACCCGCGAACACATTTTTTTTATTTGTATGGATAAAAGTGTACTCCTAAAACTTTTTAAGCTTTTTGTTTCATTCTTAGAATAGCATAGAACCAACTCAATATCCATCTAAATAAATGTTTTATTTAATTTACGTAAACAACATCCATTTAATTTATATAATAAATATTCCATTCGAAATTAATTTAATTAGTTAAAGATCCTTCCGTCTCCAGGTGTTCATGAAATATGATATACATCCTTGTTTGCATAAATGTTAAACACTGACCGTTTAAATTAAATGTAGGTAGCTTTGTACAATAGACCGGAATGTAAGTATGTCGTCGCGTGGGCGCATTTGTGCCATTACTGTGAAGCGTGGGTTGACAGTGGAACCATACGAACTTATTAAATAAACGTTTTTAATCTAGCGTTTTAACGCTCTTCTTAAAAAATAATTCTTCTCTTGGATGTTTGTGGTAATTAGGCATGGGTTTATTTGTTCACTGATCCAATCTAATCCGCTCATTCGCGCTCATTGAACGTAATGAAACTACGTAGTTAACAAAATTCAGTTTGTTCACCAACTAGTACGAAAAAATTAGTTGTCTCAATTCGACTCGTAGATAGACAGTTCCGTACGATATTGATAAAATGTTATTAACTTAATTTATGAAGTTATTACAGTTCGGTCAGCTTAATTCGGTTAATAGAGAAACAGCTTCATTTGGTTGGTCGTTCGAAAACAACTCAACTCTAGCGAGAATGTGTGTTACACCACTTAAAGAGTAATCGTTTCAAATTATTTAGGTAAGTGGGAATCTAACGGATAACACAGTACATGTGACGTTGAAGTAGATCTAATGTACATACTATTGTGTAGCTAATGTTTTGGTTTATTGCTCCCACGTCTAGAGACTGATATTTACGAGATGAAAAACGTGATGACTTTTACTCCAGTCCCCACTATCGTTGGTTATAGTCTGTATGATTTTTGTTTAAAAGAAGCAGCCGATGTTTTCCTCAGGATTCATGCTTCAGTAGATTCAACGTTCAAAAACACCTTGTAATTGGGTTTTTTTTATTTTTTTTTTATTTAGGTTTACTTGAATAAATTGTTTTGACTTTGACTTATGCTATTTCTACATGAAATTTCATCAAAATCGGTGCAGCAGTTTACTCGTGAAGACGCAACAGATAGACAGAAACTCTGTCGCTTTTAAAACATTGTAGTATGAAAATTAAAATACATATTCCAGAAAATGACGCCAATTGCGTGACTCCAAATTAAGCACTAGGCTTGTATAACATTGTGCGTGCCACAGAACGAACTGGCAGAGTATTCTTTAGCACCCAGATTCTGAGGATTAGAAAAGGTCGTTTCTTAAAATGGACTGTGTTGAGCCCTCAGCTTGGAAGTTCAATCAAACCATAGCTACTGTTATTGATACTGTAGGATACTGTATCTGCAAGGTATGTACGCACAGTAGAAAGAACTCGATTTTGCAAGTTGAGGTTAAGCATTTAATATTTAATACTAGTAAATAATTACAAAGATAAAACTATTTATATCGAAGACAACACGCAGATGAGACGATGACAAGACGTGGCCAAAAAAAATGAACAACAAACGCATTCTTTTACCTATCATTTTCTACATTCAAATTTCATCAGCCAGTTGTCAACTTACAGTAGATTATTAGTTCTTTGCTCTAACAGATACAACGGCCTAAAATCTGTTCACGGAAGCTTTGACACTAATATTGTTCATATCGTTGCGTATTTTGCGTCTGTATGTTTCCAAATGATGCGAACCTTACATCCCACGTTTTTCGCAACGCCCACGTCATCCCCACGCTTTGGAATACATTTGTAATATTGATAAAGGGCACTTAGATAACGTTTATGTATTGCCTTTTTTCTCAACGTCCTCATACAGCCATGTCTTTGTATGATGTATTGGAGATATAATATTGGAGATTGCCTGAGTCTTAATAATTTGCTTGAATAATGTCTATCTATATATTTGGTATACACGGATACATTTAATATTTAAAAACTAAAACAAATCGACTTCATAATAATAACATCGAAAAGTAGATACACATTAATTTAATTATCCTTTACTAACTCAAACTCAAGTACAAATATAAAAAAAGTAAGCGTTTACTCATGTACGCACGTAAGAAGTTATACTTCTTTGACGTTTTTAAGTAAAACTCGCCACATAAAAAACAAAACTCGCCACATAAAAAACAAAACTGGCAACATAAAAAAAACATAACTGGCCATATATAAAAAAATAAAAGTGGTCGCTCGAATTGATTGAAACAAAAAATAATAAATTGTGTTCCATCGGCGTGCGCAACTTTGTAACACCCTAAAACGTACACTCTGATCTGTTATTCTAAACGCGCCAAAAAAAATATTTTCATTAAATTACAAACTAATAGTATAGATACAAAAATACTTATGTTCTATAATTAAACTAACTGACCCAACAGACATTGTTTTGTCCAAGTTTAAATAAATAAAAATCCAATAGAAAAAAAACAATTTTAGTTTTTCTCCAATTTGCCCATTTTTCATGCAACTTTTCCAATTTTTCCATGTCTAAAAACGTTATTCGGATTATTATGAGCGTTTTAAAAAAATCCGAATCGGTTCACTCGGTCTCAAGTGATGTGCTTACCAAAGAGAAGCATTTAGATAATTTTTATTTACATAGACTTGACAGTTACTGAAATCAGTGCCAAGCCTTACTAACTTAGTAGTAGTACTACTAGATATTCTATTGTTGCTTATTGATTTTTAAGACTATGTTTCTGACGCTGTTTTCAATAACACATAACTCTGAATATTGAAAAGCATATTAGAGCATATTGAGGTGCAGACTGAAGGAACATTGCTGGGGTTACATGTTTTTTTTAAGTGAAAAGAAACTGCGAAAGACTTTATTTTGTGGTTGGCAATTGATAACTGACTTCAAAGTAAAAGTTATCAATTGCCAACTACCAAACAAAGTCTATTGTATTTGTGTTTATGGTAAATTGAATTAATACTCTGTATCTATTTTCCATTATATCATTTTGGTTATGACTATATTGTATTTTTTGTAATCAGTACCGATGTTAATGTTCATAATGTAAAAATGTTTTTGTGATTGCGGTTTCAAGTGTTTTTATTAAGTTGAATAAAATGTACTATAATTATTTATAAACATAACTGACGATATGGAACTCTGTTATCGTAAGTACGATTTGCACTAAGCTGGTACTCTAAAAATATTATTTTTTGATACAGTTATTTTTAGAATTATTTTTCACGTTAACGAGAATCATATTTTTAAATTTAATCTAAGCTTCCTTTTTTGCACCTATTAGCAAAGTGGGCGGCAAATACGCAAAACTTTATTTTTAGATTTTAAACAAAACATTCGATTTTTTTCTTTTTGCTCACGATTATTATATTTAAAAAGTAAGTAATTAAAATAACCTACAATTAGCGTTTCTGATTTTGATAGGGTCCATATTATATTATTTTTATTAGATTATAGATTCTTTCATTGTATTATTTCAATTTATTTATCTAGAATGTACATGACTGCATGAATTATAAAATGGGAGAGAGAGATAAAGCGACGGCTGTGTTGCCACAACGGAAAAATTTTCAAGGCTTTTTCTTACTGTAAAAAAGTTGGCATGGAACTGTAATAATTGCCAATATAATTTTTATGATTCTCTAATTTTTGGGAGGCAAAGGAACTATATACTTTTACAGCCAATGTTTTTTACGTTATTAGTGAATATAATATAGAATGGAATCCGCCTTATGAAAACACTCTCTTTGGGTAGGTTACATTAGGTTAGGTAAGTGTATAAACTGAATCCGCCTTATGAGAACACTCTCTTTGGGTAGGTTAGGTTAGGTAAGTGTATAAACCACAACGCGCGAGCCGAGCGAGCGAAGCGAGCGTGCCGCGGCAGCGGCCGGCGAAGCGCCAGGTCGGAATCTTTCAATAATTATTTTTAATTAATTAAATATAAATAAAAGAAATTTACTGAAATTTTGCTTAAAAATAAGATGAGCAAATAGTGAGCAATTTATTAGATAAAAAAGTTATAAGAAAAGTTAAATGCTCACCCGTAAATGAGAAAAAAGTTTTGTATTTTCATTTGTTAATAACTAATTAAATAATTCATTAATACTGTGAGCAATTGCGGATTTTAATTGAGCAATTAGGAGCATTTAAGAAATATTGGCAATTATTACAGTTCCATGCCAACTTTTTTGGGGTCTTTTTCTTTCATTTATAAATGAAATAAAATAAATGCGCCAGACGATACATACCGATCATCTGGTCTCAAACTTGAGTGTACCCTGTGCTATGAGAACCAGACTATGGCTACTGGGGGCATTTCACAGTACACCCAGACCCCAGACAATTTAGAAACGCCCGTTTCCCAAATTGACCCAACCGGGAATAGAACCCGGAACCTTCCGCGCTTAGACACAATACCTAAACCACTGCGCATTAAAGGTCGTTATCGCCATTTATGACGAAAATATGAGAGCGAAAAAGTTAATATTTAACATTATAATAAAAATATCATTTTATATTTTTATGAAACTAAATAATTAAATTAAATTGTCGATGAATGAAATATAAAAAGGACAAGCAATGAAGTTGAAATGAAATATAAAAAGTATAGGCAATGAAGAAATACACAGTATGACACGGTCGACGACAGTTTTATTGGTAAAATAGAGGAAAGGAAAGGTTAGATCCTGAGATGGTTCGGGCACATAGAAAGAATGAGAGATGAAAGACTGACGAAGAAAATCTACAGAGCGAAAGCGAGTGATGAAAGAAGCCAAGGAAGATCAAGGTTAACTTGCGAAGATCAAATACCCAGAGTGCTAGCTTTATGTAATGTCAAAAGCACTAGCATACCTAGCGAAAATGTGTGAGGAGAACGATGAGATTTGAGGAAGCGAAGAAGTACGTAAGGACCGCGATGTTTGGCGCTTCGTCCTCTCTGATTACCCCGTTAGGGATAAAGCGTGAAGATATGTATGTGTGTGTATGTTTGTATGTATATGAAATTCACGTATGAAATACTGTGCACGAATTTTGTAGTGTAAGTAGTTTCTAGTTTTATCTGCTCCTATGTGACGCATGTCTGCCCCCATAAAGAGGGTCCTGCGATAGTTTATTTTTTGTTTGAGTTCACCCTTATCTACTGTTTGCCTTAACCGTTCGTGTTTACTTGTTTCGGACGTTAATATAATGGGGTTGGATTTGCGGGGTATTGGTTTGTTTAGAGCCACAATTACAAATGGAAAACACTTGTCAATTAAATATTGCAGGCCAAAATCGGTTAAGACTCCGCCTATTCCCAGTGCAATAGAATTAATCCATTAAGGAAAAAAAATTACCTGACTGAGTTTCGTGTCGGTTATTCTCAGTGTTCAGGTTCTCTTTTCGAACCGAACTAAAGTAGATTTGACGTTCAAAAATACCTTGCAATTGGATTTATTTGAATAAATTGATTTGACTTTGACATTACCCCTGCTCCCTATGGCGACAACAATAAAGTTGATTTTGGCAATTGCGGTTTAATCACATTTTAGCGCGGAAAAATCTCAATATTAGTTTTCGGACATGATTATAATTTGCAAGAAAACTAAATTACCAACTAAAAAACTAATTTTAGAGATTTAGGATATTATAATTACCTGAATGATGAGATTTGAGGAAGCGAAAAAAGTATGTAAGGACTGCGTCGCTTGGCGCTCCGCCCTCTGATTACCCCGTTAGGGGATACAGCGTGAAGATATATATGTATGTATAATTATCTCTCAATTTTAGTAAAACTCATTTTAAAATTCTGTAGAATCTCGGAGATGCAACTGAATCTTTGTGCAAATCAGGGTTTTTTCTGGAATTTTTTTTACGAGATTTTTGTCTTCAATCTTGTTTCCACGTTTAAGGATTTCAAGATAAAGAGTTGAAGTTGTATGTGTCGAAATATCTAACTCAGTTTTCTTAGATATCAAGTTCAAGATACCAGGTCACAAAACACACGTCTGCACACGAAGTCTGTATAGTCGGACCCTTAAGTTCGAGTTTGGTTCTTGCTCAGAGGGTTCCATTCGATAGTAATAGAATACATACGTACATCCTGACGTCAATGTCGGGCAAAATGTAATTGTAAAAACATACAAAAAGACACTTTGTCAACGTCCACGGCATGACGTTATCGTGGACGGAAATTTAAAAGCATCTTCATACAACTGCATGCATTTTGCTTCCCTATTGTATCGTTGGCGGCATAATCGTGGCGATAAAAACGTTCTTTGGTAAACGTTCTATATCTAAAATATTAAAGCGGCCAACGGAATGCCAAGCTTCGCGATTCTTGTTGCTTCTTTCGTCTCCCCAATTCTCATCAATAATTTCTGGAACGAAGTTCTTTAACGCGGCTTGCGAGAGATTTGTGTTGGTAGAAATCGTCACGTAAGGAAGAACCGTTACGTGGGATGGGACCCGCGCGACGCGGCTATATGTTCGCTAGCTCTATACATAGATTAACAGTGATATTCCTGTCTCCCTGCGGAGTATATGTGTGCGTACGAGTTATGAAATTTTTACTTTTTTGTTATTGTTTTAAATCATACGTCACTTTTATTGGTCTTATTATTGCAATAAAGTTTTGAGAATAGCTAAGAATCTTAGTTCCTGACGGGGGTCCCCCGACCGCACACTTTTTTTTATTCATAATTAAATTGAATAAACTAATTTAATTTATGCTTTGTAAAATAATCTGATGTATGATTTCTTTACCAAATGATGACTAACATTATTATAATTTTATAATCAATTCTATCAATTTTTCTTCACTTTTTTACTAATTATTTTCACGTTCGCAATCCATATACACATACATATAATACAATTATAACATTACTTATTTTTTAAAGAACTTATTGACACGGCAAATTGGTTTTTAGCACTTGTTTTGATAAAATTTTTCGACATACATAACTAATACTCCACAAAGATGGACAGTTTTCAAATGAAATTGTAGGAAAGGAAATCGATGCAAAGTTTTTTTTCCAAAATCCTTGAAAGTTAGCGGAAGAAAAATTGGAAATTCTTTAACGGAATTTTGCTTTTATTTGAAAACGTACCTAAATAGGGTCTCAGTGCGATATTGTGGTAGTATGAGGACCATTATTTAACTACTTCTACGGAAGAAATGGTTATCGTAGACCTAATAATTTGCTAACACTTATGAAGAAAACCTAAATATCTTTGGAACATTGAATATCTCTGAACATGTATGGGGGTCTAATCAATAGGTACTGAGGGTTCATATCGCTCCACCCTCCTTTAATACATCTGGTATATATACGAACTACTGTATTGTATTTTTTCAGTCACTGTACGAGAATAAACTTAGAGGAAAGTTTTCAACACGAATAAATACTGTGAATCTTAATAAATTTTAAATATTCCTCGTGCGAGCAAATGATATCTAAATATCACAATAGAGCTTTTCAAACGACAATATAATTCGTAACAAAAAATAAATACTCTAGATACTTATTTTATACAAAAAAGTGTCATATTTTAAAGAGAAGAATATATTTTTTGTAAGCTATTACAATATTATTTATCGTGAAGGTATTTCAGCCTTAAATAATGCTTTTAAAGTCGATTTTTCTTTACTGTCAAGATGTACTGGGATCATAATGGTTTCTGGTTAATAATAGTGTTATTTCGTGATCCGTCGTCCGATATGGTTTATTCATTAGGTCTAAGGGTGAACGCACTCAAAGGGATGTTATTATTGAAATAAAATTATACATTTCCACGCCTACAGAATATTATAATGGCTGTTCGTTCGTAACATTAGATTTACTGGGGGGCTAGACAAGCGGCTCAAATTGTCGTAAGCGCTAGTAGGATAGAATGACAAATACTAAGCGTAACGAATTTTTAAGTGGTAGTCGAACGTTACTACGATTCTATTAAATCAAACGAAAAGGAAAGTCGTGTGAAAACCGCCGTATACAACTTAGATAAATGGCACTTTTGAGGAGAAATAACCTAACGAATATATGAAACTCGGGCAATAATTGCTCAGTACATAAATTCTGTGTAATAATTTCTCAAACAAAAATATCTCATTGTAATATTTCTCATAGCAATAATTTCTTATGTATGAAATTTCTCCGGCTATAATTTCTTATTTTCATATTAACACTTTTAAGTGCAGCGGCAGCGGCCGGCGAAGCGCCAGAACAGTATCCGCCTTATAAGAACACTCTTTCTGGGTAGGTTAGGTTAGGTAAATATATAAACCACAATGCGCGAGCGTGCCGCGGCTGGGACCGGTGAAACGCTAGAACAGAATCCACCTTAGAAGAACACTCTTTCTGTGTAGATTAGGTTAGGTAAGTGGATAAACCACAACGCGCGAGCCGAGCGAGCGAAGCGAGCGTGCCGCAGCAGCGGCCGGCAAAGCGCCAGAACAGATTTCGCCCTATAAGAACACTCTTTAGGTAGGTTAGGTTAGGTAAGTGTGTGAGAATATATTACTCTGAGAAATATTTGTACTGAGTAATAATTGTATGAGAAAATTTTGTCCAAGAAATTTTTGCGTGACAAATACTTTTTGAAAAAATAAGACATTTACCACTTGTCTAGCAGCTCTGAATGACACGATTATTAGATTTGTATGGGGTTGATTTGCTAGAAAATTTTAGTGTTTGAAACATTTACTATAAATAAATGTTCAAGGCCCGAAGTTACATTTAGCAGCTACACAACAAATTAAAGACGTCAGTTAGCCACTTGTGACAATTTTATAACATTTCAATAACAAGAACTAGGTTCAAATTAGTAGGCTGTGTGCTCATGGAGTCGTAAATTTGAGAGTGATTTCCGTTTCTGTCGTCTTCTTCCTTATTCGAATCATCGTGATTGCGAATTTTGTTAACGTCACGTAATAATATATATCGTACCACAAAGAAGACTGAACAGTTTTAATGATCGTCACAGTTTTTGCTAAAATTCCAACAACGTACACGATGAGGAACGCGTAAAGCTCATAGAATTTATAACTTTAGACACGGACAGCCTGTCCTGTACTGCGATGTGAGGAAAAAAAATGTAGATGTGTGGGTGCTGCTTTCTATGGAAATGGCGGTCCATCAGCTTATTCGACAATAAAAATGTGTGTCGTTTGTACAGATGAGTCAGCTTATCTGATTGCCTCACTGTTGATGCTAGGGCATGGCGTCTGTCTATAATGATAATACTTTTATTTTCAAATTTTTATATGAAGTAATAAAGTGCTCAAGTTGTCAAGGATGAATTGTAATCATCGCCATGTGCGTCAGAACTCTGATTGTTGATGATACATTTGCAATTACTATAATTTTAACTGCGATCGCGTATGGTTATTTCTTGTAATAAATTAACAGTAAATCAGAAATAAGTTTAGCTAACGTGGTGTGTGCTCTTAATATGTTGTTATTATATTATACATTTGTCTATATCTACATAATTATGTCTTTACATATAAATAAAATTGAAGGGTCTGTCTGTGATTTCGAAATCAAAGTTATTTGGACATAACCAAAACCCAAAACTAATTTCATGGGCAAGTAGAGGACTTTTCAGAAAGTAAACTAGGCTACTTTTTAAACTGGAAAAATACCATATTTAACGCGAGCGAAACCACGAGACAAAGCTGGTATAAAATATATTCGCGAATTCACAGTTAATGAGTTTCCCGATGTCTCTCCATATGTATATTGCAACGATGTTTCCCGATGTGTTGTTGCATAGTCATGCGACGGTCATGGATTAACTCGATTTAACCCTTAGTTAACTATTAAATTAACCCTTATGTTGAAGTTAATCATTATCATATTTTAATTTAACCCATAAGCACAGGTTAGCTTGCAACACAATATAAATGTCGAGAAACTGTTATTTATAATCGCGGTGAGAATATTTTATAACAGGCACAAATTGTCTTTCGTTATTATTTGGTAAAGCGCGTAAAAATAATGTTGGAGAATATACTAAGTTACCATGTTATTTGACACAAAATCACATTAAGAGATGTTTTACAGTCGGTAGACATCAACTCGCTACGGTTTATTAAGTCGAACATCTACTTTATCCAAAATTACTACGAAATGCTAAGTAAATACGTTTCCACTACGCTTCTGGTCGGTTTTAATGTTATATTCTTATAATTTAATGTTATATTATATATTAATATACGTAAAGCTAAAACTTTAGTTCCTTAAGAAAATTGCGCGGACGAAGTAGCGTGAAATTTGGTACATTTAAAGTTGGGAGAAGGATTGGAGAAGGCTCCTATATGCTTTAGAAATACATTGAATTAAAAGAATCATTTTTTTTTCACTATATTTATGCTTCTACTTTATTTCTATGGCACCATCGCGATTGCGAAATTTGCCAATGTCACATAATAGTGAGTGACCACAAAACAGCGATATTAATGATAGGTTTAATGAAGATTCCAACATTTGACACAGGAAAGTGGGTTACACAAAGTCCAGCACAAAGTCATGTGATGAATTCCTAAAATCTTTAGCTATTTTCCGCTCAAACTCCAAAAACCACCAATCGACACGTGTTTCGCCTCTCAACGAAGCATCCTCAGGATTTCCGCAATATAACACCTGAGTCTATACAATAGCACAAAGTCTTCTCATTGTTTTTATTAATAAGAGTTTTTTTTTTAAATATATTTATGGCTATAGATACGAGTCCTTTGGCTTTGAGGAGTTATTTACGTTCATATTTCCAATGTCGAAAAGACTCAATTTCAAACCCTTAATAGTTTGGGATCACATTATACGTAACTTCCTTGGATCAAACAGTCGCGCAGGACTTTTGGCGGGAACGGGAGAAGTGAGGTTGTCATTTTATTTAACTTTTATATTTTTTTACCTTTTTGGGGAGTTTTAAAGTACAAAAGTGATAGTATGTTGTGTTTTAAAGTTCTGTGCAAGTGAAAAGAACAGAGTAGATCTAAATAAACATGTGAAGCAGGACTTCTCGCGCTCTTCCAAGAAATCCTATAAAACTTCAGTAAAGTATACTATCACTTTACTGGAGGAGTTTTACGATAACGATTGTATTTATTAATACAATACGTGACATTAGCAAATGCGTTAATCTGTGCGCCATGCCATGAAGAAAAAAAAAACAGTCGCACAGAGTAGAAATTGTTGCCAAAGAGTTGCCAATATAAGTTTATATTTACGGTCGAATTTCCACCACAGAGGGCGACCTCTAGTTTTTATAATAAGGCATATCCTCTAGCTGACTTACAGTTTACGCATGAAAATAGGTGGGTGGCATATATTTTTCTTTTTCTTGTATATCGATATGGAACAATTAAAATTAAATGAAATTAAGTTATTAAGAACACATAATTTCGCCAAAGTATGCAAGTACTTTGACATTTCAACCAGATAACATTAAAACGTGATTACTTTCAATGAACCACATATTATTCTTTTCTAGCATGAGTTATGATGTTACATAATTGCTTCGCAGATAACAGAAACAGGATAGAACGCAATCATTAGATATTTCGTGAGTGCTTGTTAATAATTTAGAAGCAGATCGAACTTTTCAAGAGTTGTCTGGCTTTTATATTGAATATTTCCGCATCGTTGATTCATATTAATGAATATTAAACATTGAAATGTCATGAAAATATTTAGTTAAACATGCGATGAATATATTGTATCGATTTAAGTATTATTATAAACTCTTAAAGTTTGTTGTGTGTTAAGAGTGTTGTTTTTTTTTATAAAAGGGGGCAAACGAGCACGCTTGACACCTGAAGGAAAGTGATCACAGCCACTCATGGACACCCGCAACGTTCGTGGCATCACGGGTGCGTTGCAGGCCTTTAAGGAAAGGAGGCGGAGGAGGGAGAGGGACCACCGGCACTCTCACTCACAAAGAGAAATACAACAGCAATAGATGCTGTTATTTCACGCCGATATTCTGTGAGAGAGTTGTATTTCACCAGGCGATCTGGCCCAATTCGTATGTGTGTAGGTATCCTGAAAACTATTTACAAATATCGGGGGTAGATGATAAAACCTCTACCTCGGTTACGGAGTGAAACTTGCTTCAAAAGTTTGCTAGAGACCACGGCCTATGCAACTTGGTCGAAACGTCAAACCAATATAAAAGGTATTTGAGTTAATTTCTCGTTTTAGACACAAGTGTTACTTTGCGGAATGCCATCTCAATAATAAATATATTTTCAGCTGTCTTTCGCCCAAAGTTTCAACAGACTCAGCATCAGCACCGGTGCTGGCTAGTGGGTCTGAGCTATCGAATTCCGTGAGGATGTTTCCTTGAGAAGTAAAATGTTTATATTAGTTTTTGATATGTATTGAAGTTTTTGTTACATCTATTGTTTTAAATTTTATTAGCGACCTGCCCCCGGCTTCGCACGGGTAGAAATTTTTTTGCAAATAAAATACAGTGTATGTTACTTGCTGATAATGTTGCTAGTAATGTAGCTTTCTATAAGTGAAAGAATTTTTGAAATCAGGTGAGTAGTATTTGAGTTTATCTATTACATAAAAAAAATTATGAAAAAAATTAAACCGCCTTCAAAAAAAACACTGAAAAGTATAAAATAACTTTAAGCGGTTAAATTTTTTTAATAATTTTTTTTTTATTTCTCCCTTTTGAGTGATCTTGACCTAAATAATCATCTAGGGCAGGTTTGCAATTAACCTCTTTCTAATTCTGGAGCGCAGCGATATACAAGAGACTCATCAGTATAATTAAAGGTTATAACCAGGTCGCCTTATTTAGTGTATCTTCGAAGTCCAAGCTCCAATATCGGTGAAATTTAAATGGGACTGCCTCTGAAGTATTACCTACCAAACAAAAAAAGAATGTTCGAAGAAGGTAACAAACATACAAAAAAAAAAACAACATACAGACGAATCGAGAACCTCCTCCTTTTTTTTAAGTCGGTTAAAAACAAAGTTTACCTCTTTATAATATAAGTATAGATTGTCCTTTTATCAATGTCACATCTAGAGGCATATATGCTGGATCCGAAAGGGTTCTGGGCGGTTAGGTAAAAGAACGCGTACAAGGTAAAAGAACTTCTCTAAATAATCAACAGTTAAGTTGTATTAATGTTCAAAGTCAAAGTCAAAGTCAAATCAATTTATTCAAGTAAACCCAAATGCAAGGTATTTTTGAACGTCAAATCTACTTTAGTTCGGTTCAAAAAGGAAATCTGAATACTGAGAAGAACCGACAAGAAACTCAGTCAGGTATCATTTTTTCAACATCATTCTACAACAGTTATTTAAAAATACAATATTTATAAAGCCAGTAAATGCATATGCAGAGAGGATCACTTCCAGTCTATTGTTGTGTCTTCAATGAAATCGCTAATTTTGTAGTATGCTTTTCCAATCAGTGTGCGTTTAATGACAAGTTTAAATCTCTTTTCCGTTAGTTGAGTAATTTGTTGAGGAATTTTATTATAAAAACGAACACAGTTACCCAAAAATGAACCACTTGACATTTGTAATTTAAATTTAGGAATAACTAGCTGATCACGACCACGAGTTTCCATACCATTAACAACGCCTTTCTTTTGAAATAGATCTAAATTTTTTCTAGTGTACATTATGTTTTCATAGATGTATAACGAGGGTAAGGTGAGTACATCAATGTCTTTAAAATGATCTCTCAGCGACTCTCGTGCGTTCATACTGTAGATGGTACGTATTGCCCTCTTTTGTAAAATAAAGATAGATTTCATATGCGCCGCTGATCCCCACAGTAGCAGACCATAAGACATAAGGCTATGGAAATATGCGAAATACACCAGCCTAGCCGTAGCTACATCTGTCAACTGTCTAATGCGCCTAATAGCATATATTGCCGAACTGAGCTTATTAGATAAAGTCCCGATATGGTCCGCCCACTGTAACTTATTGTCTACTGTTAAACCAAGAAAAGTAGCTGATTTCATTAATTCTAATTGTTTCCCATCCAGTTCCAGTCCATTATGGATTTTGGGTACATTGGATAGGGAAAACTTAACACAATTGGTTTTTTGTGCATTCAGTAGTAAATTATTGGCAGCGAACCATCTCGAGACATCCGCCAAGGTCCTATTCTGTCCGCTAATATCTATGTCTTTTCTGTTACTACTTTAAATAATAATGATGTGTCATCAGCAAATAATATTATTTCACAAAGGTCTTTAAGCATAAATGGAAGATCATTAATGTAAACCAAAAATAGGAACGGTCCCAAAATTGATCCTTGGGGAACGCCCATCTTTAATTTAGAACCATCAGATGTAACTCCATTTACACTCAGTTTTTGTTCTCGGTCAGCCAGATATGAAATCACGAGATCGAGAGCTTTATCACGTATTCCATAGTATTTCAGCTTGTAAATTAAAGTTTTGTGACAAACACAATCAAAAGCCTTGGAAAGATCACAAAACACGCCAATGGCATCTCGTGACCCCTCCCAAGCCTCTAGTATATTTTTGACCAAGCTTGCTCCCGCATGTGTTGTTGACCGCCCTCTCGTGAAACCGTACTGTTGACCATGAAAAATCCTGCAAATGTTAAAATGTGCCAGCATTTGGTTGAGCATTATTTTTTCGAATATTTTACTCAACGCTGGGATTATCGACACTGGGCGGTAGTTTGTAGGATCTGACTTACAACCCGATTTAAATATTGGTATAATTTTACTATGTTTCATCAAATCGGGAAACACACCTTGATCGACACATTTATTAAATATATTTATGTACTAAAATCGGTGTTACTATTGGCATTATATTAGCCAGTACATGAACTGATAATCCCCACAAATCTTCACTTTTCTTTTTTTTTAATTCTTTGAAAGTTTTCTCTATCTCAAATGAAAACGTGTGCCTGAACTGAAAACTAGGGAACCACTTTCCTATATTTTGGCTTAATAGTGCCCGTGCTGTATGTGCAGAGGATGCTAGACCACTAGTAATGTGTACAGGTGCATTTGAAAAAAATTTAGCAAAACCATTAGCAACCTGTTTTTTATTAGTAGCGATTTTATTATTAATGTATATTGAGAGGTCTTCGTTTTTCTTATTTTGTTTCCCTATTTCTGTGTTAATAGTGTTCCATATCGCTTTTACTGTGTTATCTGCCTTACTAATTTTATTGGCGATATGAATTGATTTCGCGTGCGTGGATAGGGAAATTTTTAAATATTTTTGAGTAATTGCGGACATAGCTATGAAAGTTTTCATCCGATGTGTATGATTTTTCGTCATACAACTCATAAAGTCTGTCCCTACTTTTTCTAATACCTTTTGTCGCCCAATCAGAGAAATGTAACTTGTTGTCAGTAATTATTTTTTTCTTCGTTGGGCAGTTTTTATTAAATATGTCGGTTAAATTTTTCAAAAAACTTTTATACATGACATTTGGATCGCCAACAGAGGGAACGATGTTTGTTAAATTTGTTACTTCGTTGGTAAAACGTTTTAACTGTTTCCCGCCTAATGGTCTAAACTCAATTATTCTTTCTAATTTACTTTTCATGCAATCTATTTTAATTAATTGAGCTTTATGATCTGATCGAATACCACTAATAATTTTGTGCTCTCTAATCCTGCTCTTATTCATAAAAACATTATCAATGCACGTTGCCGAATGGTATGTAACCCTGGTCGGTTCATTAAAAATGTGCACAAGTTCAAATGAAAGAAAGAGTGAAATTAGCATCTCCCTTTCCTTAGAGCTATTTCTTATGTCCACATTGAAGTCACCACATGCTATGATTGATTTGTTACATTTGCTAAGCATGTTAATACTCTCCTCTACAGAAATTAAAAATCGAGAATAATCAGACGAGGGAGGTCTGTAAACACATAAGAATATGTAATCATCCGTCACGCACACGACATTTCACATACACGTTCAACTGAGCGAGCAACTATGTCTTTGCGATTTTTTATTTTGAGAGAATTTTTAACCAAAATCATACTACCGCCGCCATCTGTCGACGCTCGATTGAACACACTGGCCACCTTAAAATTATTTACATTAAAAGACATCTTATCAGCCCTCAACCACGTCTCGGTGAGGCACAAGATGTCTATATTATATTTGTCTACTAATAATTCGGTATCTAATATTTTCCCACAGAAACTATTGATATTTTGGTGTGCTAACATAATAAAATTACAATGTAGTTTCTCTGTTGTCTTATTGCTTAATTTAAAGAAATATTATCCGCATTACTATTAGTATTACTACTAAAACTTGCGTCGTCTCTAATTATGCCATTAGTTATAGTATCTATAACTGAGTTAATACATTTAGGTACTAACGTAGCGAGTTTACTTTTTGTTTTTTTAGACAAGTACAAAGTACTCCTTGTCAGTCTAAATTTGAGTAAAATATTGCTAATATACCTATTAGTGTCCAAAAAAATATGCCAATGTTCATTATGGTTCAAGTTAATATTCTCACTAGTCAGCGGAAAGAACAGTTCCTAGGATATACATTATACAGTCACCACGACCACAGTATACACAATTACACATAACAGTAGGATGTCATCATAGAAAGCTAGCGTACGCGGTTTGTATGTATGCGCCCTAATATGCACGCGCCATGGTACGCACACAACGGCAATATTTTGGGGGAATATGGGTTATTATTATATTAATTATTGTTGCGTCAATCGGGATCGCAAATGACATACAACGTCGCACATACAAAATGTCTAAATCGCATAAACGAACGTATTATAATGTCCTTAGATGCGTAAATAATTTCAATCATTCGAATACAGAGTTGTCATTTCTCAACATAACTACAAGTAGTTAAACATAAAAAACTTGCCCGTGTGCATTGTTTTTATTATTACGTACTAAATGTGAACTAAATGAGATATCGTCCGCATCATACAACCATCGCAACAGCCCTACGTATTCGGCCGCGAGAGATATTTAAATTGGGGCCACATATGCCACGCCATCTTTGATTCCAACCAGTTACTATACCTGGTGGTTCGAAATGATAATGAGCATTTAAAACGTTTCATTACAAATTAAAGGTTTAAACGCTCTCAAGGTAAGAGAGTTTTTAACTTTCGCATTCTCTATTATACGTTTGCTTTAATTAAGCGGGAATACTATCGGTCTCAGTTCTGCCTAATGGAAAGCAGCGACGAGGCCTAATAACTATAAAGTAGGTAACCTATTCATAAGTACTTTGTTACAAACATGCTTTATTGCATTTTATCCAATTACAGCAACACTTAACGTGAAGGTAGAAACACTATTTTGTTGTAAAAAACTACACTTATGTACTACATAATTAGTAATCATAGTAATTTATAGTGGACACTATTAATTTTAAATATTAAGTTTAAGTTCGAATTACTAAATCTGTTGATCATTTTGTAAATTTCCCAAAAAGATATACAATTTATAAAAAGAGGAACGCAGCTTCTTATTGAAAGTATACAAAGAGTTCGTCAAAGAGCATAATAGCCTGGATTCATTTCCTTTGTATAATCTAATAATCTTTCAAATCTGTAAGTATATTAATACGCGAAGAGAAAACTGTACCACTTTTAAAGGATAATGTTCGCACGGAGGAGTATGAGATTTGGCATAGTTAGTTTATACGGAGAAAGAGCGCAGAAAGCAAAAATTTATCTTACAATATAATATGTGTTAAAAATACATTAAATTAAAATAAAATATTCGTTGGTTACGTATATACTGCCAACATCAAATTCATAATAATAGTGGTTGAACAATCACATAAATAAAGTAGAATTGTCGCCAAGAATTTTAAGATGTTGTTAAGAAATAATTACTGACGGTTTGACTGTATGAGATTCGGTTCTGATTTTTGTGTGATTTGTGAGCTGTGAGCTGTTTCGAGTCCGAGGAGTGCATGCCAAGGGAAAAAAGCGTTAATTTTATATTTACGCTCAAATTTCGACCACTGGACGACCACGAGTAGCTGTAATTATTACAGTTTCAATATTAGGTGATCACATGAAAATGTATTGAATAAGTTGCAGTTTCGTCTCAGTATAAGTTTTTCCAGAACCGGTTTTTCCCGAATTCTAAAAATACTAAGACTGTCTAAAAAGGTTCCATTCTACATGTTTATTTTGTTTTGTATTTTTAACCCCCGATGCAAAAAGGGAGGTGTTATAAGTTTAACGCGTATATCTGTGTGGCATCGTAGTTCCTAAACGGACGAACCGATTTTGATTTAGTTTTTGGAACTAGGTTTTTGTTTTTGTTTTAAATCATACGTTTTATTGTCTCATTACTGCAATTAAAATATTGAGAAATCGAAACTGCAGCTGAGGAAGTTGTATGTAAATTATACAAAAAAGAAGTCGAAGCCAGTGAATGAGATATCAACGTCAGCTCAAATGAAATCTAGATGTTCCTTACAATACGTAATGTAGGTAAGCACTAAGAAGTATTCGGGTATTTGACGACCTCCGTGGCGCAACGGCTTAGCGCGCGTCGGAAAGTTAACGGGGGTTGCGGGTTCGATTCCTGTCCCGTGTCTGGGTGTTTATGTATAATATGTATATATTTACAAAAGAAAAAGTATATAAGTAGTATATCAGTTGTCTAGTACCCATAACACAAGCGCTATGCAGCTTACTTTGGGACTAGATCGCGCTGTGTGAAATGTCTGATTATATTATTATTATTATTCGGATACCTTAGACGTTGAAAAGGGGTGTAAAAAAGTTAGATGAAAAAAAAATAAGTGTTTAATAACTCAAAACTTTGTGGAAAGAATGTATTAAATTTAGCTATACAAGTAAATGAAATTGAATATCTGTCTGTGATTTTGGAACAAAGGTTCGTATAGTTATTTGCATTACTGCACATTACTGAGATACAAACACGCGTTTCTTACTGTCATTCTGTTTGTTTGTACAGGCTAATCTCCAAAACAGCTGAACCGATATTGACGAGTTTTGTTATAGTTAGAAAACTTTATAGGGTTAAATATAGGATACTTCTTATTTTGAAAAATATTTGTAACGCGGGTAAAACCGCGGAATATTGCTAGTCTACATAACATAAAATGCGAAATCCTGACTGACTGATTCATCACCCAGTACAAATCGATTAGAATACAAATTTGAACAGGATGTTGATTTTATATTGTAGGTGTTATTCACGAAAGGATTTCTCGAATTTCAACCCTTAAGGGAAGAAAGAGGGTGGAAAAGTTTAATGAGAAATAATATTTTTATGGTCAAATTGATTTGAAACTTGGTAATAATGCTCTTGATACAATTAATGAAATACATATTTCGGTGTTTTAAAAGTTCAATCAAGGCCTAAAAGCTTCTGGAGGAACCTCATTATAAAAATTAAAGATTCAATGCAATACCGATAGTTGTATGTAAACACGTGTATCTTGTTGCAGTCCTCTCGTAACGGGAATGCCAGCGGTGACGCGTGTGAGCGACGAGACCCTTGCCAGCATGGAGGAGTGTGTATCAGTACCGATGACGGCCCCATCTGCGAGTGCCGCGATGGTGACTACGAGGGAGCCTTCTGTGAGAGAGGTAGGAGAGAAATTCTATTTTTGGAACGTAGTACCTTATCGCCTGTTACATTCCAGTCACTTGGCGAATGAGAATTTTGCCGAAAAAGTGTAACACTTCGACCGTCACGACACTTTTTTCGTAGAATTACTCTCAAATGTTGTACATTTACTGATTGTGCCTGTTGTATAATGTACAACATATAACGAAAGAAATTTAGTTCCAATTGGGTGTCCCACGACACCTCTCGTTTTTAAGTAAAGATTAAAGCTGTCAAATTAAATTTATACAGATTTTTTACTTTTACTCTTTTAAACTCTTTTAAACTGCCGTCGATAAAAAGAAATGTTATGACTTACCGTTGTCTGCCAGTCAGTCAATCTGTCTGTTTCTCTGCAACATCTATTATTTAATTAAACATCTTATTGCATTGATGCACATACAACAACATATAAATAAAAAGATACATACTGAAACAAGAAGAAAAGCTTCATTTTTCTTCATATAAGAACATCGTAGCTCTTGAGTAGATGAATCGATTTGTATTGGAGTTTTTGTTTGAATGTTTCAGTTTTCTCGAATATTTTTACACGTGTTTAGTGCAAATGATTTCGAATTCATTTTTCGAGTTTTAAATAATTAATTTCAGTTGTTTTGGTTAATAGGCTTGCGATCAAGAAGGTCCTCTGGTGGTTCCGAAAATCGTGATGATATTTGCTTTGTTATAGTCTGTCGTCGAGGTGGTGACAAGTGAGTTCCAATAGTGACGGCGAACATAATCTTAAATCATTATATTCAAGACATCTTTCAAACTTTTAAACTTTGGCGTGCCATTTCAAAATACGGTCGTGGTCTCATTGAAACCAGACCCCTAGACTCCACATTTGATCTCCTTATATCGCCCTTGGTCTTCCTTGGGCTCAGCTACCAATCACTTTCGCTCTGTAAATTTTCTTCGTCAGTCTTTCATTAATCATTCTTATCCGATTTCTTCTTTCATTTTATTAGTGTATGTAATTTGTTAATTTGTAACTTGATAAATGAGTGAATAATACATGTCCTCATCCTTCTCCTCAAAGAATACTCTTAACGAGGTCCATTATAGGTTCTGTTTCGTTTACTACGAAATTAGGTCAATGAGCGTTTAATTTTGTTACAAAGGAAGCAAGATAGCTGAGTGGAAGAGAATTTGATACTTAAACAGAATGAAACTGACTAAGAGTGCGCCGGACACGCTTTCATTTAATGTTCCGTACCAATAAACACAGATAGACAAGAGAGTATACAGAGTATTAAAATGTCAACCATTTCAAAATATTATACGGCGGGGTTATTACCTAAAAATTTTCAGACAACGCCACGCGATCACTGCGCGCCCGATGACTATTGTTATAAAAAAATTAGTATCATGTATAACGGTTGCGTATCTATTATTCTATGACCGTAAAATGCATTTTTTGCGGTAGATTTAATGCCACTATACAAATTATATTACACAAATTCTCGTTAAAACAGCAGATATTGACTGCCGCATGCTGTCTGCAAATTACATATTAAGCGTGCGGGTTAACAAGCCGTATCACTGTGCCTAATTTCAAAATTTTCTGATAAAATTAACTATGACAGATGGACAAAAGAGTGACCTTATGAAGATTCCCTACGGAACCTTATAAAATTAATTCTGTACTTATAAAAATTATTGGTCACCCAGTAGTCGAAATTCGATTGTAAATATAAAATAAACAATTGTTTTTTCTTGACATACACTTCACATGTTTCTCTAATAGCTCACAGGCACTCATAGCTCAAAATTCATTTATTCAATCTGACAGTAATAATTTGTTGGCAACATTTTTCTTCCTTGGCGACAGTCTGCGGTTGTTTGACTACAAACTGTTGCGTTTGACATTGACAGTATAACTATTATAGTAATATGTTTGACATTGGCAATATGAAAGTAAACAATAAATGTTTTATTTAACTTAATTTAATGTATTAGTAACCAGTGCACCTATTCGAAAAATTCTTCCACCATTTGAAACATACATTATTCCAGATGGACATAGGTTGTATATTATGTATACAACCCGATAAAGTCGAGATTGGCCGCTAGTTATATATAAATTTTAGCTTTTCGCACTCCTTTTCTCTATAAACTTTAACTATGCCAAATTTTAAACGCCTTCATGCGCGCAATATACTTAAGAAGGGGTATGAAGTTTCTCTACACGTATTAATATATATTCAGTCAAGAAAGTGTCGGGAATGGATAATTTATTTATGGTTCCAAATTCAATTTTTTGTTTCTTTTGTTGTTGTTAGATTGGCACAACTGTTTTCCATTTTGGCGCGGAGTTTGAGTTGCGTCTGTTATTTAGATTAAATACAGTGCTGTTTTTAGTTATATCATTCTAGTGTATATTGCGAATTTCATAATGGACAAAAACATCGAACAAAGAGTTTGTCTTAAATTTTGCATCGCCAATGGAGTTTCGTGTTTGGAATCACTGAAAATGTTACAGAAGGCTTACGGTGAATCGACTTTATCAAAAACACGTGCTTATGAGTGGTACAAAGCGTTGAAAAGCGGCCGAGATGTGATGGAAGATTTGCCTCGCTCTGGTAGGCCATCAACATCAGCAACTGAAATTAACATCGCAAAAGTGAAGGAAATAGTGACTGAAAATGCTCATTCAAGTTTGAGAGAGATAGCCAACGAACTTTCTGTGTCTCACGAGTCGATCCGTACCATTTTAAATAATCACTTGGGTATGAAACATGTTGCCGCTCGGCTAGTCCCAAAAGACCTGAATTTTCTTCACAAACACAATCGCATAAGAGTCGCTGAGGATATGCTAGAACGAGTCAATTCCGACCCAACATTCATGAAACGCATTGTTACTGGTGACGAGACGTGGGCTTACGAGTTTGACATGCAAACTAGTCAACAAGCTTCGGAGTGGCGCCTTCCAACTGAACCAAAACCGAAAAAACCACGCCAAAGTCGATCAAAAGTCACAAGTCATGTTGACTGTTTTCTTTAACTATCGCGGTGTTGTGCACTCGGAATTCTTGCCGGAAAGTCAAACGGTAAATAAAGAATATTATTTGGGCGTTATGCGGCGTTTAAGAGAGCAAATTCGACGAAAAAGGCCAGGATTTGTGGAAAAAAATTCTTGGATTTTGCACGACGATAATGCGCCTTCGCACAAGGCCATCATTGTGAACGAATCTTTGACCAAAAACTCAACAAATACCATCAAGCAACTACCTTATTCACCAGATATGGCTCCAGTTGACTTCTTTCTTTTTCCTAAACTCAAATTACCACTTCGTGGCACCCGTTTTCATTCGGTAGAAGACATAAAAGAGAATTCGCAGCGAGCACTGAACTCAATTCCGGAAAAAGCGTTTAAAAAATGTTTTGATGATTGGATTATTCGTTGGCGTAAGTGTATCGTTTCTGAAGGAGCATACTTTGAAGGTGATAAAATAAATTTGGATGAATAATTAACATTTCGTGTATTATTGATCTTTTTTCGGTACTTTCTTGACAGAGTAGTATAGAAGCATTATTTAGTCAAGGATACCATGAGCTTCCTGGTCGATTCTGATACAAGTTGTATGTTGAATTAGCTAGTTATATATTGCTTCTTTAATTATTGTTATTACTCTCATGATGATTGTGATAAGTGCGACGGCGCATGCACATGGGAAAAGAATTAAACTCGATCCAAAACGTTAGAAATATTTCACATTAAATCGTTCAAAACGCTCCCGTGTGAAAGCACGCTAATAACTAACGACACATTATTAGTAAATACTGGTTATTTCCAATCTGTTAAAAAGTTGTGAATGAAATAGCATTTTCCCTAATTGCGGCAGTGTTATGTGCATATTGTGTACGAATTTTCTTTGTGTGAGTGTGGGAAAATTAAGTAAAATTAAATGCGTCGATAAACTCACGCAATCTAGCGGGTTTTTGCGGTCTATTTTAAGCTTTCTATACGGATCTGGCTCCAGACATGGGATCTACGTGTAGTGTAGTTGACACTTGTAACAATTACGACAAGAAAAAAATAGAATATGAGATCGAGAAAACGGCTAAAAATAACATTGAACACCATTTATCACTATAACAAGATTATAACATTCATTAACAGAATGTTGCTACTTCATGTTAAGTACAGTAACTTAAAAAGTATAACGATGCTGTAGATGTCATTTAAACACTATAAATTAATAATATGTGCTATTGAAATACTATTCCGCGTACATTTTTTCCATTATTACCTAACAACCAGCTAACCTAACATCTACTCGTAGTTCATGCTACATTGAAATATTGTGATAACTATTAATTTTAAAGTCTACTTAACTGAATGCCTTTTATTGACAGAAATCAGTACATACATATCTCTACGTTAATATATACAAACTTAAAACGGAGTATTATCTTTAATAATAGACTTCCTCAAAGTTGCCGCCTAAAAAAATGTCATTAGTAAAGTTTACAATATAGTTAAGATTAAAAGTTGTATTATTGGGGAGAGTATTAAATTAAAAATTGTGTATTTTTTTCTCTATGGTATGGCGCACAGTTTAGCGCATTTGCTAATGTCACGTATTAAAAAAGTAGAATCCCAAGTAAATTAGTTTAATCTAATCGTAAACTAAAGATAAGTAGGCTTTATTGAAGTTATATGGACTTCTTGGAAGAGCGCGAGAACTTCAGGTACACATGTTTATTTAGACCTACTCTATTCTTTTTACTTACACAGAATTTTAAAACACACTATCAATTTGTACTTTAAAACTCCGAAAAATGAAAATAATAGAAAATCTAAATAAAATGACAACCTCGCTTCTCCGATTTCTGCCTAAAAGTCCAAATTGTTTATTAATATAAATTAGAAAAGCGAATTTATAGAGGTACTTATTAATTTAAAATATGATTTGTAGTCTGAATTACTAATTCTGTTGCTTATTATATTACCGAAGAATAATAGTTCCAAACGTTGTCACCATTCAATACAACACAGCCGCAAGCTGACGAGGGTGATATTGATTGAATAAATGTTTTCGTCATGTTTATGATTCAGCTCACGTACAAAATACCCGACATATTAGCGCAAATTAATTTTATTGCCATGACAGAACACGACGCTGTATGAAAATAAATGGGATATTTTATTTATACATACTACTTTCGACGTCTCTGTTTAGGGTACCGCAGTTCAAAAGAAAAAAACCAATTATGTTGGTACAATTTAAGTAGTATTTACAGAGTGTTCCGTGCTGTTAGTTGTTACTATTCAAAGCGAGGATTTCTGGGAGTACCTCTGGTAGAGGTATTTTAAAGAATGTTTTATCCGCAAACTATAAAATTTCAAATAAAAAACAAAAAAAATAATAATAAACCTATAAAAATCTGTCAATTTCTAGAAAATTTATAAAAATGTATAAAAACATAAATAAATCTATAAACAATAGAAACTCGTTAAAATAAAACTTAAGTGTGATTTAAGAAACTTATTTGTAATTATTCTGGCCATTTGATACACGATCTGTTTTAATTCACTGCTTTGAAAAACTCATATACAGTCGTCTAATTTATAATCTAAATATCGTACCATTCGAGTTATAATTGGTTGCGGGTAATAAAAACTGTACAATTGTCATGGAATGGGTGAGACATTTCGCTAATCATAATTTTGTAAATATTATTTAAAATAACAAACATATTTTAAAAAACACATTTTTTTTTTTTTTGTCCAAAAGTTAAATGGTTACATTTTGCTTTATAATTCTCAACCCTATCTGCCTCATCCTCTCAACTCGTTCATTACCTGCAGCGCGCTCCTCTAATGCAGACTACTGGAATTCACTTTTGAATCCGCGGTGAGATTGTCAACTGTGGATTGGTATTCTCTAAAGTCGATAGAGATACTAGCGCCACCTCGATGAGTGCAGCAGCGAGTCGTACTATCATAAATGAATTTTTTGATGTTTCACTAAATACAATAATCTAATCTAAATAAAACAAGTTTTTAACGTAATTATCTCAGAAGAAGTTAAAATACGCTAAGACGAAATATCGACTGAGATGTTTACTCTTAAAGCAACCCCCGACTAACATCCAAGATCACATCACTTCGCTCCTATTATGTTTGGTTTAGAGAATTCCATTTGAACGCCAAGTGAGTTTGAATGCGAAGTGGGGTAAATTGTCGAGCGAGTATCGCTTAGGCGATTCGACTTTTTACAGAATTGCATAGCTGGTCTTAAGGAGGATAGTGTGGATTGGAATGAATAGCTATAGTAGTTGTATGCCGGTAGTTGATCACAATAAAATGGCGCATTTACGTACCGGTTACACACGCTATACAATCGTTAATAGATAAACACTGGTACGAGAGCGAACTACGCTTATGAATGTTAATAACAGGAAACAAAATAATATTTATACGTTTTATGGAATAAAAATTGATGACAGTATATAACTATAATCCGTATTATTTCAGAAGCCATGAGAGGAAGGAAGAGTAGACTAAAAGTACAGTGAATATAGTTTGTCATTGGTACATGACATTTTACGAGTTTTACCCCCAAATATTACTTATATTACAAGACATATCTTTACGATATTCGTACCACTTACTAACCGCCAACAACTAAACAAGAATCATTGTAGATTTTTCTTTTATTTATAAGAAATGTATCATGTCTTAGTAATATTATAAATGTGAAAGTTTGTGAGGATGTGTGGATGTTTGTTACTCTTTCATGCAAAAACTACTTAATGGATTTTAATGAAACTATACAGTAATGTAGCTCATACATCAGAATAAATAGGCTATAATTTATAAAGATATTGTGTGTTTTTGAATTTCGCGTGAACGAAATCGCGGGTAAAAGCTAGTATTACTGTAATTAAATGATAATTTCTTTCAATTTTCGTCTTACTTTCAATATTTATGTTTTTTATTTTTCTGAGTGTTACGTTTCGAAATAAAGTAAGCAATTACGACGCGTATTTTTGTTAAAAAAACTCAAAACAAAAAAAGTTATACATTTTTAAATTTATGGTTTAAACTTATTATTCGATATTCCACACGACGTCAAAAAAATTCGTCTTTTAAGTTTCTGTATATAAGTCCCTAACAACTCTCATTCCAAAAGTGAAAAACCTTTTAAAGAGAGACTCTCTTTTTAATTTTCTTTTTATTGCTTTTTAAGGTGATATCTGTCTTTGAGCCACCATTGGCCGCTTCATTGATTTACCGTTGCATGATTTTATCGCAAAGATTTTACCGTCCACGTTACAATAGGGAAGCAACATTATGCAGTTGTATGAAGACGCTTTTTTCGTCAACGAGAACGTACAGGGCATGACATCATTATCAACGGAATAAGCGACTGTTTCGGCGGCACAAAATGGAAGCATTTTGCTTCCCTATTGTATCGCTAACGGTAAAATCGTGAAATTTTTAAATTCAGCCGTTTACGTCAAATATTACGTGAAGGTACACAGATGGACGTCGAGGTGGATCCTTATATGTTCCTTTTTTAAATTTTAGAAGGAAATACAGAAAAATGAGAATAAAATAAAAATTATCACGTGTGCAATGTACATGTATATAAATTTATAAAACATTTTTTAAGTTGAAATACATATGATAATTATGTTTGGTCTTCACTTTCATATTGAGTTTTGCTGTGAAATGACAATTATATTGATATATATTACAATCGATCAAGCGAGTATATACATAATAAACTTAACGTTAATATTTATAAACTTATAACTAAATGTTATATTTTTGGAACGAAGTTTTGGAACGAAGTTCTTTAACGCGGCTTGCGGGAGGTTTGAGTTGATAGAAATCGTCATGTAAGGAAAAAGCGTTACGTAGGGCGGGATCCGTGCGTCGCGCGGCGCTAGCGGCACGGCGTTAACTCTGTACATAGACACAGTACAAGTAAGCATACAGTATTCTATCTCGGCAGTGTCCTAGAGATAATTACCTACGGTCGTTTGGTACGTAAACACGCAATAGGGCTACTGACTTGGACTGAATGTTTTTCTTGGGTTACGTATTTGATAATAGGTACTATATTAAATTGTCATATTATCTCTTCGTCTTATCTAGATGCTTAGATGGTTCGGGCACATGGAAAGAATGAGTGATGAAAGACTGACGAAGAAAATATACAGAGCGAAAGTGAGTGGTAAAAGAAAGGCTGACTTATGAAGATCAAATAGCCAGAGTGTTAGCAGACGGAAATGTCAAAAGCACTCGCATACCTAGGCGAAAATGTGTGAGGAGAATGATGAGATTTGAGGAAGCGAAAGAGGTGTGTAAGGACCGCGACTCCTGGCGCTCCGTCCTCTCTGACTACCCCGTTGGGGATACAGCGTGAAGTTATGTTATGTTATGTTATCTCTTCATTTTATATTATTGCAAATTTAATACGTTTTTATTTATATAATTTTACTAGTATTTTATATCTAGTTTCAAAAGTTTGAGAGTTAGTATGTTGGAAATGGACCAAAAAATGCATTTTGTGTGCAGTATAATTAAAAATCAGGAATAAATTAACTAGATCATTATGATAATATATTTCCTACAAATTAGCAACAGAGAAATAATTCCGGTTTCGATATAGATTTATTCAAACATCCATACACTGAACAATTAAGCTCGTAAACTTGATTGATATAATAATTAGTCAGTAAATGCGCGGGAGCGTCTCATACCGACCGACGACAACCGCGACGCACTCGCGACCATAGATAATACATATAATATATTTGGCTCGCGACTGTCGTATGCCGATAAATGCAGAGATTTCGAGCGCGTCGTTTGGGAGCGTTTGTATGAAGATAGAATACTGTTTGCTTACTTGTACTGTGACATAGATTCACAGTGATATTTCTGTCTCTTTCTACTATTTACGACTATATGTGTGCGTACGAGTATCGCAATTTTTAATTTTTGTTTTTGCGTAAAGTCATATTTGAGTTTATTGGTGTCATTATTGCAATTAAGTTTTGAGAAATGGAAACTACAGCTAAAGAACTGTGTTCCTGACGAGGGTCTCCCGACCGCACACGTTTTTACTTTATCGTTATTATTATCTGGTTTGAAATGAAAGAGACAAAACATAATATATTAACTATTATTGGATTATCAACCGTTTATGAATGAGGGGGTAAGTATAAGGCAAACTAACTTTTATTCTAAAGTTTTCACGTTAATATCGTAAGTTTTACAGCGAATATTTCGGTCTGGGATTTATTTTGAAAAATAATGCAGTACACGCCGTTCTTCCTCATAAACTTTTTAGTGAGGTCCGTCAGTGAGGTTTATTAAAAAACTTAATGTCTAAAATAACTTGCAAACTTCTAGGATCTTGCAGTGTTTATGGATGATATTACGAGTATGTCTTTCAGCGGATGCTTTTGTACACTTTGTTTTTGTCCATATTTCATTAGAAATGATCTGCCCACCGAAAGACTAATAGTTGAACAGTGGAGTCAGTAAATGCATAAATTCTTCGAGAACTGCAGGTTTTCTGTAATATCGTTTCTACCCTTTTTACAGCGGTCTTCGACGATTTATTATTTCTTTTTTAAGTCCGATAAAAAAACTAGTACATCTTTCTAATAGTAATTCGTGAAGTATTACGCTGGCCATTATCAGACTTTCGGCTGTGAAGACAGATCAAATTCAAAGTTTTTAGTTGTGTAGAGCTTAAGATCCATTCGCATATAAGATTCAGAGACGTATCAATATTAATATTATAAATGCAAGAGTCTATCTGTCTGGTTGGCTTTTACTGTTAAATCGCTGAATAGATTTTAATGAAATTTAGAATAGAGATGGATTAAGCCTAGAGCAAATTCATAGGCTCCTTTTTTAATTTTTGGTAAATAAATAAATAATAATAATAATTATTATTATATATATTATTATTAATTCTGCGCGGAGAAACTCGCGTGCAAAAGCTGGATCGATTTCCATCAAAAATAGATAAGAACATTTTCGAAAATTATAATTTAAACTTAACTGTGATAAATCTCACGCTCCTCCGTGTGTGCAATATGCTTTAAAACGGGAACAAAGTTTTCTCTTCACATATTAATAATAGATAACACATTCACATTTAGTTTAATTAAAGTAGATACATATTAACACTTGGTAATCAATTCCCCGAGCGGAGTCGGGCGGATATGAATAAAATATGAAATATGATGTAGTTGGAGCAACTGTTATTTAACTAATGAACGGTGTAAGTCAAATACGTGTTATGTTTCGTCGTTGGTATTTATGAAATTCGTAGAAGTTGCAGTCAGCGAGTTTACTTACACCCTGTTTCCTCGAAACGTCTAGCATGAATTATCGACGAGGGAGAATATTAAATTAGGTTTAGACGCCGCTTTGACTACTGTGAATTGTTAGTGTTGTAACGAGTAATGTAGCGGATACAGGCATGAGACGTGGCGAGAGCTGCTTAGAGCTGCAAGAGAGTGTACAAAGGTACACTAGCGCTACTTCTTTAAAAAAGTATTAACTCGTGACTGAGAAGAATAAAAGGCTTTCATTAAAAACAAAAATCTTATGAACATCGTACGAAGCGCGTAAACGAGTATTTGATCAATTTTTTTATTATGAGGGCGTACAATGGTACACTAGCGTCACTCCTTTAAAAAAGTATTATTTCGTGACTGAGAAGGAATTATGAATAACGGCTCAATATTGACCCTCGGTAAGCGTGTCTAGAAATTTCTAATACCTTTTGTAAAGTTTCATATTGAGACACGAAGCAACAAAATACGATCTAGACATCTAGAGGAATGTGGTCGCTTTTTTTAGATCGAATTTTGTTGTTTTTCTTGTTTATTTTGTTATTTTTGTTAGATTTCTTAAAACTAAGTTTTGAAAATTATAATTTTATAAACTCTGTATGGAACCCCCTGTGCGCAAGACAAACTCGCATTAGACCAGTTTTCTTTCTCTCGCAGATCAGCGTACAAGCGCATGTATAGTAGTTGTTGCATAAAGATCAAAATTCGACCGTAAATTTAAAATGAACGCTTTATTCCCGTCACGTATATTTTATAGGCTTGAGACAACTCACAGTTCGCACGTTATGCAAAAGTCACAGCTCGAAACTCATTCAGTCAATTTATCGATGATTATTTGTAAGCAACATTTAAAAAATATTTGGCCACAATCTCTATTCTGTGCGATTGTTTGACTCTCGGACCAGAAAACCTAGTGGAGGGCGGCATAATAGGTTGCATCCAATTTCATACTCCAAACAGTATGTAGATTAATATTCGAAGTAATTTTATACGAAAATAGTATTCGATTCAAAATTTTCACGTTCATAGCATTTATATTGTTATATTTTTGGCGCTAGCTACTCGACCCATTACACTCGACTGAGCTTCTTGAGGGTTAGCTGTGCCCAGTTTAACGAACCCGCTCCGCTTGTCACTAAGCATCAAACAAAATCAATTTGTTGATTTACATGGTTTAGGGTACCGGACGTTTGTGACCGTGACCTTGACCCCTGGAGTTGTGACCTTCACGTATATTGTGCTATTACAGTCAACTGCTTTATGAGTTAACTTTTATTGGGACATAAAGAAGCAGTTTTGTTTCTGAAATTTTGAGTTCGCGTGATTCGATACAGTTTTTTCAAGAAACCATGAATGTTCTAAAGTGGTTAAAGGCCTGTTAGAAATAGTAAAAATAGACACTTTTTATATCATAACTTATAAGGTTCTATATACCATTTGGCTGACTTATTTGGCTGGGCCGTTGGTGCAGTGGCATATGCATCTGCTTTCTAAGCTTAGGGTCCCGGGTTCGATCCCCGGTTAGGTCAATTTAAGAAACGAACTTTTCTAAATTGGCTTGGAGTCTGGGTGTTACTGGGATCTCCCCCAGAGTTCGTTGTATTGTACTCATAGTACAAGCTTACTGCTTAGTTTAGGGTCACACAATCTGTGTAATTGTCTGGAGTATTGTTATTATTGTATATAATAATGAACACTACTGTGTTTATTATTTATATACACAAAATATTAGAATTACAAATAAGTATTGATATTGAAACCAAAAAATCTCTGACTACAAAGTTCGAGTAGTGAGGACAGACCGGGAATAACTGCTTTTGTCGCAATTACGAGTCTGTGACGTCATACTTACTGAAACATTAAGGTACTAGCTAGCGACACGCCCCGGCTTCGCATGTGTAGAAATTTTTTGGTAATAAAATACAGCCCATGTTACTTGCTGATAATGTAAAGTAGTTTTTGAGTTTATCCATCACATACAAAGTTTACTTCTTTATAATATTACTAACTGCACCCACGACTTCGTTTGCGCGGAAAGTTTTTCGTGTTTTTCTTAGATTAGGATTATATGTACGTTTATACACATACGTGTTCGAATACTGTTTTTGAAAAAAAAAGCCTACGTCTAGTCTACGTCTGCCTCCGGGCACATACTATCCCTGTACTTCAACATAATTGGTTCAACGGCTTAGCATTTCTCATTTGAAGTTCCATTCCCCTTTTCAACCCCCTCAGGAGTAGATTTTTGCTAAAAAAGTGACCTATGTCCGGTCCCAGGTGTCAAACTATCTTTATGCCATGTCATAATCAGTTCAGCGGTTTAGCATTCCCCATACAAATTTTCATCCCTCTTTTCCCCCTTTTCACCTCTTTAGAGGTAGATTTTTGATAAAAAAGTATCCTGTCTTTTTGATAAAAAACATGTTATCACAACCGAGGTTTAGCATTTCGCATGCAAAGTTTAATCTCCTTTTCACCTTCTTAGGGGTAGATTTTTGATAAAAAGTAGCCTATGGCCGTTCTCTGATGACAAATTGTCTCCATGCCAAATTTCCTTATAATCAGTTCAGCGGTTTATTATTTCCCATACAAAGCTTCATCCTCATTCACCTCTTTAGGGGTAGAATTTAAAAAAAAACAGTAACTTATCATTTGCATATATTCTTACTATATTCCAATCTTCATCGTGATCGGTCAAGCCGCTCTTGAGTTATAAAATGTTAAAAGTTAAAAAAATATAAAATTTTAAAAATGGTAGAATCTAGTATTAGATTAATACGATTCCGTATAGCTTTTCCAATATAATTAATGCTGTTCTGGTGGTGATCCCTGACAGTCGATCATATTATAATTGAAGTAAAAAAAAATTACCCTTTCTTACTATATTTATTAATTTTCATTTTTTTTGTATGTCCGCTACAATTTCCTTTGATATGGAGATTGGATATCTGTTACAGCTGGCATGGCGTTATTTTTTTTTTGCCTTGCTCTGTTCGATTAATTTTAGAATCGACAATTCGAAATTTAAATCGTATCTGATTTGTACTAGTGAAGTTACAGTGGAAATTATTTACACATATTTTCTTTGAAAAATAACCACTCAGCCTTTCAGACACACGTTTTTGTATTTATTATAACGTGTAAATCAAAATCTTTTTTAACTAAGTATGTACACTTAGACTATAAGAAACACCTAATGAACCAGCCTCTATCACCCCGACTAAATCTTCAGTTAATGTAACACCTGTTTCAGTAAAAGTATTGGGCAATTTGTTTCAACATCTCAATTACGAAACTCTTTAATTTTCCTGTTCAGTTACTTACACACATAAATTTTCCTTCTTCTTTTGCCCTCGTGAAATTTTCGAACTTTTCTCGTTTTAAAAAGTCCGTTCAACTTACGAATTGTGGTTCTTACCACGTGTACATGATTCAAATAAATAGTAGGTATTTCATTGTCCTTTGGAACATGAATGTACTTTCCAATTGTGTATGTTTTTATTTCTTTTTATCATTAAAAAAAATTTAGTTATTTAAATATAACGCAGAATTTTATATGTAAATATATAGGTAAACAAAGATATTGCAATATGAACTCGGTAATCAAATGTTTCACACAAATGCAACGTCAATATTGAAAAAATATTTATAGCCAATGAAAATATATTAGTAATTTATAAAAACTGAATGTCTACTCACCATATTTTAATTTTTTTTTAATTGTTAAACAACTTTTGTTACATTTTTATGTTATAAATGGATTTCATAATAAAAACAATGAAAAGTACAAAATAAGTATCCTTCACTAATTAAAACTCAAGTACAAAAATAACTTTAGAAATACGATTTAAATATATTTAAATTTTGTACCTAATTTTTGACAATTACTGAGGTCATAGCCAAGCCTTCTGAACAAAGTAGTAGACTTTTTGTTTCTGATTATATTGGTTTAAAACTGTTTATGTATAATGTACTAAATATGTGTTATTTTAATATACATAGTTGATCGAAGTTTTAAAATACAAATTTTTGAAAGTTTTGAGAGTGAAAATAGCCTGTACCCACATATGAATTATTTCTGTTGTAACTACTTACATATATAAACAAAACAATGATATATTAATTACAAAATTGTAAGAGAAAAATTATGTCGTTAGTTCATCCGAGTTTCCATAGTTGGGGTGTCAGTTACATCTCACGAATGTCTCGTAACTTTTTCCGTTCAAAACTGTGATAGCAGGAGTTTGTAAAGTATTCACAAAATTTTGAGAATTCGTCAAAGAAATTCTGTGTAGACGACATGATATGAAAATGTAATTTTTTTTCCTCATACTCATATTAACAAGACCACTATTTGAGAGACATACTCGTCCTTTAACGTGGATTTTAAACACATACCAACAAGCCCATAATGACGCTTTGAGCTTTATTTAAGACTAGCGATCCGCCCCGATTTCAAACGTGTAGAAACTTTTTTGGAAATAATATACAGCCCATGTTACTCGCTGATAATGTAGCTTTCTATAGGTGAAAGAATTTTTGAAATCGGTTAAGTAGCTTTTGAGTGTATCTATTACATACAAACAAACAACATGTACCTCTTTATAATACTCGTATTAGTAAAGATAGAAACATTTGAAACAAATTGAATTGAGATACAGTTCTTTATTGTAGTTATTCAGCCAATATCTAAAGAATCTAAGTAACAAGAAACAGGTACAGAGCGTGTCGGAAACGCATTAAGTTAGACTTTTCTAGCATTTCCGGACAAAGTAGAAATTAAAACGAAACTTAAAAAAAGGCGTATCTTTACTGGGTTTTGAGTTATCAATTTACAACGTCTGTACCAAACAGCTCAGTAGGTGTAAATTATGAAATAAATCGATTTCGCTTACGGACAGACTACATGGTGAAAAAAGTTTCCGATTTAGTCATTGTGACTTAGAACCCTAAAATCCACAAAGTGCTTAAGTACGTAAACTGCTTCCATTCAATTAAAAATCGATACATTCCATAATTTATGCAATGGTAATAGACTTATCGATTGGAGACTCGATTGCTTCCCTTCCGATTTCAGTATTCACGGCGTTTTTATGTAAAACAGTTCTGTAGAGTCAGGGTTATCAGTTTCAGAAAACTTTTAACAATTTTTACCACAAAAACGACTTTACTTTTTTTTATTACAATGTTTTGTCATTTTGTTGTAACGAGTCGGTTTTGTTTTTTTAACCGACTTCAAAAAAAGGAGGAGGTTCTCAATTCGACAATTCGACTGTATGTTTTTTTTTGTATGTTTGTTACCTCATAACTCCGTCATTTATCAACCGATTTCAAAAATTCTTTTTTCGTTTGGTATGTAATACTTTGGAGGTTTAAATTTTACCGATATTAAAGCTTGGACTTCAAAGATACACTAAATAATGAGACCTGGTTATAACCTTTATTTATATTGATGATTCTCTTTTATATGGTTGCGCTCCGGAATTAGAAAGAAGTTAATTGCAGACCTGCCCTAGATATTTATTTAGGTCACGATCACTCAAAAGGGAGAAATAAAAAATTTTGATGAAAAAAAATGAAACCGCCTTCAAAAAAAACACTGAAAAGTATAAAATAACTATCTTTTACTAATAAAACTCAAGTACAATTAAAATAACTTTATAAATACGATACACATACCTATATAATTAAATTTGAAGTAATTGAAGTCGGTGCCAAATCAATGTGCAGCAACAGAAAGTCTATTAGTTTGGTAGGCTTGGCACCAACTTCAGTAACTGTCAAATTTAATTATATAGGTATGTGTATCGTATTTATAAAGTTATTTTAATTGTACTTGAGTTTTGATTAGTAAAGGTAAGTTATTTTTTAAATTTTCCATTACTAACGTAATCGAAAAAAAATTAAACCGATTTAAAAAAAACTGAAAGGTACAAAATAATTACTCTTTAGTAATCAAAACTGAAGTATAGATGTAACTTTAGAAATAGCTATATAATTAAATTTGACATTTTATTATATATTTTTAGTGCTTTTTTTAAAGATGGCTTAATTTATTTCTAAATAAGTTTTTTATTTCTCTCTTTTGAGTGACCTTGGCCTAATTAAATATCTACAGTAGATCTACAATTAATTTATTTTCTAATTGTGGAGCGGAATGACATAAACACGATTATCGATATAAATAAACATTTATCGTTGTTTGGTGTAACTTCGAAGTCCAAGATCTAATGTCAGTGTTTAAACGAGACCACCTTGGAGCTATACTGAACCCGACGAAAAAAGAATCGCTCAAATCGATCCACGATTGACGAAGTTATCGGTAAACATACATGAAAAAAGCATACAGATGAATATAGAACTTCCTCCTTTTTTGTAGTCGGTTAAAAACTGAATTATTATGGAATCTATGTAGTCTATAGTCTATGTAGGGGGTGTAGTATAGTGTATATGAATCAAACAGTGACCAGATCATGGATAATTGTAATACATAATTTATTACGTGCATTTTGTTATATTTTTGATGTTTTGATGTTGTCCCAAGTGAAAATCAGCGTCATGTGCGTGTCACTTGACATTGTGCTGAGTTGGGAACCATTTCGCCGCTGCAGTACTTTTTTTTTTGCGTTAGGAAATGCTTCATGCATCCTGTCCTGCCGAGGGAGGGTGGCAGGAGGGTATGTGGGACTCCACGGCTGTAAGGTGCAATGCCAGGCTACCCACTAAAACCTGACGGTGTTCCTCGAGAGCCTTTGTACCGGTGCAACGGGCACAGTTTTGTATTCTTCCGCGACCCCGGCGGGCAACGGCCCTCGCTAAACCGCCAGCCTCGTCTCGTTTTGGGTGGGAGGACAGAACTCCAACCCATAATTTCATGAGAGGCGCACGGGGACACCGCGTGCGCCATCTCGAGGCTATCTAAGGAATGACCCTCCCCTGAAAGTCACCCCAAGCCTCTAGGGGCACTCCGCCGTGGAATTCGACGGAGTTTATGCATTCCTGCAGTGCTGATCTATGGCTGCATAACACAAAAACAAAGAAAAAAATGTATTATATTGTATTATTTAAATTGTTAATGTATTTGTGTAATTATATGTGTATTTGTGTGCAGCGAATACAATTATCTATGTATCTATCTCTCTATCTGCATAATCCAGGAAGAAGGAGCAATATAGAAAAGTTTGGTGTAAGAGTATTCACAATGAACTCCGACGTCTATTGGACAAGTGATTGAGGGCCGTCAGAGCAGAATGCTTTATTGTATCTGAGAGAAAGCGATGCAGTCTGACGGGTACTTTATAACTTTTGCTGATATCGTTTGTTTTGGTCTGTGTTGCAGAAAATAGAGAACTTATATTTAGTGTTTTGAAACTTTCACGAATTGTACACGGCTTACGATTCTAAATGAAATTGAGTGTATATCGTGTTAATACTTTTAAGGCTATAACCTTCTTTATCCCGACGTTTTCATAACAAAGACGACGCTCATCTTCATCAGTCTGCCCGTGACCACGATCAGTGCAATCCGGTCGCAACGTCGAGATAAAAAAGGTATGCCTTAAAATTATTAACACGATATACACCAGGTTTTATTTGGAGTTGTAAGTTATATATAGTGACGGGGGATATTTCGATAATAGAATCGAATTCGTTATTCTAGGCGACAACGAGCTAAAGTCAAATGAATGTATTCAAGAATTTTTTTTTTCAATACAATGACTCTTACACACTAACACCATAGATTAAATTACTAGCTATATTATAAAATAAAAAACATTTAAAATTAACATAATGATTGGATAATATCAACATCCACAAAAGGTAACACTCTGAAATATGTTTTTTTTTAAATACCAACAAAACAAAAAAAAACAGATAAACCTTAGTGTACATTACTTTAACAAAGAATGCTTGATAAACAGAAATTCAATATATTTTAAAATAAAATGTGTTAATGTGATCTCTGAAGTTTCAATTTAAGAAGTATTTTATTACAAGCTTTTGTTCCACTCGACTTCTTAGTTAAAAAGCGTGATGAATTCTTATACTTTTTAACTGTCCTCCGTCCAAACTCATTAATCGACACGTGTTTCGCCTCTAATTGAAGCATCCTTAGGATATTCCAGAGATCAGACTCTGCAGCTAACCGGCATCTAAATCTGACTGAGTCTGATTTCTGAAATATTCTGAGGATGCTTTGTTAAAGGGCGAAGTACGTGTCGATTAATAAGTTTAGTATTTTGAGCGGAGGATAGCTAAAAATTATATGAATTCATGAAATTGGTTTTAGCAAAGTAACACATGAGTCTGTACAATATAATAAATGAAGAAAAAAGTATGTGTATACTCATGTACGAACGTAAGAAGTTATACTTCTTTCACGTTTTTAAGAAAAACTGGACACATAAAAAAAAACTGGCCACATTTAAAAAAAAAATTAACCGACTTCAAAAATAAATAAATAAATAGTAAAATTTCAAATAAATAGTAGGTATTTCATTGTCCTTTGGAACATGAAAGTACTTTCTAATTGTGTATTATTTAATACTTTTTATCATTAAAAAAAAATTTTGTTATTTAAATATAACGCAGAAGTAAGTAAGTAAACAAAGATATTGCAATATGAACTCGGTAATCAAATGTTTAACACAAATGCAACGTCAATATTGAAAAACTATTAAAAGCCAATGAAAATATATTAGTAATTTATAATAATCAAAACTTAAGTACAAAAATAACTTTATAAATACGATACAAATACCCATATAATTAAATTTGACAGTCACTGAAGTCGGTGCCAAGCCTACTAAACTAATATACTTTCTGTTGTCGAACATTAATTTGGCACCGACTTCAAATTTAATTATATGGGTATTTGTATCGTATTTATAAAGTTATTTTTGTACTTAAGTTTTGATTAGTAAAGGATAGTTATTTCATACTTTTCAGTGTTCTTTTTTGAAGTCGGTTTAATTTTTTTATAAAAGTTTTTTATCATGCCCTTTTGAGTGACCTAGGCCTAAAAAAATATCTAGGGCAGATCTACAATTTGTCTATTTTCTAATTTTGGAGCGCAATGTGTTAACTTCCAATTGAAGAGCATAAACCGTGGGATTTCACAATAAAGATGCGAACAGATCGAACATGGGATATTATTGCCCATTGTGGCTATTATCAATATCATCAATATCACATCAATATCAATCAGTTATAAAAGACCAGTGTAAAGGTTGCATCATAATGACACCTTAGCAGTATTCTTACAATCCGAAGACGACAGCTACCAGTCATATTCTCTGTCCGCCACAAGACTGACTCTACTGACTGAATTTATTATATCACAGGCAATTTATATCTTCTCCCTACTACCATTATACCATGTGGGGACAACGATAGTTAACAAACGACATACAAGAGAATCGTCAACATAAATGAATAAAGGTTATAACCAATCAAAAACTACCATCAAAAGTTGATAAGGCAGACATTTGAAAGATGCGTCGCCGGTGCGGTGACCGTGCGATCGGCAAAAGTTATCCAGATTCATCAAAATGTTACGACTTCGGACGCGAGGTCCTCCGCCGATTGGTTTTGATCTAATAAAAGCACTCGTCCCATCACTGGTCGGAGTTCTGATTGCATGTATTAGCTCTAGAATTACCACAGTTATCCAAGTAACTGGAGTAAGATCTAAGGAACCAAAACTGATATATTGAGCCATTCGCGGTATCGCCTTAATACGGCTTGCACTGAGACATGCATGGCTTAATCTTTGAGATAAGCATATTACTACTGGCAGTAAAGGAATTGACGGAAGGGCACCACCAGGAGTGGAGCCTGCGGCTTAATTTGACTCAACACGGGAAATCTCACCAGGGCCGGACACCTGAAGGATTGACAGATTAACATCTCTTTCTTGATTCGGTGGGTGGTGGTGCATGGCCGTTCTTAGTTGGTGGAGCGATTTGTCTGGTTAATTCCGGTAACGAACGAGACTCTAGCCTGCTAAATAGGCGTCGTCATTCAGGTGCGCGCGGCCTCGCGTCGCGCGACTCACTGGCGACGTATCGAAATTCTTCTACTACTGGATGAAATAAAAAATAAAAAATTATGTGTTACATCGGCGCGCGCAACTTCGCCACAAGAGAAAAAATCACTCTATCTGTTTTTCGCGCCAAAAGAAGTAAAACTTCAAAAGCTTTTCATCGACTTGACTTGTTGGTGTATGTGAGTCTAACTTTGACTTGACTTTTGAATTTCAAACTAGATCCATCGAATCGATTAATTTTAGGGTTGGTGACAATACAATCAAGTAAAAACTTGTATTTTAAAAAACGGATTTTTAAATGGTAATTTTAAAGTACAATCCATGTTACTCGTTTTTAATGTAGCTTGGCTATAGGTGTAATTTTTTAAATCGGTCAATCGTTTTTGAGATTATCCATTACATACAAACAAAGTTTATCTCTTTATAATATTAGCACAGATTAATTAGTTTACTACCGTAAAATATTAGTATAGATAATAATATTAAGTAGTTTAGACAAACTCTCGTTTTAACACCAGATGTCGCGCGATATTAGCAGTCGCACTTGCTGAGGTATAGAGTGCCGGTATCATTTTTAACATTATTTTACAACATAATATTCGAAGTCAGTAAATGCATGTGCAGAGAAGAATTTTTTAGAATGTTTTTTTAATCGGGGTGCCTTTTTTAAATTTTCTATTAATCTAGTGTCTTCTCGAAGAACTTTATTATAAAAATGAACATAGTCAACAAAAAAGATCCGTTTGACTTTTGTAATTTAATTTTCTGTATAACTGTTACATAGATCTAAATTTTTTCTAGTATACATTGCATTTTCAAAGATGTTTATGGACGACAAGTTCATAAATCTATTTGTAACGATCTCAAACGATCTTGCAATGTCTTTTGATTGTAGGCGTCTGTGTCTGTCGACTAAAAAAAAGGTCTCGCTCATGAAACCAGTGATATCACGACAGTACTCACAACGCTTCTGAAACCAATTGTACTCTTGAACTTGACTTGATATATTTGATGATTGGATCCATTATTTCTGTCGAGTTATGTCGCATTGACTTCATAGTTTGTCACGTTATTATGAAAGAATTGAGATAAATGTTTCAACACTTTGATAACTCGCATTACGAATCATTACTTACACTCAATGTAATATTATTTTTGCTATAATACTATATGCTATGCTCTTCCATGACATACACTGTATAGACTCTAAATAGCTCACACATCACGCAAAGTTCACAACTTGGAACTTATTGAGGCGATCTGTCAGTAGTTATTTGTTGACATTTTAAAATTCTTTGGCGACAATGTTTGCGATTATTTGACCACAAACTGTTATATGTTTGACATTGGCAGTATAACTATTATGTGTTTGACACTGACGGTATGAACATTAACAATTAACCTTTCATTGAATTTAATTTAATGTATTTGTAACACATATTGTTTATAAATTTTAGCTTACTGTACTCCTTCTCTATATAAACTTAAACTCTGCCAAATCTCACACTCCTCCGTGCGCAATATATTGGGTCCTTACATATGAAATTGGCGTTTTGTACGGGAGGAATATAAAGTCAATTTTTTTTTGTAAAATATATTTAATTAATCAAACTATGCACCGTTGTTATCTATGCACTTTTGCTATCTCATAGGTAGTTCATTGATCCCTTTACTAAAAAAACCATGGGGGCGAGAATCAATAAACTCTTTGAAGGCGGTTTGGACTGCCGCATCGGAGTTGAATTTTTTTCCTTGTAAGAAGTTGTCCAAATTCCGGAAAAAATGGTAATCTGTTGGAGCAAGGTCCGGGGACTATGGTGGAAGTTGCAGGCATTCCAATTGTAGCTCATCTAACTTAGTGGTTGTTAGTTGTGCAGTGTGTGGTCTTGCGTTGTCGTGAAGCAGTAGTGGCCTAGAGCGATTGACCAATCTCGGTTGTTTAGCAGCTAGTTCTTCCTTCATGGTTTGCAGTTGCTGACAATAGATATCTGCCGTAATCGTTTGGCCAGATTTTAGAAAGCTGTAGTGAACGACACCGGCGCAAGTCCACCAAACACTTACAAGTAACTTTTTCTGAGTCAATTTTCGTTTAGGGCAGGATTTGGCTGGGTCTCCAGGGTTCAGCCATTGCGACGAGCGCTTCCGATTATCGTACAGTATCCACTTTTCATCACAAGTAATGATTCGATTTAAAATCCCTTCATTGTTGTATCGGTTGAGCAAAGTATCACAGCAGTCGACGCGTGTTTGCAAGTTCGATTCACTCAATTCATGAGATACCCATCGTTCAAGTTTTTTACTTTCCCGATTTGCTTCAAGTGGATTAATACAGTTTTGTCACTTACCCCGAATCCTGCAGCTATCTCTGAAGTGCTTTGTGATGGATCCGCTTCCACAATAGCCTTTAATTCTTCATTTTCCACTTTGGTCTCCGGCCGTCCACGGGGTTGGTTCTGAAGGTCGAAATTTCCAGAACGAAAACGTTGAAACCAAAAACGTACCGTGCTTTCTATTGCAACACTAGCGCCGTACATATCATTAATCCTTCGAGCTGTTTCTGCAGCACTGGTGCCACGGTAGAACTCGTAATCGTAAATATACCGATATTTCATGTTTTCCATTGTGCGGTAATAAGCGACGCCAAAGAAAAAAATAATGAGGAAAAAACAAATGAATGACTGTTTTCAAAACTCAAATGTACCAGCTAAATGAATTTATAAATTTGAATTTGGAATTCTTAACCAAAGAGGAGATATTTCAGGTCAAAGTGGTCAGTACGACAAAACGCTAATTTCATATGTAAGGACCCAATATTTAAAATGAGGTACTACATTTTTTCGTCGCATATTATTATATAGATCTCAACGTTAAGAAAATTACCGAACGTAGGTATGTCTGTTTTCAAAATCTCACGTCGCAGGTTTAAATACCGAAAGCTAAATTTAATAAGCACTAAAGAAAGAATTGGATCCAAAATACCCAGTAATTAGTCTTTTACTTCTTATTTCTGGTTTTTAATTACCAGTTTGTCTGTGTCAAAGAAGAATGGCAGTTCCAGGGTCGTTTCAATTATAGAGTGTGTGTAAGAGAAAGTAAATACATTTTATAAGTTGCTTATTTTTAGTCTATTGGTTTTTTTATCAATATCAAAATATCAACAATATACAATATCAAAACCCATACAAAACTAATAAAGTTGCTGTACTCTGTATTTTAGTACACAATTATAAGTGGTTTGGTCACTCAAATATTAACAAAAATGTATTTTGTTACATTAACAACAAAAGATCATGGGAAAGTCATAGTCACGTTAGTGATACTGATTCATTGTTATATTACATGAAATAATGATGTATTTCATTTAATACACAAAATAAAGTAAATAACCATACATTTTTCAAAAATGTCCTGGCAAAATCAAAACCCAGTGTCATGTTGTTATGTGTCGTTTGGTTATCAGCTGTCACCCTTGTTTTGCTGTCGTGTATTGTTATTGCAAATGGCAATCAATTGAAATGACATATGTACATATTATGCCATTCCAATGTGTCGATAGTCTGTGGAGAGTTTGTACCTCAATGTGTAATTATGATTCGATTATAATTTCTTTCAACTTAAGTCTGTTTCGAAGACATATTGCATTGACCTGAAAATCATTACCAAACCATTTTGTTACTCAATTTATTTAAAAAAAAATGCTTTAGTACTTAATTCATACGTATACGTATGGTTGTTTAGCTAAGTTTTTCAGGGAAACTCCGTTTCGGAAAAATATGTTGTTATTACATTTAATTTTATGATTACTTAGATGCATAAGATATTTTTATTAACAAACGCACTCTAAATACGGCACTGAAACTGCATGGGCTATAGCCAATCTTTTTTAAGCTCAGAATATGTATATATGCTGGCATAATTCGGTTGTTACCTATACTAATGTTATAAAGAGAGATAGCGGATTTTGTAAGTTCGTTTATATGTGGAGGGTAATCTCTGAAACCACGGCACCTATTGGAAAAATTCTTTCGCCAATACATTATTCTAGATGTACATACGCTATATATTATGTAATCAACTCGGACGCAGTCGCGACTGGCCACTAGTATACCAATAAACAGGTAGAGAGAGATATGACGAAATTATGAGCGCTCCGTTTTTTGTCATTTTGACTACGAAATACTAATACGATTCCGTTAAATTCTAGTTAAAAGAATAAACAATGTTTTTGTTTGGATTAAATATCTTATAAAGATTTTGGAATGTTTTTCTTAGTAAGGGTAATTGTTCCAAGTGAGAGGCTGAAAAGATAATTCTATTATTTAAGTAGTGTTAGTTCCACATTAATTTTAATCACATTAAATACCCACGTGTGATATTTTGTAACATTTTAGTAACAAGAACGAGGGTAGAATGGATTTCTTGCGTGAAGTGGGGCTGCATAAAAGCTTGATTTTGGTCTTGTAAGAGTTCAGTTGTTGAGAAGTAGTCGAATAGTCAAGTACATAAGAGTTGTGATGAAGAATTGATAACGTCTTCATAGTGATCAGTATTCCCATTACATTTCATATTTAACAGTAGATAATAACATGAAAATATCATTCAAATTAAAAGGAATTTCAGATCAAATTGTTTTACGGAAATATCAACAAGTTGATTACAATGCTTCTAGAGTTTTATAGTTTAACTAGGAACCCCTACAATTACATTAAATTCGTGTCCGTTTCGATTTTATTAGTGGCCTAAAAGTTGGTGAATGTTTTGTTCAAAATGTTTCGTGCCGGTTTAAAATTTTTAGTATTGTTAGTTACCGCGTCATTTATTACTATGTAAAAGTAGCGTGAAACTTATTATTCTTGTATATTTTGTTTTAACATAACATAACATAACAAACCTCATCATTCTCCTCACACATTTACGCCTAGGTATGCGAGTGCTTTTGACATTTCCGTCTGCTAACACTCTGGCTATTTGCTCTTCATAAGTCAGCCTTGGTCTTCCTTGGCTTCTTTTACCACTCACTTTCGCTCTGTATATTTTCTTCGTCAGTCTTTCATCACTCATTCTTTCCATGTGCCCGAACCATCTAAGCATTCCTTTCTTCATTTTTACAATAACACTGTTGTGCAACCCTGTCATACTGCGTATCTCATCATTGCTTATCCTGTCAGCAAGCGTGACACCGCACATATTTCTGAGAGACCGCATCTCCACAGCATTTAACATACTTTCACTCGATTTTGGGCATATCCAGGCCTCACTACCATATTTTGTTTTAAAAACCTTTTAATCTTTTCCTTTATCTTTTAATTTTAAAACATACTAATATTTATTTGAATTTGTAAAGAGTTTGGTAAAAATTTGATTGTTAATATAACGTTGGTATGACCACTGTTGCAAAGTTCAAAAATAATTAAAAAATTTAAAAGTATTGACGAATAAACATTTGTTTTGAGTAATAGGAGCATACCGACAGAGACGAACTACGTGTATCCCCATCACTATCTGATACAGGGTTACGCCATATATTTCTTTCAATCTAACAATTCGTGACGTGTGAAAGGTTATACATATCTGATGTCAGGTAAATTTGTGATGATTTCGCAGCGACATTTAACGCGATAATTATGAACTGACTTTTCTATTGGTCGATTTTATTACCTTTGTGATTGGTGACTGCGTGTTTAAGTGGAGGAAAATTATAAATGTCGTGAAGCTCGTTTTAGTAAGTAGAGTTGATAGAAAGTTGACAAGAAGGTCATCGATAATTTATTATACAATTTCCACTGATATGAACTGGCTATAATATATTAGTTGTATATTCAAGTATTTTTGAGTGTAGTGTAACTTGTATACTGTGCTAAAATATTACTTAGGTCCTTTCAGGTTTTATATCACTATTAACGTATCTATGAAATAAAATAAAAATTATCGCTAAATTCTTAATTAAGGCATTGGAAATTTTGACGGCAGGGATCTCAATTTTTCTAAGCGATTTCAGAACATATGAAAGTGATATTTGGTAACCTGATTCTTCATTTCATTGACTTTATTTTGACAGTTGCGATACACGATTGGTTAACTATTATTAATAATAATAATAATAATTATAATAATAATTTATAATAATAATAATTATTATTATTATTATATTGTAACTATTATATTGTAACACAAAATTAATAATATGTAATTATTATATTGTAACACAAAAAACACTATCAAAAAACCTCTTTAAAAACAAAGATTTACATTTTTAGGAGTAACGGGACCGATTTATATTTCTAAATTTTCTGTATAGTTTTAATCTAAACATATCCTTCAAAATAACAGTGGGATTTTTTTAAATTAATTATAGTTTTTAAAATAAACGAAAATAACTACTTTTTCGTATTTTTCGTAAGCTAGCGCGCGTAAATTTGCATAGACCAGATGGTCTATTTTGGATTAAATTATTGTTTATCAATGCGTCGCCTTAAATTTGTTTTTTTACGAAAAAGGTAAAAACTTAATTAAACAATGGGACTCCATGGCAAATGTTGTGACGCGCACCTATAGCAATTATTATTTGCTAGTATTACCTATTGTCAGTGTTCGTGATTAACTGTTATAATCAGAGCAACACTATTATTTTGAGGGTGTTGCTAGTTAATATTTTATTCGGTATTTTTGAATGACAAAAAATATCACTCGAGAAATACAGGAGCTAGCGAAAGCACGTCTTTTAATTATCTCTTATATCTCAATATATCCTACGTTTCTATCTATGTCGATGTCCTAGAAGAACAAATAGCTTGTGACTGTCGTTTAGTTCTATGTAAGCAAAGTTTACGCATTTGCCACTGTGATGTCACGTGTGTTTGTATCTAAATATGTAGTGGGTACCTTGAACAACGAACTTTTGTGGTCGTGTATTAACATGGAATACTGTGGAGAAGCATTTGTTTATTTTAATTTTATTTTCGTATGAAATTTCATAATATTATGTTTATTGATTTAGTCATTTAAAAAACTTATTAAATTGAAAAAGCGATCCATATAATATACACAGCGGGGTTGGTCGTAGAAATTACTTCTTATTTCTTACGTAAAAGAAAACGGGACATGTTGAACCACACACAGTGAAGGATTCCGTGATCGAGATGTAAAATATTCAACAATAATAATAATCGGCAGCAAAAACAAGTCATTATTTCATAGCGTATCTCAATGACACCGTGAAAAACAAACTTTTCTCTTTGTCGCTGAGCGTGTAACTGAAAATACCACAATGTATCTTATTGAAATAAATTTTCTTTGGAAGTGCATTTTACGTTCTGTTATCTTAATTTTTTTTTAATTTTCGTATTTGAAAGTTCCAGATTCGTATATTCCGTAATAACATTTTCTCTAGTTGAAAGTTAGGTGGGGATGCACTTATTCACGACTTGAAGCGCATATCTCGCCAATTATTGACTTTAATAAAAAAGTAACTTCAAAACCTCGATGTTATTTTGATGACCTATCTAAAGATATGTCACATGCTGTGTGCATTGTAACATTTTTAACCGACTTCAAAAAAGGAGGAGGTTCTATGTTCGTCTACATGTATTTTTTTTATGTATGTCCACCGATAGCTTCGTTGATTGTAAACCGATTTTGAAAAATCTTCCGAGGTGGTCCCATTTAAATTTCACCAGTATTGGAGCTTGGCCTTCGAGGGTACACCAAATAACGCGAAATGCTTATATACTTATAAACTTTTGTATGTCGTTGCCCTCCAGAATTAGAAAGAAGTTAATTGTAGATCTGCCCTAGATATGTATTTAAGCCGACGTCACTCGGAAGGTAGGAATAAAAAAATTTAAGAAAAAAGTTAACCGCCTACAAAAAAATACTGAAAAGTACAAAATAAGTATATACTCAAGTATAATAAATTGAAATACTCAAGTATAACAAATTAACTTTATAAACACGATACATGTACCTATATAATTACATTTGACGGTTTGAAGTCGTATTTATGAAGTTATTTTTTACTTTTTAATGTTTTTTTTGAAGGCGGTTTAATTTTATCTTAAATTTCTTTCTGTTCTTCGGTTACATGTATGGAGTGTCACCCTAATTTTATGTTTTTATAATTTCAGTACACCATCGTAAAGCGGTTTATATTACATCTACCTTCCAAGTTCCATCGATATAGTGCCAATAGTTTCCGAGTAATGTAACTGTGACATACGGACAGACAGACAGATAGATAAGACAAAACTATAACGGTTCTGTTTTCTACGATTTGGTTATGGAACCCTAAAAACTGAGCCCACATACATCTGTGTGTTCGATTTTGAAAATGTCGTCGATTTTTGTAGAATTTATGTACCATGAATTTGTTGATATTGTCGAGTGGTACAACAGTACCGGTAGAACGGTACAACGGTACCGGTACAACGGTACAACGGTAGCGGTACAGTAGCAATTTAATAATTAAAATTTATGTCCTAATTTTGTTTACTTCACACATAGACACAATATTGAACTACAGCACGGCGTTGAGACGACTGCCCGCCTCGTCAGTAGCGCTAAATAGATCTTTATGTACATATATAATTCTTCTGTACGCGTGTATGTCACTGAACTCCTAAACGTCTGGGACCGATTTTGATGAAATTTTTTGTGTGTCTTTGAGTGGGTTCCTGGGTGGTTAAAGTTCACAATTGGACCCAATAGGTGGCGCTGCAATTGGATTCTAGAATTTTTTAAATTTTAAATATGTATATTTTAAATATGCATATGTAATTTATGTATATTGCTGATACTACTGTTGACAACTCGGTGTATCCACAATATAATAATAATACAATCTTGTTAACACACATATTGTGTTAACACTTTAAAAGAAGAAACTTTATCAGAGTGGTAGAGCCATGCTGCATTGCAGAATGAATTGGGCCGGCAGCCCAATTCTTGCGGCGTGAAATAACAACATCTATTTCTGTTGTATTTCGTTCGGTGAGTGAAAGTGCGGTGGTCCATCGCCCCCTCCCCTCCTTTCCCACTTTTCCCTCCTTTCCCTAAAGGCCGGCAACGCACCCGTGATTGTCCGGACGTTGCAGATGTCCATGGACGGCGGTAATCACTCCTTTCACTCTCTTTTTATAAAAAACGAGCTTTATAGAAGAATTAAAGAGCGATAAATGGGTTTTCGGACTCAACTTTAGCATTCTTTTGCTACTCCGAAACTACTGACCGTAAAATAAAAAAAATTGTGTAATGATAACTTTACCGCTTAACTTGAATTTTACAGGGAAAATGTTATGGCAGTAGGTCTTCTAGATCGTATAAGATGCAAAAGAATCTTACCACCATTTTATAAATACGATAAAGAATTCTTTCCGTACGAGTCATATTTGACCAGATTCTGTTTTCTAAGTACTGATACCTAAATCAGTCATTAAATGCGCTCAGAAGCTGGCATGTACTGAGTTGTCAGTGCAACATTATTGGATGTAACATTTATTTGAACACGTTGGAAAGAAAGGTCGCTCGCGTCACCGGAGTCTATCCGGGGTTCGTCATCGTCTCCATTTCCTGATACACGCGTGAGCCGCCATTATTCCACCCGACAGGCGACGGAAATGGCCGAGCACGACGCCCGTACGGAAATTTGAATTCGGAGCTGTAGGGGTACTGCGTAAATTGGCCTGTGTCATGAGCGGTTTGTTCAGCAAGTATGCAGATTAAGGAAATAGTTCGCGTCTGTTTGTGATAGGGTAATTAAACTACCGACATTGTGTTATATTTACAGGGCTTTGTGATTAAGGTACCTACCAAATCGCACGCACGAAATGTTCACGTGTACTATTGCATATTCTACAATTACGTTGGCTCGTTATCTCGATTAATGCATTTGCCTACCAAGTCGAAAATCCCGGGTTTGATTCTCGGCTACGTCGATAGGAAACGAACTTTATTAAATTATTTTAGAACCTGGGTGTTACTGATAGATCAGCACCAAATGCTAAGTAAAAAATATGATGCATATTTCCATACCAACATCTTTATATGCCCCGAAGCTCATCGATTGGTTTTTGATATTTGTAAGAGACTGATGGTCGAGGTTTCGGGAGACCGTTGGCCTGGCAGCTTCTTTCGCCAAAGAATCAGTTTGGCTATTCAAAGAGATAATGCTGCCAGTCTGCTGGGCACCCTAACCAATGGCAGCTTTCTAAGCGGCAACTTTGAGGAAGTCTATTATTTAAGATAATGTTTAGTTTTAAGTTTTTAAATATTAACGTTAATATATATATATGTACCGATTTATGTCTATGGATACTGTAGAATTATTATATATGTCCATACTATGCTTTATTATATACTATGTATTGTATTACTATATAATAAAGTATGTCCGTCTGTCTGTCTGCTACGTTTTCACGGCTAAACCGTCTGGCTGATTTTTGACAAAATTTGGCACGGAAATAGTTTGACATCAGAGGACAGACTTACTTTTTTCAAAAAGCTTCTCTTGAAGGGTTGAAAAGAGGGTTGAAACTTTGCGTGGGAAATGCTAAGTCGCTGAAGTAATTATGATGAAATAGGTACAGAGATGATGCCCGGAGACAGACATCATTTACTTTCTTCAAAAACTATAAACTTCTAACTTGGGAAATCCACGAAAAAAATTCACGGAAAAAATTCACAAAGAGTTGAACCTCGCAGTAAGCTTAAAGAATTTGAGTACCACTAACCGTATAAATAAAAACTGGTGTTCTTTGATAAACGCTTCACTTGAGAACGGTTGGGCTGATATAGATAATTTTTTATAAATATTTCTAATAAAACCATACTCGGAGTAAGGATTTTAGGGCTATGAAAATTGGAAAGTTGGTCGGAAGATTGGAGAACTTGGGAAAAACGAAATTTATATTTTCTGTGTCATTTTACATATTTTTATTTTTTTTTGACTATAACTCACCACTCACGAATAATTATAATACGACAGCTTCTTATTATACTATACTACAAGTGTGGTAGAGCCATGCTGAATTGCAGCATAATTTGGGCGAGGTTGGCCGGGAAAATACCACACTCTTATAGAATATCAGCGTGAAATAACTATTGCTGTTGTGTTTCGTTCGGTGAGTCAAAGTCAAAAGTCTAATCAATTTACTCAAGTAAACCCACTTGCAAGGTATTTTTGAACGTCTACTTCTACTTTAATTCGGTTTAAAAAGAAAACCTGAATGCTGAGAAGAACCGACGGAAAACTCAGTCAGGTATCATTTTTTCAACATCATTCTACAACGAGTTTAAATTTCTTTTCCGTTAATTGAATAATTTCTTGAGGAATTTTATTATAAAAACGAACACAGCTGCCCAAAAATGAACCACTTGATTTTTGTAATTTAAATTTAGGAATAACTAGCTGATCACGACCACCGGTTTCCATACCATTAATAACATTCTTTTGAAATAGATCTATATCTTTTTTAGTGTACATTAATTTTCAAAGATGTATAACGAGGGTAAGGTGAGTACATCAATGTCTTTAAAACGGTCTCTCAGCGACTCACGTGCGTTCATACTGTAGATGGTACGTATTGCCCTCTTTTGTAAAATAAAGATAGAATTCATATGCGCCGCTGATCCCCACAGTAGTAGGCCATAAGACATAAGACTATGGAAATATGCGAAATACACCAGTCTAGCCATGGTCCAGAGTGAGAGTAGCGGTAGCCCATCCTCCCCTCTCCTCCTCCTTTCTCTAAAGGCCGGCAACGCACCTGTGACTCCCCGGACGTTGCGGGTGTCCATGGACGGCGACGATCACATTTCACCAGACTCGCATGCTCGTTTGCCCCCTTTTTTATATAAAGAAAATACTGCTTATGCGATGTAATAATTTATTGTCATCAACTGTACTCTCTACTTATTCTATATCTATACTAATATTGCAAATAATATCAAAGTGTTTCTATCTAATTTCTGTCGGTTATGTTCCACGATTAAACCCCTCAACCGATTTTGATCAAATTTGTTGGAAAGAACAGAGATAATTTTAAGTATGTAAGGGACATAGCCATAGCATAGGCAGCTTTTTAAATTCCATGCCGACAAAGTCACAGGCAGCAGTTAGTAAGTAATAACCGCTACGTCGTTGTATGCTTAAAATGAACGCAGTCTCTTTTAAAACTTTATAACAAGTTGCAAAAGCTGTCCAGCGGCAAGTTTACATTTAGTGTCTGAGGAAACTTCGTGTAGCTTTTTGTAATTTGAAAGGTTTCTTGGACGACTGATGCGATACAAAATACACGTTGTTCGATATCGGAACATCTATAAATTAATAAGAAGATAAAGAAATATTATTGTATACGACAGGTAGATCTTATAGGAATTCGAAGATATATTTTTATTCTTGCGTAACAAAAGCGATCCACGGATCCCTTGTACAATAGGATCTCATAGCAAAATTCCTAACTATTCTGTTCGAATAGGACTATTCTTATGGAAAGTACGTTTTTCCTCAATACCCTAGTGAATACTGAATGCATTGATCACTTTCAGGATCCTGTCGCCAAAATAATAATAATAATACTCCAGACAAATACACAGATTGTGTGACCCCAAACTAAGCAGTAAGCTTGTACTATGGTACCACACAACGAACTCTGGGGGAGTTCCCAGTAACACCCAGACTCCAAGCCAATTTAGAAAATTCGTTTACTAAATTGACCTGACCGGGATCAAACCCGGAAACCTAGCTTGGAATGCAGATGCTATGCCATTGCGCCAACGGGCCAGTTAATGGATAAACTGAACGCTCATAGCTTGGTCGTGTGTCTCTCTGTATGTCACAATTGATCGACATAGTCATCTTTATGGTACCTTTTTTAACCGACTTCAAAAAAGGAGCAGGTTCCATGTTCGTTTGCATGTATTTTTTTTGTGTATGTTCAGGCACAACTTCTTTCTTTATGAAACGATTTCAATGATTCTTTTCTGTAGGATTCAGTACAGCTTCAAAGTCCCATTTAAATTTGTCTGATATTAGACTTCGAATATACACTAAATAGTCCGAAGTGATTATAAGAGTTTACTCATATTGATGATTCTTGTGTACATAATATATTATTCCGGTCTGGAACTATACCGTCATATATAACTTTTATGAGCAATTAATTAATAAATAATACATTATATGTTAATGTTTAAATAAACGTTGCCATTTTTACAAAATCTAGCGATGTGTTTTGTCACTCGCTCGATAGACTAATGCCCTAGGCTCTAGATTAAAAGGACCCCTAAACCGGTTCTTAGACAATATTCGTTTTCACCAATCTAACGGTTCCCTAGTAATGTCAAACATAGTAATGTGACGTTTTATTGTTTCCATAGTGACTATTCCAAAAGTTTATCGATAAAACAGATATTATTGTTTTACTTCTAAGTTTCCATATAATATAATAAATTATTCTCCATGTTCTCAAAAATTAATACACATTACTGTCACATATATGGTGTTATGGGTTCGAAGATCGAGTTTCTAAATTTAGGGCATCTTTCCCCTAGGAGAAAGATATAAACATAGGAGCGTCTAACGTTTCATGAAACGTAAAATTATTGTTAGCGAACCCCTATTCTTTTTTAGGGGTTCGCAGTATTAGGGGACATTGATGATATCGGGCATTAGGAACATAGTATAATATGATAACCAACATTTTACTGATGAATCAATTTTTACATGAGAATGGTAGAAATGTTTCTAATAAATACGTAACGAGTTGCCAGTATATAAAAGAGAAGAAGAACAAGTGAGTGGTTTATACATACATACATACATACATTGGATACATACATACATACATTCATACATATCCTCACGCTGTATCCCTAACGGGGTAGTCAGAGAGGACGAAGCGCAAAGCTTCGCGGTCCTTACATACTTCTTTCGCTTCCTCGTATCTCATCATTCTCCTCACATAATTTCGCCTAGATATGCGAGTGCTTTCGACACATCCGTCGGCAAACACTCCAGCTATTTGATCTTCATAAGTCAGCCTTGGTCTTCCTTGGCTTCTTTTACCACTCACTTCTGCTCTATAGATTTTCTTCGTCAGTTTTTCATCACTCATTCTTTCCATGTGCCCGAACCATCTTAGCATTCCTTTCTTCATTTTTACAATAACACTATCATGCAACCCTGTCATACTGCGTATCTCTTCATTGCTTATTTTGTCCGCAAGGGTGACACCGCACATATTTCTTATTACTGTTGCATTGCTAAAATATTAATTTAATATTTATGGGTTATATTATTATTACTATAGGCTGGCAACCTATTACTCTCAGGTTCGAGTTTACAGTCTGTTGCCAAAAAATTTATTGCCAGTTTTGGTGCGAAGATGTGGTCTTGCTACGCTTTGATCCTCTATCTATTGTATTTTTATTTTTATTTTTCAGTTTTTTTTATTTATTTCTCACCAATTCTATTTATTACACACTGTGAGTGCCGTAACGATTGAGCAATACAACCGTCAAAGCAAGCACTCGGGGCGGGTGGATAAAATTGTTCAATAGGTACCTTTCTTTAGAAGAAGCCGTTCCAAACATCTACGGTCACCCCTGAGGTGATCTGAATCCTTAGTTGCAGCTCCTCTGCTTTCTATTTCTGCTGTATTTAGCGGCCTTCGATTTTAGTGGACGTTACGTAGAAGAAAAGTTCACAGTGACCAGCGCGGCGCGGTTAAGTAGACCGATCGTATAGCGACCGTGTCAGAGGTTGATCATAGACTACTCATAAAAACAAGTAGCATAATGAAGCGGCGAAAAACGATAGATACTATGACAATTGCTGGTATATATAAATAATTATTTTTGGGGATATAGGCATTTGGCCGTAACACACACCAACGAATGATTCACACTACAGAGTATCAGTTCTCGATTTATGGGGTGTACAGTCCCGCGAACCTACAATTATAGGCACAAAAAATAATTGATGTACTCAAATAAACAGACCCTACTGAAATAGAACCAACAGCTTTTTAATTAAAATAAACAAACTCATAATTTTTTTTTTCAACGCATGTATGTCCATTATAAAATGACTACGGATTTCATCCTCATTTCATAAGAACATCTCATGTTTTAATATAATTTATATTAGAAAATTATGTGTAAATAATAATCTGCTTCTGCATTGTCCTCTTTAATCCTAATTACAGCTGCTACAGTGGCAGCAAGTGTGGTTTTGTTACACCATAATATTCTGTCTACTCCTAATGGTAGGAAGTTAACATATATTATTTTATTGAACAGTAAAATTAATTTTGTATTACATATACGTTACTATCAGTTGCATAACTCCACATGATATTGAACTGACATGATCAAATGTTTTGAAAATCAATGATGTAATAGGTACTTACTATCTTTTTTATTTAAAAACAAGGAATTTTCAGAAGAATATATGAAAAAATAAAATTATCAAGATTTTTAGTCTGTACTATAAACATTGTCAGTTTATTTAACATTTAAAACTATATAATTCGGTTTTATTTATTCTCAGTCTTTTTTACAAATGGTTATTGGTTAGCCTAACACTAACTTACAGTATACCCAGACTTAAATCAGTTTTATAAAATTCATTTTTTAAATTGACTCTGACAATGAATCAACTTCTGCACTTTTAGCACTCGTTTTTTGATATATCTATTGTAAAATGATTTCAAAAAGTAATTTTTGATATTCTTGTTGGTTCTTCTCAATGTGCATTCCTGAATTCGTTGATGTGCTTCTTTTTGAATCGAAAGTAAATCGAAAGTAGATATTCAAAAACATCTTGCAATTGAGTTAACTTAAATAAATTGATTTGACTTTGGCTGTCCACCCCAAATAAGAAATTGTGCGGAATAATAAAATACTAGAATCGTCATATCCGAACAGAACCTATTTAAATTAAAATGATAACTGAACAGAAACAATAACATATCTTTATTGGTCCCTTAGCGGAATTAACATGCCGATTGTTACCCCGTTTCGGTTTCTCTTTAGAGCGGTTTTATCCGGTGAAATCCGGTCCGAACCGGATTCCAGTAAGCCCTATCTACGCATGGATCACGAAATTTGAAACGGTAGTAATTTTCGTGTAAGATATTATTCAAAAGTATTACCGTCACGAGTTAACAATCAAATAATCTATTAAATTTACGTTGGAAATAAATTGCCTACGTTTTGTTATGAAGTTCGACGATAATTACTAACCCGTTGATATGAGAATATTTTCTAGAGTTCCGTTCAGTCAAAGTCAAATCGATTTGTTCGAATAAACCAAGTTACAAGGTGTTTTTGAACCTCAAATGTACCATTGGTCCGGAAAAACCTTACACTGAGAAGGACCCAGTCAGGTATTATTTTTAGGGTTCCGTAGCCAAATGGCAAAGAAAAGAAGTCTTGTAATTTCATCTTGTCCATATGTCCGTCTGTATGTCAATCAATTTACTTGTGAAGTTATTGGCACTACGTAGAAAGTGAAAGTGTTCTATAAACTGCGTTAGAATAGTGAAATTATGAAACTACAGATTGCAAATGTGTTGGCAACCCGGAGGAGCATCTTGGGCTAGAAAATTCATCGGCTGTCTTTCCCTCCACACCGGAACAAAAATGCAAGCCCTGGTGTTTGGCGGCAGGATTAGCGAGTAAGATGGTGGTAGAGATCAGGACCACGTACAATGTCTTACCACCCGCGAAACGGAAATAAAGAATAAAAATTAGCAAATAAATAATTTTGCAATTTGCGAATATACCCGAAGATGTCCGAACGTCGTTGTACTCGCATTATTATATTAAATTAATCGCGCTGTAGTACATACATACATATATACATACATCATATGATCACGCCGTATCCCTAACGGGGTAGTCAGAGTGGACGGAGCGCCAAGCGTCGCGGTTCCTACATACTTCTTTCGCTTTCTCAAATCTCATCATTCTCCTCACACATTTTCGTCTAGGTATGCGAGTGCTTTTGACATATCCGTCGGCTAACACTGGCTCTTGGATGTAGTATTAGTAGTAGTAGTAGTACACTTAATTATAATTATCAAAACCTTGGACATAGGCTATACATTACGTATTCAACCCGGGCGAAGTCGGGACGAGCCGCTATTACATAAGGTAGACTGGTATGTTTTACTGAATATTTCAACACAATTGACAATGAAAATCACATGTATTTTGTTCTAAATTAACTTGTACAGTTCGAGATAATGATTATTGTTACTGTTTTAAGGCCTGAACACACTTGCTACTTTTAACATTGACAATCGGTGACTTAATCGCTTTTCGGATGTACAACACTGTGATTGAACTAACCGGTTGTAACCTACTATTATTAAATTTTAGTAATTCTCAGCGGTGGCTTTATTCTGATATTTAGGGTCGTCTAAAGCAGAGAAAAGCAGTTTAGTATTAAACGTCTTTAAAGGAATGCCTTAATTTAGAACCTTTTCAATTTCTTTGTTATCAAAGGATCAGCTTTGGAGATAAAAAAACAAAAACCTTGTTTGTTAGTTGTTGCCATATTTAGTAGCGTTGACATATGGCTAAAACACGAGGCGGCAACGTCGCAGGACGAGATTTTGATAACACGATGGAACGCAGAGCAGCAGCCGTACAATAGCAAAATCGTTAGTCGCCGATACTTAATTTAGCGAGTGTACTTGGGCCCTTAGATGTAAAGTATAAAATGGATATTCCTTTCATAAATATTTCCATTTCTATTCAACGTTCTTTTGTTTTTTAGCAATTAGGCAACGAACAAAGGCATATATAGTAATTTTTTCCTTGATTTCTATGTACTCGTGCGTGTGTTAGATTGTTAAGGAAAATACATTTGTATGTACATTAGTTTTTACATGCGTACATTTATATCCTCCTCCGACGACCTCCGTGGCGCAACGGTCTAGCGCGTCGGAAAGTAAAACGGTGTTGCGGGTTCGATTCCCGTCCCGAGTCTGGGTGTTTATGTATAATATGTATATATTTACAAAAGAAAAGTATATAAGTAGTATATCAGTTGTCTAGTACCCATAACACAAGCGCTGTGCAGCTTACTTTGGGACTAGATGGCGCTGTGTGAAATGTCTGAGTATTATTATTATTATTATATACTATATCTTGCGGTGAACAGAACATCAAAATGTTACAAAAATAACTGCTTGACACCAATTCTAGCAATTTGAGCCTATTCGATAGCTACATTATGACACGTTGGTAGGCCATCGCCTGCAGTGACACAAAGCGTGGACAAGACCTTGGTTGAGTTCTATGACATGTGCGGAAAGATGGATGATTGGATTGCATGGAGGTAATTATACCATTAAAACACCATTTTTACGAATTATACCATTATGTTATCCATTTTAACAATAATAATACAGGTACATAAAATTCAATCTACAGATGTTCTAATCAGCACATTTAATCATAACTACGGATGTACTAGTGTATGGATATTATTATGAGAATACTATAAATGCATATTAAGTAAGTGTAAGTTGACTTTTAACAAAGCAGTCTCTAACTAAACGACCTTCATTAAAATTTAAAATTTCTAATCAAACGAACGTCTTTATTATGTTTGTAATTAAAGAATATTCGAACTCAAAACACGTTAAGGGTACTTTCGTTCCGACAAAAAACAGAGTACAAGGAGTAAATGTAATAAGTCAGCTTTGAGAGCGATTTACAGTGAAAATGGTAACTAACACACACACAAATGCATCTATTTATATATACATACATCGATAGATCCCGTGCGTGTAAAGTGACACATCACATCACATTACATCACATATCTTCACACTTCACACTTCATAGCATCATACTTCTTTCGCCTTCTCAAATCATATCATTCTTCTCACACACTTTCATTTAGGTGTGCTCTGAGTGCGAGTGTGGGAGTGAGTGTGTGAGTCAGTGTGTGAGTGAGTCGCACACATACTCACATCACATATCTTCACACTGATAACATCGCGGTCCTTGCATACTTCTTTCGCCTTCTCAAATTACATTGTTCTCCTCACATACTTTCATCTATGTTTACGAGTGCTTTTGACATTGCCGTCAGCTAACACACTGGCTATTTGATCTTCCTGAATCAGCCTTGGTCGTCCTTGGCTTCTACTACCTCTAACTTATGTCCTGTAGGTTTTCTTCATCACTGTTTTATCACTATGTGCCTTTATTCTAACCACCACTCACTTTCGTGCAGTAGGCTCTATTCATCAGTCTTTCAGCACTCGTTCTTTTTTTATGTAAAATAAAGAATTGGCCAAATGTAATTGATAACGGCAGATATAACTATTAGTAAAGAAGTACAGCAGCATAAACACGTAGAAAAAAACACATAGATAGGCTCTCCCATACAAAACGAGTGAAGACAATGAATCGAGAAGGGGTTGCAATTAAAATAAAATATTTTACACAATGAGCTCATTTCACCTAGTAACACAATCTGTTCTAAAATAATTTACTTACGAAAAAATACGGAAATATGTATTTTATTGTAAATATTCTTTACAAATATTTAACAAAAGCTTAATAATATTTCTCGCAATCATATTAAAATCTTAAACTCTGTGCAAAGCAACTGGTATCCCTAGAACGAATCTCCCACATTCGTTTTAGGGATACCTAGGGATGATATTACAATATCAATTCGTTTACCCAAAATGCGGGGTAACTTGACAAGATGATTTGTTATTAAATATTTGTTTTAAATTAGGGACTTACAAATTATATTTACGGTTTACTGTTGCGAGTTTACTGTTTATATATTATGTTTTACCTTTTTTTTATAGACTATTACCAATATATATGAGTTAGGTTGTCACACCGAATATCTGTGTATAAATACGTAAAGACAAAACAATTCAGTGTGTTTTTCTTTTCTGTTTGTCAATTGATTTTTTTTTTGTTTATTAGCTACTGACGAGCTTTAGTGTAATTAATCAAATAAAAACAAGTGACATTTATACGTGAAACAAAAGCTTCGGATCCCTTTTTAATAATATTGCGCGCATAATTGAGTGTAAGATTTGGCATAGTTTTAAGTTCATACTATCAATATTAAAACGACTGTCAATGTCAGTCATCAGGGTTGATTGAAAAATACTAATAATCTCTTAGTGCAAAATTCCTGTCATCATACCTAACAACTTTTATTCTACGACTTTTTTCAAAATTTAATATTTGCTAAGTTTTGTTGTACTGTCTGAAACCGGTCCCCAGCGACGAGCTCTCTCTCGTTTATTTGAGCTATGCCTATGTGTTTTTTTTGAACTATTAAGTGACTTCATATTGAATATTACTATTGAATTAAATGATTTATAATAATAATAATAATAAACTGAGACATTTCACACAGCGCCATCTACTCCCAAAGTAAGCAGCACAGCGCTTGTGTTATGGGTACTAGACAACTGATATACTACATATATACTTTTCTTTTGTAAATAAATACATATTATACATAAACACCCAGACTCGGGGCGGGAATCGAACTCTCAACCCCCGTTTATTTTCGACGCGTTAAACCGTTGCGCCACGGAGGTGGTCAATGGTCAATTTATGAATTACATCTTTTAATACGCTTATCATTTTCAAACACTTTAAAAACGCATTATGAGCGTTCGTTCTGCTTTATGAATCTCTACCCTATTTCTTCACCTCTGACATTCTCAACTCTTTCATTATCTCGAAATACCTGGCCATAATGCATAATAATATTTTACTACTTTAGAAAACAAAAAATTCAGATATGGCTATTTTAATTTTTTTATCCAGTTTGACATTACATACTACAGTGATGCCAATCGCTGAAGAAATTATTGACTATAGTTTTTGCTTTAGGTTTCTTTTGAAAAATAATAATTTCGAATGATGATTTGTTACTCCATCGGTTTTATTCGCGTTCTTTAATCTATTTTTGTATGTTTCTGTGCTATTATCTGTCATCTTGGGCGTAAATATAACATACACGAATTGCACGAAAATCATACGAATTATGTGATCGCCACTGTTAGAATGACGTGACAAGTAAGTCGATTCGCTGACTTACGAATGCTTCATTTTTCGGTTCTGTTGCTTTATCTATGTATTTTTTTTTATTCATGGACATAATGGACATACTTGTCACAATAAATATGCAAAATTTCATAAACTTTTGCTTCGCAATCTTAAAATCAGTTTTATTTTAAGAACCTCTTCTAAAGTTGTGATGTTGCACTATGGCTCCAATACGTATGACCTAGCGACATATAATTTTTTATTAACTATGAGTCGATTCCACAATTTGAGTGGCCCGTTGGCGCAGTGGCATATGCATCTACTTTACATGGTAGGGTCCCGGGTTCGATTCCCGGTCAGGTCAATTTAGGAAACGAACTTTTCTAAATTGGCTTGGAGTCTGGGTGTTACTGGGAACTCCCCCAGGGTTCGTTGTGCGGTACCCATAGTACAAGCTTACTGCTTAGTTTGAGGTCACACAATCTGTGTAATTGTCTGGAGTATTATTATTTTATAATTATTATTATTACATTAAATGACACGGGTGTGCTTTCAGCTCCCTGTATCTAATTCCAGGTTCCATGTCCGCGAAACTGCATGAGTTCGATCCCCCCGATCACAGCGTACCTACTAACTTTATTATGCCTTCCGACATACACGATCCATGTTAAAGTTTCGTTCACACACGATCTATGTCATTCCACTGGCAGACAACTCGTATCAAAGGCTACATAATTCGATTTCTAATTGGATGTATATACGTCATTTCTGTATGGAATATAGATCCGCAGAAGTTCATCTAATAACCGCCTCAAATTGAAATTGCTTTTGAGGAAAGTGTCCCTAATTTGTCAGGAAAAAGTTATTATTTATTTTATATATTTACAAATATATAAAATAATTTAAACAGCCAGAGTGTTAGCTGACGGAAATGTCAAAGCACTCGCATACCTAGACGAAAATTTGTGAAGAGGTTAATGAGATTTGAGGATCGAAAGAAGTATATAAGGATCGCGAAACTTGGTGCTCGGTCCTCTCTGACTACCCCGTCGCGGATACAGCGTGAAGATATGTATGTATGTATGAATGTATATTTACTTTGTGACTTGTATCAGACACAAAAGTTTTCAAAAACATTAAAAAAAAAATAAACACAAAAAACTCCCGACACAAAAATCGTAAAAAAATGAAAAAAATAATTTCCGTGTTTTTACATAAAGACGTCGGGGGCCCTTTAAGTAAATAAAATAAAACACGACACTACTATAACATACATACATACATACATATCCTCACGCTGTCTCCCTAAGCTGACCAAACCCTATGGCACGCACAGTCCAACTGAGAACCTTTCCCTTTATATAGAACACAATGTAGAAGCACTATGACTGCGGTGCGCCAGTCCTCTGGCACCTCTCCCTTCTGCCAACAAAGATTGCACAGTGCACAGAAGGCATCCCATACCCTAGGACCACCATACTTGATCATCTCAGCAATCAGCTTAAATCACACTACTATAAACAAACTATAACTAAATTATATACCCAACTATTATCTTATACATATTTTCACGTTATATCCCTAACGGTAGTCACAAAGAAAGGAGCGCCCAGCTTCACGGCCCTTATATACTTCTTTTGCCTCCTCAAATCTCATTATTCTCCTCACACATTTTCGCCTAGGTATGCGAAAATATGTATCTTTCAAACTCTATTATTATCTTTGTCGTCGCTGGGTAAAAATACGGACACAATTCAGTTAGGGAAAGCTGCCAAATTTGCATATACCACGTCCTGTGTAAGGCCGAAATTGAGTTTCGCGTCCCTCACCCTTCCTGAAACCAATATGGCCCGCACATCATCACTGGCAGCAGCGAGAAAAGGGTGTTATCGGTTTTTTCACACGCACTGCTGACTGGAGTTGTTTTATATGTAAATTCCAGTGCGGTTTGCAGGCAATGTATGTGACAGTGGCGAAGTTGAGTTTTTATAGATTACGGCGACAAAGAGGGTACTGCAAGGTTTATGTGACGACCTCTGCGGCGTAACGGCTAAGCGCGTCGGAAAGTAAACGGGGGTTGCGGGTTCGATTCCCGCCCCGAGTCGGGGTGTTTATGTATAATATGTATTTATTTAAAAAAGAAAAGTATACAAGTAGTATATCAGTTGTCTAGTACCCATAACACGAGCGCTGTGCTGCTTACTTTGGGACTAGATGGCGTTGTGTGATATGTCTGAGTACATTCTTATTATTATATTATATGTGGATGTAGGCAGCTGCTTCCAAGTTAGTCCGTTTGTCATACTAACTTGTGACACCTTTTTACTCTCTTAGGGGTTGAGTTTTTAAGATTTATTTTATAAATTGCATTCTGAAACAATTTCGCTGCATTTTTTATGTTATTTTATTAATACTTGTGTTCGTTTTATAGTTTGATTTCTTTTTTAACATCTATAATTAGTTGTGTTAGCAAGGTTAGTTCCAGCAGTTAATTTTATTATTTACGCTATCAGATTATTACACGGTCTTCTGTAATTAAATACATTATACATTTTTACATACAAAATTCAACACACCTATTCAACGTCTCTAAGGTGCTGCGATACCAAAAGTCGCTTATTAGCTTTAAAAGCAGTATATCAAATTAAACTCTCATAAAGGTGACATGATTATTCACAAGTGACGCACATACAAACATATTGTTCTTAAAAGTAATGCTGTTTACGACTTCATTTCTTATAACGTTTTAAGATTTACGTGGTTTTAGGGACGGTTGGTGCGGTATGGATCAGATTCTCTCGCTCCGCGTTGTCGTAGGTAAGTTTTCTATACGGCCATAAGTCGGAATGTTTTCTGCGCTTTCGTGGATCTTGAAAAAGCATTCGAAAGAGTAGAGTGAAAGAAATTGTGTAGTTTTTTGCCTGAATATGGCGCAGAGGGCCCTTTACTGCAGGCTGTGAGGTAATTACATCGAAGCCACAGAGCCTGTGTAAGGATAGATGGTGACTTGTCGCCCTGCTTAGAAGTCTGTTCAGGCGTCATACAGGACTGCGTGATGTCTGCCTGGCTATTCCTGCTGTATTTGGATAGTTATCTCCAGACATAGCAGAAAGATAGCATGAGTGGTATGATATGTACGGTACAGTGGTAAACAGTACCTACAGTGGTACGACGGTACAGTGGTAAACTGCCTATTGTACGCTGTCGATGCTGTGCTGATAGCATCATCAGAAGCGGAGTTGCAGACACTAGTTACGTGCATGAAAGAAGACTGTGCAGTGAAAGGATTGAATATGAATGCGATCTCTTAGAAATATGTGCGTGTCACCCTTGCGGACAAAATAAGCAATGAAGAGATACGCAGTATGGCAGGGTTGCACGACTGTGATATTGTGCAAATGAAGAAAGGAATGTTTAGATGGCTTGTGCGCATAGAAAGAATTTGTGATGAAAGACTGACGTAGAAAATCTATAGAGCAAAAGTGAGTGGTAAAAGAAACCAAGGAAGACCAAGGCTGACTTATGAAGATCAAATAGCCAGAGTGTTAGCAGACGGAAATGTCAAAAGCATTCGCATCTCTAGGCGAAAATGTGTGAGGAAAATGATGAGACTTGAGGAAGTGAAAGAAGTATGTAAAGACCGCGACACTTGGCGCTACGTCCTCTCTGACTATCTCGATAGGGATACAGCGTGAAGATATGTATGTATGTATTTCATATAATGTAATAATGTCGAAACAACGGATGAAATCACCGTTGACGCTATCGATGGAAGAATGGATGAATTATCAGTTGCAACAATGTATGTAATATAATGTAACAATGTTCATGTATTCGGGGTGGACTGGTTACGGATGCATAATCCGATGCAAGGATGCTCTTTTAGTTGTTAATAGCACTCTAGACGGTGACAACGACTCTACAGTAATTTAAAAATAGTTTTTAATGTTAATTAATAATAATTATGTCAAACAATTTTAAACTTCATTGTTACAGTGTGATTATCTTGAATTGTAATGCTGTGTCCACCCCTAATAGGAAACGATGTGATATTCAATATGTTCATAATATGTATAAGCTCGATGAATGCTTTATTTGAAAATGGAGTTAAAAATAGGTACTGTTCTTAGTAGTCTCGTCTCTAATTTATGGCCAGACGGACAGACAAATATGAAAAGACTTCGAATTCCGTATTTTCCATTTGAGTATGAACCCCAAAAACAAAAACAAGAAAAAAAAATAATACTTCGAAAGTCAACTTAATTGGATGATTTCTAATTACTGCTAAAAATGTTAACACTTTCTAGGTCGCAATTTTATTAAGAGGATATTTTATATACGAAACGTGTTTCATTAAAATGTGCTTCGAATATTTTTTATCGATATTTCTGTACTCATATAGAAGAGGCTGAGTTTGTTTGGATGGAAGTCAGGAGGGATACATTTTATGAGTTCTAGAGATGAGATCATGTTTGGTTAAACGTATAGTGTAGGGCGTTTATCAGAGGTGGGGCGACGATCTGTGCAAGGTGGGTGGAAATAGGTCGATGAGAAATGCCGTGTCGGCCTTTGTTTTGTATTGAGAGAGGCTAGGTCTAACATTGGATTAATATGTCCACGGTTTTTAAGATTCTGTAGCCAAATGGCTAAAATAAGAACCCTTATGATTTCATTATCTCATTTCGTGTTGATCTGTACACACATTAATTACAGCCAATTTAATCATCTTTACACATACTGAGCTGAAATTTGGTGGAGATATAAATCTATAATTCAAACCCAGAAATCAAAAACGATAATAAAAAAAAAGATAAATTTCAAATTTTGTTTTTATTAGTCCTATGTCGTAGTCGATTTTCTTAAAAACCGTAACGTATGAAAAAAATACTCCATAATAATATAAAAACGAGGAATATATTATCGTTAAATAGCAAACCACATCCCACAACCCACACGCACAATAGTGCGTGCGTAGTGTAGTAAATGTTCACAGATAATAGATATAGCCTTTCATACGTCACGAATTGTTAGACTGAAAGAAGTATACGGCGTAAGCTTGTAATAGAAAGGGATGGGAATGCACATATTTCGTCTCTATCGGTTTGCTCAATATTTTAAGACTTATGCTGTTGCATTTGACGCATTTGACAGTTCTATGACACAAAATAAATCTTTGTTCGTTAGCACTAAGTTTTTTAATATTTTTTGGCGGGAACGGGATAAGTGAGGTTGTCATTTTGTATAGATTTTCTATTTTTTATATTTTTGTGAGTTTTAAAGTACAAAATTGATAGTTAATTGTATTTTAAAGTTCTGTTTAGATGAAAAGAATGGAGTCAGTCTAAATAAACATGTGCAGCTGAAGTTCTCGCGCTCTTCCAAGAAGTCCTTTATAACTTCAGTAAAGCCTACTATCACTTTACTGGAGGAGTTTTACGATAAGAAAGAACTAATTTGCTTGTTATTCTATTATACTTATTAATACGTGACATTGGCAAATGCGGTCAACTGTGCGCCATGCCATGAAGAAATAAAAAAATAAAAATGTTTTTTTTTTAATTAATTTAATGTAATGTATTTGTGACATATATATATATATAGCTTTCTGCACATATAAATTTTACCTATTCCAAATCTCGCACTCCTCTGTGCACGAAATATGCTTAAAAAGGGGTACAAAATTTCTTCTTTACATATTATTATATTACAGATTGCATGGGACCCCTCGTCGAATACATGCTTGACGTATTCTTTATTGCTTTTTTTGAAAATCAATACAAGAGTCCACGTAACGTTTTACGTGAGTAAAATTGTGGGCAGATGATAGTAAAGTTATTATAATAATCTTTGAATTCAAAAAAATCTTTCAAATTATGATTCCCAGAAGCTCTCTTGTATCTAGATATACATTTTCAGTTTTAATATCTAAACAGACTAAATACGCTCCAGGGCGTCGTTAGAACCAATTTGATTCGAGCGTTATGTAAAGTATTATTATCAGCGTTTGCCTAGTTTCATTTATGTTTGTTAAATTATTGAGATAAAAAGATGTTTTAACCGATTTCAAAACAAGTATTCTATTGAAGTGGGCATAATTTTTTTTTATAAAATTTTATTTTACGTAGCGCCCTCTAACGCAATCAGGTTTGGTCACATATTACTCATTTTACTATGCTTTGCGGTAAATTCTGTGTAAATGTTGTAATTTCTTTTGCTCTTTTGTAAAAATAAAGTAGTCTGTTTCCACCTTCGATCACAAATAAAGAACTAGATTCATAATCTCCTGTAAAATCTAAACAAATTATTGTCCGAATTGACGTATATATTTTTAATATCGTATAGTATTATTGGTAATATTGTGTTAATCTAAAGTAGACCTTACTATCAAACTATAAGGTTATAAAAGCTCTTAAACGATTTTCGTATGAAATTGAAACGAAGTTTTTTAAAAAAATGGAATCTTACGTCGTGTGTAAAGTATAATTCACATAATCTATTTACGTCATTATGATTTGTTACGTGAAAGTGACAAGGATAAGACGTATATCGTCAGGCAATATTTAAAAATATGCTTACGAATTGAATAAAAAAGAGCTATGTAACGTTATTACTGTAAGAAATAATGAACACGTAAATAATATTATTTAATTTATTAGCCGAAAATAAGAATCTCCGTCTTTTTTTTAGCGTTCTAGATGTGTCGTATTAAAATTTTTGAAAGAGCACTTTGACATGTTTGCTGTTAGCGTTTTAGAATACTACTAAAACAGAAATGCACCCAAATACTCATTTGAGTGCACATTTGATTCAAACATTTTTGGAGCGTTGATTGTGTATCTAGTTTTTTATTTGTGATCGAGTTTCCACCAACCTCGTTACGTATACATACATAAAAAATAGTCTAGTAATCCGCATGCAAATCAACTTATCCATTCGAGAGCTATAATACCATACACACACAATACACAGACACGGCGCGAAGCTCACGTCACACCTTATTTTGTCGGAATTTTAAAATTGTAGTATTATAAGATTAAGGCGACGCATTGGAAATTTTTACGGCAGGGTTCACTAGTGACTACAAAGCGTATGAGAATGGTATTTGGTAACCTGATTTTTCAATTCATTGACTTCATTTTGACAGTTTCTATACATGATTGGTTAACTTTTATAACAAAAAAAATATCAAAGAAACATCTTTTAAAACAGATATATACATTTTTTGGAGTAATGGGATCGACTTATGTTGTTAAATTTTCTGTACAGTTTAATCTAAACATATTCTTCAAAATGCCAGTTGGATTTCTTAAAATTAATTACAGTTTTTAAAATAAAAGAGAATAACTGCTTTTTCATATATTTCGTAAGCTAGCGCGCGCACGTTTGCATAGAGCAGGTATATTTTAGATTAAAGTATTGTTTATCAATGCGTCGCCTTAAAGATATAATCCTTATTTCATCAGACTGAAACGTAGTCTCTAATGATCCTGCCTCTACCAGACCTATGTATTAAGTATCTACCTTTAAATAAATTGGAAAACACATTAAACCCTTAGTCCCTACAGTCTCTAAATGATGTTAGTCGTTAGCTAGATCAGAGTCCTTATGGGCAGTTAGCAAATGGACAGTAAGCTAGCCATTAGTCTCACTCTATATACTGTAACATTAAATTCCTATATTTATATTTATTATATATTTTTTTCCTATTGTACCTTTTTTATGAGCTTAGAGGTTGTCAGAGAAATTAGTTGTAGAACTGGCAAGTTAAAAATTTAAATATGTTTTTTTGAAGAAGAGAAGAAAATTTTTGAAGAAAGAAAAGGAAACAAAAGCGAGGATTGGAAGGAAGGATGTGATGGAGTGAGGACATGATTTTTTTCTGTAAATGATATTCTATTTGATTATAAAAACAAAGATGATATAACGAGTTCAGTAAAAGTCGGAAAATTGACATGATTTGAAGAAAATAATCAAGGCAAAAATTCCATAACCAAAAATGGTAAATAATTACTATTAAAATCTTCGATCACATATAACTAGATACACAATCAACGCTCCGAAAATGTCCGAACCAAATGTGCGCTAAATGAGTACTTAAGCGCACTTCTGTTTTAGTGGTATTCGAAAACGATAACAGCGAACTTGTCAAAGTGCTCCTTCAAAAATTGCAAAAATAATACATCTAGAACGCTAAAAATAGACGCGAGTTCTTATTTTCGGTTAATAAATAAATAATATTATTTACGTGTTCATTATTTCATTATAGTAATAACGTTACATAGCTCTTTTTTAATTAAATTCGTAATCATATTTTTAAATATTGCCTGACAATATTTGTCTTATCCTTGTCACTTTCACGTAACAAATCAACGTAGCAACATAGCAACGCAAATAGATTATTTGAATTATATTTTATGAACGAGACGTAAGATTGCATTTTAAATATTTTATTTAGCAAACTTCGTTTCAATGTCATGCAAGAATCGTTTACGAGCGTTTATAATCTTATGGTTTGACAGTAAGGTCTACTTTAGATTAACACAATATTGCCGATAATACTTTACGATATTAAAAATATATACGTCAATTCGGACAATAATTTGTTTAAATTTTATAGGAGATTGTGAATCTTGTTATATGTGATCGAAGATTAAAATAGTATATATGTTTATTTTGTCGCCTCACCGAGACATCTAATAAGTGTCGAGATTTATGTAGAAGATTAAAGAATGATGAAAAGGTGGTTTAAAATTTGAAGACATCGTTCGAGAGTGAAATACATGAATGTGGAACAATAATATCCAATATAAGCCAATAGTTAGTGTTTTTTATCATATGTAAATTATAATTTAAAAGGTGAATGTAAAAGGTATTTATATTTAATTTTATAAACTCCCCACCACACCATCACACCCACTTTTATACTTTTATGTTGTTGTCTTCATTTTAAAATTAATATTGTTTTCAAAGTCAAAGTAAAATCAATTTATTCAAGTAAACCCAATCACAAGGTATTTTTGAACGTCAAATCTACTTTAGTTCGGTTCAAAGAGAAGAGAAAAGAAAACCTGGACACTGAGAAGAACCGACAAGAAACTCAGTCAGGTATAATTTTTTCAACGTCATTTTACAAAAGGTTTATTAAAATACAATATTCAGAGAGCCAGTAAATGCATGTGCAGAGAAAATCATTTCCAGACTATTGTTTTATCTTCAACGAAATCGTTTATTTTATAGTATGATTGTCTAATCATACTATAAAATAAACGTCATACTATAAAATGTACGTTTTATAACTAATCTAAATATATTTTCTGTTAATTAAGTGACTTCTTGAGGAACTTTATTATAAAAACGAACGCAGTTACCCAAAAATGAAACATTTGACTTATGTAATTGAAATTTTGGAACAACCAATTTATCACGACCTCGGGTTTCCATACCACCAATATCGCCTTTTTTTGTAAATCGATCTGTATTTTTCCTCGTATACATAATAATTTCAAAGATGTATAAGGACGGCAAGGTCAGTACATCAATGTCTTTAAAACGATCTCTTAGTGATTCTCGTGCATTCATACTGTAAATAGCACGTATCGCTCTTTTTTGTAAAATAAAAATCGAGTTAATATGCGCCGCTGATCCCCACAGCAACCCCCATTGGGGTATACGCATTATTTTCGAAAATGGTTTTCAGGCTGTATTTCAGTAACGGATGAAATTATTACAAAATAAAAAAAAACCTAAGATTTAAAATCTGTAACTGTACACGATCAACACAATTTTACGAGAAATGGTGGGGATAACACTTGAAAATTAAAACGGTCATAACTCTTAAACGGATACGTTTTTTTCGATAATTATTTGTGTAACTACATACTAAAGTTATGCCCTTTCATCCATTAAAGTAACTCCCGTTACCGTCCCGTTTTCATATACAGCCTGTATATCCCTTTTCAAAAAGAATTTTAATTAAAAAATTTCCAATAGTTTCAAAATTTATTTTATCCATTCCCTTTTCGTGGCATCCGGGTGGGAATGGTATAATACGTAATAATATGATATTTCGCGTGAAGTAGGAAGTTACTAACTGCGTAGGAGTCCATTACGTATTCTTACGATATTGTTTCCTTTGATTGGTTGATTGATTAGTTAATACTTTATTGCACCCAAATGTGTGTATAAAGGCGAACTTAATGCTATAAAATATTCTCTACCAGCTAACCTTTTCTTCTGTTGTTATACGGTCCTTGACGCGTTTAAGTACTAATTTGCTAACTCTTTTTAAGTACGAGTCTAGAGGGCAAGTGAAATAAGGACGTAATTATTTATTTAAAGCTTTGTAAGGGCACTTGGTTATTATGTTTGGTGTCAAGGGTTTCTTATATTTTTAATTTAACTTTAGTTCGACTTTTATAGAAATACTTTATGCTGGTCATTAAAAGCCGTCCACTGCCGACGGAGATTAAAGTCTAAGTTGATTGCATTGATATAGAGTCTAAAATCTCTTTACATATTAGTTTTATAATCTTATTATCTTATTATTATTAGAGATGAATATATTGAGAATGACTGAATAGGTTTTCACCAAATTCAGTAATGAAGATACACGAAAACAGGTAGCTCTCAAAAAAAAGCATACGAATGAATTCATCTACTCGAGAACTATGATGCTATAGATACACAGATACATAAACAAACAGACAGACAACAGCATCAAACCTATTTCTCGTTTCCTCACCTCTTTTTCGTCAGAGGTTAAAATGTATTTAGTCGAATCGAGTAGCAAAAATAAGGTAGTATAATAAATATTATCTCAGAGTTCAAAGTTCCACAAGTTAGGTATATTATGTTACTGTTGAAAACCAATCAATAATGTTCAGGTACTTTCAATTGCAATTAAAACTGTATCAGTCAGTGGTACTGCGGAGTTGTTTTTTGAATGGAGAAGCTCAAAGTTCGTGAATGTAGTGCTCAGATCAATACTTGAATTTCGTCTCATAATAGATAAAAAAAACTTTTATAAAAAAATTAAACCGACTTCAAAAAAGAACACTGAAAAGTATGAAATAACTATCCCTTACGGATCGAAACTTAAGTAAGAAAATAACTTTATACGATACAAATACCCACATAATTAAATTTGACAGTTATTGAAGTCGGTGCCAAGCCTACTAAACTAATAGACTTTCCGTTGTCGAACATTGATTTGGATATACGTATTAAATATCATTCTTATATTGAAACCCCATTCTGGGTATAGGCCTCCTCCAGCTTACTCCATGTTTTCTTATTCTTTGCTTTGCTTCTCCCTTCTTTTCCTGCCGTTGCTATTATTTCGTCGCTCCATCTGTTCCTTGGACGGCCTCTTCTTCTTTTGCCCTTTGGCCCTTCCCATGTAGTTATTTTTAATGTCCATCTTTTGTCCTTGTATCTTGCTCGATGTCCTGTCCAGCGCCACTTTTGTGTTAGAGCGTAGTTAAGAGAATCTATTAACTTTATCTTTTTTCTTATGTATTCGCTTTTTATCTTTTTTTATTTTCATTATATGTCTTCCCATCGCCTTCTGGCAGGTTGCTAATTTTTCTTTTATTTTAGTGTTGTATGTCCATGTTTGGCAGCCGTATGTGTGAGTCGGCAAGATACAGGTGTCCAGAATGTAACACATATTATTCATAAATTTAACCTTCCTGCACTCCTTCTCCGTATAAAGTTTTACTATGCCAAATCTCACACTCCACCGTGCGCACAATATTATGCTTTTAAAAAGGGGTGCACAGTTTTCCCTATGTTTTTCTATTAATATATAGATACTCTATTGTCCCGATGCGATGTTTGGTCGAAATTAACCACATCCGATCGTGGTCTCAGAATGAATAAGCTTGGCCTCATCATCGTGATGTGCTGTTTAGTCATCACATTGTTTAGGTTCCCGTATCCAAACGTCAAGAAACAGTACCTTGATAATGTCCTGTCGACATTTTATCTTAAAATACTTATTTCATCAAGGTTAAGAAAGCACTTACTGCGTTGGCAACCCTGAGGACCTCTTATTGTGCCTTTTGTGCCAGAGATGTCATCGGCAGTCTTGACACATACCACACCGGAACACAACAAAGCATAAGCACTGCTGTTTGTAAGAGTAAGCTGATGCTAGCGATCCGGATTAACCACGCACAAGATCATACCACTTGTAATTTGTAATATCGTCGCACCTTAATGCTCTCTCCATCCAGTACTGGAAATGGCGTGAGGACGTCATTTTTATGGCTCAAAGACGTCGACTGAAAGCTTTCCCTCTATTATTTGTATCAGTAATTGACTAGTAGCAAGGGGCTTTTACATCAAACTATTTGAGTTGTGAACTTACACAAGAACTCGAAAGTATTCATCATCAATTAATGAGGGTAGTGCTAAACTTTTGCTTTAAGTGGAGTCTAAGTGAATGTGGGTAGCTACATGTACCCATATGTACTATCTATACATCTATACATATAAATAAAATTGAGGTGTCTGTCTGTGATTTCTAAATAAAGGATTCTTCTTAAGCTTATATGATTTCTGCACGTAATGAACACTCGAACAAGCGTTTTTAAAATATTTGTCTGTCTGTCTGTTTGTTTGTACGGGCTAAATTTCGAAACAACTGAACCGATTCCAACAAGATTTTCACTAGAACATACAGGATTTTTCGAAGAATAATCTAGACTGCTATTTATCCAGGAAATTTTTAGGAAGTAAATTGAAAAACACTAGAACTTAGAGGTAATCCTATGAATATACATATAAAAATCTATAAGGCAAAAAATAGTTTTCACAGTTGAGTCTCTTTAAGTCAGACTTCCACATTAAAGTACGTTCTTTAGTGATCTGCCGTATAGAAGTTGAGATCTAAAATGAGCTCCCTTTAGCTGAGCGGATGCGGGGCCTGTAACATATTCTTTGCCTGTAACGTGGGTTTATAGTGGTTTATCCGCTGACCTACATTTAATAACAGAAACAGACATAGCAGAGACATCTATCTATCCATGACAATTTAAAACAGCAACGAAATTTTAGCTGTACATTAGAGATATTTTTAAAAATATGATTGAATTAGGTGTTTTAGGCTTTTACGAATCCAAAATAAATATTTATAGAAATGTCTGTGTTTATTCTGTACTTATCAAAACTCAATCACGAAAACAATTCCATAAAAACGTTACAAATATCTATACGAGTATAATAAAGAACTCGACGAACTTCATATATAAAGGTATTTGTATTATTATTTGGTATTTACATTTACAATGTTTTTCTGATTGAATTTTTATTATTAAAGGATAATTATTTCGTTCGTCTCAGTGTTTTGATTTTGAATTCGATTTAATTTTTTTACCTTCAAAGGTTGCTGTAGAGTTCACATATTTTCTAAAGACGCAAAACAGTATGTCTGTCAACATTCATTCCAATTTTTGGGACTCCCTTCTCTCACACAAATGTTCGTGCGCGGCTGTATTATAGTCAGGAAATTACACAGACAAAGGTTAGTTTGTCTGTGGGCAATTACCTCTATTTTATTTTACTATAGATTGAGCCCGGAAGACGCATCTATCTGTGTAACATCATTGGTCATATGGGACGAAACTATTTTTTACGAGAGCAAGAATTTTTTTTTGCGCTTTATCATTACTCTTTGTTTTAACAATGCTCCGTACAGAGATATGGAAACCATACTTAAAGTTCGGCGGCTTTTTCTTGAAGCTATTTTAAGGATATCTACAAAGGTAATTTAGAACTTTTGGAGATCTTGAAAAACCTGACTCCTACCTAAGGAGAATTGGATGTCAAAGAATCTGAAAAAATAAATTCCACGTGACAAAGTTGCGGGCAATAGACAAAGTTAGATATCTTGTTTCTTTGGCAAGGTGTAATATATCCATGTAAGTGATGCTGCAGTGAGTCGCTAATATTTAATACAAGATTACATTCGGAAAAATATATCTTTGTTTCAGACAAAGCCCCATCCGAAGCTACGTTCCGCGGCGCTGAGTTCCTATCGTACGACCTGACGCAGACCGGCGGCGAGCCCATTGTGAGCACTCAGGACGCTATCTCGCTTTATTTTAAGACACGACAGCCTAATGGACTGCTGTTTTATACTGGTAATTACAATTTTATACGAGACTAGTTGAAAATCGCGATTTTGTCTACCGACTTCCATTTTAATATCCCGTTATAACAAGGCCTAGAATAACGAAAAGAATAGAGAAAGGTAGGCGGAGCAGAGCACACTTTTCGGAGTCCCGAAACTAAATGGCAAAAAACAGAATCCTCATAATTCAATTCTTTCCGTCAGTCTGTCCATTCGTATCTCAGGGTCATTTACTCGGAGATTATTGGCATGAAATAGATGGCTTTGGAAGGTGATCGTATTCTATGAAGCGCAATATAATGGTGTAGTGTATAGTTACAAAAAAAGCAAAATTAGGGTTGGCACTCCGTACATGTAACTGAGGGACGAAAAAAAAAGATTGAGTGCACATAAGCGTGTGGGGTATAGGTCTTTCAAAATGATTTCGAGGTTTTAAGAGACTTTTCTGTTGACTCAAGATATGCACTTCTAAAGTCGTTAAAATGTCTCCTCCTTTAACTTTTCAAGTATGGACGGAAAATCTAAAGAAAATAATTTATTGCTCTTTCATAGATATTTTCTCTGTTTAGGACACGAAGCAGATTATTTGAATCTCGCGGTTCGCGATGGAGGCGTCTCCCTCACCATGGGTCTTGGGAACGGGAAACAGGAAATGCACATCAAGCCTGCGAAAACGAGATTTGATGATCACCAGTGGCACAAGCTGACAGTACACCGCCGAATACAAGAGGTACATAAATATTGAATAATAATTCGGCAAATGCGAGTGCGTCTCGTGCATAGAATAGAATAATAATAATAATAAAGAACCGGACAGAAGTGTCCACTAAATATTTATAAAATTGATTAAGCGTATTCTACTCACATGGGTCACATCACACGGAAAGAATGAATGAAAGAAAGAATGAATGGTGATCGATTGCCTATAAAAATGTTCAGAGCGAAAGCTGGTAGCTGAAGCCAAGAAAGGCCAAAGCTGACTTATTAAGATCAAATAGCCAGAGTGTTCGCTGACAGAAACGTCAAAAGCATTCGCATACCTAGGCCAAATTGTCTAAGGAGAATGATAAGATATGAGGAGGCGAAAGGAGTATGTAAAGATCGCGATATTTGGTGCTCATGTTTCTGAGAGATCGCATTTCCATTACATTTCTCTTATTTTCACTCGATTTGAAGTTATGTTTTGAATAAAGTGGTAACTACTGAATATTTCGTTTAAATTATATTTTTTTTATTGACAATTTAAATTCTATCGTCATTTTCACTAAATTTAAAATGCTTTTAAATGCATCCCTGTTCAAATATCTTTTGAACTACCAAGTTAATTACTGATACAGAATTTTGTACAACTTACAGGAACTGAGAGGAAATTCGGTTATTAATTTTACGATATCATAAAATAGAAATTTGTTCAGAAATCATGAATAAACAATATTCTTTATTAAATACAAATAAAGGTAAACGAAAATGGATTTGGCCGAGGCTTTTCGGAGAATATAAATGAATGCTTTTGGTCGGTAATTACTTTTATTGGTGATCGATCTTTTCTATAGGTATTGTGTTGAAACCAATTTGGCGTGGCGCTGATGGTATGTGCAGGCGAGAATTTCTGAATAGTTTGATAAGAATTTAGTTGACGTCAGAACTTTGAATAAGTATGTATCGGAGGCTCTTCTTACTAACTAATTCTCAGTGTAATATAAAAGTTATAATAAAACTGAATGCCAATGTCAAAAGCTCTCGCATACCTAGGTGAAAATGTGTGAGGAGAATGATGAGATTTGAGGAAGCGAAGAAGTATGTAAGAACCACTCGGCGCTCCGTCCTCTCTGACTACCCCGAGAGGATATGTATGTATGTATGTATTTAATAAAACTGAAACCTATCTATGTAGTTATTGTATAGATTCAGGTGTTACTTTGCGGAAATCCATCGCATGTGATAAATTTCCAAAATCTTCAGCTATCTTCCGCTCAAACTCTAAAAATCACACGGTGCTGGTTAGGTGGCCGAATTCTATCTCTGGTATATCCTGAGGATGCTTCGTTGAGAGGCGAAATACGTGTCGATTTGTGATTTTTAGAGTTTGAGCGGAAGATAGCTGAAGATTTTGGGAATTTATCACATATGTAGTTATTGTTTTTATTTTTTATAAAAGAGGGGGCAAACCGGGAACCTGATGGAAAGTGACTACCGCCGCCCATGGACACCCGCAACATCCGGGGAATCATGGGAGTGTTGCCGGCCGACAGGGAAATAGGGAAAGAAGGAGGAGGGGAAATGGGCCACCGGCACTATCACTCATCGAACGCAACACGATAGCAATAGATGCTGTTATTTCATTCCGATATTTTGTCAGAGGGTATATTTCACCGGGAGAGGAGGCCGGATGCGTGCTGCAATGCAGCATGGCTCTAACAAACAGTTGATAAATAATTATTTATGCAATTGGTCTGTAGTCGTACATATATCGCATAGTATAGTCGAAGAAAATCTACAGAGCGAAAGCGAGTGGTAAAAGAAGCCAAGGAAGACCAAGGCTGACTTATGAAGATCAAATAGCCAGAGTGTTAGCCGACGGAATTATCAAAAGCACTTGCATACCTAGGCAAAAATGTGTGAAGCGAATGATGAGACTTGAGGAAGCGAAAGAAGTATGTAAAGACCTCGACGTTAGGTTCTCTGCTCTCACTGACTACCCCGTTAGGGATACAGCGTGAAAATATTATGAATTGAACCCACACACGTGTTTCATTGCGAACCCTGTGAAGTGATATGTGAACATTGCGAAGTGATATGCATGTATCAGCTCTATGAGGTATTAGTGTATTATTTAATCATAATAATACGTTCACAAATCATTGATTCAAATCAATTCAATATTAATAGTCTGATAAAAATCGATATTGAAAGCGGCGCGATCGAGCCAATTCTGTACACGCACCGTCAAGTTGTATAATAGCCTTTATTTTATTTTATTTTTTTTATATAAAAAAATAACGTATTGCTATACCTTATATATTTACGTCACATACGTTACACACACGTTAGACGAGTAATAAATATATATCAGTATAAAAAGATGTGACATTATTAGTTTGACTGGCCTGTTGGCGCAGTGGCATATGCATCTGCTTTCCAAGCTAGGCTCCCGGGTTCGATCCCCGATCAGTCAATTTAGGAAACGAACTTTACTGAATTGGCTTGGAGTCTGGATGTTACTGGGAGCTCCCCCAGAATTCGTTGTGTGGTACCCATAGTACAAGCTTACTGCTTAGTTTGGGGTCACACAATCTGTGTAATTGTCTGGAGTATTATTATTATTATTATTAGTGGTTAAATATAGAATCTGTTAATAACTTGTCCATTGTTTCAATAAAATAAATATTTTATGTTTTTATTATTTAACGATTTCGCATACCTAGGCGAAAATGTGTGAGGAGAATGATGAGATTTGAGGAAGCGAAAGAGGTGTGTAAGGACCGCGACTCCTGGCGCTCCGTCCTCTCTGACTACCCCGTTGGGGATACAGCGTGAAGTTATGTTATGTTATGTTATTATTTAACAATTGTTGAACATACAACAAAATACATAAAATAGAAAGACACATACAGAGAGATTAAAATCGGTTTAGCGCTTTGACTGTGATACCGTAACAACAGGTTCATAGGAAGTTCAAATCCCCCATTTGAGAGTAAAAGTTAAACCCTCACCTATTCGTTAGCGAGGGGAATTTTACAAAAGTGAAAAACACATGTCTCATTATTTTTAATAAGCAATATTTGTACTCAATGTCATAGCCGTGTTCCTTTTCGTATAAAAGTTTAATATAAAGTTCAACTCCGGCTCGCAATGGACATTTCCAAATACCCTATTCAACGGACCCCTATATTACACAGACTATCATCAGAATAAATTTCATGTTCCTTTTTTGAGAATTCGTGATTAGTAACCCAGTCAGTGAGTTAGAGTGTGGTATTTCGATTTTATGTACAAATATCTGATATGCATGACATTCTTGCTGACTATTTAACATGGATAAAACTGCGATACATACCATACAGAGATCAGAAATCAAATCGCACATACAAAAAAAGAAATGAAATGAGAAACAAAAAAAGCCTGAGTGCGAGTATAGGACTCGCGCACCGAAGGTTCCGTTCCACTTTACGTTAGATTCTAAAGCATACTTAACTTTGCAAATGAAATACGCGTTTTCTCATATTTTCCAACTGGAAATGAAACTATGGCAACATAAAGTACGATTTAATTGAAAATTTTCAATTTTTTATTTCTTCCCTTTTATTGTGTTGTGAGATCTTACTTCTTAGCATATTTCATGATTTTCCTGTAGGATTTTGTTTGAGTACATAAATGGCCGTATATTTTGATAGTGTTGACTTAGAAGGTTCAATTTTTTACATCCTCTAGGGAATTAAATTATTAAAACTTTCGTGAGACATTATTAACGCACTAATTATTGAATACGGCTTTACTCACGTGTAATCGGTATAGGTACCGACTAGTTTCGGACCTATTGGAGGTCCATCATCAGGGTGAGTGGGACACCAATATTGACGTAGACGCATCGGTCTCGCGGAGTTCGTCACCATCGCCGGCGCACCCCGCGCCCCCCACCCTGTCAAGCCGCGCGTTGCGAGCTCAGGCGCGCAGTGCGAGACGGGGCGCGGCCGCGAACTCATCCCACTCACCCCGATGATGGACCTCCAATAGGTCCAAAACTAGTCGGTACCTATACCGATTACACGTGAGTAAAGCCGTATTCAATAATTAGTGCATCCTCTAGGGAACATAGATTTCAGCATTTGATATAAATTTTAACTTGTTACCTTTACCCGTGCTCGAGATAAAAGGTCCTGAGTGGTCGGACAGACGGACAGACGGACACACGGATAGAGAATTCATCCTTTAAGACATCTATACTCAACCTGCGGCCCTCGGTCCGCATGTGGCCCGCCGAATTTTATTGAACGTTCCGGTATATTAAAACCATTTATAAAGGCATATGCATACAAAACACTATTCACATCAACATATCTTTGTGAATGGTTATATTAAAAAAAATAGTTGAAACGTGCATAAGATTTTAATGATCTCATAATTTTTTGTTTAATAAAAATTCACTTAATTTTTTTATACTCATTTTAATCGTAATGTTGCGGTCCACTTGAAGTAGTAATTATAAATACATGGCCTGAGAAAAAAGAAGGTTGAGTATGACTGCTTTAAGCATGAAATAGAGAAATTTTGGACTCAATTTGTTGAAAATTGTACTTTTACTTTATGCAAAATTGCTACAAAATTCTGTGTTAATGCGTGTTCGACGTATTTTAATATATTATGACGTATTTTGGCATTTGATTTCACAGGACGTTCATATTCTAATAAATCCTTTTTTGATAAACGAGATAAATGTATCGAATAACATAACAAAATAAAGGAGAAGTAATCGAATTTTCAGGTATCTATGTGATTGTTCGGGAACGTTTGATGTTTTAGAATTGAATAACATTTTCTGAAGAGAGCCTTTAATATGCTTAAAGTATTTCTACGTTACAATGTATTCAAAGTAATAATATTTTAACATAAAATAATCTTTCTTTTTGAGAATCAAGACGTATTTGTCAGAGTTTTTATTTTCCAACTATTTATTCGAAAGATTTTTTTAAGAAAAATATAGTATTAATGAACTAAGAGGTATTTTAAGTTTTTTCATTCGAATTTTTAAAGATTTTCAGACATATCGCTAATACTCGTTTACGGTTTTCATGATTTTCAATTTGGTTTCCAATGGTTTGACTTCATCAAGATAGAGTTTCTTGCACGCTCTCAGTACGTACAGGTTTTTCAAACCGTTTTAATTAGGTACTTTCAAAACATAGGCGACGCATTGGAAAATTTGACGACAGGGGTCTCAATTTTTCTAAGCGACTACAAATCGTACGAAAGTGTTATTTAGTAACTTGATTTTTCATTTCATTGACTTTAATTTGACAGTTGCGATACACGATTGGTTAATTTTTGTAACACAAAAAAAATCAAATAAACCTCTTTTAAAACAGAGTTTTACATTTTTCGGAGTAACGGGACCGATTTAGGTTTCTAAATTTTCTGTATAGTTTAATTTAGTTTAATAATTAAGTAATAGTTTAATAGCGTTATACAGGGTGTATATGAAAACGGGAGAGTTACTTTAATGGATGAAAGGGCATAACTTTAGTATGTAGTTACAAAAAGAATTATCGAAAAAAACGTATCCGTTTAAGAGTTATGACCGTTTTAATTTTCAAGTGTTATCCCACCATTTCTCGTAAAATTGGGTTGATCGTGTACAGTTACAGATTTACAAAATAAAAAAATACGTAAGATTTAAAATCTGTAACTGTACACGATCAACCCAATTTTACGAGAAATGGTGGGGATAACACTTGAAAATTAAAACGGTCACAACTCTTAAACGGATACGCTTTTTTCGATAATTCTTTTTGTAACTACATACTAAAGTTATGCCCTTTCATCCATTAAAGTAACTGGCCCGTTTTCATATACACCCTGTATATTCTTTAAAATGCCGGTTGGATTTTTTAAAATTAGTTAAAGTTTTTAAAATAAACGAAAATAACTGCTTTTTCGTATTTTTGTAAGCTAGCGCGCGCATCTTTGCATAGACCAGAAGGTCGACTCGTATTTTGGATTAAATTATTGTTTATCAATGCGTCGCCTTAATGTTATTTTCCAGTTAATATAAACAGACACAGACAGACAAAATTACACCTTGATATAATTTTAACAACAAGTATGTGTTGTTTAAGCACTATAGTATGGGTATTACACCTCTAGATATAAGATTCCCTTCGCTTCACTGTCACTTCAAGCGCAAGGCCATTACCCTGCGCTAAATTCGTGGTGTCATTACACTTTGAATTTGCAACCTTATAGTCCTTATAATACCTAAGCGTTATCTCCCTCTTGCTATCCACATTCTGTTCCTACTGCTGGAGTTTTGGGTCAATGACTCCTATATTTTTTCATACATTTTATATTTTCATATAGTTATATTCAACCAGCTTGCTATTAGTCAAATCAATTTATTCAAGTAAATCCAATCACAAGGTATGAACCTCAAAAAGAAAACCTGGTTACTGAAAAGAACTGACAAGAAACTCAGTCAGGTATCATTTTTTCAACATCATTTTACAATAGGTTTATTATTATTCAAAGTACATACCTTTACTAATATAGGTAATAATAATAATAATATACTCAGACATTTCACACAGCGTCATCTAGTCCCAAAGTAAGCAGCACAGCGCTTGTGTTATGGGTACTAGACAACCGATATACTACTTATATACTTTTTTTTTTGTAAATAAATACATATTATACATAAACACCCAGACTCGGGGCGGGAATCGAACCCGCAACCCCCCTTTACTTTCCGACGAATTTAGCCGTTGCGCCACAGAGGTAAAAGGTATATTGTACGTACGTACAGCATTCCATTACTTAGTTCAGTGTGCTTACTGAATATCCCTTATTAAACTGAGTTTCATAATACAATAATTATAAATCTAATAAATGTTATGCGTCATACAGTGTGGTCCTTCGGGCTCGACCTTTTATAATACGATATTTTTCTTTCTATTTGATATGGAACTCTAAAAATTATATTAATCACGTATTATTTCAATATGATTGAATAAATACACAAGTGAAGTTATTCTTCTTTCATGCTGTCTGTACACACCTGGCTGAAACAGGTACTAATCACGCGATAAATAGTTTATTCATGTAATAGTTAGCACGGTCCCTTCCGTAACGACGTTGTAAATTATTAATTCACTCACTTCGGTTTTTTAAGAGCATTACAGACGGAATTTAAGCCATATGTTACATAACACTACACACTATATATTAAATTCTAATATGGATATAACATCAGGGCAGTACACTTTGACTCTACTTAAGTTAGCATTTAGAGTTTCAAAGGTAGTAAGTAAATACTCTTGAATGTGTTATTGTCAAATTCGAGGTTTGAAACCGGTCTAAAAAATACTGGTTAATAAAGGTCAGGAATCGTTCTCAACTGTCCCAGGGGTTTTCTTAGTGGTAGCTGGTAGCCCGTAAACAGAATTGTAAGGTCAAATAGTCATAAGGGAGCGGGTTCAATAAACTAGATATTAACTAAAAATAATAGATAGATAGATAGATGGTATATATATATATATATATAGTATGGATAGATAGTAACTAACCGTAATTAAGTTTATTTATAAGAATTCGCAATACGCCGTGTAACGAGGTTTCCTGGGGTTATGATGGAGTCACTGGCCTGGTTCTTAGAAGGTACGAACGATACGCTTTAGTTATGTCTTTCGGATATAAAGAACAAGTCTGACTCTCGATCAATTCTTCCAGAAGTTCAGTTCTATGGTTTCTGGATTTGTTCACTGATACAGGACGTTCAAAATTAATTATGAATTCGGACGGGCGGATGGAGAACTTAAAATATGGGTACTGGAAACACGTAGCTTAGGAGTTAGATCAAGCGTAGGCGCCGCGGGCAGGTAGATACATAAGTTTTCAAGGTCTAATGGCTCAAAAGGAAAACACTAAGCAGTGTTTGCAGATGGAACGGCTACAATGAGGGCATTAAATTACATTTCTAATAAAAAATACTTCACCTCAGTGGATTCTAATCTTGCACCAATATCTATACATAGTATAAAACAAAGTCGCTTCCCGCCGTCTGTCCCTCTGTACGCTTAGATCTTTTAAACTACGCAACGCGTTTTAATGCGGTTTTCACCAATAGATGGAGCGATTGAAGAGGAATGTTTATACGTATAGTTTAATATTGTTTTGTGTTAATTTGTTGAAATATGACGATAATAGTTCAAGATGTCGAAAAAAATCAAGCCGACTGAGAGCTTTCATCGAAAATGCTGTCTTATTCCAAAACAATGTGTTGTTCCTCTTTATTAGGACTACAAAAAAGTCAGTGATGGCATATGTCTATATTATACGGATAGCCTTTTATAACCATTTTAATGTTGAAAAAAATGAATACAAATTATGTGGAGTTTGGAAAGGTATTTAGACCAATACCAGGAATTAGTAACTACATTGCACCTGTGCGAAGCCGGGGGGGTCGCTAGTAAGTTTATAAATTAACTGTGTCATAGTCAAAAAACAAGTGACAGTATTGTTGCTTACGGAGGTACAATAATGACATTCGGAGCACTGCAATCGACATTCGGATCAAGTTACAATGGGCGGAGCCTTTTCTCGGAAAAGGAGAGCCTGTCCTTAAAGTGTTTTTTTTGTTCACCGAGTTTCTACATTTTTGCTAATGTGTGTAACTAGGGAAAGTTATAGTATAACGATATAAAACTGAACGTGATATATTTTTATTTTTGTGAGTACTAGTACTTAAAGCACTTAAGATTTACGAGTATTTTCCAAATAATTATTTTATGACCAACTCATAAGCTGATACAAAATCACTGAGAGTACGAGGTTGCCATACTATAGCTCACTCTTTTTCTCGTGATTACCCTCAATGAGATAGAAAGAGACATGAAAATTCGTTCAACACACGCTGGTAAAAGTGGCAACTTATTGTGGCTTCGTCCATTATCTTTCTTGATCCAAGGATCGACGGATAATTATCCTCCAAACGCGTAACTTATGACTTGCTTTAGAGATACGCAACTGTTTTAAAAAATACTGGTTAATACAGATTATAAACCGTTTCCAACCTTTACTTATGCTTTAATACAGGTTATTACCGATTAAATCCTATTAGGACAGTTTAATAATATTAAAAATCGTTAAAAATATAACTATTAATAACATGTATTAACTGTTATTGTTAAACTAATAAAAACCCTTGTTATATATGTTAGGAACTCCGACGAATAAAAATAAGAGAACACTAGCGCCCTCTAGCAGAGCGCAACGGTGTTCGTGACGTCTTTAAGAAGAACGGCCAACGGACGACGGCTTGTTTCGCATCACCGCTGCAAGATACTACAAATCAAAACTCGAGAGCGCCGCGTCTCTCTTCTTCTGCGTTTTCCCTTTACAACTGTAGCACAGTGTTTAAATAAATAGTGAATAATTATTCATTGAATTTGTTAGTTAGTAAAACAGCGTTAATATATGTATATAACATATGTATGTATTTATTAATTGGAATAAAGTTTTGATTGTTCCATTTCTATAGGTATCTAACATAATTAAGTTAATAGAATGTAATGTAATACAAATAAATTAGATCCTTACTACGGTTTAAGTTTTTGGAAACTTTCCGATATTTCTGAGCATGTTCAAGGTTTAACTCGAGAAATGTGGGGGGGCATTTAAAGCAGACATTTCTGTTTACACTCGTTCCCATTAGTTTTTCGTTGTTTATACCATAATTAGCAACCCTCTCGACAGTCATCCGACACCAAACACTAATAATGTCGTCTCGTTTTTCAGAATTAATATAATTTATTCGTCTCGAACCTGTTATTGGATTCGACGAATTTGGCAATTCAGTTTCATCTCCACGATCAAAACTCCCATGGCGAGAAATTCCAATGACCAAAATTATCATTCCGACATCCGAAAGTAAACAGTGCTTTGGCCGCATTATTAGACAGTGTGAATATATCTAATTCGGCTAAAATGCCCATCCACAATGGGTGTTGGTGCCAACTTTATCGAGAGGTCTAGAAATGCCCAAAATCAAGTGATAGTACGGTAAATGCAAAAGAAATGCGATCTCTTAGAATTATGTGCGGTGTTACCCTTGTGGATAAAATAAGCAATAAAAAGACGCAGTATGACAGGGTTTTGAGGCAGTGTTGTAAAAATAATGAATAAAATGTCTAGATTGTTCGGACACATAGAAAGAATGAGTAATGGAGGACTGACGAAGAAAAACTACAGAGCGAAAGTGAGTGGTAGCAGAAGCCAAGGAAGACCAAGGCTAACTTACGAAAATCAAATAGCCAGAGTGTTAGCTGACGGAAATGTCAAAAGCACTCGCATACCTAGGCAGACATGCGAGTGTTTTGTGTATATATATAAGTATATATATGTATATTGTAGATATGTATGTATGTATTTGTGTATGTGTAATATGTACAATTATACGTACATAAAAATTTTATAATTTGTAATCCATCGCCTTCCGTATCAGTTTTCAATGCTACAATGCACCTTACGGTTGTCTGCAAGATATCGCTGTAAGCGATGAGACTGCCTATTGTTACACTTTTATTTTTATAAACGTTAATGTTGATTTTGTTTCTACCCTGATGTGTTAGCGATAAAGAGTTATCTATATATATCTATTTAGGCAGGATGTGTAAAAGTATGTAACGACGCGAAGCCTAGCGCTCCGTCCCTTCTGACTACCCTGTTAAAGATACATCGGCGCCTCATCGTTTGTTGTCTATTCATTATCAACGGCTGGTCGATTAGTAACGGCTAGTGCACACGTCGCCGTCAATAAATGAATACCGCGCAGTCAACAAATTATCTAGAAGTTGCTGCTAAACGTTAGGCAGCGCGCGGTCCACTCACAGCTGACTCTTTCCCAGTAACTGGAGGGTTGTCTTCGAGTGGTATAATCGCCTTCCGCTTACGGACAGCTTGCGAGTGAGGCGTACCATTGACGATACGGAGTTGATAAGTAAGCTTATGAATGGAAAGTCCGTGTAAAAAATCCCAACCACTCAAGGAAAGATGCTGGTCGGATTCCGAGTTGGTAAATGAGCGACGACCTTTACGTTAAGAGCAAGCTCCCAAACAATATTTTTTGCTTAGGCTCCGCCCTTACACTCTGCCACCCAAATGCGACATTTATTGATATAACTAGAATATTAATTCATATAATAAAATATCCTGTAGCCAGTATTTAGTAAACTGTATTATCGTTCACTTAGCCGTAATTTTATGTAACTTACTCAAGTAATTTAAAAGAAATACATAAAAATCTCTCAACAAGGCATCACATTGCAGAAAAAAGTGATGAACGAAAACACATAAATTGCGTTATGGTTTTAGGCAGTCGATAGCAAACTGTATAAAGAAATATATATTGAAATTTCACATTAATTGAACTTATGCCCGCCTCAGCCAACTTATTTAAAAATGCTTAAAATTTTGGCAGCCGGCTCTTAAGTTTAGATGGTCACGTCACAATTCTATCAGAATTATTATCTTTTATGATAACAAATGCATAAATAATTAATGTTATTGTGAATAGTGCATAATACTAAAAAGAAACTATTTCGTCAGTATATTAAATGGTACCCAAGCAGTTCATAAAAGTGAAGTGTTCCTCTGTTGCTTGTTTTTTAGAGGCGCATAGCCCTTTAAAAACCTTTCAATTTTTCGTCGTAAGTTTTCTTTACCTGGGTTTTACTGCTATTTAAATGTAATAATATATCGATTATTACTAAAATAATGGTTATATTAAGGCGTCGCATTGATAAACAATAATTTAATCCAAAATAAACCATCTGGTCTATCTGGGAAAATACGAGAAAGTAGTTATTTTCCTTTATTTTAAATACTATAATGAATTTTTTAAAATCCAACTGACATTGTGAAGAATATGTTTAGATTAAAACTATACAGAAAATTTAGAAACATAAATCGGTCCCGTTGCTCCTAAAAACGTAAAGCTTTGTTTTTAATTTTTTTTTGTGTTATAAAAGTTAATCAATCGTGTATCGCAACTGTCAAAATAAAGTCAATGAAAGGGGAATCAGGTTAGCAAATATTACTTTCATACGTTTTGAAGTCACTTAGCAAAATTGAGATACCTGCCGTCAAAAATTCCAATGCGTCGCCTTAATTAAAATTTGCATACATTCTTACATTTCCTTAAAATATGTATATCATAAAGTGTATTTTTGTTTTCAGATAACGCCGTTCACTAGTTTTTGTAGAGTAAGTATATCATTTAATTTATTAATACATTAGTGCCTTCACGCTATATTTTTTACTTGGATATATAGAGAGGTTAAAGCGCCAATAAACGCAGTCCTATCTCTTGTTTCAAAGCCAATCGTATCAGTTCATTACAGTTCCTATATAGGTAATTCAAAGCTTTAAATATCTCTCGTATCAATGCATAATTGCTTGCAGTTAGATTTATGTATGTACGAAGTTTTGATACTAGATACATTTGTAGATAATTCGAATTTGATGTATAATCATACGTATTAATTTGTAAAGTTGGTTTGGTTAACTTCGACCATGCGTAAGTTTGGAAACTTAATTATTAATATGTAACCTAACCTATTATTGACCTACCGGCTATTGACTAACCGGCTATTGATTATTGTCCAATTGTCATCTTATTTCATAACGTTAATATTGATTCAATATTAAAAATATTTTATTTAATAACGATTGACTTCTTCTTTCTTCCTTCATGGCATGGCGCGTAGATTAGCGCATTTGCCAATGTCACGTATTAATAAGTAGAATCACAAGTAAATTAGTTTTTTCTTATCGTAAAACTCCTCCAGTAAAGTGATAGTAGCTTTACTGAAGTTTTAAAGGACTTCTTGGAAGAGCGCGAGAACTTTAGCTACACATGTTTATTTAGATCTACTCCATTTTTTTTACTTACACGGAACTTTAAAACACAATATACTATCGCTGTTGTACTTTAAAACTCCTAAAAATATAATAAAATAGGAAATCTAAATAAAATGAAAACCTCTCTTCTCCCGTTCCCGCTAAAAAGTCCCAAACGATTGAATTGTTGGCCCTAGTTAGTATATTAGCTTTCTAAGACGTAGGTAGGTCCCAGGTTGTTTTCTCAAATGTACTGGAGTTTTGGCATTATTGGGTGTTCTCACAGTTCATTGTATGGTACCGATAAATAATACAAGTCTAGAGCTATACAAACTTCCTTGAAGTTGCCGCCTAGAAAGCTGTTATTACTGAAGTTGCCCAGCAGACTGGCAGCATTACCCTTTGAATAGCCAAACTGATTCGTTAGCGGAAGAAGCTGTCCGCTAGATGATCTCCTGGAGCTTATTTTAGGGTTACACAATTAGTAAAACTGTCTGGAGTATTTAAGTTTAACTTAAGCGTAAAAGTATTAATGTAAGCATTGGAGTATTTAACTTTATACATTAAAGTTAAATACTCCAATGCTTACATTGCACAACTGTTGTCTGATGTAAATTATATACAATACGTATTAGAACCAATATACGTATGTATCTTCTTGGCATATCCCTAATATCGTAGACAGAGAAAACGGAGCCTCAAGTAAGTAGTCGTTAATACTTCTTTCGCCTCCTCTAACCCCATAATTCTCCTCTTGGTCGAGATATGCAAGTGTTTTTGAGATTTCAATCAGCTAGCACTAGGTATTTGATCTGAGTAAGTCCGCCTTGGTCGGTACTGTCTATTTGATTGTTATTAGCCATTTTTGTGATCTTTTCATATTTTTTTGTCTTTTTTTAAACATTATCATTCCCTTATACTGTGTCGCGGTTTTCTAGTTCTTTTGACAAATCACTCAGCTAAAACTGGCTGTTTGATATTCATTGGCTTTTGCATTCATTTTTTATCGCTCTATTTTGGATCTAATCGGCTGAGTAAATTTAAAAATTCATTATTAAATAGACGTATATTATAAAGCAGGGGGGGGGGGGGGGGCAACCTGCGGCTCGCGAGCCACATGCGGCTCTTTGAAGGATTATTTGTGGCTCTCGATAAATGTACCCGAGTTCCCTTTTTATTTTTGTGCTATTATATTTAAAAAAATTATTATCGTTCCGTATGTGTTTCAAAATGTCTTAAATTACTGACAACAAATATGAAAGACTAAGTGCAACGTTGTAACAAATTTCATTTCCGTCCAAGTTAAGAATGATATGAATCATCGAAAACTGTGCGAACGAAAATAAACAGTGGCGTACAATTTTTTTTAATACCTTTTTTTTTTTAATACCTTTTAAATATATATTTAATTGCGGCTCGCGAAAAATTTCAAATTTTGAAAAAATGGCTCGGACTATCAAGGAGCTTGTCCACCCCTGTTATAAAGCTTAAAACAATACTCCTTCCTCGTTCATTTGGATATAAACTGAGTCATACTCAGCAAACAAACAAACGGTTCTGGTATCTCGTTACTTTAGCGAAGCAGATGCAGGGTTAAGGCCCGTTTTAGCGTTTGAGTCACGGCTGCTAAATATTTAAATCGTGCTTAAAACTCAACTGAACATGAAACTTTGTTTTTGAAATAACTTCAAGTAAAATAATCTTGACGTAACGTCATTTTCTTTATAAACTCCACTTTCTTAACGATGTTATTATTATTATAGACTAGCAGTGCCTCGCGGTTTCACCCGTGATAAATTTATTATTTTTCTGTAATAAAAAATTACTTCTTATAAAATTCTCTACCTGCCAGTGAAAGTGCCGTCAATATCGGTTCAGCCGTTTTGGAGATTAGCCCTGACAAACAAACAGGCAGACAAACAAACACATAGTCATTTTAAATAGGCGTGTTTGGGTGTTGCTTACGTGAAAAGAACCACATAAGCTTAAGAAAAAGTTTTATTTTGAAATGACAGAGAAACACTTCGATTTTTTTTATATTTGTAGATATACTTATACTACATGTGACCGACTATTATATAGATATATGTATAGATCTGTAATACAAATAACGCCATATTACGTAACCAAAAGTCTCATGCTTTTTTAAAATTTGTCCGTCTGTTTGTCCGGGCTAATCTCCGAAACGACTAAACTGATTTTGACGGGATATACCGAATTTAACGCGGGCAAAACCGTGAATCATAGCTAGTATATCATAAATCAATTCATTATAAACATGACGTTATTTGTATTACACATATCTGATAATAATAATCATCTAATAACCTTTACTAACCTTTACTAAAATCCTATTATGTAAACTAAGTCGGTTTTGCATATTAAACACCAACACTATTAGAATCGTTATATTAATACGTGAAGCGAAAACTTCTGATCCCTTTTTAAGAATATTGTGTGAACGGAGTGTGAGATTTGTCATAGTAAAAGTAGAGGAGTGAAGAGAGCTAAAAGTGATCTCCAGTACGCGTTCCATCAATATGGATGAAGTCGGAGGGTATTTATAACCCAGGATAATTTTGTATTTAGGCATCGAAACTGCAGCTCCTACGTTACTATTCTCTGATATTTTTGAATAGTCCAATATAGTAGTCTAACAATTTATCAACAAAACATTTTATCAGCACCCGGAATTCTTCTCTATGCCAGAATTCAATAAAATTCTGGGAATAGACTAAGGCATCAAACGAAATACGAAATAAAATCAAAATCAAATAAAGGATTAGCACGAAGTTTAATAAGTTATCTGAGATACGGTGTTCATTGCGTCCAGCAAAGGGTGGTTTGTATATTAAACAATATTAAAAAGTAATCTATTTGATATGAAGTCAAGGAAGACTAAGGTTGACTTATGAAGATCAAATAGCTAGAGTGTTAGCAGACAGAAATGTCAAAAGCACTCGCATACCTAGACGAAAATGTGTGAGGAGAATGATTTCTCCTCACACATTTTCGCCTAGGGAGATTTGAGAAAGCGAAAGAGGTATTTAAGGACCGCGACGCTCGGCGTTCCGTCCTCCCTGACTAACCCGTTAGGGATGCAACGTGAAGATATGTATGTATCTATGTATCTATTTGAAAGAAATTGCCTACGGAAGGATAAAGGAGGGTCAACACATTCAACTTGGAGTGCATTTATGGGAGAGGACTTTATGGCACTGGAAATAAGATGTAAACATTTAACTTGAATCTGGTCTAATTCATAAATGTGAGTTTTATTACACGGTTCTAAAAGAAAAGATCCATAATCTAAATAACTACGAATTATAGCATTGCATAAAAGCTTTAAATAATAGGGATGAACACCCCACTAAACCCCTGATAAAGATCGAATTTTGGTTGTTTTTTTCACCCTTGCCAATAAAACTGATGTGAGGAATACAAAATATTATTGTTTACGTTCAGACTACCAATATAAATATAGAAATAACAGCATCTATTGCTGTTGTGTTCCATTCGGTGAATGAGAGTACCGGTAGTCCATCTCCCCCCTCCTCCTTTTCCTATTTCTCTAAAGGCCGGCAACGCACCCGTGATTCCCCGGACGTTGCGAATGTCCATGGGCGGCGGCGGTCACTTTCCATCAGGTGACTCGCTTGCTCGTTTGCCCTCTCTATAAATTAAAAAAAAGTCGCGAGTCGTACAGATTGTCGCCAAAGAGTTCATATTATAAGTTTATATTTAAATTGACGGTCGAATTTCGACTACTGGGCGAGCTCAAGTATTACTCATTTTACACGATATTGTACATTTTGAATCAGTTATTTAATTAAAGCTTATTTTAAAACTCCTTTTACTTTATTGTTCAACTAGCCGTGTGTCTGATGAGACTTCCAAGAGACAACATCTTAGGAAAGAGACAACATCTTAGGAATTATGCGACATTTCTCATATGTTAACGTTGTTGGGTAACCTGCTCTGCCCATGTCCTCCATTTTGCTACTTGGTATACCAGAGGGTATTTAGAGGGTAAAAAAGACCGTCTTCGTTTTTAGCATTCGGTAAAAAATAAGGCATTTCGTCGCGGCGAGAAAAAGTAGGGTTAAGATCAATTTTCATATTTCTAACTTCAAAAATGATAAATGACGAACTTTCATACAAAATTTCATCCCCTATTTGACTGCCTTAGCAGAAGAGTTTTCAAAAATGCTTTTTTAATAGTCGTACCTACCTATATTGTACGAGAAAGTTATATGCAAAATGACAATGCCCAAAAACTGAAACTTTGCCCCATCGACAAGTTCGCATGCCCAGTATTAGTATTTATTTTATTGCATGGTCTATTATGGGCACTTCAAAATAACTTCAAAACAACTTAAGCGAAATTGCTAGCGAATTTAAAGACAACAAAAAAAAAAGAAAAGTGCCTACTAAAAAATAGCACGCACATTGCGACTTTTTCCAAAACTACTACAGAAGTCGAGTTGAATACAGCCAAAATTAATCATGTAGATAAATAAAGCACCCAGAAACACAGCAGGGGCTGTTATTTACATACAATCTAATGAAATCGCTGGAAAAACAAGTTCACACGTTCTTCCACAAGCAAATAAGTATATAGATGATGTAGTTGTTTGTATAAGGATGATAATATGTGGGCGTCCAATCAAAAAGGGTCCAGTAGTCGACATTTAGTTTCCGAGATATACGAAGTTATGTAAAGTTGGCATGACAAAATGGCATTTCGCGACATTAATTGATTATTAAGTAATGCTCAATTATCTACAAGTTCATATAGTAAATGACTTTATATGATGTTTTTAAGTAGAAATAAACAAGTAGAAGTGTTTTTTTTTCAATAAAACTCTAAAAATGCTTTTTCTCAAAACAAGCTTTTTTCGATTTTCAACTTTAAATGCAATTGTAAACATAACATCATTGTTTAAATGTCTGATAAAAAAAAAATATGCCACTTTTAAAAATTTTTTAAATCCTTATTATTAAATTGATTATTCTAAATTCCGCATCTAGTCTTAACTCAATACCCCGCTACTGGACCCTTTTTGCTTGAATGCCCACATATTGTGATAATGATGTAGAACTTTATTGTAATCCGAAATGACAAAGTCAAAGATTTGCAATCTTTCTGTCAGTCATTTCATTTATGAAAAAGAAGTAATTTCATTTTTAGACATTTTGAGTAATAGTTTAGAAAATCTAGCGCTACTAAATTGCATGATACAGTCATTTTTTAACATAAAAGTGCATGTAACGTACTATAAAAAACGAAAATGACAATGTTTACAGCCTTGTTCTTATCATAATTTCTTATTACTAAAAATACTTTTTATTTTGATCATTGCTTGCTCTAGGTTAAGGAAGTTATAAACCACACAGAAAATCATAAGAATTTTTTTTTTAATAGAATGGTTACTCTGGGACCAGTGGTAGCGAATTTGGGCATTGCCATTTCATACTTCTAATCCAATGGTTTAGTCTGTGCACTTTCTGTCAGTTAGAGAGGATTTTATTAAGGCGACACATTGGAAATTTTGGCGGCAGGAATCTTTTTTCTAAGTGACTACAAAACGTATGACAGTGATATTTGGTACCTATTCTGATTCTTCATTTTGACAGTTGCGATACACGGTTGGTGTAACTTTTGTAACGAAAAAAAAATCAAAGAAACCTCTTTTAAAACAGAGATTTAAATTTTTCGGAGCAACGGGACCGATTTATATTTTCAAATTTTGTGTATAGTTTACTTTAAACATATTCCTCAAAACGACAGTTGGATTTTTTTAAAATTAATTATAGTTTTTAAAATAAACGAAAATAACTGTTTTTTCGTATTTATCGTGAGCTACCGCGCGCACGTATGCACAGAACAGAAGGTCTATTTTAAATTAAATTATTGTTTACCAATGCGTCGCCTTAAGTAGGGACATATAATAATAATAGTAATTTTATTTTGTTTCACGAGTAGTCGAGTTTTTACATTATTGTAAGTGCTTATTATTGTTAACGATTTAAAACAGAATAAATAATAACTATTGACAATTGGAGACAAGGTCATATTATATATTATACAAGTATGTACTTTCACATCAAGAGGTCGGATCATATCAATTTTATAATATTTTAATATCATTAATTATTAAACGTGACATTTTTAATTTTTAGGCTTAGCTTAGACTAAAGAAAATGCTACTAAAAACGATCAATACAACGATGTGTGTTTTGTTAGCCGCCTTCAAAAAAAAAGACGAGGTTATTAATTTGTCTGTATCCAGGGTTAGTTAAAAAATATGAATAACCTCTTAGTGCAAAATTGTAGTCATCCATACCTAACAACATTCATTCCACGACTTTTTTCAAGACTTAATACCTTCCACAAAAATCAGTTTTTAAGTTTTAGAGTAGGTGCAATTTTCAGAAACATTTAATGTATTTTTATTTGTGTTAAAAAAAGTTAGGAATTATTAAAAGCCGTAAAACAAAAATGATTATACATACATACATATCGTACACGCCGTACGCCGTCACGCCATATCTCTAACGGGGTGGTCAGAGAGGACGGAGCGCCAAGCGTCGCGGTCCTTATATACTTCTTTCGCTTCCTCAAATCATTGTGTATAATTAAATACGACAAATGCAGTAAATAGCGATAAATGCAGTAGAAATGCGATTTCTTAGAAATATGAGCGATGTCGCCCTTGCGGAAAAAATAAGCAATGAAGAGATACGCAATATGACATCAGGGTTGCACGACAGTGTTATTGTAAAAATGAAGAAAGGAATGCTTAGATGGTTCGGGCACATGGAAAGAATGAATGACGAAAGACTGACAAAGAAAATGTACAGACCGAAAGCGAGTGGTAAAAGAAGCCAAGGAAGACCAAGGCTGACTCGTGAAAATCAAATAGCCAGAGTGCTAGCCGACGGAAATGTCAAAAGCACTCGCATACCTAGGCGAAAATATGTGAGGAGAATGATGATATTTAAGAAAGCGAAAGAAGTATGTAAGGATCGCGACGCTTGGCGCTCCATCCTCTTAGACTAGCCCGTTAGGGATACAGCGTGAAGATATGTATGTATGTTTTAAATTTGACAGTGATTAAACACGGTGTCGAATCAATATGCGACAACAGTACGTCTACTAGTTCGGTAGGTTTGGCGTCGACTTCAGTAACTGTCAGTAATTATAGGTATTTGTATCATCTTTTTAAAGTAATTTTTGTACTTGACTTTTGATTGTTAAGTGATAGTTATTTTGTACTTTTCGGTGTTTTTTTTTGATGGCGGTTAAATTTTTTTCTTAAAAAGTTATTTCGTTGAAGGAAAAGAATATGTTACTGACGTTGCGTTTCGTTGAATAAAACTGACTGAAATTGTCGACTAGTTTTTTAAGAAGAAGAAACTTCAATGACCAGCCACAGAATTTACAGGTTTTCCCTCGTTTAAGGCCTCCGATTGAGGCACTGAAATCAAGATAACAGTTATTTCACATGTTTTGGAAACTTTTATAAAATAGGGTTTGGGTTTTCGAGGTTTTGGGTTAAATTCAAGTTTGAGTTTTATAATTTTTTTTTTATTAATGCTTCAGAGGACCTAATTGTCACCTATGTTGCATATATTTGCATAGTGTGACGTACTTTTTTTTTCAAGATCTTCATTTCAATACTACCAGTTAAGAAGATTGCGATAAATCATTTTTAATTCTTTACTTCACATCGTGTTACGTATGCCATAATTAATTAATTTTTTAAATAACAACCCAGCCCATATCACGTGCGTAATTAAGTAGAATGCAATGTTACCTACGATACGTTGAAATCCATTAAATGGTTTCGTCTCCGCGAGAGAACAAATAAAGAAACATACATACATACAAACTTCGTTTTGCTTCGCCATACTCGGATACATTATAACTTTTTGTTATAATGTATGGTTGGTCACCCTACTGAGTTTCTAACGTCGAACTTTGTGAAACTGGGTGTGATGAATGCGTAGCGTGTAATATTTTCACGAGTAATAGCTTGAAAAGAACAAATTTCATTAAACGATGAGTCGAACTCACCGATATGAAAAAAGTTTGACTTACTAGCCTAAGGATGAAACGTTCGCTAAACGATTCCAAAGTTGCCCCTATATCTAGAACCCTAATAAAAAACACATAAAGCCATATTACAAACTAATTTTTTTAGTATAATGTGCACCTTTTAAGATAGTGTCCTAAACCCCTCTTCAAGAGATCGACTTTCCTTATGCTAAAATGAGAATCGAATAGTTGGGCGCTTTTACGATTAACCTTGAACGATTTTATCGTTCACGATTTAATAATAAAGCAAAATGCTTTTCTATCGTGTCGTGGAAAAAGACGCATTTTCCGTCGACGATAACGTCATACCGTAGACGCAGGGTTCCCAGACTTTAAAAACAAAATGATTTGATCAGGGCCGTAATATTATAGTGCAAGCCTGAAAATTATAGGACATAAAAAAATTACTATTCAACAACTTGTCACTCTCGAATTTAGAAACATAGCAATTTGCAATTAAAGTTTTTTTTAAACTTGTACAAATCTTACAATATTTATTCACGGGTCTATGTTGCGTTTATACTTTAAGGGTAATTACCTATTTTTTGCAATTATTTACTCATTTGCAATTATAAAAAATGAAGAATAAAAATATTATTTTCATATTTACATTGATATCTTTGAACGGAAGCGTCTTCTAGTGTCGCGAATTATGTGATGTGTACTATAATTATATGACGTCTGGTAACCCTGCGTAGACGTTATCGTGGACGAAAATGTAAAAGTGTCAAAGTCAAATCAATTTATTTAAGTAAATCCAATTACAAGGTATTTTTGAACGTCAAATTTACTTTAGATCGGTTCAAATAGAAAACATGGACGCAGAAGAATCGACAAGAAACGCAGTCAGGTATAATTTTTTCAATTTCATTTTACCAAAGGTTTATTAAAATACAATATTTTCATTAAGCCAGTAAACATATGTGCAGAGAAGATCATTTCCAGACTATTGTTTTATCTTCAATGAAATCGTTTATTTTATAGTATGATTTTCTAATCAATGTACATTTTATAACCTATCTATCCAAATCTAAATTTATTCTCCGTTAATTGAGTAATTTCCTAAGAACCTTTGTTATAAAAACGAATGCCGTTACCCAAAAATGAAATATTTGGCTTATGTAATTTAAATTTTGGAATAACCAATTTATCACAACCTCGGGTTTCCATACGACCAATATCGCCTTTCTTTTTAAACAGATCTATATTTTTCCTCGTATACATAATAATTTCAAAGATGTGTCTTCATACGACTGCATACATTTTGGTTCCCTATTGTTTCGTGAACGATAAAATCGTGACGATAAAATCGTTCAACGCTAAATTAAAAAAGCCGTTAAAATTTAAAATGAAATCGAGGTAGAAAACCGGCTAAGTGAAGTCGCATTTGCGTTAATAGTGTTTTGGCGTAAATTTGATGCAGAGCTTACTAGTTAAGTCAAAAAACCATGACCGGTGAATATATTACGACGAAATTTGATACAGAGGTAGCATGTGTCCGGAGAGACGTAGACTACTTTTTTTTTCAAAAAGCTTCTCTCGGGGAAGCTGAAGCTACGGGAATATTTTTCATGAGGACGAAGTCGCGGGTACAGCTATTTACTATAAACATTGCTTGTTTATAGGTATCAGCGGTAGTGGATGATGTTTATTCCGATCACTCCCACGTGGCCGGTTCATTCACAATGCTGGCCAGCTCTCGAGCACACGTTGGGGGTTCACTGAACGCGAGGGCATTACCTGGTGCAAGGGTACATACTAACTTCATTGGCTGTTTAAAGAAGGTGAGTGTTTACTTTTGATAATGACTTATATGTAGAGGTCATTCATTCTGAAGAACTTATTTATAAGACGAAACTAATGAGTCAAAACAAAATTCTGAAGAACAAGCAAATATAATCAAGTATCATTTATAAACATTGCATGAAATCACAATGCAATTTTATAATTACATTTATAAAAAGCCAGTGAACATAAGTGCAGGTAGGATTATACCCAGGCTATATTCCTGTAGTAAGATTTTCTGATCAGTGTTTGTTTACTCATAAACTTAATATTTCTTCTGTTAATTGGGTGACTTTCTGAGGGACCCTTCATATAAAAACGAATGCAGCTGCCTACGAGAGATATTTGATATTTGTAATTGAAGTATAGGCATAGCCCGTTTATCATGTCTCCAAACTCAACAAAGTGTTGTGTTAATTTCGTTAATAATAGTAACAAATACATTTTGTTATACTTAGGTGGAGTTCTCAGCGGATACGCTTCGTTTGAACCTCATTGATCTAGCTCGCACTGGGAGCAAATTGATTACGGTGACCGGACGACTCGAATATGCTTGTACTGCCACTGATTCAGCAGATCCCGTCACATTTGCCACTCGAGACGCACATTTGGTAAGTTTAGTTTTCTTCGTTTGATTCGTTAGGTGAAATAGTTCGGAGTGATCTCAGCAGGCTACGGAAGTTAGCTCATTGGTGTAACACCGTGAAGTTAACAACGAAAGTTGCGCGCGGACTTTTTGGCGGGAACGGGAGAAGTGAGATTGTCATTTTATTTAGATTTTATATTTTTTACATTTTTGGGAGTTTCAAAGTATAAAAGTGATAGCATTTTGTGTTTGAAAGTTCTGTACAAGTGAAAAGAACGGAGTAGGTCTAAATAAACATGTGTAGCTGAAGTTTTCGCGCTTCTCCAAGAAGTCATTTGTAACTTCAGTAAAGCCTACTATCACTTTACCGGAGGACTTTTACGATAAGAAGAAAACGCATTTACTACTAACGCGCTTCATGTCGATTTTACATATTAATACGTGATATTGGCAAAAGCGCTAATCTGTGCGCCATGCCATTAAGGAATAAAAAAAAAAAATTGCGCGCTTCGGTCTAACACAGCATGGAGGTAGTACGAAGAGTTTTTTTCTTTATGTGATCAGTTTTAATTTTTATTTCATTTATTACAAGCGGTCAGTTTAATTTTGAATTAACCCCAAAGAATTACAACTTTTTACCGAAACAAAAAATAATACACAATAAAAATTTAATGGGAATTAATTATATTAAACTTTTTTAGAAAATTGACTTGAATAGAATTTTATTAACCCTCAATTAATGTTACAGAAAAAATATAAAAAATCTCCTAGATCTTATAAGTTTCCAAAAATAAAGTTTAGGAATTTACCAGTTTATGAACATCATATAGGTCTCTCCATACGTGAGTCTGATTCGCACTTGATCAATTTATTTTATGTAATCTGAAACATGATACGGTTCAGAGAGAAAAAGAGCATACAAATACATACCTATACTATATATATTAAAGCGAATTTCGCAGTGAACGGAACGTTTTATCAAAGGGATTCACACAAAATCGAGTCATTACGCCGAAACTTTATCTCCCAATTCAAAAAAGCGCCCTCATTTTTATACTAACGAACCCTCACACGGCTCATTACTCGACAATAGACCGTAGTCTATCACAAAAACTAAGCACCAATTAAAAACAATGACCTGTTGTGAAAAATCGCCTGTCCGTCCCGACCCTTTGGAGACAGACGTCGCTACTATCAAGTACTCTTTAGCCGCTGGACACTTGAATTTGGTAGAGGTGTACAGGTCTGTACTGAGGATTATACTGGTCAGGAAGGTAAGTGGAAATTGGTATACTGATGTAAAGGTTCTTTTAAAAATGCAGAGGTATTTTTTAAAATGAACATGAAACAATTATCCGAGTGAATATATTTTTACAGGCTATATGAGTAATTAAATTCCGAATAAGAGTGTAAAGAGTTTATTTCCGTACATAAACATGTGTACTAAGTACGCGTGAACTTAATTCCGGCGGTTCCTAATTTTCGTGGTCGTTCCTCGAAGTCTTTGCGTAGTAGTCACCGTCGGGTGGTACATACTTCATACATTAACAAAGGTTCAAATCGCAGTAGTCTTCCAATAGTCGTTACTATAGTATTCGTAGTTCGTTCCGATTTTGCCTTGTACTGTCTCATTCGGCGGGCATCTGACACTTTGTATTTATGTAGGCTGAAAATTGAGTATAGAACTTCCTAGAAAACATCCGTCAATAATATTACCAGAACATCGCTGTCGCCGCTGCCAGTTTGCAGTGTTTGTATGATTTCATGACACGTCATTCTCGTATTGGCTAGAGTTGTATTCGTTATTTTAAAATTCGATTGTTTAAAACTAGGGAGCCTGATATCCCCTTTCCTCCTCAAGCTAGCCCTGACTTAAAGTGCTTTGATGGCACTGGACACTGATTAGATCTGGCTAGAGATTATTGGATTTGAGTTAAGCGTTTTGGTGTTATCTTGGGTACACTTGCGATCGTCTATATGTAATGCAGTATAGTTTCTGACATTTGCGAGTTTATTAAAATAGAATTGATATTGTTTTAAGGGACTCTCTACCACGGACAATTTTCCAGCCAATAAAAAGGTTATATTATCCGACTATAAACTTTAAATTAAAGTCTTATAACTACATAATCGTCGTATAATGTAAGAGTGTATACGTAAACAGAACTATAATATGATTATTTATATGACTGGAATATTATAAACTGGATCGTTTTGCGTTTATATGACTATTACCTATACCACAAATTAACCCTTAACTATAGTGGTGAAATAAATAGCGACTCTATAGTGGTGGGTCCCATGTATTTTATATGGTAATAAAAATTAAATTATGTTAAGTTTATACATATTTTTTTATTAAATCTCTTATTTATGTATGAACAATGGTATTGTATCACAAAATCAACCACGGAAACATACATTTCTATTTTTAATTAACATGTACATTAATTAGTCGAATTTATCTTAAAATAAAATCAGGTTTTGATAAAAAAAGAAATAAAAACATGAAACTAGTGTCGAAGTAACAAATATGCTTCTTTTCTTAAATATAAAGATACATTGTTTTACAAAGATGATGAAAGACTGACGAAGAAAATATACAGAGCGAAAGTGAGTGGAAAAAGAAGCCAAGGAAGACCAAGGCTGACTTATGAAGATCAAATAGCCAGAGTGTTAGCAGACGGAAATGTTAAAAGCACTCGCATACCTAGGCGAAAATGTGTGAGGAGAATGATGAAATTTGAGGAAGCGAAAGAGGTGTGTAAGGACCGCGACTCCTGGCGCTCCGTCCTCTCTGACTACCCCGTTGGGGATACAGCGTGAAGTTGTGTTATGTTATGTTGTTTTACAACAATATATAACTTCTAAAATAAATATTCTGACACTAGTTCAATTTAGTCTACTTACAAACATGAATTGCATACGATTGTTGAACATGTCATGCAAATAGTCTTCTGGCACTTAGTGCACAAGTGAACAGTCTTGGCTCTTTTAGCAGGTGTGCATAACGCGCATCTATCGCTTTTGTTCTTGTCCAGTTTCGGGCTTTCACCAGAGACTGTAGCTGCTAACGGAAGCTTTAGGACCGCGGCAATGCTATTTCTGAGTTGTGTAGGCAGTCTTTGATTATAGCATGGCTCTTTCATGTACGGCTCATATAAAGACTTGGGAAGTCCTTTCCAAAACAACGTCCGGGTCATTTTGGAAGCCGTTTTGTGATTCTGCTGGGATGACGTACGCATTAAAAGCGCTCAGGTCCAACAACTTATACAGAATAGGCATCGGCCAACGACGTGATCTGCAACTATATCGTTTACTTTGATTTTACTTGAGTCTTCATTGTCAGATAGTTCTTAGTTAAAGTCATGATCACTCTTAATTAAAGTCATGATCACTCACACTTTCTTAGTGAAAGTCCTCGTCATTATCAGAAAACTCGTTGTAAGAATTCGCAGTTACGGCAGAAAACCTATGTGTACCCTCGTCTATGGTTGCGCTTTGTAAGGCCATGGCTGTGGAGGAGCTCGCGGTGGTGCGATTGCTTGTACATCACACTTTGCGCACTGTTTACACAGTTCTTCCACGTCCGCATAAATGTCAGGCCACCACGTACAACGATTTGGTCTTCACTATACCCATATGACTACAATAGAGATTTTTCAAAATATTTCGTGGCAACGTAAGTGATATCACTGTTCTGTAGCCACACATTAAACAACCATATTTTACTTACAACTCGTGACGTCTCAAGTAATTTGAGGGGCCATTCAAATCTTAAATGTAACAGAACACGAATGGGTATAGTATATTTATTTGTTGCCGATTTAACGTTATTATTATTTACTGGCAAGAAGTCCTCCACAAAATTGACATACATGACTTCGTTTTTGTAAATTTTTTTCCTATTTCGACCCATGTTACTCAGGAAAAGTTGTTCAGTTTCATGGGTACGTCGACCCCCTTCCGGTTATATAGGGTATTTTTGTAACTCCTTATATAACTTCCAATCGTCAGAATGCAAATTAAACTGAGTTATTTTACCGATTGACATGATTATACAGCAATAAATACGAAGATTCGATCCGTCTCGTCGCCACTGAATTGTTATTTAATATGTAATAATTGAAATACGTTCGTACAGTAACTCAAGTTTATTCAGACTGAATACATACCCACATATTACATAATATTATACTTGTGCAACATACAAAAGATATACTTCTGCCTAGTACTGATACATACATATATTACACTTATGCCATATCTAGATTTTTGTTTAATCAAAAGCTAAAATTAGGGGGTCAACTGAGGAAGCGTGCTCGTCGCGACCCCTGCCAGCCCTTTTCAGGGCTGCAATTCCTCTTCTGTGCATACCATGCGGGACAACGGAAATTATAATGTTAGGGCGTCCCCCGGAAGCGACGTACACCGGTCTGTCCCCGCTGGTGTGTGCAGAGTGCAGTTCGGCGTTGGGGACCGCCACCCAACACGCTGTGCACCTAGCGGCGGGAAGTGGAGGGAGGAGTGCAGAGTAGCTGCGTGGAATGTGAGAGGTGGGATTGAGGAGAAGATGAATGAAGTGATTGATATTATGGAAGAGAAAAGATTGGATGTGCTATGTTTGAGTGAAACCAAGCGAGGAGGCAGTGAACTTGCCGACTTGCCCGGAGGAGGCATCGCTTTGTGGTCAGGGGTACCACAAGGAGATAGGGGATGCCAAGGGGTAGGCGTTTTACTGTCCTCTCGTATGGTTAATTGTATGACTGAGTATGAATGTATAAATCCCAGACTGCTCTGGGTACGCCTCAAGATTGGGTTGACAAGAATTTTTGTTTTGGCAGTATATGCCCCAGTGTCCTCTGTCGGTTTGGCTGAACTAGAGCAGTTCTGGGAAAATGTTAGAGAAGTTCTAGCGACGGTTGAAGAGAACGAAAGAATTGTTGTGTGTGGAGACATGAATGGATGGGTCGGGACAGCTCGAACAGGATTTGAGTCTGTCCTAGGCAAATATGGAGATAAGAGAGTAAATGATGCTGGTAAGATTGTGCTAGGTTTGTGTATGGAAAAGGATCTTTTTGTGGCTAATACCATGTTTGGGCACAAAGGGATCCATCAGTACACGTGGGAAAGAAAGGGTGCGAGAAGTATGATTGATTTATTCCTGGTGGATAGCAGACTTAAGAAGCAGGTAATGGACACAAGAGCGTATAGAGGAGCCGATCTCGGGACGGACCACTTTCTGGTGATAACCAGAATAAGGGGTCTGTTCGCAGCATGGCGACATCGCGTAGTGTCCAAACCTGCAGCGGTTAGCCGGATTAAAAGCTGGAAACTGCAGGATGCGGCCACCAGGAATGAATATGAAAGGGTATTATCCAGTAAGCTTGATGATAGATTGAAAGTGTTGAGCGAGGATGTTGAAGAATGCTGGCAGAACCTTAGAGATAGTATGGTTGAGGCTGCGAAAGAAGTGTGTGGAATGAATAAGATTGGGAACGGCAAAAAGCGTGATGTGTGGTGGGATGATGAGGTGAAAGTGGCTGTGTATAAGAAAAAGAAAGCATGGCGAGACTACCTTGCTACTAATGACTGTGGTATGAAAAATTTGATGAAAGACAGGTATAAGCTGCAGAAAGCAGAAACGAAGGCACTAGTGAAAGAGAAGCGTGAAAGGTGTAGGGTGTTAGATGAAAACAAGATGTCGGACAACTTCGAGGAAAATTCCAAATTATTTTGGAAAGAAGTACGTAAGATCCGAAGTGGTCCGGCACCTTGCAGAATGAATAAAGTGCTTTCGAAAGAAAACAACCTGCTTACAAATAAAAAGGATGTTCTGCAGCGATGGAGTGAATACTATGGAGAACTGTATGAGAGTGGCGACTCCGTCTCTGATACTGAGAGCGATTCTAATGAATTGCCACACTCAGGCCAGGGACTGGAGGATGCCATTAGTATGAAAGAGATTGAGAAAGTGATAAGAAGTTTGAAATGTGGAAAGGCTGCGGGAATTGATGAGGTGACTGCTGAGATGATCAAGTATGGTGGTCCTAGGGTCTGGGATGCCTTCTGTGCACTCTGCAACCTTTGTTGGCAGAAGGGGGAGGTTCCAGAGGACTGGCGCACGGCAGTCATAGTACCTCTATATAAAGGGAAAGGTTCCTACCTAGACTGTGCGTGCTATAGGGCCATCAGCTTGGTCAGCTTAGCGAGTAAAGTCTATACTAAAGTATTGACTGAACGTATGAAAGGTGTTTCAGAAAGATATTTGTGGGAGGCGCAAGGTGGATTCAGGAACGGTAGGGGTTGTATGGATCAGATTTTCTCGCTTCGCGTTATCGTGGGAAGGTTTCTGGCTTTAGGTCAGAAAGTTTTCTGCGCTTTCGTGGATCTAGAGAAAGCATTCGATAGAGTAGTGCGGAAGAAATTGTGGAGTCTTCTGCCTGAATATGGCGTGGAGGGCTCCTTACTGCAGGCTGTGAGGTCATTATATCGAGACCATAGAGCCTGTGTAAGGATAGACGGTGACATGTCGCCCTGGTTTGAAGTCTGTTCTGGTGTCAGACAGGGCTGCGTGATGTCTGCCTGGCTATTCGTGCTGTATTTGGACAGTTGCCTCCAGAGATTGAAAGGTAATATGAGTGGTATGGGATGTGGTGACACAGTGGTAAACTGCCTATTGTACGCAGACGATGCTGTGCTAATAGCACCATCAGAAGCAGAGTTGCAGACACTAGTCACGTGCATGAAAGAAGATTGTGAAGTAAAAGGATTGAAAATGAATGTGAACAAAACTAAGGTTCTGGTGTTTGAAAGAGAAGCGGAACAAACGAAATGTGTGATTAGTGTAAATGGAAAATGTCTAGAACAGGTGAATGAAATTGTGTACCTGGGGAGTGCGTTTTCGAGGGATGGAAGATGTGAGTTGGATGTGGAGAGACGGGTAGCAGCTGGCAATAAAGTGAACGGTGCTCTGTCCGCATTAGTGGGTAGTGTGAATATATCTAACACTGCTAAAATGGCCATCCACAATGCGGTGTTGGTGCCAACTTTGTTGTACGGCAGTGAGGCCTGGATATGCCCGAAATCGAGTGAAAGTATGATAAATGCTGTGGAGATGCGGTCTCTCAGAAATATGTGCGGTGTCACGCTTGCGGACAGGATAAGCAATGATGAGATACGCAGTATGACAGGGTTGCACAACAGTGTTATTGTAAAAATGAAGAAAGGAATGCTTAGATGGTTCGGGCACATGGAAAGAATGAGTGATGAAAGACTGACGAAGAAAATATACAGAGCGAAAGTGAGTGGTAAAAGAAGCCAAGGAAGACCAAGGCTGACTTATGAAGATCAAATAGCCAGAGTGTTAGCAGACGGAAATGTCAAAAGCACTCGCATACCTAGGCGAAAATGTGTGAGGAGAATGATGAGATTTGAGGAAGCGAAAGAGGTGTGTAAGGACCGCGACTCCTGGCGCTCCGTCCTCTCTGACTACCCCGTTGGGGATACAGCGTGAAGTTATGTTATGTTATGTTATGTCAAAAGCTAAAATCAGTCTTTTTATGATACCAGTTTAGTGACCCTTCTTGACAGTATAAGAATTTAGTACTAATAGCCTCGATATGATAAATAATAAGAAAATATAACTGAAAGTCTTACAGATATTCAGCAACTTGTTTTATATATCAGTTTTGCAAATACTGTACGAATGATGAGTTTTTGTAAAATGTACTTTCACGTTCAAATATGACATTAGTTTTTGGTCACTAACGCTTTAGTGATTCTTAAAAACTATATTATGGGTACGTACAAAAATTTTCCTCGTAACTCCTTGTAGAACTCCTGTTGCAAGTTAATTCGTTCAATTTGACTTAAGTGCTGCAAATCGATTTCTTACAACAGTAGAAAAAACAAAACAATTCTTTGTCCATTATATTAACTACAATAATTGCTTGCGAGTGCAGGTATTTGGTATACTAGCTATTGCCTGTAGCTCTGTTCGTGGATAAACAAATCTTTGTTATAAAAATGACATATCAAAAAGATAGACACCCCCTAGGGTTACCACCTTACAAAAAAGGCTGACCCGAAAAAATGGTCTTGGTTTTAAAATAAAAGATATTTTTAAAGTTATAAAATATTTTTTTCATAGGAGGAATATTTCTATTTTCATACTATCTTAAATACTATAAATTTCGTTTTAAAATAATATTTTTCGTTGGCTTACGATTTTTTAGCTACTTTTCTTGCTCTCGTTTTTTTCAAAAGTTTTATGAAAAAAGAAAAAAATAATTATTATATAACCTGCCAAAAAAAATTCTTGGCAAGTTATATAATAATTATTTTAACAGTCAACTCTGACTTGAGCAATTACGATGTTGACTGATAATAAGCGGTTTCTCGTCTGTCCATGAACTTTTAATTAGGAAAAAAACTTATTCTACAAAAGCTCACTAAAGGCTCGCGCACTCGGGATCCGAACTGATCGGGTACACGAAACAATGAACGTGCATTGTTAAAACCCTTAGTCTACGGTTCAAATCCGAAAAGGTGATAACCGTAACAGGATCGCTTCGTATCGAATCGATGAAAGCTAAGATGTAATCGCGGATTCAGTTCGCCGAATACTCTTGTATATTAAATATTAGCGACCCGCCCTGGTTTCCCTAGGGTGGGACGTTGAATGTTTACAATAGACCAAACTTTTTATTGAGATTTTCGCACAAACATACCAACCAAATTTCCGAATTTATAGGTGGATTTTCCCAAAATTTTCTTTTATACAAACCTTCTCATGTCTAATGTGAACACAACAAAAAAAATCAGCCAAATCGGTTGAGTCATTCTCAAGCGATGCTCCGTTATACATGTGGCAATTGATTTTTATTTATATAACACATGCGAATTGATTTTAAATTATATATTATACACTTTTATGTACACATTATTTTATATTTATTTATTTGTTGGAAAAGACAAGGCAATTCGTGCTCCTGCGACTCAGCTATGAGAAATAATTACCTAATCTTACAAGAAGCGAAATAGTCCATAAAATACCACGTTAAAACAAAGTTAATGTGTAAATGACAGAAATCTCTTTGTAATGATCATTACTTAGGCAAGGAAATTTAATAATGGCATACGATCCGACGGAGAAATGCTAACGCACCGGACGCCGTAGCCCACAGATCACATATTAAACTCCCGTAGTCTAACAGACTGCTAGCGCCGCGCGCCGGCCAGACGCGGACGTTCCGTTAGCGCGCATCCCTTCCAAACCGGAAGTCGCACTTTGTCTTAATATAGTCAAATGAGTGCCTTTTATTATTTCCACCGACATATTTATGTACATCGAAGACACTTTTACAAAGTAAATGTTGTGTAAAGCGCTACAAACAAAATATAAAACACAGTTATTGCTAACAAATTCATATGGGCCGAAACGAAGTATACCGTTAGCATGCGAATCTCCATTCATAAGGTACACACATGCATATATTCGCGATTTGTCCCTAACGAGCTTATAGTCACAGTGGTCGGAGCGCCAAGTATCGCAGTCCTTACATGCTTCTTTCTCCTCCACAATCCTCATCATTCTTCTTACAAACTTTTGGGTAGGTTTGCGAGTGCTTTTCATATTTCCGTCAGCTAAAATTGTGGCTATTTGATCTTCATAAGTCCGCCTTGGTCTCCTTGACCTCTGCTGCTGTTCACTTTTGCTCTGTAGGTTTTCTTCCTCAATCTCTCATCACTCATTCTTTCTGTATGCCCGAATCAACTCATTTTTACAATAACACTGTCGTCCAGCCATGTCATACTACGTATCTCTTCATTGCTTATTTTGTCTGCAATTATTATAATGTATAATTCGTGAAAAAACAGTCTGGTATTTCATTTGCAGTTACCTGCAATATTTATTATTATTCATTATTATTATTATAATTATTACGTAAATGTCAAAAGCACTCGCATACCTAGGCGAAAATGTGTGAGGAGAATGATGAGATTTGAGGAAGCAAAAGAGGTATGTGAGGACCGCGACGTGACTACCCCGTTGGGTATATAGCATGAAGATATGTTTGTATTATTATCAATTCAGTAACCAAGTACCTTTTTATTCACGCTCGATGGATATTAAAATCCGACAAGCTATTTAGAGTGGGTGTGACATTCTTCCATGTAATTCGAGTTCCCAAAACATTCGTTTTTACATGTAACTAGTGGGCGAGTCGTGGGCTAATAAATGTAACTATTTAGTATTTACTGGTGACCTGTTTGACTTGGAAATATTACTGAAAATATGCATATTTAACGGCTTAAATTCAAGTAAGCATATTTAAATGTAAGTCGTGCTTTGTAAGTTAATTTTTCGTACCATAACAGAGCTTTCTTTTTGTGTATGAACATACCATCCTGATAATTTCCCTTCAACTTACAATTTGACATTGTTTATGTTATTAAGGCTCTTTCGAGAGATACTTCTGAGAACGCCGAACAGCCCCTTTTTAAACATAAAAAATGCAAAGAAAATCAACGCGTTATACATTTCGAAAGTGTATTCGAAAGTATTATCTTTTGTTTCGTACTTTTAACGAAGACTTGAAATAATTTTTTCTAATTTTGTTGTTAAGTACACTGAGAGAAATTCCAACCAGAATCCTGTTGGATTAAACATTATTTTTGGTGAAATTAGCACCTACAAAATTGTTATTTATGGCAATAAGTTATATAACATTAAGTATAACTTCTTGAAGCCAAGAGCACGTCAGATTGTTATTTCGGAATTTTGAACTTGCTGTCGTCAATGGTTAGTAATGTTGCTTCGAACAGGTACACTGTTAAAATAACAAGACATTTTTGTTAAATTTACTAGATATCAAGTAGTTATTGCTGAAAGTTTTGCAACAAGTCGAAATTGTTAGCAGTATGGGACCTTTTTCTCTCAGTTTATACTTTGAAATTGACTCCTAAAGTCAAATTCGCCTTGTAAAAGTTCACGCCTGTACTTGGTTAAATCTTTTCTTTCACTAGTGCCTTCGTTTCTGTTTTCTGCAGCTTATATCTCTTGTTCAACAAATCCTTCATAATACAGCTATTTTTGGCAGCAAGGTAGTCTCGCCATATTTTCTTTTTCTTCTACACAGACTCTTCCACCTCACTATTTCACCACACATCACGATTTTTACCATTCCCAATCATGTTCGTTCCACACACTTCTTTCACAGCCTCGATTATACTACCTCTAAGGTTCTGCCAATATTCTTCAACATCCTCGCTCATCACTTACAACCTATCATCAAGCTTACCGGATACTTTCATATTTCTTTCCGGTGGTCGCATCTTGCAGTTTCCAGCTCTTGATGCGACAGACCGCTGCAGCTTTGGACGCTACGGAACATCACCATGCTGTAAGCAAACCCCCTATTCTATTTACCACTAGAACTAGGCTCCTCTGTGTCCATAACCTGCTTTTTGAGCCGACTGTTCACCAGGAATAAATCAATCATACTCCTTTCATTTTTCCTTTCCCATGTGTACTGATGAATCCTTTTGTGCTTAAATAAGATATTAACAACAAAAAGATATTTTGCCATACACTCTTCTAACACAATCTTACCAGCATCATTCACTCTCTTCTCTCCATACTTGCCTAGGACAGACTCAACTCACGTTTGAGCCGACCCATCCATTCATGTACCCACACACTATAATTCTTTCAATTGCTTCAACCGTCTCTAGAACTTCCGTAACATTCTGTCAAAATTACTTTTACACCACCAAAACAAAAATCCTCATCGACTCTTTCTTGAGACGCACCCAGAGAAGTCTCGGGTTTACACACTTATACTCAGTTACACAATTAACCAAACAAGAGGACAGTAAGACGCCTACCCCTTGGCATCCTCTTTCTTCTTGTGGTACCCCTGACCACAAAGCGATGCTCCCACCGGTCAAGTCGGTAAGTTCACTGCCCTTTCGCTTGGTTTCACTCAAACATAGCATATCCAATCTTCTTTCTTCCATAATATCAATTACTTCATTCATCTTCTCTTCAATCCCACCTCTCACATTACATACAAACAAATTATATTTCAAGAAATATAATTACAAATGCAACAGAATTATAATAATAACTTTAGAAAATAGCGAAAACCGTAATAAATCTTATTACTCATGCAGTCTTCGATGTTTCATTTCAATCAGAAATACGTGATTGTATCTGTGCACAGGAAACAATTTATTGGATCATTTGACCGAATCTTTTTCATATCGATATTTGAACGATCGAATCTTTGAAAATGAACGATCGACACAAAATATATATCTGATACCGCTTTGCTAACTCTTAAATTCCATAATTTTACTAAAATTATTCTCAAAGTGTGATTATAACATAATATATCTTCACGCTGTATCCCCAACGGGGTAGGACGGAGCGCCAGGAGTCGCGGTCCTAACACACCTCTTTCGCTTCCTCAAAACTCATCATTCTCTTCACATATTTTCGCCTGGGTATGCTAGTGTGATTATGTTATACAATAATGTTCTGTCTATCTCGTATCGGCATTTGCGTGAAGCTGTATGTATATATTTACCGTGAGCAACTGCGCTAGTAGAAAATACAAACGATCAATATACATTAAAAGCTATTACACTCATATCGACGGTTTGATCTCGAAACAGTAACCCTTCATGAAGGACGCCGTCGGCGGCCACGCGAGGTCGTTATGAGTCTCTTATTGTATTATATGTAATGGAATAATTTATTTTAATTTTGTCCTAAGTACACAATAAAATGTTATTTAATTGGACTGTGTTCTGAAATTATAATAGAATATTTATTTTTGGGTCACCGTACATTAAAATTGAGAACATAATCCTTGTGAGATCACTCATTCGTTTGACCGTTTCTTCAACTGTCACAGATGATTTTTTTACGAAGTGCGAGCTTAAAACTAGCTGTAATGATAGATAATATGATTAAGTCGAATATTTTGCATTTGGTAACATTTTAAAATATTCATGAGATCAATAAAAAAATAGTAACTTAACTAGTCGAAAATATGTGAATTAATTAAACAAATACCACTATTTAGCTAATAGTATTCAAACACGTTATTAAACAGATATAAGTAAAAAGCGAGTACATCATTTATAAACTGGTAAACTTAATACATACTTAAAATATTTAGCAATTTTTTGCCAAAAATTTAAAAACTAATCAACACGTGTTTCGTCTCTCAACGAAGCATCCTCAGGCTAATCCAGAGATCAGACTCGGCCAGCTAACCAGCACCGAATCAACAAATGAGTCAGCTGCACGATTTTCTTTTTGTTTCTGAGAAGGGAAAATATCCCCACAGACAATAAGTCGGATTCTACGCCGTCTGAGTATTATTGGACTCGAACCGATTAAAAAAACCTTCGCTGTTCTCTAGTGGCTTTTACAGCATCACCGGTCGCGTTGGGGCGAGCGCAGAAAGCTCCCTATTTATACTAATCACCCTGCTCACAACTAGTGGATGAGTCACCAATCAAAACTCGCAACTAATGGTAATATTACAAGAATCCATCACATGACATGGATTTCCTCAAAGTAACACCTGAGTATACTATACAATACAGTAAACTTAATTTCTGGAGATTTGTAAGATGTAGATAATATTTCTAGTTTTTACCAAAAATGTAACAGAAGATACAGTTACGTATTCATTCATACATAAATATTGTACATATTACATACATATCTTCACGCCGTATCCCCAACGAGGTAGTCAGTGAGGACAGAGCGCCAAGCGTCGCGATCCTTACATATCTCTTTCAAATCTCATCTCATCTCAAATATCATCATTCTCCCCACACATTTTCGCCTAGGTATGCGAGTGCTTTTGACGTTTCCGTCGGCTAACTCTCTAGCTATTTGACCTTCATAAGTCAGCCTTGGTCTTCCCTGGCCTCTTTTACCACTTACTTTCGCTCTATAGATTTTCTTCGTCAGTCTTTCATCACTCATTCTTTCCATGTGCCCGAACCATCTTAGCATTCCTTTCTTCATTTTTTCAATAACATGTCGTGCAAGCCAGTCGTACTGCGTATCTCTATATTGTTTATTTTGTCTGCAAGGGTGACACCGCATATATTTCTAAGACATCGTATTTCTACTGTATTTATCTTACTTTCACTCGATTTCGGGCATATCCAGGACTCACTACCATACAATAAAGTCGGCACCAACAGCGCATTGTGTATGGCCATCTTGGCTGACTTAGATATATTCATACTGCTTACTAATACGGACAGAGCACCGTTCACTTTATTGCCGGCTGCTACTTGTCTCTCCACATCCAACTCACGTCTTCCATCCCTCGAAAACACACTCCCATATATACAATTTCGTTCACCTGTTCTAGACATTTTCCATTTAACCATATTTCACACTTTGTCTGTACACCTTCCCTTTCAAACACCAGAACCTTAGTTTTATACACATTCACATTCAATCCTTTCACTTCACAGTCTTCTTTCATGCGCGTAACTAGTGTCTGCAGCTCCGCTTCTGGTGGTGCTATAAGCACAGCATCGTCAGCGTACAATAGGCAGTTTACCGCTGTACTATCACATATCATACCACTCATACTACCTTTCAATGTCTGGAGGCAACTGTCCAAATAAAGCACGAATAGCCAGGCAGACATCACGCAGCCCTGTCTGACGCCTGAACAGAATTCGAACCAGGGCGACATGTCACCATCTATCCTTACACAGGCTATGTGCCCTCTATATAATGACTTCACAGCCTGCAGTAAGGGGCCCTCCACGCCATATTCAGGCAGAACACTCCACAATTTCTTTCGCACTACTGTATCTAAAGCTTTTTCTAGATCCACGAAAGCGGAAAAAACTTTCTGACCTATGGCCAGAAACTTCCCCACAATAACGCGAAGAGAGAAAATCTGATCCATACTACCTCAACCGTTCTTAAAACCACCTTGCGCTTCCTACGAATATCTTTCAGAAACATCTTTCATACGTTCAGTCAATACCTTGGTATAGACTTTACTTGCTAAGCTGACCAAGCTGATGGCCCTATAGCACGCACAGTCTAGATAGGAACTTTTTCCTTTATATAGAGGTACTATGACTGCCGTGCGCCAGTCCTCTGGAACCTCCCTCTTCTGCCAACAAAGGTTGCAGAGTGCACAGAAGGCATCCCAGACCCTAGTACCACCATACTTGATCATCTCAGCAGTCATCTCATGAATTCCCGCAGCCTTTCCAAATTTCAAACTTCTTATCATTTTCTCAATCTCTGTCATACTAATGGCATCCTCCAGTCATCAATCTATATTGTATTAATTTTCAACAGTAATTCGATATTTTTTTTAGTTTAGTGAAAGTCCAGAAACGTTTTCAGTTGTCCAAGGTACAATTTTTGAATGGATGTAATGGATTTGATCTAATTTAAAACTTGCAATAAAAATTCAGTAACAATATTAATAATAAAAATTAAGTTTTCTGCTGCTTCTTCTCAATACAGTTTACATAATAAAGGCGTGGTAGCAAGAATCGAAGATTTATTTAAACAACCGATTTTGAATTTCAAAGCTTATAGAAAAATCAAAAATAACTAGTTTTTGACAAATTTGTTTTTGTTGTGTTTGTGTTATCAGATTCTGCCAAAATGGGAAGCAGTAAAAACAGGGACAATTTCCTTCAAGTTCCGTACCAACGAGCCGAATGGACTGATACTCTTCAACATGGGAGCTAAGCCACCAAGGGTAGGTTGCACGGTAAGGGGTGAAGCTTTTGGGGTTCGACCTACTGAGAGAGCATCGGCATTGACGTCACGATCATCAAAGCCATCAAATTCATCGCCATTATTGAGGTCGCTTCCAGAAATGGGAATTTCAAGGTCGACATCTAATTAAACTGAATTATATTATTTCTTCTTTTTTCCTTTTTATAATAAATACATAAAACAAGACATTGACTGATCGGCTCACTGATATATCAATGCACAGTCCAATGTTCTGGGTCTAGAAACTTGAAATTTTGTGCAAAGGTTCCAAAAATAAAGTAGGCAAGGCATGTAATAACAAAGGATATTTGGAAATGTATCCCCTAAAGTCTAGGTTCCCAAACTTATTTTGTCTACTGAGTCGAGAGCTCATGCAGTCGTCGTCTAAGATGCCTTCTAGCTAAATGAAATTACAAATCACCCCCCAGGCTTCTACACAACGCCTCCGTTTTTTTTCTGGGTCTCTTACCGCCCCCCTTTAGGCCTGCAGCGCCCACAGGGGGGCGTTATCGCCCACTTTGAGAATGGGTGCTAAAGCGATAAAAAAGGGTGTTAATATCGGTGTTGAAAAAGTAAACTTGCGTTTAGTACAAAACACAAAACTGTATCAAATAAATAGTTCAACTTGTACTTTGTTGATTTTTAACAATCGACATAAAAAGCAATGAAAGAAGTGTAGTAACTTATTAACACTACTTACCTCAGCTTCTTATCGATCATGCATGTAATGAATCTAAATATTGAACGGTATTAGAACATATTCATTGGATCGGTCTTGACATCAATTTTAATTTTTTAATCAAAATTGATCATGTAACTATTTTCAGTTACAATTAATAAATGTTTTAAACCTTTCAAGGGTCCAATTTTTAAAATCCCTTCTTTGCCATTGCCTACATTATATAATACGTAAGATATATTTAAGTAAAATTGTAAGTTTTTAGACCTAGATTTATGCACATTTTGTGTGATTGCGGACCACTAACGCGGACTCGTCGATCCTGTCTCGGCTAGTATATTCTGAGTCCGAAAGAGGTTCAGCACGTCACTCCAAGGAATATCCGGCAGTTCTTGACTACAGTGGGACTTGGTAGTGTTTTGTAACAGCTGCAATCGCAATAGATCAATTTTAGGTCGCAGCGATACAGATTTGGTGGGAACTGCACGGCCACTTATATCGAATAAAAAAAATAGTAGTTTGGACCGTGTGTTAATATGTCAGTCAATAATTTACTTAATTTTCTTTTTTATAATGTATATAGAAGACTAGCTTTATAAGTACATAATTAAAAAAAAAGAACTGGTCGTTTAATTACAGTATCGAAAATATGAGCTTGGAATTCCTGAGAATAACCTTATTGGATTAATATTTAATAATAATAAGGTATAATCAACTTAGCCAGATTGAGTTTTAATTAAAATACCTTTTCGTACAACTTTGATTTTGAAATTAATTCGATTAATCCAATAAGGCTGGTGCATGGTAGGCCGAGGTATTTACAAAGTATTTATTGAAGGTAACACGTAATAATGTTAGGGGAATTTGTGTATGGTACCTTATAAAGTTTCACCCACTTTAAGTGTTGGAGTGTTTTTGTATTTAATGTTTTTGACGTACACAGTAGATCCAGAGAGCACAGAATGATCACCGAGCTTAGTGCCCCGCTACTACCAGTGTTAGAGGACACGATCGCTAGTACACGAACTTGAAAGCTTGTTAAGCTTTATTAATACCTACACAAATTCAGTCTGGTTTGATCACTGTAATAGCCTTTTTATTTCTTTATAGTTTCAGAGCGATATTTCGAGAATTTTTCAAATGTTACTCCACTTTAGTTTCTTCCGATTTAGTCTTTATTTCCTATAGTTTGAATTCATAATTGATATATTGAATGGAATGGTTTTTAGATTTATCTTCACATTTCCAATTTTAACTTTTTTGAATTATATTAAAAAACATTAATGATATCACGTTGAATTTGCATATTCAGTGTTAGATTTTTTGTTAATACTGTTTTTAAATCGCCGATATTTTATGCGCGACTACACAAATTTTGTCAAGATTTGCATGCGTGGTTGGTTTTGAGTTAACATTCAAATCGCCTGTGAAATAGTTCGCATGTAGCTCGTGCTGGAATACAAATATTTTTATTTCAGCTTGAAATTGGAGTTAGACGTTATTGATTTCGTGTCGTTGTATTTTTATTGTGGTAGTCTGGGAAATAGTCTCTTTACGTGTGGTTTGGTTTTGTCTCGATCCATATCGGGAGCTACAGTAAATGCTTAATTGTATTCTAGTTCACAACTCTTAAGACTAAGTTTCAATTCTTTAAATTTAGTGTTATTATACAAGTTGATAAAGAACAGACTGATTAATTATACTTCTTTTGCTTAGCTATTATCATTATTAGCCTTTCAAATAAAATGTAGTTACTGAAATTGTAAGTAGTTAGTATTATAAATGCGTCGATGAAGTCAAAGCAGTTTTCTAATAACCTGTTTTATTAAAAATGGAGCAATTTTCTTTTAAATTTACTTTTAAAACTTAGTAATTATTCTTTTCTGTTTCATAAGTTGTTTTATGATTCTGTATTGTTCACTCCACATTATAAGCATCATTTTTCAGGCTGACTTATTCGCCGTGGAAATGCTCAACGGGTATATATACGTCCATGTGGACTTAGGATCTGGTGGAGTGAGGGTTAGGGCATCAAGAAGACGAGTGGATGATTCTCATTGGCATGAATTTCTTCTAAGAAGAACTGGTAGAGATGGCAGAGTCACAGTTGATGGTGCTAATGCTGAATTTAAGACCCCAGGTACACAGTGTTTGTTTTATTTTTTTATCTACAATCCTACCAAATGCATCGCTTAAATGGGCTCAAAGTAAAAACTAGACTTGTGCTATGAGTGCCGCACAACAAATTGGGGAAACAGTTCCAGACTCCAAGCCAATTCAGAGACCATTATTTTCTATATATTGGATCCTTACATATGAAATTGGCGTTTCGTACGGGAGGAATATAAAGTAAATTTTTTTTTGTAAAATATATTTAATTAATCAAAGTATGCACCGTTGTTATCTATGCACTTTTGCCATCTCATAGGTAGTTCATTGATCCCTTTACTAAAAAAACCATGGGGGCGAGAATCAATAAACTCTTTCAAGGCGGTTTGGACTGTTGCATCGGAGTTGAATTTTTTTCCTTGTAAGAAGTTGTCCAAATTCCAAGGTAATCTGTTGGAGCAAGGTCCGGGGAGTACGGTGGATGTCGCAGACATTCCAATTGTAGCTCATCTAACTTAGTGGTTGTTTGTTGTGCAGTGTGTGGTCTTGCGTTGTCGTGAAGCAGCAGTGGCCTAGAGTGATTGACCAATCTCGGTTGTTTAGCAGCTAGTTCTTCCTTCATGGTTATCAGTTGCTGACAATAGATATCTGCCGTAATCGTTTGGCCAGATTTTAGAAAGCTGTAGTGAACGACACCGGCGCTAGCCCACCAAACACTCACAAGTAACTTTTTCTGACTCAATTTTCGTTTAGGGCAGGATTTGTCTGGGTCTCCAGAAATGTCACAAGAAATGATTTGATTTAAAATCCCTTCATTATTGTGTCGGTTGAGCAAAGTAACACAGCAGTCGACGCGTGTTTGCAAGTTCGATTCACTCAATTCATGAGGTACCCATCGTTCAAGTTTTTTTACTTTCCCGATTTGCTTTAAGTGGATTAATACAGTTTTGTCACTTACCCCGAAGCCTGCAGCTATCTCTGAAGTGCTTTGTAATGGATCCGCTTCCACAATAGCCTTTAATTCTTCATTTTCCACTTTGGTCTCCGGCCGTCCACGGGGTTGGTTCTGAAGGTCGAAATTTCCAGAACGAAAACGTTGAAACCAAAAACGTACCGTGCTTTCTTTTGCGACACCAGCGCCGTACACATCATTAATCCTTCGAGCTGTTTCTGCAGCACTCGTGCCACGGTAGAACTCGTACTCGTAAATATACCGATATTTCATGTTTTCCATTGTGCGGTGATAAGCGACGCCAAAGAAAAAAAGAATGAGGAAAAAAACAAATGAATGACTGTTTTCAAAACTCAAATGTACCAGCTAAATGAATTTCTAAATTTGAATTTGGTATTCTTAACCAAAGATCAAAGATCACTTCAGATCAAAGTGGTCAGTACGACAAAACGCTAATTTCATATGTAAGGACCCAATATAATTGACCTTTACATGCAACATACATTTACTATCACAAAAGCTGATGAGCCGCTATTTCATGAGAAAACAGCGCCCACGCATCTAGATTTTATTTGAATTTTTTTGCTTAACTTCGTAGTGCGGGACGGGCTGTCTAGAGTTATAAAGTTTATGGCTTAACCGTATTATATTTACCGTTTTTTTTTGTGGTAGTAACTAACCGTATTTGCAGCTTTATAGAGGTATATATATCTGAAAAGACAAAGGGCAATTCGTGCTCTTGCGACTCATATATTAGAAATGGGTACCTAATCTACACAGGAGGCAAACTAGTCGATAAAATACTACGTTAAGGCAAAGATAATGTGCAAACAACAGAAAGCTCTTAGTAGCAATTATTGTTAATTAGAAATTTAAAATGGCAAACGATCCGTCGTTGAAATGGTAACGTATCGGACGCCGTAGTCTATTGCCAGTGCCAGCCTCGACGTTCCGTTAGCACACATCACTTAGAAACTGGAAGTCGTGCTTTGCCTTGGTATTATCAAATTAATGCTATTTTTTGATTCCACTGACATATACATTAAATTTCGCCTATGATTTCATTTGGGGAAACAATCTAAAAATGGAGCAAATTCACGTAACAAACTTATTTTACGCGTTGTTCAGCGCCTCGTTACCAATTATTAAATTGTGTAATAAATATTGATTGCAATCAATTTTTACAGGCGAATCGAATCAACTTGAACTAGATGGATCTTTGTATGTCGGTGGACTCGGTTCGGAATATTCGGCGTCTCGTACTCCACCTGCACTATGGACGGCAGCTTTAAGGCAAGGGTTCGTCGGCTGCATCAGGGACTTGGTGCTGAACGGGAAGCCTCAAGATCTGACAGCTTATGCTAGACAGCAAGATTCAGGTAAGCTGTTTTAAAACAGGTTCCTAATGCACTGCACGGGCTCAACTGTAATCTGTTGCGGTTGTAATCGCAACTTTGGTCGGTCTTGTTACGGCCAAGTCATTTTGCGATTGCTCGATCGGTTAGATTAGAAATGACGATTCTCTTCATTTTTGCTTCATAATAACTTTGCGCTAAGAACCGCCAATTCAAGTACCATTTTCTCGTTTTAATACAATATGCCGAAATCCATTAAATGTCTGTGTAGAGAAGATCATCTTCAGATAAATAGTTGTGTCTTCGACGAAATCGTTTATTTTGTAGTATGATTGTCTAATCACTTGTACCTGTTTATTATATGTGTTTTTCTTTAATATATTAGATGCTAAGCAATACATCATATTAATGAACAAATTGTACCTTCTAGCGTCTGTGAGACCTGCGTGTCATGTGCTTATGAAGCAATGTGTGAGTTCTCCGTGCCAGCACGGTGGTGCCTGTACCGAGGGCTGGAATCGACCGCTTTGCGACTGCTCTGCGACTAACTACGGTGGTCCAACATGTGGACGAGGTAACATAAATTTTCTTCTTCTCTAGCTTATTTCTACCCAATGCTGAATGTTATATTTTATTATATATTAGCCATCTGTATCATTTTGATGGCAAGAGTGATGATAATAGGCACTAAGTGGTCCTGTGTAGTGCAGGCTGACTGAAAAAATAAAATAATTTAATAAAACTATTAACTTTACATTCTTTATTTTTCTACATTAGCAGGGAATGCAATCTTCAAATTAATGTGTCAATCTTTAATTTTGAAGAATTATTAACAGAGATAAAACATCTATGAGAAATAATACGTAATAATAATGATGATTAATTCAGCAATCTTATATTTATTTCAGAATCTCCAACGATCTATTTCAACGGCAGCCAACATTTAACTGCGGCGTTAGGGCCTGAGCACGTGACACAGACTGAGGAGTTGATGTTGAGGTTTAAGACGACTAAAGCAGGGCTGCTGCTGAGAACAGCGTCAGAACATTCTGCTGACAGAATCGAATTGGCTGTGGCTGCTGGAAGAGTCAGAGCCAGTGTTCGACTTGGAGATAGAGAGAAAGTAAGATTTTTGCGGTTCTATGATTCTATCTTTACATCTTTTCCAACAGGATTTTCCAAAATGTGCATTCGAGTTAATTCTTATCGCCATTATTAAAGAAGATTCTTCAAAATGACATTTTACAGTCAACTTACTATGCATACAGTTATTAATTATTCAACTTACATTGCAATCGTACCTTACTTCGATTTGAGATTCCTTGCTGGATCTTTTTTTAGTTGCGCAGGAGAAATCTGCACACAGATACCCAACGCTTTGGGGAGACTAGAGTGAATTATGTGGGGCTTTTACTAATTGAATCTCATGTGGTGTCGATCTCGGCTCGTTGTTAAGTACTTCAGAAATCTCCTACGCAACGCACCGGAGTCGCCCACGCTCTGTGCAGAAGCACTTCTTGGAGAGACAGTTAAAGAGCTTCCCCTACTGTCTAGCAAGGAACGCATGCACTGTCATCCTCCTTGGGGTCGTATGGATGGACGACTGGAGACCACTTTTATAGGCCGCCACCCCAAAGGGCCCTTTAGTCGAGTCTTACGACTGGCGAAGAACACCTGCCTTATTCTCTGGCTCGGGTCGCAGACTTGTCCTCATCGGAACTATATCGTGTTGACATTTACGTTATATAGACTAAGCCTCATCGGTGTATTTGTGACTGTGATTAATGCAAACTTGTCAATAATTCGGGACATAAATCCTTTTAGATTTGATCTCTCACGTTTTTAAAAGAATTTTAAAAGGCCAGGTTTCCTAATAACTTATTTGACTTGGTTTAGTTACGTAGTCATAATGACCTACTGAAAGATAGAATTAGTTAAGCCTATTACTCGGTAAACAGTATCCTTTTTTCCGTTGGATTTATTTGGAATTCTAAGGCGTAAAAATAAAAATTTTGGGAAGTGAGATCACGTATGCATGGATGTGCACGGTGTCAAACCTGTTGGCGGGCTCGTAACGTGGAGAATACAATGAGCAACATAGATTTTTACGGTAAGTGTACCGTAAAAATCTATGTTGCTCAGTTGCTCATAAAGAGAGTTCAATCTATTACCTGATGATTGGGACACTTTTCGATTCAGTAATATTCTGGGATCATAAAGGGTAAATATGAAGCATTTGGAAAGTGGATCGATTAGTGAATATGTGTATGCGGGTGGAAAATTTGCTTGCGGGCTTAGATGGCATAACAATACAAGCCAATTTTAGAATAAAACAATTTTGCTTATGTGGGTTAGAAAAGTTCCGGGATTTTAAAGCCGTCTACGATTTATAAGTGGATGGGTATGCACAATGCAAAATTCAAAGCCGTAGTGGGTTTATAAGTGGATGGGTGTGCATGGTGCAGAATTTGCTGTCGATCTCAGATGCGAAGCCACTTTTAGAATAAAACACAACTTTGCTTATGTGAGCCAGAAAATTTCTGGGATTTAAAAGCCGTAGCGGGTTTATACATGGATGGATGTGCACGGTACAGAACCTGCTGGCGGGCTCAGCCGTGGCGGACGACGCGTGGCACACAGTGCGGTTTTCGCGGCGCGCCTCCAACCTCAAGCTGCAGGTGGATTCGGCGCAGCCCGTGCGCGGTATGTTATGTACGTATGCACGGGACGCACCCCGCACCACTGTTTTGTTTTGACCCTCGTGTAGTGGGATAAGGTTGGTTCTGGTTCGGCTCTGCTGGCGTTCATGACACAGAAAAAAATAGATAAAAGTAATTTGTTATCTTTACGTTATTGTCGAATACGTATTAGATTTACGATTTCTTCACCTTTATTTGTGGTAATGCGGTAGAAACCTTCAAAAAGTACCCAGCACCCGGGGTAAGCCCGTGCTAAAATATCTTAAAACGTTAAATTAACATTATTACCTTTTGTTTTGTTTTGGCGTTTTTAACCGAGGTTGCGTCGGTTATGGTCGCCGGCTTCTTGTTCACCACACTGCCTATGCACAAGGCGTCCTAGAAACTAATTACAAATATTGGGGGTAGACGATAAAACTTCTACTTCGGACACGGAGTGAAACTTGCTTTGACAGTTTGCTTGAGAGCACGGCCGATATAACTCTATTGAAACGTCAAGCCAAAATAAAAGGTAATCGCGTTAATTTACCGTTTTTGGACGTGAAAGTTTATAAATTTATATAGGCCCTCGCCTTTTTGGAGTTTTATCCTCTAAAACTCCGAATCAGAGCATTTCTATGCCAATGCAGATTTCGGGGGGAAAAACCCCTCCGGCATTATTGAACTGTTACAACTTTTGAGATATCAATTAAAGTCAAGTACCATTATTCCTATCATAAAAGCACTAAACGCAATTTTGCAGTGATAGCCACAAGTTAATAGTTATTCTGTTAAGGGTTCATTTTAACAACTTTTAAATCTAGGATTAAAGAAAAACTTTTTAGTGATGTTACTATTTTGTTTGTTTGTTGTACATATTTGAAATGATTTAGTACATTTTAAACAATTATCTTCTAGATTATAGGCACTGTTAAATTTAGTTTCCTTGATTTATTTTACACATATGAAACAACGAAATAGACAATTTACATAGCAAAGGAAATTGGTATAATTTCAATGTGGTACATAAATAATTATATAAAAAAATCCTGTCGTGAACACTAACAAAGCCACCAAATATGTTAATAAAGAATTATCTTGAAGTATACTTCAAGTAAATTCATATACAACTTGAACATTTTCGAAACAATTTCGAAAATTTTCGGGAAACCTATTTGTGTTAGATGTCCTATTAGAAATAGTGTAGTTGCTTATTTTCCGTTCTTTTTATAGCTGGCACAATGTATCTCCACTTTTAATTTGAATGCGTTGAGTTTTTTTATTTATATTCGTTTCTTTTTCCAGTAGACTCCTACGTGAATGTGACCTTTATAATACATAGATATGAACCCTGAAAGGCTCGATGGCAACAATTTAGAAAACGTCCTTATAAAAATATCATTTTACCAAATAATTTATTTTTATTTACAAAAGTTAGAAAATTATCCCAAAATCTGCTGCAATCGTAGTCAATGACACGTGAACGGATTACAGCGTGACACAGGATGCAGCGGGGCGGGGACGAATGACAGAGTGCAAACATAATTATTAAGTGACTATGATTTATTGAGAAATGTAAGGAGTTTCTGATTAAATGTTATTGTAAAGTTGTTTTATATTGAATTTAGAATCAAGGAACAATTAAATTAGTTTTATTGCATTGTTTTTTATTACTATTTATAAATACTGTCGTTTTTGTTACTAAAATTGTTGTACATTTTTATCTCATGAAAGTTATGAAGTTAAATTCTAGATACACAGCTTTGATAAGCCAAGGGTTCAAATCTATATTTGTATATTCATCTGTGTTTAACACATTTTATATGTATAAGTGGAATCAATCATTTTTAATTGTCCACTATAAGAATATCACTAGGTACAATATAAATATTTATGATCATAGAAATTTTTGTGATTAAGAAAAATAAACAATTGATGTATGCCAAATATTAGTTGCTATGTTAAATCTAAATTCTTCTAGTTCTGCTATTCTTATCGATATGAATGAATCATTAACATTAAGCTTGACTCTATCCGCGTAAAAATCTATGTGCTGACTCTGTATAGAAATTTCTGTAAGATATCTTCTGGAACTGGCTGCTAAAGTCTATCAAGCATTACTTTTGCTAATTTCTTTTACTTTAACGTCAATGTTGTCTTTCAGTGTGAGATGTTTATTAAAAGTTATATTTTCACATATCGCGATCTATTTTTCAGCTGAAACAATATTAGGGAAGGCTTCTACGTTAGAAATTTCAACATTGCATCTCGGTGGTCTTTATCACCCTGAAGAGGAGATTCAAATGACGTCCACTCTACCAAACTTTGTGGGCTACCTTCAAAAATTCGTTTTTAATGGCATAAAATACATAGATATGGCGAGAACAGTAGGAGTTGGAAGCGACGATGAAAATAATATTTACGAAACTTCGAACATTATTTTCACTGGACATTTTGTGAAACCAGACTCTCTAAACGTTTATAAATCTGTGACGTTCAAATCTAAACATACATACGTGGGGCTACCTTTACTAAAAGCTTATGCAAATACCTATTTAGATTTTTACTTTAGAACGACAGAAATGGATGGCTTACTATTTTATAATGGAGGGAAGAAACAAGACTTTATAGCAATTGAATTGGTAAATGGACATATCCACTGCTTATTTAATCTTGGAGATGGAGTCGTGACTATGAAGGATAAATTAAAGAATTTCTTAAATGATAATCGATGGCACACTGTATCAGTTAGAAGACCTACACCAAAGATTCACACGCTTCAAGTTGACGATGATTTAGAAATGCATACAACAAGTAAGTATGAAATTGGAATTTTCTTGAGAATTTATATGTTTGAACTAAATTAACTTAGCTTTCACATTGTTCAGGGAGATGAAAATATATCGTGTCAACTGCTTATATTTCTGCCCAGGCGCAATAATTGTACTTGCATAGGCAGGCATATGACAGAATAGTTCCAAAGAGCGATGGGTTCACTTCTAGTTGCACTTCGTCATCTGCAACTCCAAATATATATTGCCTAAAATAATCCTAAGTTGTGATTTTAGTGCATCTTGATGATCTTTCTAATGTCATATTATACGTAGTTATGTATGTATCGATTAAATTCCATAAAGCTTATGAAATTCTATTTGCCGCGTGAAAGATCATGAAATACATGATATTGTCTCGAACTGTCATTGATCAATAGAATGCAAGGCAGATAGTTATATCACAGATATAATTATACAAGGAATTAATATACAAAATCAATGGTTTTACAGGTTCAAATCTAATGTTAGAACTAGACAGCGTACTCTACGTGGGCGGGGTACCAAAAGACATGTACTCAATGCTGCCGGTCGGGGTGCTATCACGGCAAGGTTTCGAAGGTTGCATGGCCAGTCTTGACCTTCCCGGAGAATCACCATCGCTTATAGAAGACGCCGTGGTGCCAAGCTCATCTCTGGTTTCAGGATGTGAAGGTAAAATTGGTATAAAGAAACAATTTCCCAATAACAATTAGTTGTGTAGTCTCGAACTAAACTAAAGATTGCTTGGAAGAAATTGCTTTTTAGTATTAAGGTCGCTTTTTTACTGTGTGTAATTGCTTTTAATCTTTTTGTATTTTTTGTTACTTAGTAAAAAAGCTTGCTCTGAATTTGTATTGTGGGTGGAAACAATGAACTTTAAGAGTAGCTAGTTAAAACCAAACTCAAAATCAAAGTCAAATCAATTTATTCAAGTAAATCCAATTACAAGGTATTTTTGAACGTCAAATCTACTTTAGTTCGGTTCAAATAGAAAACCTGACACTGAGAAGAGCCGACAAGAAACTCAGTCAGGTATCATTTTTTCAAGTTCTCTTCTCTCTTCAAATACACACAGATATGTATGTTCATGTGTATGTAGGTACTATATAGTCTTCATGCTCTATCCCATGGGGAGTACATACATACATATCTTAACGCTGTATACAGCCAGATTTATAGGTACCTGTATAGGTAGTCAGAGAGGACGGAGCGCCAGGAGTCGCGGTCCTTACACATCTCTTTCGCTTCCTCAAATTTCATCATTCTCTTCACACATTTTCGCCTAGGTATGAGAGTGCTTTTGACATTTCCGTCTGCTAACACTCTGGCTATTTGATCTTCATAAGTCAGCCTTGGTCTTGCTTGGCTTCTTTTACCACTCACTTTCGCTCTGTAGATTTTATTCGTCAGTCTTTCATCACTCATTCTTTCCAAGTGCCAGAACCATCTTAGCATTCCTTTCTTCATTTTTTCAATAACACTGTCGTGCAAGCCAGTCGTACTGCGTATCTCTTTATTGTTTATTTTGTCTGCAAGGGTGACACCGCACATATTTCTAAGAGATCGTATTTCTACTGCATTTATCTTACTTTCACTCGATTTCGGGCATATCCAGGCCTCGCTACCGTACAACAAAGTTGGCACCAACACCGCATTGTGGATGTCCATTTTAGCAGTGTTAGATATATTCACACTACCCGGTAATGCGGACAGGGCACCGTTCACTTTATTGCCAGCTGCTACCCGTCTCTCCACATCCAACTCACAACTTCCATCCTTCGAAAACGCACTCCCCAGATACACATATATCCCCAGATAACATTCACTTGTTCTAGACATTTTCCATTTACACAAATCACACATTTCGTTTGTACCGCTTCTCTTTCAAACACTAGAGCCTTAGTTTTGTTCACATTCATATTCAATCCTTTTACTTCACAATCTTCTTTCATGCACGTGACTAGTGTCTGCAACTCTGCTTCTGATGGAGCTATTAGCACAGCGTCGTCAGCGTACAATAGGCCTTTATATTATATATTACCTTTCAATCTCTGGAAACAACTGTCCAAATACTGTCTGACACCAGAACAGACTTCAAATCAGGGCGACATGTCACCGTCTATCCTTACACAGGCTCTGTGTTCTTGATATAATGACCTCACAGCCTGCAGTAAGGAGCCCTCCACGCCATACTCAGGCAGAAGACTCCACAATTTCTTCCGCACTACTCTATCGAATGCTTTTTCTAGATCCACGAAAGCGCAGAAAACTTTCCGACTTATAGCCAGAAACCTTCCCACGATAATGCGAAGCGAGAAAATCTGATCCATACAACCCCTACCGTTCCTGAAACCACCTTGCGCCTCCCACAAATATCTTTCTGAAACGCCTTTCATTCGTTCAGTCAATACCTTAGTGTAGAGATTACTCGCTAAGCTGACCAAGCTGATGGCCCTATAGCACGCACAGTCTAGATAGGAACTTTTTCCTTTATATAGAGGTACTATGACTGCCGTGCGCCAGTCCTCTGGAACCTCCCTCTTCTGCCAACAAAGGTTGCAGAGTGCACAGAAGGCATCCCAGACCCTAGTACCACCATACTTGATCATCTCAGCAGTCATCTCATGAATTCCCGCAGCCTTTCCAAATTTCAAACTTCTTATCATTTTCTCAATCTCTGTCATAACATAATGGCATCCTCCAGTCCCTGGCCCGAGTGTGGCAGTTCATTAGAATCGCTCTCAGTATCAGAGACGGAGTCGCCACTCTCATACAGTTCTCCATAGTGTTCACTCCATCGCTGCAGAACATCTTTTTTATTTGTAAGCAGGTTGTATTCTTTCGAACGCACTTTATTCATTCTGCAAGGTGCCGGACCACTTCGGTACTTACGTACTTCTTTCCAAAATAATTTGGAATTTTCCTCGAAGCTGTCCGACATCTTGTTTTCGTCTAACACCCTACACTTCACCTCATCATCCCACCACACATCACGCTTTTTGCTGTTCCCAATCTTATTCGTTCATTGTTCCTTGGGGAGTAAATAGAGAGAATAGCCCCGTAAGTATTGTGAGTTTCGCATAACTCTTGTGCTTCCTCAAACCTCAGCATTCTCCTCAATTATTTGCGTCATTCTCAAATATATACGTGAATGTTTTGATAAAACAATTACATGATGTCAATAGCATTTGCATACTTTTTTCCAAATAAACTTTTTTAGGACCAACAAAATGTACTCATAATGCATGTGCTAACAAAGGAGTGTGTGTACAGCAATGGAATACCTACGTTTGCGACTGTGACTTGACTTCTTTCACTGGACCCACTTGTTATGATGGTAAGAACTTAACATTTTTTGTATTAGGGTAAGTTGGGGTAAGATCATAAGCGGGGTAACATCGTATACTTCCTAATAATGTATCATTTTTACATTGAAAATTAAAAATGATACATTATGAGTAGCTAGATCACTTTAACATACAAAATTTTTACATTGAAAATTAAAAATGATACATTATGAAAAATGATCGTAAGCGGGGTAATAAACGTAACACTTCCTGTATTACGTTTATTACCCCGCTTACGATCTTACCCCAAATTACCTTATATAAGGCATTCCTTATGTACTGTCACCTACAGGATGGATGATGGGTGGATTATGAATATCGCTATTCATAAACATTTTTGTGCTTCGACATGTAATATATAAATAAAAGGTGGTGATCATTAAATCTGCTTAGATACCTTAAAGCAACGCATTGGAAATTTTGACGGCAGGGATCTCAATTTTTCTAAGTCACTACGAAACATATAACAGTGATATTTGGTAACCTGATTCTTCATTTCATTGACTTTATTTTGACAGTTTTGATACACGATTGGTTAACTATTGTAACACAAAAAAAATATCAAAGAAACCTCTTTGAAAACAGAGATTTACATTTTTAGGAGTAATGAGACCGATTCATATTACTAAATTTTCTGTATAGTTTTAACCTACACATATTCTTCAAAATTACAAATGGATTTTTAAAAATTAACAATAGTTTTTAAAATAAACGAAAATAACGACTTTTTCGTATTATTTGTAAGCTAGCGCGCGCATCTTTGCATAGACCAGAAGGTCGACTCGTATTTTGGATTAAATTGTTGTTTATCAATGCATCGCCTTAAGCGCAATTTGAAATACCAATCTTCTTTTGACTCGCAAAGCCGCCTTTAACATACAAAACGTCCCACTAATGGGCATAAATCTTCCTTTGTGGCCATCGGCGGGACGTTGGTGGACTTTTACTCATGGGAAAGTTCCACTGAGTAAGACGTCAAGTTAACAATTTTAATGTATATTTTCAGAATCAATAGCCTACGAGTTTGGCCCCGGACGAGGCATCATTACTTACACGTTCCCCCCGAGCTCTGTGGCTGACACTGAGACAGACAAAGTTGCTCTTGGCTTCGTTACTAGCAAAGCTGATGCTGTATTACTAAGGATAGAGTCTTCCAACACTCAAGACTACATGCAGATGGAAATTGTTAGTATTATTTTCTTCATCTCTTTAAGAAAATGCTTTTCGTAGGCGGAAGATTAGTAACCCCTAAAAAGATAAGCGTTCCTGACATTCTTATTGTTTTTTATTGGTTTGAGCACTATGCCATGTTTCATTCGATGTTATGGTGTGTAAGGCCCACAATTATTTGACTACATCGTGTAACAAAATCGCATACGTAGGCCTAATATTCTAACTACACTTACAAAAATACTTAGAGCAACTTTTGAATACGGCGGTGGGGGTCAAATCAATAGGGACTTATTTCACTTTGTTTGATCCAATACCTATGTTATTACGTATCTAGATCAAAACATATGTCACCAGATCCGTGGTAACCTATTCATGGTGTACAACGTGGGCGGTGGTGATCACCCGCTGGGAGATGAGACGGCCCGCGTTGACGACGGAGCGTACCATGTGGCGCGGTTCACGAGGAACGGGAGCCGCGCCTCGCTTCAGCTGGACAGCTACGCCGTCAACATAAGGCACCCGCAAGGTAGATAGATCACTATGAATTAGCGGCGCGCCCCGGTTTCACCCTCGTTGAATATGTAATTTATAATCTACTAGCAAACCCGGCCCGTTTCACTGGGCGTTAGTTGAAGTTAAAATAAATTAAACAGTTTTTATAATTGTTTTGATACTGCAAAAAAAAATCAAAAAAAAATTCTACTGATCCGATCGCTACCAAACTTTACAGGATCACCCTCTAGGCCAATCTGAAGATTCCCTGAAAATTTCATCGAAATCGGTCCAGCTGTGTCGGAGTCCATAAGGAACATACATACATATATTGCCTTTTATATATACACACCGGCACAATTAGCGGAACAGAAAAAAAAGTGAGACTATGAGATAATAACGCATATATTTGACGAAAATGTAATTAGACACAAAATAACAAATTGATTAACATCTTTTAACAACGACTTTGAAAAGTCTTCGTTATTTTTTATTGAAAAATAAAGAAATTTGAAATAAGTGAAATTTTTAGATGATTATGAACATCACAAAAAATAAAAAAAAGTAAGCATTAAATGATTTAACAATAAAATTAAAGCAAAATTATTAACGAGTGTTTCCCCCTCTTGCTCTGATTACGGTTTCCATTCGTCTGGGCATGCTACAGATTATGTTATCGATGATTTCTTGAGGCAACCGCTCCCACTCCTCAAGTAATGCGTTTCCAAGTTCATTCAGATTGTTGGGGGGTGGCATTCTGGATTTAACCCTTCTTTTTAGCAAGTCCCAGACATGCTCTATCGGATTCATATCGGGGGAATTTGCTGGCCACTGCATCACCGGTATACCTACGTGGCTCAGATATGCCTGTACCGATTGTGCACTATGAGCACGAGCATTATCTTGCATTAGAATAAAGTCGTCACCAATAAATGGGGCAAATGGTACAACATGTTCTTCTAAAATGTCTCTGATGTATCGATCTGCTGTCATGGTCCCTCCTGTGACTATCACTAACTCCGTGCGAGCTCCCAAACATATCCCTCCCCAAACCATAATCGAGCCGCCACCATAAGCCACTGCGTGTTCAAAATTAGACTGTATGTGGCGTTCTCCTTTGCGTCTCCATATTCGCTGTCTCCCATCGATCTGTTTTAAAAGAACTCTGCACTCATCAGTAAAGAGAACCTGCTGCCATTCGTTCAAATCCCAATGACGATGTTCTCGCGCATAGCTTAATCGGTTTACGCGGTGACGTCTCTCAAGTTTTGGGCCTTTGGCAGGTATATACGACCCTAAACCAACTTCTTCAAATCTCCTGCGAACTGTACGCTCACTTACTCGTACTCCTCGAACGTCTTCCAGTTCATTTCGAGCTTGTACAGCCGTTAATCGCGTATTCCTACGAACTCCAAGTTGTAAAAAACTGTCATCTCGCCTCGATGTACATCTTTTTCTACCTTGACCCCTCCTCCTCACAAGAGAATTAGACGATCTGTACCGCTGGATGCTGCGATGAATCGTTGATACTGGTCGACGAAGCCTTGAGGCAATCGATCTGTAGGTATGGCCATTTCTTCTCATTTCATCAGCCCTAATGATTTCCAGTGATGTTATGTCAGGCATAATAAAGAGCTTTTAATAAACAAAATTGCCTATAGAATAACAAATTTATAAAAAACCATTAAGTGCAATTTTTCAAAAAAATTACAATTACGTAGTTATTACTCGAACAAGTTGACAAAACGTATTGTTCGGGAAAATAAAACAAATGAATGAAAAAAGTGTATGTCATCTAATTTTCTATTTTCAAATTTGACAATAAATTAAAAAAATATCATAACTGGCCAGTTCCTCAAGTAAAAGATTTTAAAATCCTGCTTTTTTTGTGTTCCGCTAATTGTGCCGGTGTGTATATATAGATGTCCATCTGGAATAATGTACCTTTAAAATGGTTAAAGAATTATTCAAATAGGTGTAATCTCGAACCAATAAACACAATTGATGGAGGCAAGTTGCCGCTAGTACCGCCGTGTACGATTTTTCGTGTCTCTATCTCATTGTGCGCAATCACGAGTAAAACTGTCAACCTTGCACGTCAGTGTATTTCGTGTCAGCTTATGAGTCGGTCATGAAATAATTATTTGCAAAATACTCATCAATCTTAACCCCCTCATTTCAAAACACGGTTTAAATATAGTACTGGGATTAATACTAGATTTAAACCATGAACTAAATGAAACGTTATTACAAAATGGAATTTATCACTAAATAATGGCTGATCTATAGTATTAAAGTTAAACCATCAAGACCCCTAGTTTAAGATGTTATGTCGAATGAAGTCTGTATGAAAGAATAAATGATTGCCACTTAAGATTTTTATCGGTTGATATTATTTATACCATGGACTTATCTTTGTCCAAACTGATCCTCGGTTGATCTTAGATTTGTAATAAGAACATATTTTAAACCAGGGGGCTTACCATCATCCCTCAAAGCATTATTATTTTAATGTTACTTGATTTAAAAAAGCTCGAAATTCTGACAGTAGGTAAGTGAATATTAGTTTTAACATTCGACATAATCATCAGTAGGCGAAAGAAATACGTAAGAACCGCGATGTTAACTCGTCCAACCTACTCGTAACTAACCAACTATCTCGTAAGATAAGTCAAGTAATATTAAAATAATAATGCTAAGAGATGATGGTAAGCCCCCTGGTATATTCTCAGATCTATTAGTTTCGGTTTAAACCAGTACTTAACATTTTTTATGTAATAAGGCTGTAAGTGTTCCCGATACTAGTATTCACAAAAATAAAGCTGTGTATTGTTGGACTGTGACCTTCCCTGGTCACGCACATTAGTGAAAAACTAGAAGTCAAAGTCAAAGTCAAATCAGTTTATTCAAGGAAATCCACTTACAAGATATTTTTGAAAGTGAAATTTACTTTACTTCAGAAAGTCAGTCAACGAAAAAAGGACACTTTAAGGACACGCTTTCAGAACAAATGCTCCGTCTGTCGTGAACTTGGTCCGAGGGTGCAATGGTTCAGGAAATGATCCTGCACTAATTTACAAAATCCGCTCCCTCTCTTTGAAATCTTATTATTATAGATTACTAGCTGACCAGGCAAACGTTGTTTTGCCATAATTATTAAAGTACTAATATCGCTATTAAAAAATAGGGGTTGGTGGCAGAAAAATGAAAATTTAGCGTAGTATGTATTTTTTAATGCCAAATCATAAGAAAAATAAAATAGAACATTTTGTCCAAAAAATAAAAAAATAAATGTTTGGGGTAGGCCACTCTTATCACTTAGGGGTATAAAAAATAGTTTACGTCCTATTCTCAGACCTACTAAACATACATACAAAATTTCATAAGAATCGGTCTAGCCGTTTCGGAGAAGTTTTGTTACAAACACTGTGACACGAGAATTGTATATATTAGATATATGTGGTAATGGTGTTTACTTGGCACATATGAGGGTGTATTTAACATGAATATGAATCTCCTTATTTGCAGGAGGTCAGCAGTCAACGATATTCAATAGCATGTCGACAATAACCGTTGGCGGAGGGTCGGGCGGCGCGCGCTCCTTTGCCGGCGTCATAGCAGGGCTCGTAGTGGACAGTGTTCGCGTGCTTGATTTAGCGGCTGCCGGTGACCCCACGGTCTCAGTGCGCGGCGACGCTAGAAGGGCTCATTCGCCCCTGGATAGAGATATCAATAGAATGCAACAGGTGAGATATTGTTAAGAGAAAGTTAATTAGCAAAATCAGTAGCAAAAAAATGACTGGCCCGTTGGCGCAGTGGCATATATGCATCTGCTTTCCAAGCTGGGGTCCCGGATTCGATCCCCGGTCAGGTCAATTTAGGAAGCGAACTTTTCTAAATTGGCTTGGAGTCTCAATTTTTTCCCGACAGCAAGCACAAATGAAGGGTATTTCTATCCTATATCTTCTTATAAAATTGAAATATCCTAATTGATTAGATCCATCGTAATCTATACATTGGGTTTATGCTGGTCAGGAAAAGAGACAAGATAGAACATTTCACCTTATCAGAAAATGTATGCCAAAATGAGCAAAATAGACTTAATAAAAATAAAATTATATTACTATAATATAAAATTAATATTTTGTACAATAATATAAAATGAATACTTTCTACAATGACTGGCCCGTTGGCGCAGTGGCATATGCATCTGCTTTCCAAGCTGGGGTCCCGGATTCGATCCCCGGTCAGGTCAATTTAGGAAACGAACTTTTCTAAATTGGCTTGGAGTCTGGGCGTTACTGGGAACTCCCCCAGAGTTCGTTGTGTGGTACCATAGTACAAGCTTACTGCTTAGTTTGGGGTCACACAATCTGTGTAATTGTCTGGAGTATTATTATTATTATTATTACTGAGACTACGGTATAATTCAGTCATATAGTGGTTATACAAACATACTGGCTTGTCAGTGCTATATTTACTTTCTAAGCCGAGGACCTGTTTGGTCTCGACAAAAATGATTCAATGAATGAGATTTTTAAAATCTCATTCACTGAATTATTTCTCTCAGTGGTGTTACCGTGAACTTCGCTAGTTTGTTGCGTAACATCCATAGTAGTCTAGTGCTAATTTTATGTCGAAACAATTGGTTTAAATGTGTGGAGATTATGTATTTATTAATACATACGTCAATCATATATGTATATACAAATAAATAAATAATTTAAGGCAAATGCTTTCTCCTATCTCTTGATCTCTTAGAAGTTTGGAAAGAAAGAGAAACCTGGAACAAACCGGCGGTTCATTTTCCCGCGCATGTAGAAAAAGTTGGGCAAGGAATAAGACTTATATTTTATACAAGGTTATTGTGAAAGGGGGTATACATTCGCCGGGGTTCAATTTGCCGGGGTTTCAACGTGTTGCTGTTGACTGTTGTATTGCAAATATGGGATATGTTTATTTCATTTTTTATACAAAAAAAACATTTAATAGAGAAGAAAATGTACAACCCTATCATTATGTCCTACATTCCAAAGATTTGCTAGAGACGTAAAAACGCTGATATTAGGGTTGCCTCACCTTTATTTTTTTATACTTTGAGGTATTACACTAGAAAAATTGATTTTTAGTGAAGTTGTTGAACGCAATTTATCTTTTGTCATAGATACTTTAATATCCTTTCGCATTTACCCATTCTTTCTAAATAACCTTGTATACATTGACTATATATTCCTACATATATATATATATTTATAGGTACCTACATAAAAACAAATATACGCGCGCACGTATTTGATAGTAATATTGCGTCAAAATTTCAAAGCAATCGGTGAAGAACTTTCGCAGATTTCTTCGCCGATTGTTTTGAACTTTAGACGCGACGTTACATTCAAAAACGCTTTTCGCGTTACGCGTAGCGTTACGTATATAATGTTGTTAAACATACATTGATATACTTTCTTTTTTTTCTGTCTTCATGGCATGGCGCACAGATTAGCGCATTTGCCAATGTCAGGTATTAATAAGTAGAATCGACATAAAGCACGTTAGAAGCAAATTCGTTTTTTCTTCTTTTCCCCCTTCAGTAAAGTGATAGTAGGCTTTACTTAAGTTATAACGGACTTCTTGGAATAGCGCGAGAACTACAGCTACATATGTTTATTTACACTTTCTTCATTCTTGTCACTTATACAGAACTTTAAAACACAATATACTACCACTTTTATACTTTATAACTCCTAAAATTGTAAAAAAAATCTCAATAAAATGACAACCTAACTTGAAAAAGCCCTACTTTCTTTAAGCTACAGTACCAATAAAGATGACATAACACGAGAGGAATCTGTAAATGAATTTCAGTTTCACAATCTCTGACGAGTATCTATTCATAATTGACATAAACAGAATGGTTAGATAACGTTAGCAACACATTTTATTAATGGTTCAATTAAAATGTCCATTAAACTAAGAGTTATGTGAGAAGTATCTTACACGGGAATAGATAACATGTGGAGCTGAAGATTAATTACTTTAACGTAAAATATGTAGTTGATCGAGTCAAGTAAAGTGTGTGTCGGACCACGCTCAATGAAGGTTTCTGTAGTCAGGATACACAATATTCATTTAATCCGTAGCAAAATTAAGTTTGTATTTCATAGCGTTTCTCAATAACACTCTGAAAAACAAAGTTATTTCTGCGGTCACTGAACGAAATGTACGAACGAAAATGTAAACGATACCATATTTCAAAAATTACAGAATATTAATATATAGTAATCACTTATAACAATTTGTTTTATACTATTTACAGATTTTCATTGAATTTACATTTTTCACACTATATTACATGTATATCATGTCTAAGGGAAATATACAATATGTAGGAGGAACAGCACTTGTAATTTTTTTTTTTTTTTTTTTTTTAATTTATTTATATGATAACAAAGCAATACATAAAGTTTTTACATTAACAGTATAATATAAACTTACATTAAGTTTCTCCTTATACCTATTTATTTTATCGTTCGAGTAGGTAAAAGTGTCTAAGTTAAGTTCTTATCCTTTGTTTGACCGATAGGCTATACATATTTTTTTTGTATAATAGTATAATTACATCATTTTACAAAATATGTGGGTGAGTTAAAATAAATAACAGAAAAACACAACAATGCACTAAGTAGACGGATAATTCGTCGTCATACACAGCGTGTTCAATATTGTTAATACATAATGGGTTATTATGATTATAATTCTAAAATTCTATTACAATTATACGAGACTACCGCATGGTCTTTTATATATGCAATACATACCTACACATATACATATACGCAATCGCATACGCACATATACATACATATACACAATAATTTCTTCATAGGCATATATATATACATATACACATACATACATACTACATACATATACACCCATATACACCCACATATGTCAACAAACACAATCACACACACGCACATACGTTTACAATGCAAATATTGCTCGATAGGAACCTATTAGAACTTGTAAGTCGTTGAGGTTATGTATTATTTAATTTATTAAGAAAATAAAATTTGAGTTTATTTTTTATATTTTTTTCATTTATTTCTGTTTTTAGGTTTTGCGGCAGTTGATTTATTAATGTAGGTACTGTATAGGACAGCAAATTTTTACCATACATATTATTATATACTGGAATATTTAGCTTTGATTTCAGAGAGTTTCTTGTTGTTCTGTTAATAATATACGGTACTTGAATATCTTTGTTAAAATACTGCTCGGTTAAAAGATTATAATTAACTTTATCGTGTATTGGAATTAATTTACAATGATAAAAAAGTCCTTCATTGTTATTTTTGTACTTATTTCTAACTTTTATTGGTAATATTGTCTTTAATACTCTCAGCTGAAGTTCATATATTTTATTAAGGTGATTTTTAAATGTGCGGCCGTAACTACTTAAGCCATAGGATATAATGGATTCACCCAGGGCCTTATAGAGTGATAAAGCCGTATAATAAGGAATTTTATTTTTAATGAGTGAGAATTTAGCCAATATAGCTTTCAGTCTGTTGCAAACATTATTGATGTGTTCTGTCCATTTCATTCTATTATCTATTAATAATCCCAAATATCTGTGTGTACTAACTATTTCTATGGGTAAACAATTACACTTAACGTTCTTACTATTGCTGTGAATACAGTTATGGTCATGACCAATGATATTTTCATCTAAATTTTGCTTGTTGTGACTAGAACTTAGGTACATTAACTTTGTTTTTTCTGAATTTAAAACTAAACCCGAGTCATGAGACCATTTTAGTAGGTTATTGAAATCTTGTTGAAGAAGTTTCATTGCAGTGTTTATATTCTTGTCGGCCATCAGTAAGCAAGTGTCGTCAGCAAATTGATAAATTTCGCTATGCTTGATTACATTTGGTAGACTGTTTACATATGTTAAATAATGCAAGGGTCCCAGTACTGAACCTTGCGCTGTTCCTTCAGTAACATGTATGGGGTTACTCAATGAATTCTCCACTTTCACACGATATGATCTATGTTCTAGATAATTTTTACACCATTTTAACAGTGATCCTCTTATGCCACAGTGTTCCAGTCTATTCAACAGTATATCATGTCTTAAAGTGTCAAAAGCTTTAGTGTAATCTATAAAAATAATAAGTATTTGTTTTTTATTGTTTAGGTGTTTATATAAAGAGTCAGTAAAGTTTGTTAGTAGCTGGGTTGTGTTTTTTTTGGGTTGAAATCCGTACTGTGTATCGGTTAATATTTTATTATGTGTATAATACTTAAGTATTTGTTGTGATACATATTTTTCTACAATTTTATTTATAGTTGTTAATATAGTTATAGGTCTATAATTTTCATATTTAGCCTTACTACCCTTCTTAAGTATTGGTCTAACAATCCCATTTTTGAGGTTATCTGGATATACACCTGCCGTTACACAAAGATTGATAAACTTTGCGATTATCGGAGCTATATCCTTTAACATAAGCTTAATGTCTATGGCTCTTACATTGTCAGAACCAGGTGCCTTCTTTATGCTTAATTGTTTTATTATATTTTCTATATTACTCGCAGTAGCTTTTTGAAATCGCATGGTCATATTAGCAGGGAAAATATAACTTTTAGTATCCAATAAATTACGGTTACATTTTGGTATTATTGATTTTATCCCTTTGCTTATTGTATTGGAAAAATTATTTGCTATATCACTATTAGATACATTATATTTTCTAAAAGCGCTTGTAATGGTATCGTCAACCGATTGTTTGATTTTGCCTGTTATTGAGTTCAATATGTGCCATAATTTTCTAGGATTTTTTCGACTATGAATAATTTCATTTTTAATAAATTTATTTTTAGATTTTTCTATAAGTTTATTAGCAAAGTTTCTAGCTTTATTGTATTTAATTTTTTAAAACCATATTGTTAGGATCACGTATCCATTCCTTAAATAATTTATCTCTATATACACATGCTTTATTAATTCTAAGGTTAAACCATTTAAAATTGCTGTTTTTTAGTTTATTGGTAATTTTTTTAATAGTTTCTGAGCTTTTGTAACATTTATTTATATTGTGACACATACATTCATACAATTCTATAGGACAATTGTGATTCTTGTATATGTTTTGCCACTTTATTTCCTGAAATAATTTTTGTAATTTACTTTCGTTATACGAAGTTTTAAAAATAGACTCAGCCTGTATATGATCAATGTTGACACATGCAACTGCTACCGCACGGTGATCGGCCAGTACAGTACTTAGTGCCGCTGCGCACAGTTCTTGTGTGCGGGATCTCACATAAATATGGTCTATACAAGTTTTACTTAATTTGCTATCACGTGTTTCGATACGAGTATAATCGGTGATCCCACACGCAAGCCCGCAAGCATGTAGCATCGTACTGTATTTATGCGTTATAGGTGTATCTTTCCTTATGTCAATGTTAATATCTCCCAGCAATAGCAGGTCGCACTGTGATTCCATATTATTCAATAATCTGCTTAATTCCTGTATGAATAAGTGTTTGCTGGTATTTGGCGGTCGGTACACTGCACATAAGTTTACGATATAATTTTTAGGTGTGATAATTTTCATTGCTAGGCATTCAAAATGTTGTGTTATGGTTTTAATAGATGTCATTTTGTGTTTTGTATTAATATATATAATGATCCCTCCACCTTTTTGATAACTCCGTAGTTTAGTGTACATGAAATATCCATTCAGGTTATACAAACAACTTAACGAATTATATATATTGACCTCCGTGACTACGACAACATCCACACACCTCTTACTTGTTAATATATGTTGTTCGAGTGCATTGAAATTTTTTATTAAGGATCTTATGTTTATATGAATGGCTAGTAAGTTAGTTGAATTTATGCTAGGTATACAATTGATGAAATCATTTATATCGGTGCAGTCAGTGATTTCAAGGATGTCAGTACATTCAAATGATTCAGCCATTTTTATAAATACTTAGAAATTTGTTAGTAATCTACACAGTATTCTAATAAGTAATCAATCTAGTAATAATTTTTTAACATCGTCTACCGTCCTTATAATTATACTGCTTGTCTTGTCTTCCATTCTCACTCTGATGACTCCTTTCTTACACCATATGAACTTGTACTTATTTTTGAGATTTTTTTTGGTCTCCCATAGTAGCTTCTTATTATAAGATGTTAATGCTTCTCTTATATAAATAATTTCTTCTTTATTTGTTCGTAAGTGGGTATTAACAATAATATCAGATGTTAATATTTTTGTATTTTTTGCTTTTTCGAGCCATTTTTCTTGAATACTTTCGGTTTTAAACTTTACCTGTAGCATACCTGGACGGTCATGTTTCCCTTTTACTCGTCTTGTTCCTTGAATGTCCTCAAGCGATTCTCCCAGTTTGTCCGCTATTTTATGTACAATTTCTTCAATAGATTCGTCTTCTATGAAGGGCACATTTGCAATTTCGATGTTGTTCGATAATTGTTTCTGCTCCATATCTTGAATCCTCTGTTCCAATGCACCAATATGAGTTTGCAGGTGATTATTTTTATTAGTTAGCTCATTATTTTTCTTACGCAGTTCCTGAATGTTTTTCTTAAAAGTATCCATATATTCCAGCACTTCGTCTACCTTTTCAGTATGAAATTGAAGTGACTGCTGAAATTGTTTCATTTCCTTTGATATAGCTTTTTCCACTTCTTTATACATGTCGCCTAGTATTTTGTTGAGGTCAAACCGTGCACTGTGATCATAAGAAGTACTTTTAGACTCAGATTGTCTGTCCACTTCATCATCATCTTCATTATCAGGAATAAATATAGAATTTCGCTTTGGAGATAATTGTTGGCAATCCTCACATGACCACTCTAAATTGGAATTAGCACGTAGTGCGTTGCGCTGTTTAGTCGTTAATCCGGAACATTCGATACCGACATGCACCTGTCTCTCACACTTGCTACATTCCACTCCAGGGGCTCTTTTCGTAATATTCTTATCACACTTATCACATTTATTTTTATTCATTTTATGCAGATATCAGAACTTAACACTAGTGACACAACGTGTTACTCTTCCGGGCGCGAACGAATAATGTCTATCTATGTAATAAGTTGCAGTTTCAATAAAATAAATTTTGTATGGTGCTTAGTCAATTATAAATGAATCAAATCCAATTAAAAAAAATTCTAAATGATTGCACAAAAATAAATACAAATAAATATTAAATTATGGCAAAGAATTTTGTATGAGATGCTGCTTTATTCACACTGTCACAATTCTGTCACTTAATACTGCTTAATACATATAAGTTAATAGTTTCCGCAATAAATTAGATTTTTACGAATTTATGAAATTTAAAATTACTGATTAGTTTCCAAAATAAATTTAATATTTAATTTTGCTTACATTAAAATTAATAGTTTTAACAATATTTTTTCAAACTTAAAATAAAGCACGGATTAAGTCGTTATTAAGATGACAGGTGAAATTACATTAAAAAAATTATATATTGAGTTGTTTTTTATGGAACACATTATTATTTCATATTGTTTTGATTGTTATTTTACAGTTCACAATTATTTTCTCACCTCATTATAACATTTTTTAAGTTAGTGTTTTTTATGAAGTAGCAATATTTTATTGTAGAGTATAAAATTTTTATACAGCATTTTTATTGTTACTTTTACTAATTCATAATAATGTGCTTTTAAAATATGAAATCCCCATAATATCTAATATACCTGTCTAACATATTTTCTATAGACACCTCCATCAGGCTACGGCGGTCCGGGAGTGTTGGACGAGTTAGTGTATTCCGGCGCCGGATCCGGATGTAGGGATGATGATGAAGACGCATGCGTGTTACCGGACGCCGGATCCGGCGATGACTTGATCACTCCTGTTTACGTCCCTTCCACTAGAAGACCGCCAGGTTCCAGATTGCATAAGGTAAATCTAAAGTGTATTAAACAGACTAACCAATTTTTTCAAATCTACTTTAAATTGTTCCACAATCTTTGATCAATTCTGGGACATTAATGTGGCTTATTAGTTGGTATTTGCAATATTCAATAGATGAATTTTATAGAGAAAAAAAATATGAATTTTGTATCTGGCATAATGGGTATTCTGAACACTCACCAATATGCTAAACTCATAATCCACACTAATATTTTAAAAAGGTTAACTTTGTTTGTATGTAATGGACAAACTCGGAAACTACTCAACTGATTTCAAAAATTCTTTCACCTATAGAAAGCTACATTATCCGCGAGTAACATGGACTGCATTTTATTTTCAATAAAATTACTACCCTTGCGAGGCCGGGGCTGGTCGCTAGTTGGAAATATTTGCAATGTATTTTAAAGGACAGGATCTGAAATTTTAGTTGTCGTTACAAGTTTTTAGGAGAAAATCTATTTCACGATATAGCGCGACCTCAAATATACCATAAAAATAAGAGAATAAGAAATTTTTTCCATTTTTCTTTCAGAATTTTTCAAAAAGTTAAAGTAATAGAGAAATTTTTAGGTCTAATTCAGAATTGACAGTCGAAACCTCTCGAAAAAGTACTGCTATGATTTTCTGATTTACAAAATGGGCATTTTATAGGCCAGCTTTTTTAGTACCTTTATTTTTCAACAGCGACCAAATGGATGATTATTTTTATTTATTTGATAAATTCAACATACAAACTTTATAGTTATTAAACGCAATACGATTTTTTTTAACTTCTTAGGGCCTGGAATTGACAACATTCCTTATTGCGTACAGACTATAAAACTGAGTAATATCTAAAATTTCTAAACTCCTTAATTTCGGCTCGGTGTTAATGAATCGGACAGTTCTAGTTTAGAGATGTTCTTTTATACATGAGTACGCGCATATATTCATACGATTTTGATATATTTATTACATATTAATGTAATGTAATGTTTGTATGTGAAAATAAATACTTGGTAGATCTATCAAAATTAAACTAAAAATTAAATTATTTATCGATTGATATAGCTTCACATCTTCCACTCGAATCTGTAATCGAACTAATTGTTCTCTGATGTTCTAAACCTCAAAGTGAAATATATTTTTTTACACTTATTGCTATACAGGGTGATACAAGCGGTAAGCTGATGAAGCCGTGCGATGATGAAGATTGCATTGAAGGCTCTGGTTCTAGCGGTGAAGATATTACAGAACCAGAACATCCAATTACAACGTGAGTTGTTATTGAAATTACAATTTTAACATTAACATTTATTCATCGTTGACAGCACAAATTTATGAATATCAAAATTATTATTTATCCTTTTCAGTTATTAAGACAATAAATAAATCGGACTACTCCATTAGAGATACATTGTGAAGATATTTATGTATAAATAAATAAAAGAGAGCATGTGTGTATTCACGTACGCATGTAAGAAGTTATACTTCTTTGATGTGAATGAAAATAAAAATAAAAATTGGCCACAAATAAAAAAACAAAACGGGCCACACAAAAAAAAATTAAAAACTGGTCAGCTAAAAAGAAAGTAAACTCTTTGTTGCTAACTTCATGTTACGATAGATCGACGTAGACGCGCTCGACTTATTCCTTTGCTAACTTCGTCTTGTGTTACATCGACGACGTAACTTCCGCTACATGCTGAAATTACACTCTGATCTGTTTTTCCAAACGAGCCATTAGAGGTATAACTTCAAAAAATGCTTTACACTTGAGTAGATCAAAAAATTGTTGTGCTCAACCGGAATACTTTCCTAAGTTCATTTATTCATGTGTCATCCGCGGTGTTATTAGGTACTTAAAAATTTGCAGAAAGCGACAGCTACGCGATCATTGCGCGACCGGTGACCAATTGTAATAAAAATTGGTGTCATGTGTGACGATTACGTGTCCATTGCGTCATGACCGTAAAATGCATTTTTCTTTTCTTTCACTATACAAATTACACCACACAAATTCTCGTTTTGACAGCAGCAATATTTGGTGTCGCATGCTGATTGCAAGTAAGGTAATAAGCTTGCTGGTCCAATCTCCAATCTCCAATTGCAGATCCAGCGCTACCAGTACACACAGTATGACGTCCCCAACAGCGAGCGTCGGGTCTACAGAACATGTGGACAAGACGCTGGAAGGGTCCACGGACGCGCCCGTTGAGCGCGCGGGCAGTACGGGCAGTACGGGCAGCACGGGCAGCACGGGCGGGAGCGCGCGGAGCACCGCCGGCCGTACCACTCCTCCAGACCACGACAACATGCACGCCGGCACTGTGGACACTGCTACTACTTCGGACAAGAGGACCACGCCTACAGATGGTAACAATACGTTCAAATTCATTTCTTTTTATTCAGATACGTAACTTCTATTGCTTCGGGACGTCAAGGTCAAATCAATTTATTCACGTAAACCCATAATCGCAAAGTATTTATGATTCTTGGAGTCTAAAAAATAAATAAAATTTAACAGCTTTTACTAAACAATCAATTGAAAAAACCGACTACAAAAAAAATAAATTAAAAGGTATGAAATAACTGTCCTTTACTAATCAAAACTCAAGTACAAAAATAACTTCATAAATGCGTTACTAATACCGATACAATTAAATTAAAAAAAAAATTTAAATTGATAGTATATATCCTTTCAAGTAAAAAAATAATTTTTCAAATCGGTTCATAAATAACAGAGTTATGAGGTAACAAATATAAAAAAAAACAAAACAAAATACAACCGAATGAGAACCTCCTAATAATGATATGAACTTTTGATAGTAATCACACCCTCGATGACTTGAAATTACTCGATTTCCTTGATTTAGAAATGCCTGCTTAGGCTAACTTAGTTTAATTCTAAGTAAATGATTTAATATTGGGTAGCCCGTTGGTGTGGTCATTGTGTATCTGTCTTCCAAAATCTCGGGTACAATTCCTGAATAGGTCAATTAAGGAAACGATTTTTTTTAAATTCTTTATTTTTAGGTCTCATTGGATGTTCTACTAGATTCTAGGCTCCCAAACTTATTTTGTCTACTGCCCACTTTGAGTCATGCAGTCGTTGTCTAAGATGCCTCCTAGCTAAATGAAATTACAAATCACCCCCCAGGCCTCTACACAACGCCCCCATTTTTTTTCTGGGACTCTTACCGCCCCCCTTTAGGCCTGCAGCGCCCACAAGGGAGCGTTATCGCCCACTTTGGGAAAGGCTGTACTAGATTCATATAATTCCACTGCTAAGTTTAGGGTCACATGTTTGTTTGTCCGTAGTGTTTTTTCATTTGTAATTAACTCTATGGTTCATTTTTATCCCCTTGAGTGGCACTTGCATTGAGCTCCGAAAATAAACAATGTGAAATGGTTTCATGTATCATAGTACAGACTTTCATAATGTGATATTAAAATTACATTTTGCTATAAATTTGTTTTTTTTTTTCAGAGCACACATCTCACACTGGTCACTTCACACCGTCACTAACAGGAAAGCACACACCAGAAGAGGAAACGACACACACAACGGAAGAAGACACAAATCATATACCAGATTACGTGGATCGGCATGACAACGGCATCGATGGACGGACCCCCAGCTACGAGATCGAGGGGGAATCGGAGAGGGGGCCGACGGGGGGGCGGGGCCACGCCGACTATAATGGGTTCGAGCACGAGATGACGACCAAATGGTATCACCCGAAGACCACAGACAGAGTTGTTCCGCCAGAGTCGGAATTCTTTGCTACTATAGTTGGTGAGTCAGTTAGTTTAGTGAGTTGGTTAGTTAGTTGAGCGAGTTGGTTAGTTAGTTTGGTAAGTTGGTTAGTTAGTTGAGTAAGTTGGTTAGTTAGTTGAGTGCGTTAGTTAGTTGAGTACATGTTTAATTTTTTGGATTCTGTATCGTAAATGGAAAAACATGCAAGATTACTCATGCGTCTATTCGTTTGTCCATCTGTCGCAGTCGAGTTGTCAAAATACTGACATACAAAAATGAGTTTTCGCTTAGTGATACAGTTCTTAATCCGATATATTTTACACTAGATAATATGTTAAAATATTCGCAGAAAAGTTACAGAAGATGCAAATTGGATAAACGAACTCGATTTGTCCATTTGTGTTATAAACTTATACATTTTAAGAAAAGTATATCAAGCATCACCAACAAATGACAGAAATACAGAGTGGATATATGTAACGTATTGCGCTGTAAAAGATTATGACTTCGCTCAAGGAATTTTTTTTTAAATCTAATGTTATTTGTTCCAGGTATAGTGGCTTCAGTGTTAATAGCGATAATTTTGATTGTAATTATCGTGCTTAAGTATATTGTGTTCAAACTCGACCCCTCCTACAAAGTTACAGAAGACAAGAACTATCAGCAGGGAGCCAGCGCGGCGTTGCTTGGCAATCAGGTATGCTTGATAAACGTTATGTTGCAAGAAAATGTCTATTTTTGTCTAATCAAGAAAAAGAGAAAGAAAATAACTAACAGAATCTATATCATGTGGTAGTAAATGGATACAAATCGATCCATTATCGCGTTGTGTCTGGTGTGCCTCAAATGTGAAATTTGGGACCTATTCTTTTCAATATCTTTGTAAATGATTTACCAGTGCCTGAGATTCTCTTGTTTGCTGACGATCTAAACATTTTAAAAATTATAAACAATACAGACCATGTTAAATTATTGCAATTAGACCTAGATTCACTACTAAATTGGTCTAAAACAACTTGATTGAACTTAACGGTAATAAATGTATCCATATAAAATTTTCAAGAAAACATATTATAATAAAATCGGCCTATAAAATTAATAATAAAATATTGAAAGAGGCAACAGTTAAAGATTTAGGAATAATTATCGAAAGCAAATTGTCTTTCTTGGCACAGATTGATCACGTGGTCAGTAAAGCTTCTCGTATATTGAAATTTGTAATACGTAATGGAAAATTATTTCGTCAATCTGAAACTAAAATAACTTTGTACAATGCATTGGTTAGGAGTTTAGAATACAGTAGCGTAGTTTGGCAACCTCATTTTAGGGATATCCAATGCGATTCCATCATACAAAGAAAGAATTAAACAATTTAGATTGTTGCCCTTTTCACAACGTATGGACTTGCTATGGATATACTATTTGCTTACAAAGTGTTAAGGAATAAATATGATTTCTCAATGTTTCTGGCAAACCTTAGTTACAAAATTTCGATGAGACTTCCGCGCGCTCCCTTAAAACCTATGGCACCTTCAATACGCGCTACTGTGCTAGGAAGCAACTCTGCTATTCCTCGACTGTGCAGGCTTGTAAACGAATACAGTGAGTCAGTAGATCGCCCTAACAGAGGAAAAGATTTAGGAATAACTATCGAAATATTTACACGGTATCTATTTTTTATTTGCGTTGATTGTTTATAAATAAAAATGTCATACATCTACTACAAAAAAGTGACCACTAGTTGTCTTTTAGAATGTTTATGTTTATCTACATTTTTTTTGTTTTTATTTATTAATAAACTGCTTGCTATATTTTTTGCTTATAAGAAGTTATGCAAATAATCTAAAACAGGTTCTTATTGTCTTAAATGTATGTATACTGTAATACCTGTTAGCAAACCAAAATAAATAAATAAATAAAACATTAACATGAAAACAAAATAATCTCTACAGTACAGAAGACCAATTAAAAGCTAAACCTCTATTTTAAATGTTTGTCATGTCATCGGTGTGATGACATGACAAAAATGGATATAATAAGGTTATTCAGTTATTTGATAAAAGATTTATGACTTATACATATCTTCACGCTGTATCCTTAACTGGATAGTCAGAGAGGACGTAGCGCCAAGCGTCGCGGTCCTTACATATTTCTTTCGCTTCCTCAAATCGCATCACTCTCCTCACACATTTTCGTCTAGGTATGCGAGTGCTTTTGATATTTCCGTCGGCTAACACTCTGCTATTTGATTTTCATAAGTTAGCCTTGGTTGTCCTTAGCTTCTTTTACCACTCGCTGTAGCTCTGTAGATTTACTTCGTCAGTCTTTCATCTTTTATGTGCCCGGACCATCTAAGCATTCGTTTCTTCATTTTTACAATAACATTGTCTTGCAACCCTGTCATACTGTGTATCTCTTCATTGCTTATTTTGTCCACAAAGGCGACACCGCACATATTTCTAAAAGATCACAGTTCTACTGCATTTATTTTACTTTCTCTCGATTTCGGGCATGTTCAGGCCTTTTTACAATACTAATTTATGGGTCTATGTCGCGTCTATAATTTAAGGCTCAATACCTCTTTTATCTCGACGTTTCATCCGGATTGCAACGATCGTGGACGGGCAGACTGATGAGGTTAAATGTCATCTTCGCAGTGTGCGGCTCACCACACTAACGACATCTACACACTGGTGACAAGCGGTATCCATCTTCCCGGTTGAAATTATGGTATTTCTTGATTTTATCCGCCTCTCGTTCTGTTCTGCAATAATAGTGTGGATCGATGGAAAGGACCTGTGGCTGATGCAATTCAATCCAGTGATTGAGTCCGGACTTCCAGAACAACAGACGACTAGGTCAGCCATTGCCAGAGCTTGGCTATGGCTGGACCTAGTCGTCTGTTGTGTTCTGACCGCTGTAATATGTTCTCTGACCCTTTCCACTATTGTTCTTTTTATCTGTCCGATGTAGGAACTACCACATCTGCTATCCACCTTGTAGAACCTTGTAGACACCTTGTAGACACCTGGTGTCTGGAAGGGAATGACATCCTTCAAAGAAGTGATTTGCCATTTTAGAGTGCGGACTATACACAGTCTTAATGGAGTACGTCTTTAGTACTGTTTCAACTTTGTCCGTTACTCCTTTTATATACGGCAAGAATACTGGCACTCTGCCGACCTCGGGGCGATACTCCCTTCTCCGCGGACGTCATATGTTCCCTCTGTATCCGTTTTGCTTTAGTACCTCCTGAATTTGGTGCGTTCACTATCTAAATGTTCTGGGTTCACATATGTCGTACGCTCTGTTCACCAGTGTAGCTGCCATAGATTGAAGGTGTCGCGGATCGTGATGCGAATTAGCATGCAGATACCTGTCAGTGTACGTTGGTTTTCTGTATACTGTGTGAGCCAAGGTACCATTATCTCTTACTGTTATTTTCGGTTCGAGAAGGGGCAACGATCTAATTGTCCATCTAATAGTAATTGTCCATCTAATGTCTATCTACATTTTAAATGCGAACCTGATGTTAGGGTATAAGGAGTTCAAGTGGCTAGCAAATTATTCCACCACCTGTCTGCCTCCTCTCATAATACAGAAGATGTTATCTACGTACCTCTTCCACAGCTTCACATGTGACAATTGTGGTTTTATAATTTCTTCGAAGTGTTCCATCTAGATAGTTCTTCAGTAAAACAATATACTTGTCGGACAGAGCATTGTCCCTTAGTTTCCTCTCAATGACATCAAGACAATCCTGGATAGGAACATTGATGAACAGTGACTCAACATCAAAACTCATCACGAACTCATCCGTTCCCATTTTCACATTCCTGATGATTTCTACAAAATGGCGAAAATCTTTCATGAACGATGGAGTTCCACCCACCAATGGTTGCAGTACCGTGACAATGTGCTTCGCCAAATCGTAAGTGGGAAAATTGGTTTGACTCACAGTCGGACGGAGTGGTACGTCATTTTTATGAACTTTTGGCAAACCATATATCTTCCGTGGTTGAAAACTCCTAAATCTCAATTATCCTCGAATTTGTCCGACATCTTGTGTTCGTCTAACACCCTACACATTTCATACTTATCTTTCACTAGTGTTTTTGTGTGTGCAGCTTATATCTCTCTTTCATCAAATCCTTCATACGACAGCTTTTTTTGGCAGCAAGGTAGTCTCGATATGTTATCTTCTTCTTGTACACAGACTCTTCCATATTACCATCCCACTGCACATCACGCTTTATACCTTTCCCTACACATTCGTTTCACACACTTCTTTCGCAGCCTCGATCGTACTATCTCTAAGGTTCTGGCTACATTTTTCAACATCCTCGGTCGTCACTTTCAACCTATCTCCAAGCTTACGGGATACTATCCTGGTCGTCGCATCTTGCAGGTTTTAGCTCTTGATGCAACAGACCGCTGTAGGTTCGGACGTTACACGACATCGCCACACTGTAAACAGATCCCTCGACATCGCCATGCTGCAAACAGATCCCTTATTCTAGTTACCACTAGAAAATGGCCCGTTCACAGCTCGGCTCCTCTGTGTGTTCTCGTGTCCATAATCTGTTTTTTGAGCTGGCTGTCGCCCAGAATTAAATTAATTATACTCCTTTCATTCTTCCTTTCTCACGTGTACTGATGAATCCTTTTGTTCCTAAATAAGGTATTAGTAATGAGATCGGAGGAAGCAAAAAAGGTATGATAGGAGCGCGGTGCTGGGCGCTCCATCATCTCTGACTACCCCGTTAGGGATACAGCGTGAAGATATGTATGTATAAGCTATTAGCAACAAAAAGATCCTTTCCCATACTCACTTCTAACACAATCCTACTAGCATCATTCACACTTATCTTCATACTCGCCTAGGACAGACTCATATTCTGTTGTCATGTCTCGACACACTATAATCCTGTCATTCTCTCTAAACGTCTCTAGAACATCTTAAACATTCTCCCAAAACTGCTACCAAAACTCACCTAAACCGACAGAGGACACTGGGGCATACACTATCAAAACAAAAATCTTCGTCAACTCTGTCTTGAGACGCACTCAGAGCAGTCTGGGGTTTACACACTTACTCAGTTACACAATTAATCAAACGTGAGGACAGTAAGACGCCTACCTCTTGGTGTCCTCTTTCTTCTTGTGATACCCCTGACCACAAAGCGATGCCCCCTTCAGGCAAGTCGGCAAGTTCATTGCCCTTTCGCTAGGTTTTACTCAAACATAATCTACTACATCTACATCAATCTTCTTTCTTCCATAATATCAACCACTTCATTCATCTTCTCTTCTATCCAACCTCTTACATTCCACGCAGCTATTGTGTACTCCTCCCTCCAATTTCCGCCGCTAGGTGCATAGCGTGTTGCGTAGTGGTCCCCAACGCCGGACTAAACTCTGCTCATACCAGCGGGCACAAACCGGTGTACGTCACTTTCGGGGGACGCCCTATCATTATCGTTGTCCTGAATGCTGTACACAGAAGAAGAATTGTAGCTCTGAAAAGGCATGACTTATACAGTATCTAAAACGTCTAATAATAATAATTACGTAACTATTGCCGTTTTAAATACGTACTGCATAAGCTATTATATCATCGACAATATGCTCAATTATTATAAGATCTTCATTCATTTTGATTGATATTTACCAATTTGTTTTTTATACATCGATTATACATTAAGATGGTTGGCTGTGAGAAAAGTTACATTAGTATTCGTTGCTTTTGTTTTTAGTGTAAAGTCTGCGATGTATCGTTCGTTTTAAAAATAATAAGTAGTGTTTAATAGTGTTTAATAATAATTTTTTTCGCAATTTCAAGGCACATTCAAGTTATCAAACTGGTGCATCAAGTGCACCAACTGCAGGCCCAGTGAGAAACCTTCAGCCGTTACCTCTGAATAGGAACGGCACGGGTCCCTCCGCACCTCTCCCCACACAACCCGTCAAACGAGACGGCATCAAAGAATGGTATGTCTAAACAAGAAGAAGAAAAAAGATAGACACTATTACATGTGCTTGTGATGTGTTTCGGACATATCAGAGACCGTAGTAGTTCATATACGATATAGAGAGGTGAATGAAATGTATGATCCCGTAGTTGCTTCAATCCTCAACCTCGCAAATGGATCCATTTAAATTTACACGTCAACGGTATAGAACTAGAACAGTGAGTGATGAAAATGAAATTGAAATACTAGAAAATCAAACTGAAAGTCAAAAAGCAAGAATGTTAATATACAACTTGAATAATAAAGAGTAATTTGCTTTAATATGTAATGAATGATAAAGTAAGAGATGATACTGACTGATTTGCAAGTGTTTAGTGATGTAAATATTAAATGATATTATGACTAGTGCGGTTCAATGTGCGGTTTTTAATAGGAACGATTAAACACTAGAAGAATTATAATCTGGAAATAAATTGTATAGAGTTTATTGCAGTCTAATTTTTCTATTGGATTTTTATTTCTCCAATTGTTTTGTACATCTTCAGCATCTCTAACTTGTACATTGCTAATTATATAAGAAATTCTTATATGCAACTTAACTTTTCTATCTACAAAGCCTTTGATAGTATATTTAAGTATATCATAGAGTTGGTTAGAGACGTTTTTGTGATCAAATATTAAAACTGAATTAACGCCAATGTTAAAATCAAAACTTTTGAACTATTATTGATTTCTTGCTCTGAAGAACTGCTAGAGTATACCCTGTACTCCATATAATACGTCAATTGGTTTCATAATAAATTTCTGTTTTTTTTTTGGAAAATAACATCGTAGTAGTAAGGTATATATAAACATTGGATAGGACAAATTCAATACAATGGGTTCAATTTTGATATTTGATCAGTACTAAATGATCTTAATCTAACGGATAAGGTGTCATCGCTAGGGAAATTAATGGCTGCCATCACGAAAATGAAGCATATCGTTCAATTAAAGACTTCAGTATTTTACGATTTCAATATCTCTTTCCTATATTTATTAGATCGTATACAATATTTTACTGAGTCAAGGCGGGGAGTACTTATAAAATGAAATCATAATCAAAAGACTTAAGGTCGCAATTAGCTTGAATTTAGACGCTCAGGAGGTGGTCAGTGTACATTATCGTAGGACGCAAACAAGTATGAGCTTGTAGATTTGATATGGAAATTTAGAGTTCTGATATTTTATACATCTCTCCTTTTAAATTCATTGCTCAATCAGATTTTAGTTATTTGTCATTCACCAAGTAGAGGCCTAAGTAACAGATTCATGAAAATATCTTTGGCGTTCATTTAAATTCGATGATGGCCTTGTAAATAAGTTTGTGTTGTAAGCGTTCCGAATGAAAGTTATATCATCTTTTGGACTTCGAGGCATTGATGGTTTTTCTGAACTAAAATCCCTTCTCTTCAGTAAGAAAAGAAATCAATTTATGATATTGTTAACTTAATTGAAAAGTCGACTTCCATAACACTTTAAAGCTCATCAATTCGTTCCATAAATAAAAGATTTATTTGTTTAAACTTTAAAGCTGAATCTTCAAGTCTCCGACATTTACGTATGATAATAAGACTGCATGTATTTTTCTCTTTGAAGCCTACGTTGTATAAACTGCTTGATAGATTTTATAAATAGATGTACCTACATCCACCGTCCCATTTTCCTCTTTCCGATTGAAAAATTGAATTAGCTTTAACATAAGGTTAAAAATCATAATAATATAGATTGTTACAAGCACAGGTTCTAGGTATTCAAAGTTGCATTTATTGTAAATAGTTATCAATTAATATACTTGTAATTATAATTATAAGCGATATTGTACGGTATATCACACTCGTTTTGTGGCACAAAATGTTAGTATCAACAAATTTGTTTGTCTGTCAATTTTAGTCGTATAACTAATGGTTAAAGTTAATTATTTGTACCGACATATTGTAACTATTATTGATAATTACGTATTATATTATGGAGTTATGAGAAGATACAGTAATGTCTAAAGACTCATGGAGGATAAATTAAACAAGGCTTGAAAATAGTCTAAAAATACCAGTCAATAAAGCGCCGATTACACTTCACTACATTATGTAGGGCACTAGATATAGTTAATGTAAATGCTAGGGATGTAGGATCCTAACTTAGAGCGATAGGGAGAGCCTAACTGCGCTATATGGCCTAGTACCTACGATCGCTAATAAAAAACTAGATTCACAATCTTCTGTAAAATCTAAACAAATTATTGTCCGAATTGACATATTTAATATTTCTAATATCGTATAGTTTTATCGGTAATATCGTGCTAATTTAAAGTAGACCTTACTGTCAAAATATAAGGTTGTAAACGCCGGTAAACGATCCTTGCATGCCATTGAAACGAAGTTTGTTAAAAAAATATTTAAAATGCAATCTTATATGCATTGGTATTTACGTCATTTTTTTTGTTAAACCGACAGAGACATTGTTACGAGAAAGTGACAAGGAGAAGACATATATCGTCAGGCAATATTTGAAAAGTGTGATTACGAATTTAATAAAAAAGCTATTCAACGTTATTATTATAACAAAATAATGAACACGCAAATAAAATTATTTTATTTATTAACCAAAAATAAGAATCTTCGTATTTTTTTAGCGTTCTAGACGTGTTGTTTTTACAATTTTTGAAGGAGCATTTTGACATGTTTGCTGTTAGCATTTTCGAATATACTAAAACAAAAGTGCACTCAAATACTCATTGAGTGCGCATTTGGTTCTGACATTTTTGGAACGTTGTTTGTGTATCTTGTTTTTTATATGTGATCGAAGCTTAGTACATTACATGTAGTGCAGCGGAATCCTAAGTAGGGAGGTAGGGCGCCTACATAGGGCGATCAGTCTTGCCGCGGCATCCGATGCATATGAGTGTGTTTAAATATTTTAGAAATGTATAAGATTTAATCTTTGCGACGGGTTTAAGGGGAGGTGCGACATTGCGAATTTGGAAATACATTGTTTATAATAAAATTGTAAATTTTATTTCTCAAAATATATATGTTAATTACGAGAGGACGTATAGGCTTCGTTAGATGATTTGTTACACTTTATGGCATAAAAAAAATTACAAAACTGTATTAGTTTTGTGGTTTAGAGCTTACTTCGTATGAAATCTATCGACATTAATGCGTTAAAAAATATATTATGTATATAACTGCCACTGCATTTGTAAAGGCCGTATGAGGACGAATTTATTAAATTAGGTATACTTATTTTACAATTCCATAATACTACTTTTAATTTTACAGTTTCAACTTCGAGGCATGTAAACTTTGTTCATAACAGCCCCGAGGGGACCATGTTAGAGGTAGGATCTGCATTCATAGGATAAGCTCGGTAAGGGCAATGTCGATTATTTCCATTTTCAAAAGCACGGGTGCCATGGTCGGCATTCGGTATTTGACTGAATTAGGGTTCTAATAATTCCCTACAGACCTTCCAATTTGTTGGAACTACTTGCCTAGGGATGGCGATACGAGATCGATTAATGGAAAAATTGATCGATCGATCTCGAGTAGAGAATCGATTTAGCGAATTGATTGCGGACACTCAAAAATGTAGTTTCCATTATAATTGTATTGGTAAGAACGCAACTATAAAATAATGAGGAAGCGTGAAATTTTTTACTAAATTATACATACACATATCGAACAGTGCCGTCACCTTAGCGCTCTCGGAGCCAGATTTTCCGCTTTTTTGAGTCGTATAACTTTCATCTTCATGCCAAATTTAAAAAAACTCGTGGAACGATTTTTGAGTGTCTGTCGTCTATTCACTGGATCGATTCACTGCTCGAGATCGAATGATCGATTCTTCCATTAATCTATCTTAGATCGCCATCCCTAGGAAAATTGTTCCAACAAATTGACCACTAACACACCTTCGTGTGTAGGGCATTTTAGTCTAATGTCTTATGTCAGTGTAAACAGGACGCCCTATATGTAGTGCCCAATGTGCTTACTAGTGCACTAGATGTACTGTAATGTAATCGACGCTTAACTGATACTCCTTCCTAACTTTTACTAACCGGATAATATAGGTAAATAAGAACCGGTTAATCCAGTACAATAATTTTTAAAATCGGTTAATACAGGATCTAATTGCACAGCTTTCCTTGCTCTAAATTGATATAATAATTAATCCATTTCAGTGTTCTTATTGTAAAAAAATGTATTTGATTGGTGTTCATCAATAAGTCTAAAAATAAGCGTCACTCGCGGAGGATATGCAATTGGACCCTAATTGTAAGTCCTGTATTTACTTAATTTATGTCGTATGTTTAAGTAATTTATTTTAAATTTATTTGAAATTAATTTAATGAATTCAATCTAAGGTCAAAGGAACTGCAAAGTCAGAGTCGTAACGTGTGTTAATGTTATATAATTAGAAGCCGATACACAATACTGTGTCTTTTCAAACCATCACATTTCAATTGAATCACGTCTGAAGTTGTACACTCGACTGCGGTCGGACCAAGTTCTGTTTTAATTAAAAGCAACAAGAATATGAAATAATAAGATTATGTAAATTATAAAAGCATTTGTTTTAATGAAATCCCTTTTAGTTTGTTTTAAATTTTTGAACTTCCTTGCTATAAAAAAAAACTGGAACAGGTTTGCGATGACTCACTCATGCGATTGAATGTAATGAATGAATGAATGAAGGAATGAATGTAGTTTCTTTCAAATACTGTGCAAATGAAATTAAAAATCGCTGAAAATAATATATATACATATATAATATATTATATTATATATCAGTTGTCTAGTACCCATAACACAAGCGCTGTGCTGCTTACTTTGGAACTAGATGGCGCAGTGTGAAATGTCTGAGTATATATATATACACAACTGATATACCACTTATTTACTTTTTATTTGTAAATAAATACATATATATAAACACTCATTTTCGGGGCGGGAATCGAACCCGCAACCCCCGTTTACTTTTCGACGCGCTTAGCCGTTGCGCCACGGAGGTCGTCATAAAATCTATAAGGCCTGGGATTTTCGTTATATTTTTCCATTTTGTAAATTTGAGACAAAGCTTTACATTGTTGTTCCAGTATTTGGTTCCAGATTGGTTCCAGTATTTAATTTTTTGGTCCTGTAGTTTTGGAGATCAGGACGGAAAGAAAGTTACACCGAGTACCTACCCAATTTTTCTATTTATTATAAATATTTTAAAATGTTATCTAATGCACAATATCCACTATTATATTAAACAGAATCTGTGGTCAGCTGTCAACACTATAAGACAGTTATTATGTATCTCCGGAAAAATTAATCTAAAGAGTAGTAAATGTTGCAGACAAGAACTTAAATAAATGTTATAAGTGTAAGTTTAATCTCGAATTTACGGTGTTAACAAAAATGTGTAAGACCCGGCAAGTGTGAAAAAGAATTATATCAACTATAAAAATTTTGCTTAAAAAGTGATAGTGACGGTTTGAAAATAAGTATCTACATTGTGATTTTAACCTACCTACAGCAAAAAAAAAAAATTAATACGTTCGCCAACCTACATAAAAATTGTCAATGATCATAGACAACGAAAGTACATTTACGAAGTGTATACATAAAACGTTCCGTTTCACATAGGCACAAAAAAAATGAACAACGAAGAACTATTAAAAAAAATTACAGCACAAATAGAAAATCAAACTAAAACCATCTTAACAAGAATGGAAAACATCGAACAACAAATGAAACCACTTCAAGAAGAAAACCAGATTTTAAAAAAGAAAGTTAATTACCTAGAACAAAAAGTTAATTATTTGGAACAAAAGAGTAGAAAAAATAATTTGATTTTTTATGGTATTCAAGAAAACGAGAATAATGCTTCGGGTCTTATCGAAATAATTTGAGAAATTGTAAATACCGACCTTAAGATTGAATTGAATAAGTCGGAAATCGGGCAAGTACCTACATAGAATCGGGAAAATTTCTGAAAAGACACCTAGACCCATCAAGCTCGTGCTAATATCATATTGGAAAAGGAATGAAATATTAAGGAAGAAAAAAGAATTGAAGTATCAAATTCGAGTGTCTGAAGACTACTCGAAAGACACATTCGAAAAAAGGAAATTGTTACAAGGAGAACTCATTAAATCGAGAGAGGAGGGTTTTATTGCATACTTGAATTATGATAAAATTAAATAAAAGGCAAAAAAGATAACAAAAAAAGACAACGAACTTCGTCATCAGGATCATTGGAAGGAAACAAACATGAGAAAGACACCAAACACCATCCAAAATTAACAGACGTAACGCTTTTGATTACATGAGAGGCCGGGAGGTGCATAGAAAAACCGGATGTAATAATGATATTAATAACACTAAGTAGCAAACAAAATACATCAGGAAACAAAATAGGAAGACTCATAAATAAGCACATAACAACATATCAAAGTCCCTCAAGACGGCCGGTCACCGTGAGGGACGTAATGACCGTTACCCTCCAGCAAACGAATTTACAAATGTAAACATTTTAAACAACTGTAGCTTGTACATAGCAACTTTAAATACTCGCACTCTTAGGACAAACGAAAGTCTTAAAGAGTTATTATTGTTACTAAATAATATTAAATGGGATATCTTGGGACTGAGTGAAGTTAGAAGAGAAGGAAATCAAATCTATGATTATGGCGAATTCATCTTCCAATACAAAGGGGAAACAAAAGGTAAATTTAGTACAGGATTCCTGATAAAAAGCTATCTTAAAGAATATATAGAAGAAATAATTGGTATTTCGGAGCGCATTAGCGTACTTAACATGTATATTCCCAAGTACAATGAGAAGTGGTCCTTTATTCAAGAAGAACCAATCGGTGCAGACATGAGGGTAAATATCGACAGATTTTATGAGGAGCTCAATGAAGTCATAATAAACTACGCGCACAAATACTCAGTAGTAATGGGTGATTTTAATGCCCAGATTGGTAATAGACAAAAAAGTGAAAATTTGATATTGGGTCCTTTTACATATGGAAAAAGAACTATCAATGGAGAAAAGCTAGTTAGTTTTGCATTTGAAAATAATTTGATAGTACTAAACAGTAAATTTAGAAAACGCAAAAACCGCAGATGGATGTGGATATCCCCAGATGGTAACAGCAGAAACGAAATAGACTATATTATAACAAATTACCCCCATTCTTTTGACGATATCAACGTAATCAATAGATTAAATTTCAATACAGACCATAGAATGTTATGGGCTTCACTTAAAATTAAACCACCAAAGAAATCTAGACAATTTTTCAACCACTCAACAAAAGCACTAACTTCAGACCAACTGAAAAGGATAAGAAAAGACATGATAGAGGAGACAAGGAATTATAAAGAGGAATTAAAACAAATTACTAGTATTCAAGAAAAATACAATTGGCTGGAAAACATAATTAAGTCTACGACATTAAGAAACAGAACATCGAACAAACAGAATAATAACAAAATATCTATAACGGTGAAAGAAATGCTAGAGGAACGATTCGAACTATTGCGAAAACTAAACAAAAAGAGGGAACATAGAGAAAAAATATCAGAACTTAGTAAAAAGATTAGAGATCAAATAAGGAATGACAGGAAAGACAAAAGAGTAAATGTAATTGAAGACTACGTAATAAGAACAGGAGGCATTAAGAAGGCACAAAGGATTCTATTAGACAAAAGACAATGGGTGCTTAAATTAAAGGATAAATCCAAGCAATACAAAACGAGAAGAGATGACGTAATAAATATTGCGACAGATTTTTACAGAAATTTATACAAGAGTCAGAAGAATTACTCATCAGTGGAAATGTCAACCGAAGAAGAGGACATACCACCAATCATCGAGAGAGAAGTAGAGAAAGCAATAGAAACTCAAGGAAAAGATAAAGCACCAGGACCTGATAGTGTAAACAACCAAGTTTTAATAGAAGCAAAAGATGTGCTAGTATCAATCCTGACTGAGTTGTTTAATAAAATCTTGAATACAGAAGAAATACCAACGCAGTGGAAAGAATCCCTTATTATCCTTCTTTATAAAAAAGGTGACGTGTATAATATAAACAATTACAGACCTATAAGCTTAATGTCGAATATTTATAAAATATTCACAAAGGCAATATTGAGGCGAATCACAATAACGTTGAATTGTAATCAACCAATAGAACAGGCTGATTTTAGGAACAGTTTCTCAGTATTGGATCACATTCATGCTGTAAAGCAGCTAATAGAAAAACAATGATTATGGTCTAACTTTGTACTGCGCTTTTGTAGATTATAGCAAAACTTTCGACTGATTAGAACATGGCGCTATTTGGCGAGCATTATACCACCAAGGAGTCCCTAATAAGTTCATTAAACTTATAAAAAACGTTTATCGTGGAAGTAAGGCAAAAATAAATCTAGAAAAAAAGGAGAGTTTATATATATAAAAAGGGGAGTGCGTCAGGGCGATCCATTGTCGCCTAAATTGTTTTCAGCCGTCCTTGAAAGTATTTTTAGGAATCTCGACTGGACTAATTTTGGAATCAGCATAAATGATACTATTCTAAATAACCTAAGGTTCGCAGATGATTTGGTTTTATTTGCAGAATCGGCCACGAATATTCAAACTATGTTAAACGAGCTGGCAAAGGAAAGTGAATTAGCAGGTTTACCAATTAACACAAAAAAAACCAAAATCATGACAAACGCTGCAACTAGCAGAGTTGAACTTTATAACAATGAAGTGGAATTCGTAAACGAATACGTATATCTAGGGCAAGTAGTGTGTATGAATAATATAACAGTAAAAGAAATAGACAAACGAATTGCTAATGGTTGGAAAAGATACTGATCAATGAAAGAAGTAGTAAAAAACAAAGAATTTAATATTAGATTAAAGAAGAAGATATTTGATACTTGCGTTTTACCTGTTCTGACATATAGGTGTCAAACTTGGGTACTAACGAAAATTCATATGAATAAATGAAAAAGCTGCCAGCATTCAATGGAAAGGAGTATCCTAAATGTCCGTAAGAGGGATAGAATTAGAAATGATGATATGATGAAAATAACAGAAGTCAAAGACATAACAAAGAAAATAAGGAGGCTAAAATGGAAGTGGACAGGACATATGCTGAGAGGTGAAGAAAAGTGGAGTAAACGGCTTACTGTATGGTATCCTAGAAATGGGAAACGTAGAAAAGGTAGATAATTTAAAAGATGGAGCGACGAAATTGCAAAGATAGCAGGTAAACAATGGATGAGGGCTTGTAGTGACAGACGCGAGTGGAAACGGCTGCAGGAGGCCTTTGTCGAAGGACACACAGACCTAGAATGAACTGATGTTGTCAAAGAAATCTCATTTATTTGTAAATTTGAAATAAAGTAAATTGTAGTAGATATTGTGTTAGTATAATGTAGAATAAATATTATTTTATAAATTAATAATGTTATATAGTATGTAATTAAACTTAATATTGTATGAAAGATATAATGATGTGTAGTAGGTCTGAATTAAAGGCTATTATTTTTTATATTATATTAAACGAGCATTTTTGTATATATATATATATATATATATTTGATTGGCACTCCGTCCTCTCTGACTACCTCGTTGGGGATACAGCGTGAAGATATGTATATATATTTGATTTCGCTTTCTCGAAAACGGCTCTAGCGATTTCGATGAAATTTGCAATATAGAGGCTGAGGGGACGACAAATTGTTCTAGCTAGGTCTCAATTCTGGGTACAATCGTTTTCTCCGTCTTTCACATAATTAGAACTTTTGAACTCTGAACTACAATTTTTTTTAAATTTCGCAGCAGAGTTTATCTTCTCAAAAGTACAGTGGCTGAGTGTGGATCTAACACGCCGAAGTGCGCGGGTTCGAATCCTGCTATGTGGTCAGACGTTTTTTGTTTTTTTTTTAATATTTTGAAATCATATGTCTAAGTTCAGTTTGCAACAAGTACCTATTAAAAACACATCACTTTAATAATGTACTTATAATAAGAAAATAAAATGAAAAAGAATGATAAAAGCATAGAGTTCATAATTTCAGACAGCTTGTCCTAGGAAGTGAGGCAAATAAAATCCAATAAAATGCCTTCTCAATAGCAATACCATTCTGAAGTGCACAGGTTCGAATTCTGCAATGTGGACAGAAGTTTTTTTTATATAAAACACCGAGTAAAGCTCGGTCGTCCAGGTACTAATACATAAATTAGCAATGCAAAAAAGGATTGCTAATTTATATATTATATTAAGAACCACGCTTAACGCTTAGGTATATGGTAATCTGGGCAGACGACATGTGACGCCGAGGAGTATCACAGCGCGTGCCATGCTGCGCGCTGTTGTGGCACTGTGAGAGTGTCGGGGGCTCTGTTACTCCCCGCCCAAGAAGAGTTTAGCTTCGGCATAGCGCGAGGTGTGCTGTGGCGTGTCCCTTAGCAGATCCCAGGGCCTGAGGTCGGTCACCGCATGAACTTTCATGGGTAAAAATACAACATAACCCAGTCTCTCCACCAGGGGTTAGATAACTGCGTGCGGGTTTTCCCTGCGTAGCCAAAAAAAACGACCGATCGACCAGCAACGACTCTTGGCCATCCACTCATTTGTAACGCGCCGTTCGTGAGTGGAATATATTGCCTGCGAGTGGGTCACATGAGGTTTGGTGACGAATTCTCAATTTTTTGGCCATGCGGCTTCATTGGTAAAGCTCGTGCGTCAAATCGCCGTCATTTTATCGACGCGTTGACACGAAGAGTGAACGTCTAGCGCCGAGGCGGGGTTGGTCGTGTTACGGGATGGTGCATAAAACGTTGACCTTGTGACCCTGCATGAATGGCAATTGATGAGAAACTGAACGAGTTGAAAGTGGAATTGAGTGAAAAAAAGAAAGCAATAGAGGGCGCACATTAAATAATAAAATGATTAGAAAATAAAAATGAACATTCGAAATAATATTTTGTTTTACCTTTTACGAGATTTTACGAAGAAAAAAAGTTATACTTAAAACCATTCCAATTTCGATGTACTAAGACTAAGTTTGTAAAAATAGAATTTACTTTGTTCAGAAACTATAATGAGAAAATTTAACCTTGTTGTGTTTTCCTTTTACCAAAATGTACTTTATATGTTTTTCGTGAATTAAAAAAAAATTCTAGCATAATATCTACAATTATCATATGAATAGTTCTTGCTTTTTAGCTCTTGCAACCCTCTAATGCATGAGCACTCAACATATTGCTATACAAGGCTATGGAGACTGTTATTAGGGTTGTTTTTCAATATTACTTTTGATTGCAGTCATTTGTTTTATAATGTCACATAAAGTTCACAATTGCGTAGGAAATGGTAGCAATCAAATGTGTTCAAGGCAGACATAATTTTTCCCGACAGCAAGTACAAATGAAGGGTATTTCTATCCCATATCTTCTTATAAAATTGAAATATCCTAATTGATTAGATCCGTCGTAATCTATAGATTGGCTTTATGCTGGTCAGGGAAAGAGACAAGATAAAACATTTCACCTTATCAGGAAATATATGCCAAAATGAGTAAAATACAATTAATAAAAATAAAAATTTTCACTGTAAATTTATAATGTCTGATTTAAATTATATTACTGTAATATAAAATTAATACTTTCTACAATAATATAAAATTAGTACTTTCTACAATGACTGGCCCGTTGGCGCAGTGGCACATGCATCTACTTTCCAAGCTAGGGTCCCGGCTTCGATTCCCGGTCAGGTCAATTTAGGAAAACGAACTTTTCTAAATTGGCTTGGAGTCTGGGTGTTAATGGGAACTCCCCCAGAGTTCGTTGTGTGGTACCCATAGTACAAGCTTACTGCTTAGTTTGGTGTCACACAATCTGTCAAACTTTAGGAGTTTTTATAGTAAATATTGAACTTAACTCATTGATCTGTGGTCCGGTTAACAGCAAAAGTCGTGTTTGAAATAAATACCTATGTACGAAATATTATATTACTAGCGGCGATTCGCTTTGGCTTCGCCCCGGTGGAATGTTGAATGTTTGGAACAAATGAAATTTTTTTATTGAGATTTTCATACAAAAATGCCATCCAAATTTATGACTCTCCGAGGATTATCCAAAAATTTTATTTCATAGAAACTTTGTCCTGACAATTGCGAACACAACAAAAAAGAAATCGGCCAAATCGTTGTTATCAAATTATTAAATTTTTAGAGAATATAAAGCATTGTCTGAAATTTATAGGAATTAACGAAAGTACCTAGTTCATAGATTTTCAGAAGACAAGAGTAGAAAACCATTTTATAAATACTGTACGGAATTCTCTGTGCGAGAGTCAAGATCGCACTTGACCAACCATTACGCATCTAAAAATCTAGTTGTATGATATGAAAAATAATGAAAAAGTGTGTAATAAGAGGGGGAAGGGCCTGTTTAAATTAAAAAAGGTCTAAGGTCAAGTAAACTTATATGTACTTTAATCATATTTTTGCGTAGACCTTTCTCCGTGCACTGTGAGGTATTTCAGGTTTAACAAAATGATGTAATTGTTTATACTTAGAAATATTAAAGGATTTAGCACATCACGCACTCAACACAACTGCTTCAGGAATCAATTTTCAAGGCGACGCATAGATAAACAATAATTTAATCTAAAATGGACTTTCTGTTCTATGCAAACGTGCGTGCGTGCGCTAAACGCAAAAGCGGTTATTTTCGTTTCTTTTAAAAATTATAATTAATTTTAAAAAATCCAACTGTCATTTTGGGGAATATGTTTTAAGTAAAGTATGCAGAAAATTTAGAAATATAAATCGGTCTCATTGCTCCGAAAAATTTAAATCTCTGTTTTAAAAGAGGTTTCTTTGATATTTTTTTTGTGTTACAAAAGTCAACCAACTGTCTGCGTATCACAACTGTCAAAATGAAGTCAATGAAATGAAGAATCAGCTTACCAAATATCACTGTCATAAGTTATGTCGTCACTTAGAAAAATTAAGATCCCTGGCGTCAAAACGTTCATATTTTCCCGCCCGAATTTTGTTACCGTCTCGTCAGTTTCGTTTGAAACACTAATAATAATGAACAAAAGGGGACCCCCCCTTTTGTTAAATCAAAATCAAAGCGGGTTGCCAGGAATTATGGATGTGTATATAATGAATAATTATTTTGTGTATTATTACGCCTTTCATTCACAAACAAAGTGTAACTTACAGGTTCTGCACTTCTGCATACACGACATTCAGATTTCTGAAGTAAGTACATAAGTCACACCTTGACCTTTACTCATGTTGATTTTCTTTATAAGGAAAGTAGATCTGTACTTATGTTCATTATTCTTTCGCCTTTCAATCGGTAAACAAAGTAAAATGCGCTTTCAAACTCTCATTTCGTTACATATATTTTACATAAATTCAGTTTTTACAGCGCTTGAAAATCCCTTGTTTACAGCTGTTGAAAATTCTGATCGAACAGCAAAAACCGCTGAATGTGTTTTGAAGTTGTCTGCAAAATATTTCGTCGAAAAGAAAGCTTTAAGTGGTAGTATAGTTATAATAAACATAAACTCTTATGTGTCCACTACGCAAAAGCTACTTTTGCAGACCATCCACAGAGGAATTACGTATTCAGTTATGATAAAAGATTCCTTTTATATGCATGCAAACGCTTCGCATTTTCCGGAGAAAGCGAAGAATTATATGCTGATTTTGGAAGAGAAGTCGGAATTAATAAGAAATATACTTCAGTTAAACAAATTACCTACTTGGAACCCACTCGCTAAAGCCATAGTGTTCTATCAATTGAAAGATGAAGAAGAAAGCGAAGAAATTGCTATTGAATTTATCAATAAACTGAGAACATACAAACTTCTAAGAAGTATTATTTTCATTCATTCTTCAAAAGACGAACAACTTACTTCGTATACTTGGAAACCTTACAGTGAAACAAATTGTGGCGGTCCATGCGAATCAGTCTACGTACTTGATGTATGCAGAAACAGTGTCATTACACAGATGACCAGTCAAGAAGAAATGTTCCCCTTAAATTTGAACGGATGCCCATTAGTAATTTATGCTGTTGTTACAGAACCGTACGTAATGCCTCCTGTTCAAAAACTTACAAATAAAACTTTCAGCGACGCGTATGAGTTCACAAAAGGCAGTGAGATAAATCTTGTAAAGATTATTAGCGAATTCATCAACATGTCATTGACTCTTAGAACATCCGAAATACTAGAAAACTGGGGAAATGTTTATCTGGATGGTACAGCTACGGGTGCCTTTGGAGAGTTGAGAAACGAATCGGCAGATTTAGTAATAGGTAATATAGAAGTCACTAAGGCAATTAGAAAGTGGTTTGACCCCACAGTGAGCTACATTCAAGATGAAATGACGTGGTGTGTTCCTAAAGCCAAACAAGCGTCTACATGGAACAATTTGGTTACTATATTCCAATGGCCTGTGTGGTTAGCTACCTTTGCAAGCATTGTATTAATGGGCGTTATATTCCATTGCTTTTATTATAAGGAACATGAGCGAAAAGTATCGAAATGGCCGACAAATTCTTTATTAATAACTTTTGGCATGTTATTAGGATGGGGTGCGACGTTCGAGCCAAAAACCGCCACTTTTAGAACCCTTGTATTCTTTTGGCTTTGCTTCAGTATAAATATGAGTATATCTTACGAATCATTTCTACGAAGTTTCTTAATGCATCCGCGATTTGAAAGGCAGATAAGCAAAGAGGCGGATCTCATACAGTCCAGGATTCCTTTGGGAGGCAGGAAGATTTACCGATCCTATTTTGAGACTAATAACGCTAGCTCGTTTTATTTGTATCGCAAATATAACTCGACAACGTTCTCTGAGGGGATAAGGCGGGCCGCTTTGGAGAGGAATTTTGCAGTTGTTTCTTCGAGACGGCAGGCTGAATATCAAGATCAAAAGTTAGGGAAAGGAGGGCCACTGATCTATTGCTTTCCAGAAAGCGATAACCTTTACAAATATGGAGTTGTATTGCTGGCTAGGAAATGGTATCCAATGATTGAGAGATTTAACAATATTATTCGAAGTGTGTCGGAGAACGGATTGATTGATAAATGGAATGAAGAAATGTTTATACAAACGGCTAAAGCAGATGGTAGCGGGATTATTGTGCCGTTAGGAATTCCACATTTGCTCGGTGCATTCATATTTATAGGATTTATGTATGGTGTTAGCATAACTATTTTCTTAGGAGAATTATGTTTTAGTCACATGCGTAGCAAAAAAGTTGGAAGGTGTCCCGCAAACTGAAAAGAAAATCGATACATTAGTATAGAAAATTCGTATTCATAATACAAAAAATATCACGTAAACGTGTAAATTTTGTTGTGACAGAAATTCTGTCACAGAATCAACCAATTATATAATAGAACACAAACAGCATGTTTTTATGATATTATCACGTTCAAAAATATTTGTGAATGAGTAAACTACTTGTACCTGCGATGAAAATAATCGACCCAGTTTACTTTCTATTTGACTTCAAAAAAAGGAGCAGGTTCTCAATTTTTTGTATTTTATACTACAGGTTGTATTTTTTTTATATTTGTTACCTCATTACCGATTTGGGAAACTTTTTTTTTATTTGAAAGAGTACAGTTCCAGATTGGTCCCATTTATATTTCATTGGTATTGGAGCTTGGGTTTTGAAGATATACCAAATAACACGAACTGGTTAAACCTTTATTTATTTAATATATTGGTGATTTTCTCGTGTATGTCATTGCACTCTAGAATTAGAAAAGATGTTAATTGTAGACCTGCCCTAGATATTTATTTAGGTCAAGGTCACTCAAAAGGGTGAAATAAAAATAAATAAATAACAAAACTAACCCGACTTAAAAAAACATTGAAAAGTACGAAATAACTATCCCTTACTAATCCAAACTTTTGTACAAAAATAACTTTATAAATACCCATATAATTAAATTTGACAGTTATCGAAGTCGGTACCAAATCAATGTGCAACAACAGAAAGTCTAGTTTAGTAGTAGGCTTTGCACCGGACTTCAGTAACTGTCAATTTTAATTATATGGGTTTACGGTAGTAAACTAATTAATCTGTGATATGGGTATTTGTATCGTATTTATAGTTATTTTTGTACTTAAGTTTTGATTAGTAAAGGATAGTATTTCGTACTTTTCAGTGCTATTTTTGAATTCGGTTTAATTTTTTTATTAAATTTTTTCAGTCGCAAAGATCGTAACTGAAATCAGCAAATTCTATCTCATACGGTTAATGTCATAAAAGTAAATTAAACACGTTAATAAAATTTTAAACATGGAAATCTAATTACTTCCCGATGTATAAATGTCGTCATTTTCCAATCCAATGCCTGACTTGTACCGCCTTTCTTCGTTTGGTTGGAGTTTGTTATAAATTTTTTTCATACATGTACTCACTTGTAAACATTATATCGTTACTGGAATCTGGAATGTCTCGCTTGCAAGGTGTCCGTAGTAGTCCGTACGGACGGCGAATGAATCACTCGGCGACAATCCGCCGCCTATTCGCTTGCGACGTGGCGGTAGGGTCGCCAACTATAATACTGTTAAAATCAGTAATATTTTATTTTTCTCAGTAATACTGTTTACTGTTCAGGAACAATAAACTATTGAACAGACTCAGATGTTACTTTGCGGAAATCCATTTCGTGTGATAAATTCTTGAAATCTTTAGCTATTCAGTGCTGGTTAGCTGACGGAATATGATCTCTGGAATAACCTGAAGATGCTTCGTTGAGATGCGAAAGACGTGTCGATTGGTGGTTTTTAGAGTTTGAGTGGAAAATAGCTAAAGATTGTTCTGGGAGTTGAACTCGCACAACGAGGTCTTCGTACTACCATGTTAAAATGTGTTCGTGTTATGGATTTACCGGAAAAATATGTCTGGTTTAAAAACAAACTTAACTTTTCACTTGATAGACATGGTCTCCCATACTTTCCAACAGCAAACGTACGTTTATAATGACAAATAAATACAAATTAACGATTATCGCATTTTTGCTTTACTTGTGCTGTGAAATCTTCCTTCTTGCACAAACGACATCACCCATATTAGGCTAATTTTTTTTAACGGCCAACAAAAATAAACTGAGCATAACTTTATAAACATTTTTATTACGGCTCCAAAATTCTTAGAGTTCTAAAGCTTACAAAAAGTTATTTCTAATTAAAAAATAAAAGGTACAAAAATCTGTTCTTCACATGATCATTAAGCATGATTCACGTTACATCGTGTCGGGGCCGGGCCGTGCCACGGCCGGGGCACAGTCGCGGCACGGCGTCGAAAACTTCACACAAAAACATGTTATAGATGTTTTATCGTGCCTCGCCCGTTGCACGGCCTGGCCCCATCACGGCGTAACGTGAATCATGCCTTATTTTCCTGGTCTTACAATTAAGTCTTCTAAATCTTCCGCAAGAATATTTATAACACCTACACGTACCCTATGTACTTCACACTGCACTTTACTTGTAAACGGCAGCCAAAAGTTCTTCTGTCAAAATTGCAGTAAAACAATAATGCACAATGAGCTCTATCTGTGCCTATATAGACATTAGCATTAGCATTCCTTTTTTCATTTTTGTAATAACACTGTCGTGCAACCCTGTCATACTGCGTATCTCTTGATGGCTTATTTTTTCCGCAAGGGTGACACCGCACATATTTCTAAGAGATCGTATTTCTACTGCATTTATCTTACTTTCACTCGATTTCGGGCATATCCAGGCCTCACTACCGTACAACAAAGTTGGCACCAACACCGCATTGTAGATGGCCATTTTAGCAGTGTTAGATATATTCACACTACCCGGTAATGCGGACAGGGCACCGTTCACTTTATTGCCAGCTGCTACCCGTCTCTCCACATCCAACTCACAACTTCCATCCCTCGAAAACGCACTCCCCAGATATCATTCACTTGTTCTAGACATTTTCCATTTACACAAATCACACATTTCTTTTGTACCGCTTCTCTTTCAAACACTAGAGCCTTAGTTTTGTTCACATTCATTTTCAATCCTTTTACTTCACAATCTTCTTTCATGCACGTGACTAGTGTCTGCAACTCTGCTTCTGATGGAGCTATTAGCACAGCATCGTCAGTTCATCGAGATCTCTATCTGTGCCTATATAGATATTAGCATTAGCATTCCTTTTTTCATTTTTATAATAACACTGTCGTGCAACCCTGTCATACTGCGTATCTCTTCATGGCTTATTTTTTCCGCAAGGGTAACACCGCACATATTTCTAAAAAATCGCCATTCTACTTAATTTATTTACTTTCACTAGATTTCGGGATTATATATGATTAATCTTACTTTCACTCGAATTTGTTCATGTCCAGGCTTCACTACCGTACAATAAAGTTGGCACCAACATCGCATTGTGGATGGCCATTTTGGTTTGTTAGATATATCCACACTGCTTACTAATGCAGACAGAGCACTGATCATTTTATTGCCAGTTGCTACCCGTCTATCCACATCCAACTCATATCTACCATCCTTTGAAAACGCACTCGCTAAATACACAATTTCATTCTCTAGTTCTATAAATTTTCCATGTACCTATATCTTACATTTCGTTTATACCTTTTCCCTTTAAAATATCAGAACCTTAGATTTATGTGTTTCTGCCTTGTGCCTCCCACAAATATCTTTCAGAAATTTCTTTCATACATTCCCGCGCTATGTGTACGAAATCGTCTGGGACTCCGAGCTGACGCAGCTCGTACACCAGCCTGGCGTATCAGACTTTGTTGAACGTTTGCGCTACATTGAAGAAAAAAGCCACCGTGCCTACATGGAGACGCGAAATAATATATTAATAGAACCCTTTTTCTGCTATGTTTAGGTATTTTGATTTGTATTCAAAATATTACAGAGAATTAATCGACTTAGAACTTCGGTGTAATAATAAAAAGTTTATAATGTGCAGCTTACAATTTCAATATTACTTTTTTTGTTAGCTGGCACTTTAAAAATTAGTCCAAAAAAGTATCGAAGCTGGATCCTTTCATGATTGCGCTATGAGACTTGCTTCTTATAAAATTTCATGATTCTGGGTAAATGGGAAGTCACTATAGGTTTTGATTTACTTGCGAGTGTCAAAATATAAGGCATGAGTGGCCGTATTTTTTGATTATTGTTACGAGCTGAGGGTAATAAGATGCCGGTTAAGGGTGCAAAGAGTTTATTTTCCTTCGTACAAGTAGAGAGTCAAGAACACGCGAACTTAATTACGGTGGTCCCTTATCTTCGTAGTCGCCCTCGAAGTAGGTACTCGCGTAGTAGTCAGCGAAGGTACACGCTTCACTCAATAATAACGTTCCCGAATCGCAGAGTTCTTCTACCCAAGTCGTCGCAGTAGTCGTCGTAGTGGTCTTCGTAATTCGCCTCGATATGTCGCTTCGAACGATAGTTGAAAAACACTGACTCGGCGGCGTACTCGGAGCTCTATTTATAGTCGGCTAAAAAGAGGGTGGAACTTTCTAGTGAATTACGCTCGCTAACGGTAATTCGACATTGTTCTCGACGCCGCCTGTTTGCATGAGTCATAGGTACATGACACGTCATCGCTCGGGAATATTCGAGGTGCAACTTTGTTCTTCTTTCTTAATTTGACTTATACCATTCGATAGTAGGCCTTAAACCTAGCAATGCGTTTTTAGGTCATAATTCGATAAAGCCTAGGTCTCGAGATATAAGCACTAAAAGTTATGTTTCGAGTTCCACCAAAAATCGACCTTATTCCCTACGCATAAGGTCCAACTGTAACATTATGATTTATAAGGTTGAATTTTTTACAACGCCAAGAGATCGCAGACAAGTATTTTATATTAATTTTAGGTTGATACGTCCACGCTTTCCTGAAAGGACCGGCCTCAAGAGATTGACAGACGGACAGACAAACAGACAACGAAGTGATCCTATAGGTGTTCTTTTTTTCATTTTGAGGTTCGGAACCCTAAAAATACATGCACGGTAAAAATAAAATAGAGTTTTTTCTCCTAAATACTGTTTATCATCTTCTCAAATAATAATACTATATATTTTGTAATAAAAGTTGACAACCCTGTGCGCTGGTTGTGAGAGAACCGCGTGCCGTCCGCCGCTGCCCGCGACTTGTTCATATGAGGTTTGATAACGAATTTTCGACGATTGGTAAAAAGCGAGGCGTCTCTTCGTTGTCGTCCTGCGGACCACCCGTGGATTGCAAGTGGACACTGAGAGAAGTGCGCCGGTTCTGGTCTGTTCGCTGGATGATAAATGACAGTTAACCTTTTTACTGAAGACTGTTAGATTGATTTTATATTCACATGATTCTCGCACCATTTTTCATTCACGTTAGTCGAAGCATAAAGACTTAACCAAGTTATACTTGACGCCACTTGTAGCGTGATTATACGGACGCGGGTGCCAAAAAGAGCCATAAAGTATGTACCATAAAGTATGAACCAAATGTTACAAGTTGATATCCCACCGCTTAAATGAGTTTGTTTTAGGCGTATTCCTATTATTTGCTGACTTTGAAAACGGCAGCTGGCACAGTCATTATTTTTCTACCTTTGGCTGGTCAGCGTATAACCAAGAATTAACCCACAATTCCAAAGGAGCGTTCATAACAGATACGTGGCGTTTTTAGCGTGTACCAGCATAGACAAAAAATAACATTACACATATTTTCTATAGGCGTGCGTATTCACAAACAACGGCCGAGCCGTGTCTGCGCGGATACGTTACTCTCACGCTTGTTAGATAAATATACGCCTATAGAAAATGTAGGTAATGATATTTTTATGACTGTACTTGTACGCATTGGACACGCTTTAAGTCTGTAGACATTAATGTTATTTTAGAACGCAGGAACTTTGGTTTTACCTAATAAATAATTACCTATGTAATATCATTAATAACTTTTAATTATAATATGGAGCAACCGCATCGATTTCATGTATCGCTTGACACCTAATTCAAATATCACTCATTCATTGAAAACAATGTAATGACATACTATTGGCAACCTTGTAAATACAGATTGTAGATCGAAAATTGCTTGTTTGCTTATTATCACGTGAGTGTCTGTAATAGGCTGAAAGTAAAAGTAATGGAGTGTTACCAAGTATAGTACTCATGTCTTTAATTATACATTATGTGTTACATTGCTAAGGCATTAACGTTAATGTAGAGAGACGAATGTATGAATTTGTCTATCTATGATTCGTTCCATTTCAGTTCGCCGAAAGGGCAAACAATCTTTTTTAGTCTTTGTACATAAATCGGCTGTTACATACATATATTACATCTATAATCTATATTCACCCATTCCCAAAGTGGGCGATAACGCCCCCCTGTGGGCGCTGCAGGCCTAAAGTGGGGCGGTAAGAGACCCAGAAAAAAAATGGGGGCGTTGTGTAGAGGCCTGGGGGGTGATTAGTAATTTCATTTAGCTAGGAGACATCTTAGACAACGACTGCATGAGCACTCGACTCAGTAGACAAAATAAGTTTGGGAACCTAGAATCTATATCTATAACATAAAAAGAAATCAATTGCCGGTTGCAGTATGCGAGATCATCATCGAGAACGGCTCTACCGATTCGGCTGATTTTTTTGTTGTGTTTCGTAATTGTGAGGACAAGGTGTGTATGAAAGACAATTTTTGCAAAATCCACCGCAATATTCAAAACTTTGGGTGAATTTTTGTATGACAATCTCAACAGAAAAAAATAACGTTTAGTATCCTACCCGGGCGAAGCTGGGGTAGATCGCTAGTCTGTAATAAAAATTAAATACTGTTCGTTGGAAAGCACATCACAATGTTCGTAATAATTCGAATAAGGTTTTTAGGTAAAGAAAAATGGGAATAATTGCTCGGAAAATTGGGAAACTTGAGAGAACTGAAAGACTTTTATATGTGGGATTATTATATTTGTAGAAGACGTCTAGTCCGCTAGTTTTTTAATATGAAAAATATTGCTCTACATCTTCTACATCAATCTTTTGTCACGTGTGTCAATACAATACATTTTTTTACTCCTTGACGGTAAGTTGTACCATATTGAATTTTTTTTAAATTAATTCTTTTAAGTGCGCGTAATTTAGAGGAATACAATAACAATGATTCCAATGATACCAAGAAGATTTTGGAAGGAGGCAGACGTACTTACATCTTATATATATATGTATTTAAAGTTAAATGTAATGGGAAGACCAGCTCAAGCTAAGTTTTTGCTTAAAAAACATGTACGGTCGGGGAACGCCCGTCAAGAACGAAGTTTCCATTTCTCAAAACTTAATTGCAATAATGAGACGATAAAAGTCACGTATGATTAAAAACAAAAATAAAAAACAAATTCGTTATAACAAAACTTCCTCGTATAAAGTAATGAGGTTACACAGCCGGCCGCGCATGCTGCTCGTCTGCTCAAATCTTGATACTTGCACGCACACGTAGTCAATACTCATATACAATAAAAAGAGACAGAAAGATCACTGTGAATATATGTATAGAGCTAAATAACTTCGCGCGGTGCGCGTGTCCCACCCTGCGTTGCTCAATTAACCTGCATGTGTTAGTGAGACAGAGGGAAAGAGAGTTGTTGAAAGTCGAATGGAGTGGTCATAACGCTTTTTTGTTACGTGGCGATTACTACCAACTTACACCTCCCGTGAGTAGCGTCAAGGAACTTCGTTCCAAAAAACCTATCCGTCGGCTGCATCGTAACTCGTGAACAAATTGAAACGCTACTTGTCTCACTACTTACCGACTTACTAACTCTTAACGTATAAATAGGGAGCGAACAGTTATTATCTGATCGCCAATATGAGCTTCTATAATCTTTGTTCCTTAGCCGGCTTCAAGGAAGATAAGTAGCTGACACATTCTACGTTGTCAAGGTTCCCTTAAAGGGAAAAACTCATATTAATGCATGTTAAGATCACTCACGCGTCTGTCCCTTCGTAAAATTTTCACAGGCATTTGGCCAGAGAGTTACGGAAACTAAATTACGATTACGGAAACGAAATTACGGAACGAAATTCGCATATTATGTTGCACTTATTACGTTTCTTAAAATATTCATAGGAGATTTTAAAGAGCTAAAATTGTAAACTGAAACTTAACTTGAACATTCTTTGAACATGGAAACTACTGAACTTAGAATTAAAAAAAAAAAAATGTGACGCGAGTGTTAAAATTTACCATTTTATAAATATCTTATGGAACCCTTTGTTCGCTCATCAAACTCGCACTTGACTGGTTTTTGTTTTTCTGTGGAATAATATTTAATATAGCGCGAAATTCTCCCAGAAGATTCCTTCACACGATTCAAAATGCTTTATTCATTCATATACAGCTATTATTAAGCGGTTTTTACGCATATACATACTAATACACATAATAAATAATGTTGAGCGAGATATTATGTATTAGGAAAGCGAAATATGGCGTTCTATTTCCCGTAACTACCCTTAAGGGAAACATGTAATATTCAAGGCTAAAACGTATTTCTAAGCGGTGCGGCATCTCGCGTAATTTTTCGTTATTTGGATATGTTTTGTGTTGTTTTCTCTGCAACCTTTCCTGTAAAAGAATAGAATTGTTTTGTGAATGAAAAATTAGAAGTGAAAATTAATGTAGGTATTATTGCTCACTTTTCGATGTGGATACGTCTTGAAAAGGTTGTCATAAAAATAATAAATAATCCTTTAAAGACAGTAATTCTGGGTAAGTTATTAAAGTGTTGGTCTCATCTATTTTTTTTAAGACAGAGTTTAAGACATTGTATAGATTCAGGTGTTACTTTGCGGAAATCTATCTCATGTGATAAATTCCTAAAATCTCTAGCTATTTTCCGCTCAAACTCTAAAAACCACCAATCGACACGTGTTTCGCCTCTCAACGAAGCATCCTCAGGATATACCAGAGATAGGATTCGGTCACCTAATCCACCTACCCACCCACCTAATGGTGGTTGGCATCGATGCTGGTTAGGTGACCGAATCCTATCTTTGGTATATCCTGAAGATGCTTCGTTGAGAGACGAAACACGTGTCGATTGGAGGTTTTTAGAGATTGAGCGGAAAATAGCTAGAGATTTTAGGAATTTATCACAAGAGTTTAAGACGATTAACTGGACACTATTTATCATTTACTCGTATTACCTACTGTCCACTGTAATAACATACAGTACTGTAATAACATACACTGTAATAACATACATATTGCGTTGTGTTTCGTTCGGTAAGTGAGAGTGTCGGTGGCCCATCTCCCCACTTCCCCTCCTTTCCCTTCTTTCCCTAAAAGCGGGCAACGCACCCGTGATTCCCTGGACGTTGCGGGTCTTCATGGGCGGCGGTGATCACTTTCCATCCGGTGATTCACATGCTCGTTTGGCCCTCTTTCATAAAGAAAAAATGTTTTTTTTTTCGTAATTGTGTTTTACCTAATCAGGGAAAACACAATTACGGATTTAACAAAAAGCATGATAAAATAATTTTAAATAAAAATAATACTTAAATTCCTATTCACATTGTACCCATTTTTCTTCTACTCCCGTAAAGAATTCTATAACTTGCAGTTATTTCATATTGTTTAAAAGTTTATCTACATTCTACACCAATGCCATAAATCCTTTGCAATGAGTTCAGAAACCCAGCACATAACCTGCAATATGTCAGCCAGTGTCATATTAACTACGTATTTTATCTTATGAGTACCAGTGATACAATGTTATATCAAATCTTGTATATACATATATATATCTTCTGTACGTATGTTTGTCACTGGGAAAATTGACAAAAAAATTTAGCTATTTAGGAGGAACTAAACAGTTGAATTTTTTTGTGTGTATTTTAGTGGGTCCCCGTAAGTGTGGGTGGGATGGTTTATATTTACGATTGGACCGGGTATAGGTGGCGTGGCGATCAGGTTTTAGTAATTTTTTTCATTCCAACGTTCGGGTAGGACAACATCTGACGGGTCTGCTAGTTTCATTATTAAACATTAAACTCAAAACAATTTCATAATGATTTTTTTAATATCGTTTTGGTTTGTGGCTACAATTAATACAAAAAAAAAAACATTAAAAAAATTCGCACGTGCGCTGTTTCAATAATATAGTTGTACTATTTAAAATGTGAATAATTATCACTATGATTCTCTTTTTGGCGGGAACGGGAGAAGTGAGGTTGTCATTTTATTTAGATTTTCTATTTTTTACATTTTTAGGAGTTTTAAAGTACAACAGTGATAGTATATTGTGTTTTAAATTTCCGTGTAAGTGGAAGGAATGGAGTAGATCTAAATAAACATGTGTAGCTGAAGTTCTCGCGCTCTTTCAAGAAGTCCTTTGAAACTTCAGTAAAGCTTACTATCACTTTACTGGAGGGGTTTTACTATAGAAAAAAACGAATTTACTTGTGATTCTACTTATTGATACGTGACATTGGCAAATGCGCTGGTCTACGCGCCATGCTATGAAGAAAGAAATAAGAAGAACATTGTTTCTTGAAAAAAGGGCGGGAAACTTCGTTTTTCTTACCTTCGACTCATATTACTTGGTCAATGGCTAAATGCAATCTGCGAAGCCAAAACAAAGAGAAAAAAAAAATTGTCACCATAAACAATTTTATTTTTCTGTTTTCTTTCATGTATACTTTATGTCATGTATGTAGATAAAGTTTTGAGAGTGGCAGAGCCATGCTGCTTTGCAGCACGAATAGGGCTAGCTTACCCGGTGAAATACCACCCTCTCACAGAATATCAGCGTTAAATAGCAGCATCTATTGCTTTTGTGTTTCGTTCGGTGAGTGGGAGTACCAGTGGCCTCCCTCCCCTTCCTTTCCCTTCTTTCCCTATGTCTTTAAAGACCGGTAACAGACCAGTGATTCTCCGGATGTTGTGGATGTCCATGGGCGGCGGTTGGCCACTCTCCATCAGGTAACCCGCTCTCTCGTTTGTTCCCTCTTTCATAAAAAAAAGAAGTTGTGTATGCAATTGCATATAATTAGGTATTAAAACACTCGTGTGATACTGTTAAAGAACTTCATTTCTTTTCGCACGTTTTAATACTCCTCACTGTATGAAGGTTGCATAAATATTACAACTCAATTATCATACGCAGCTAAAACCGTAACTACCTTCTACTGCTTCGTCGTAGTGGAGAAGAAAGAAATTGACATTAGTACAACTTAAAATGAATTACTGTGGTTAAAGTTCAGCTGTGAGTGCGATAATGAAGACAATTACACACGACATGGCATAAAGAGGGACCGACGCATGTGACATCTGAATTTTGGGGTAAGTTACATTGTCTCTGGTTAAACGCAATTTATGTGTACGTTAAACGATTAATTAACTCCCGACAGAAAAGATGGGCGCTATAAGTTTGACACCATCATTTGTCTGTTTGTTTTTCTGTGGTACATGGTAGGATTTTTTTGTTTCAAAGCTGCTGTTTTAGAGAATTTTATTTGTATAGTGACAGTCCATAGAAAATTGTAAATAAACAGGTTATCGTGTTAATATTTAAGGTATTTTTTTTTCTCGAGGTGTTGAGTGGATTGCATAGATCAAGGTGACGGGCAGAGTTGGTCGTAATGTCGAGACAAAAGGATATTAATCGAACTTACGATCTACAAATTGATATAGATGTGCCCTACTGCTGAGCATAGTATGTTAGGCAAGAAGACTAGTCATGTTATAGATTGGAGTTGACAATTTATTGCACCAAGTAAGGCATTGCATACCTACTAGTGGCTGGAACATGGTGTGAAGTAAATTAGTCTTTTCAAGATGTGCAAAAACAACGAGTTCTCGTTTCGACGTTCGGAAAATTGTGAATAAACTTATTCACAATGCATAAACTTAGTCACCGGAATGCATAATGACTTCAATATAAAAGTATAAAAACTGAAAAATGGCATCAAAAAATTATATAAACCGAAGAATATGGTTTTCATATTCCGAATAATCTCAAAAAATGTGAGAGATATCGAAGAAGGTATACAGATTCTAGAAGAGCATTGTAGAAATTTTTCTAAAAAGATTTAGATCTATTTAGAAATACAAAGAGGTGCCACTGAAGTAACAAAAAGTGTCAAGATTGCATAATGACGTAAAAAAATATCGTAGTAATTAAAATAAGACTGCTTTGGTATTCTGGATATTCTCAAGAACTGTAGGAAACATCGGAAAATCAAAACAGGTTTCTAAAAGAGAAGAATAATAATATACGTATTACATTAGTTATTACATGAACTGATAGTCCCCATAAATCTTAACTTTTATTTAATTGTCCGAAAGTCCTTTCTATCTCAAGTGAAGATGTGTACCTAAATTGAAAACTAGAAAACCATTTTCCAATGTTTTTGCTCGAAAACATCTCTGCTGTATGCGAAGACGATTATAAACCACTAGTAATTTCTACGTGCACTTTTGAAAAATAATTGTCAATGGCATTAGCAACCTCAATTTTATTTGTAACAATTTTATTATCAATTTGTATCGTAATATCTTTGTTTTTTTTTATTTTGTTTACTACCGACTTCTTTGTAATGGCGTATCATGTAGCCTTTACTGCGATATCTGATTTTCTAATTTTATTCGCAACTTTGGCGTATATTGATACCCTCTTAAATATTTTCGAGTAAGTGCGGACTTAGTTATGAAAACTTTCATCTACCGTGAAAGATTTCTCTTCATGTAAGCATAAAACCTGTCCCTACTTTTTCTCATGCCCTTCGTCGCTCAATCCGCGAAATGTAACTTGTTATTAATAACTACTTTCTTGTTCTTTGGACAGTTCTTATTAAATATTTCGGATAAGTTTTTGACTAATTATTCATACATGATATTTGAATTATCAACCAAAAAAGCAGTGTTTGCTAATTTAGCTACATCATGTGTAAAGTTGAAAATGAACATTGAATAAGACGCTCAAAGTGGTCAACATAGCGATCACGCGCCTCGCCGTGTTGATCGTTTTAATAATATCGATACGAAATAACGGACTATTTAACAAATAACTAATCGTTGTGAACTGAAGCACGTCTCAAGTTTTAATTTCATCGGAATATACCTAATAAAAATGTCTTCATATCTGTATGCATAAATATGGATGCTTATATATATTTAATCACTAAATTCCAACACCGTTTCACCGATCACCATGAAAATTGGCAAGTATATGTATCATTTCATAGACAAGATTCTATGCTATTCTCTTTGTTGTAAGTCGCCATCACGCGGACGAAGTCGCGGGCAAAAGTTAGTTTACATATATTTATTGTAAGCAATATATGAATGCAATTCTTCGATAGTGATCTGAGAAAGAAAAGCATAAAACGTGCCAACAGCATATTTTCCCCATGAAGGTCCTAAAAATTGGCCAAGGGGCTTATTATTCAAAACTTGAATAGGCGGTGACCTGCAACCCATCACTGTCTAATTCAGTTCTACCGACTGTAAGTTTAATGCTCCGTTTACACTCCAAATATAGTATAGTGAGGATATGTATTGTTAGTTCCACATTAATTTTAATCACATAAATTACCCACATGTGATATTTTGTAACATTTTAGTAACAAGAAAGAGGGTAGAATGGATTTCCTGCGTGTAGTGGGGCTGCATAAAAGCCTGATTTTGGTTTTGTAAGAGTTCAGTTGTTGAGAAGTCGTCGAATAGTCAAGTACATAATAGTTGTAATGAAGAATTGATAGCGTGTTCATAGTGATCAGTGCGCTTCTGTTACATTTCATATTTTACATATCAGAAGTGGGATTTACCATGTGCCTAACGAGTGGTTATTTTGCAACGAAGGTTTATCAGTGTAAGAAAAAAACAGGTGGTATTTAACATTACTGGAATTATTAATATTGTTCAACATTCAAATACATTTATTTAACATTACATGTTTTTAAATTTCATAGACATTATTAGTTCGTCAGTAACAAAAGTCCTAACACATAGAGTATGAATTTTTTGTCTTAAACCATAATATCCTAAATTGTAATTTCAATGTAATGTCAATGCAATGTGAAGATAAAGTAGCTAGATAATAAATATGAATGTCCAATATTATTCTATTATTTGATTAAATTCTGATTGTATGATGAGATTGTTCTGCTTGTTGTGCCACTGCAGTGTTTTAGTTGTGACCTTGGTTTGTGCCAATGGCCATACATGAACATTACTATGCGAGTGTATTCTGTCTACAAATAAAAGGGTATGTCCCGCAAATAAAAGGATGTGTCCCGCAAATAAAAAGGTGTGTCCCGCAAATAAAAAGATGTGTCCCGCAAATAAAAGGGTGTGTCACTCAAATGAAAGGGAATGTCTTGCAACGAAAATAAGTGTGTTACAGCGACAATAAAAGTGTTTCTATTTCAGTTGAAGTAAAAGGTGAGTTTCACAGCTACATCGACCTAAATTAATTGTTTGAAAGTGATAGGTACTGGTCTGGATGTCTCGTCAGTTCTTCTCAGATTAACTTTTCAAAGTATTGGTGAATTGGGTGACGTTCAGAATATTTTGTAACTGGGTTTCTCGAATAAATTTGACCGTGAAAATAAAACTATTTGTCAAAAAAGGAAAGGTTCCATTATTTAAATCTGAGGATATGCTGATCACAAAGCAAATTTTTAATTAGTGGGTAAAAAAAAATTTTTTTTTTTGACCAATCTAAATTTTATGCATCTGTAAGTACAGAAGTTTATTTTTTTTAATCGTTACTTGCCAACCATTGTATTACGAGGAGGTAATCAGTGATCAGGAAGGCCGATGCTAAAAGGGTTAATTGTTTTAACGTGAATTTTCATATTTTTATACATTGTGTGCTGACATTCAAATTCTCAATAGTTTTCATCCTAACAGTTGTTTAGGACGATTGTTGCATATCCGGTATTGACGAAACAGTCTATGATAAACATATTGTTACCTTTATTAATATTAATCGTTTAATATTTTAATTCGAATCTTATAAATCTCTTGGGCATAGAAATTATAACATTGTACGAGGTTGTACGCAAGAAAAGCTATTACGAGGACGTAATTTGTATTGTCAGGAAAGGCCGAGTGTTAGAGTCAAGTACATAATAGTTGTGATGAAGAATTGATAGCGTGTTCATAGTGATCAGTGCTTCTGTTACATTTCATATTTAACAGTATAGTCTTAATAATGGTTTGCATCGTGTCATAAGTGTTACATTTATTGATTAAATTTAATGCAGGTTTTTTTTCCATGATGATAGATTAGACTTTTGTTATCTATGTACCTTGTAACTGGCTTTATTTGAATAAATTGATTTGACTTCGAGAGTTTTACTTAGAAGTTTAAATTAGAATTTTAATGAAAATAGAAAAGAAAAATAAATTGAGTCCAAGAACGTTAAAACTCCAGTAAATTGCATTTGTAACTGTAGTTAGGTAGTGTAGTTTGCCTCTCCGTAATAATTTATCTTAAACTCTAGAACGCGTAACTTAACGCGTTCCGAAAGGAATGTCGACCATCCATTATATTGTTTAGAATTAAGTAGAACATGTTAAATTAATTAGAAGGTTGCTGACCTGTTGCCCTATAATATGTTTTTCCTATACGTTTATAATATTATAAAGAGAAACAATTTGATTGTTTGTTTGTAATGGATAAACTAAAAAACTACTCAACCGATTTCAAAAATTCTTTCACCTATAAAAAGATACATTATCAGCAAGTATCTTGGGTTGTATTTATTTAAAAGAAAAATATCTACCCGTGCGAAGCTGGTGCAGCTCAAATGGCTAGAGGGTTAACTGACGAAATATTAAAAGCACTCTGATGCATAGGCGAAAGTGTGAGGAGAATAATGAGATTTGAGGAGCCGAAAGAAGTATATTATATAAGGGCCCGTTAGATACAAAACGTGATGATATGTATGCATTAAGCATACTTTTATAATACTCATAACTTCGTGCCATTTTTTATTCAGTGGGGATAGAGCATCGAATTGCACCAAATGACACTTTAATATGTTAGCATCACTGACGAATAAACAAAAAGAGAACACTGGCGCCCTCTAGCAGAGCGCTACTGTGTTCGTTAAGTCATCGAGAAGAACGACTGAAGGCTTGTTCCCCACTACCGCTGCGAGATGATATAAGTCAAAACTAGAGCACCCCACATTTTTTTTGCTTTTCCCTTCACGACTGCAGCACGAAGTGTTTGAATAAAAATTATTAAATTATTAATTGATAAATAATAAATGTAAAGTTTGGGGTGTTCCGTTGCTATAAGTATCTAACTTATTATCTAATTCTATCGTAGATAACTGTACTGGGACCTAATTCACTATGACCATTTAACGATTCCTTGCTTCGAAACCACGTCAATTCCATACTTATCTATGATATCTGCAAAAAGCGTATTCCGTATGACACATTTAACGAAATCGCGCGGAATGAACGCGACGTTAGCGTGATTTGAACTGTCAAAAATTCCACGTTAGACAATCGCGTGGAATCACTGTGATCATAAATTAGTATGATTATGTCTGTTGCACAGATTTATAAATGGAAGCAGATCAAACATAATTCACTCACACATAGATATCGTGTAAGTAATAACACTGTGACTTTCATTGTAGTTTAAAATTGTATATCTTTATCCTTTTCTTTCATTTGTTGCAACACAATGGCACACATAGACAATTCCGGAACCGTGGCAGCCACCATCTTCCGCTTAAGTCAAAATAAGCGGAGTATGGCGTCTGTTTACTTGTGTAGTACGTCACATACTACACAATTTCTTGGTGTATAGACATTATTTTGGTTATTTAAAGTGCAAAATATGATACAAAAGTGTTGTACTCCTAATAGTTGCAACGCCTCATACAGAAAAGCCCCTAAAATAACGTTCCATCGGTAAGTAAATCTGATGTTGCAAATTATTTGATTACTGCATTCAGTTAGCTGATTTTTTTGTATTTTTTGGCTCCAACACTTAAATATTTTGCAAACTATTAAAATTAAAGTTTCCTTATATTGTTTAAGGTTTTTTTTATAGGTTTTTTTATATTTTTGTACCAAGTACCTAACCAATTTTAAAGAGGGCCGAATTCAGAGAAAACTGAGTCTCGTAATAAAATTAAATATTAACGGACAGGTACCTAAGGCTAAGCAACTATCTATTTTTTGCAACTATCTTTTGATTTTGATGTATACCTTGTTAATTGCGGGTTTCTAAAGGATGAAAATCTTCAAATTTTTTGGTTAAAGAACTACATAAAAGAAATTCATAAGGAAGGCTACATAGAACAAACTGGTAAACCAATTCTGGTAGTGTTTTGTACTCAAAACATTTTGAACCCCATTTATTATGTAAAAGAAATACCCGTAAAACCCTGTTGTTGTTTCACCATGAAATTTAGCATACCTATTAAAAACGAACATGCTATCGCCAAATTAATCCCTAGTCGCTATGCTGGGCTGAACCTGCACCAGTGTTGTTTAGAAAAAAGCCAGCGCTGGAATCCATACCTCATAATTACAAAATTATTTTTAATTTAACATAACATAACATAACATAACTTCACGCTGTATCCCCAACGGGGTAGTCAGAGAGGACGGAGCGCCAGGAGTCGCGGTCCTTACACACCTCTTTCGCTTCCTCAAATCTCATCATTCTCCTCACACATTTTCGCCTAGGTATGCGAGTGCTTTTGACATTTCCGTCTGCTAACACTCTGGCTATTTGATCTTCATAAGTCAGCCTTGGTCTTCCTTGGCTTCTTTTACCACTCACTTTCGCTCTGTATATTTTCTTCATCAGTCTTTCATCACTCATTCTTTCCATGTGCCCGAACCATCTAAGCATTCCTTTCTTCATTTTTACAATAACACTATTGTGCAACCCTGTCATACTGCGTATCTCATCATTGCTTATCCTGTCCGCAATTTTTAATTTATTTATAAAATAATGCAACTTTCTTGCTTCAGGTAAAGTCAAAGTCAAAGTCAAATCAATTTATTCAAGTAAACCCAAATGCAAGGTATTTTTGAACGTCAAATCAACTTTAGTTCGGTTCGAAAAGAAAACCTGAATACTGAGAAGAACCGACAAGAAACTCAGTCAGGTATCATTTTTTCAACATCATTCTACAACAGTTATTTAAAAATACAATATTTATAAAGCCAGTAAATGCATATGCAGAGACGATCACTTCCAGTCTATTGTTGTGTCTTCAATGAAATCGCTAATTTTGTAGTATGCTTTTCCAATCAGTGTGCGTTTAATGACAAGTTTAAATCTCTTTTCCGTTAGTTGAGTAATTTGTTGAGGAATTTTATTATAAAAACGAACACAGTTACCCAAAAATGAACCACTTGACTTTTGTAATTTAAATTTAGGAATAACTAGCTGATAACGACCACGAGTTTCCATACCATTAACAACGCCTTTCTTTTGAAATAGATCTAAATTTTTCCAAGTGTACATTATGTTTTCATAGATGTATAACGAGGGTAAGGTGAGTACATCAATGTCTTTAAAATGATCTCTCAGCGACTCTCGTGCGTTCATACTGTAGATGGTACGTATTGCCCTCTTTTGTAAAATAAAGATAGATTTCATATGCGCCGCTGATCCCCACAGTAGCAGACCATAAGACATAAGGCTATGGAAATATGCGAAATACACCAGCCTAGCCGTAGCTACATCTGTCAACTGTTTAATGCGCCTAATAGCATATATTGCCGAACTGAGCGTATTAGATAAAGTCCCGATATGGTCCGCCCACTGTAACTTATTGTCTACTGTTAAACCAAGAAAAGTAGCTGATTTCATTAATTCTAATTGTTTCCCATCCAGTTCCAGTCCATTATGGATTTTGGGTGCATTGGATAGGGAAAACTTAACACAATTGGTTTTTTGTGCATTCAGTAGTAAATTATTGGCAGCGAACCATCTCGAGACATCCGCCAAGGTCCTATTCTGTCCGCTAATATCTATGTCGTTTCTGTTACTACTTTAAATAATAATGATGTGTCATCAGCAAATAATATTATTTCACAAAGGTCTTTAAGCAGAAATGGAAGATCATTAATGTAAACCAAAAATAGGAACGGTCCCAAAATTGATCCTTGGGGAACGCCCATCTTTAATTTAGAACCATCAGATGTAACCCCATTTACACTCACTTTTTGTTCTCGGTCAGCCAGATATGAAATCACGAGATCGAGAGCTTTATCACGTATTCCATAGTATTTCAGCTTGTAAATTAAAGTTTTGTGACAAACACAATCAAAAGCCTTGGAAAGATCACAAAACACGCCAATGGCATCTCGTGACCCCTCCCAAGCCTCTAGTATATTTTTGACCAAGCTTGCTCCCGCATGTGTTGTTGACCGCCCTCTCGTGAAACCGTACTGTTGACCATGAAAATTCCTGCAAATGTTAAAATGTGCCAACATTTGGTTGAGCATTATTTTTTCGAATATTTTACTCAACGCTGGCAATATCGACACTGGGCGGTAGTTTGTAGGATCTGACTTACAACCCGATTTAAATATTGGTATAATTTTACTATGTTTCATCAAATCGGGAAACACACCTTGATCGACACATTTATTAAATATATTTATGTACTAAAATCGGTGTTACTATTGGCATTATATTAGCCAGTACATGAACTGATAATCCCCACAAATCTTCACTTTTCTTTTTTTTTAATTCTTTGAAAGTTTTCTCTATCTCAAACGAAAACGTGTGCCTGAACTGAAAACTAGGAAACCACTTTCCTATATTTTGGCTTAATAGTGCCCGTGCTGTATGTGCAGAGGATGCTAGACCACTAGTAATGTGTACAGGTGCATTTGAAAAAAATTTAGCAAAACCATTAGCAACCTGTTTTTTATTAGTAGCGATTTTATTATTAATGTATATTGAGAGGTCTTCGTTTTTTTTATTTTGTTTCCCTACTTCTGTGTTAATAGTGTTCCATATCGCTTTTACTGTGTTATCTGCCTTACTAATTTTATTGGCGATATGAATTGATTTCGCGTGCTTGGATACCTTTTCAAATATTTTTGAGTAATTGCTGACATAGCTATGAAAGTTTTCATCCGATGTATATGATTTTTCGTCATACAACTCATAAAGTCTGTCCCTACTTTTTCTAATGCCTTTTGTCGCCCAATCAGAGAAATGTAACTTGTTGTCAGTAATTATTTTTTTCTTCTTCGGGCAGTTTTTATTAAATATGTCGGTTAAATTTTTCAAAAAACTCTTATACATGACATTTGGATCGTCAACAGAGTGAACGATGTTTGTTAAATTTGTTACTTCGTTGGTAAAACGTTTTAACTGTTTCCCGCCTAATGGTCTAAACTCAATTATTCTTTCTAATTTACTTTTCATGCAATCTATTTTAATTAATTGAGCTTTATGATCTGATCGAATACCACTAATAATTTTGTGCTCTCTAATCCTGCTCTTATTCATAAAAACATTATCAATACACGTTGCCGAATGGTATGTAACCCTGCTCGGTTCATCAAAAATGTGCACAAGATCAAATGAAAGAAAGAGTGAAATTAGCATCTCCCTTTCCTTAGAGCTATTTCTTATGTCCACATTGAAGTCACCACATGCTATGATTGATTTGTTACATTTGCTAAGCATGTTAAGACTCTCCTCTACAGAAATTAAAAATCGAGAATAATCAGACGAGGGAGGTCTGTAAACACATAAGAATATGTAATCATCCGTCACGCACACGACATTTCACATACACGTTCAACTGAGCGAGCAACTATGTCTTAGCGATTTTTTATTTTGAGAGAATTTTTAACCAAAATCATACTACCGCCGCCATCTGTCGACGCTCGATTGAACACACTGGCCACCTTAAAATTTTTTACATTAAAAGACATCTTATCAGCCCTCAACCACGTCTCGGTGAGGCACAAGATGTCTATATTATAATTGTCTACTAATAATTCGGTATCTAATATTTTGCCACCGAAACTATTGATATTTTGGTGTGCTAACATAATAAAATTACAATGTAGTTTCTCTGTTGTCTTATTACTTAATTTAAAAAAATATGATCCGCATTACTATTAGTATTACTACTAAAACTTGCGTCGTCTCTAATTATGTCATTAGTTATAGTACCTATAACTGAGTTAATACATTTAGCTACTAACGTAGCGAGTTTACTTTTTGTTTTTTTAGACAAGTACAAAGTACTTCTTGTCAGTCAAAATTTGAGTGAAATATTACTAATATACCTATTGGTGTCCAAAAAAATGAAATTGCTATGACAAAGTGTCACCCTACTCATTACATTATTTAAATTTTTCATATGATTATTGCTATTCTTTGGCAATCATGACGAATAAGGGAACGCACATAATATATTTTTGTTCACGTTTGCTAATTTAGCTAAAGAATCTATATTATCAGTTAATTTCTGTTCTGATATGTTTATAGAATTTCCTAATATAAGTACTATGGTAGTGTTCACATTAAACTTTTTGTTTACAATTAATTTAAATATCTGTGAGATGGGTGCATCTGGATAACAGTAATTAGTGATGCACTGACTGACATTATTATTAATTAGACTGCCCAACCCTAATCCCAGTCTATCAGCAAAAATTGCAACACTACTTTTTACATTACTACAGTCAGTCAGTTTTTTATTATGTGGGTCGGAGTCACCATACCTCTTAGTTATAATCTGTGAGTACGACATATCTGAGCTGAGTGATGATTTAGGTGTATTTAAATTTCTATATAATAACATTTCCCTTTCCAATCTTTCAGATAAAAGTCTAAGATCATTATATTCTTTTTGAGCTAATTTGTACTTATTGTTGATATCGGATATGTTTTCTTTTAATATATCTATGAACCCATGCAGCTCTTTGGTCTCCACATCATACCTTTCCCTACTCTGTGTGTGCAGTTTTCCAGCTGGTCTAACAGATCCCTGCGATCTTTCCTCAACTTGATATTATTATGAAAGAATTTATGTTATTTTATTACTTTTTCGGTTTTTTTTAATAAATTGCTTAATTTTGATATATTTTCGTAACTTATTTTTACTTTTAACATTGAAATGATTGCAAATATGTCTACAATGAACACCTGGATCTGTTAGTCCATCCGGTCTGAATGGAGAAAACTCAGCTGTGTCAGCAGCAACCAACTTTCGAACAGACTCTGTGTGTGTGAAAGCTCTTGTTCTCTCTTGTCATCTTGTAACTGCTGAACGAGTCTATGGGACTCATTCCACTCTACTTCTAATTCAGCAACTCTTCCCAGGGTCCGCTCGTAGGTGTTACTACATTGATTAAAATTGTTCACCATCTCTTGGAGTTGATTTCGTTGTTCAACTATTTACACAAGCTGTTCATGTAACTCCACTAGTTGACCTTTTAGAGCTGAATTCTGGTCGACAACATGCTTAGCCTCTTCTTCATATTCCTCACGCTCCCTCAGCAATTGTTCGTTGACATCACGGGTCTCTTTTAGTTGCATGAGTGCAGAGTTTAATTTGTTTTCTAAGTCACGAGAAGCAGTCTTACGTGTCATCATTCCAGTTGTAGTGGCCATTATTATACTCTGAAATTATTTAATATTATTATAACAAATTTGGTGCTCAAGGATATTGTACTCACTTTTGTTTACAATTGTTAACGGTTACTAAATCAATTTTTTTTTTTGTAGGTCGGTTAATAATAATTGTTTATCATTTACATATATTTAAATTTAGAAACAAATTTTGGAATGTAATTTACAAGTTATTATGAGTTTAGCTTCAATGTGTTATCATACGTAAAAGTTTTATTTTAAAATTATTATTAGGTCAGTGAACTTTAAAATGTGTTTTATTTAATATAAGTATATAATATAACTTTGTTCAGTAGAAGTTTGTTGAGTAATGGGTGGAGTACAGCGGTAAACAATGTCTGCGGCAATATGTTGGTTATACTTCAGTTTTGCTTCCACATATAGTCAAGCAAAAAGAGATCGCAACCTGCCAAATGTGTGATATTGGACGTGCCTCACAAGTGAGAACTGGGAAGTGGTGTTTGTTCGAAAGTAATTTTATGTATAATAGTATAGTGATTACATATATGTATTAAATTACAAATAATCAAGGTATTAATTAACATAAAACAATACTCCCCGGGTTTACGTCGAATTCAAAACAATTCAAACACTATATCCGTTGACAGGTGCCGATTCCACTTGAAGTAAAATTGCAGATTTTATTCGCCACCAAATTAATCACCAACACTTTTTCTTCGTATTTGTGATTATTTACATCAATTTATAGTACTTTAGGATTAATTTAATAGAAATTAACTAATTTTTAAATAAATTTTATAAGCAGCTGATTTTGACAGCTCGCCGGTGCGTTCCGAAGGTGAACGCGAAGAAGATGGACTTTATATGCATAAATTGTGTGTTCACATGTAAAAATGGTGAAAACAAATATCGATATCTCGAGGCGAATAATGACAAATAATACCTACGATTACTTGCAATGGTAATCCTTAGCATATCTGACATTCTGCGCTAGTTACTTCTGGCACACATTGAAAAACAGTGAAATGATGTGTTTGATGCACATCTATAATGAGTTCTTAGATAATGTAGTAAGAAAACAATCCGATTAATAAATAAAAGACTGAAAACATTCTTTGTTTTATTGTGTAAGCTATTTTAGTTTTTATTCTCGATGTGATCGATCACCCATCGACTATCTCCCGATTTCTTTTAATTTTTGAGTTTTGTGCGTAGTTTAGAGAAAATAATAATCAAAGGACAAAGCATAGCAATGAAGAGTTATTTAATAAGTTTATAAAACATTCACTGACGCTTATCTCCTTAGAAAAATAGTCAACGATAACACTCGTCTGAAATGAAACTTGTTCTATTTTCTCATAATCAAGTTTCTAACACTTACTGTGAAGCAATGGTAAGTAGGCTTTACTGGAATTACAAAGGACTGTTAAACGAAATTCCTCCAACTCCTCTCACTCGCACACAACTTTAACGTACAATATACTATAATTTTTGCACTTAAAACTCCCAAAAGCGCAAAAAATAGCAAATCTGAATTTTGAATAAAATTCCACGCTTCTTTTGTTCACACCAAAAAGTCTAAATTCAAAACTTTTACTTCCCTGATTATCAACTTTCCCGACTTTTAAAAATATATCGTTTATGCCATTAAACTTCATGTACCCACATAAACCGAACCGCAAGCAAGGTCATCACAATGTACATGCAGCCCAAGACCAGCAGCGCACAGCCGTCAGGCTTCATCTATCGAACGAACAATCATAATATTGTATCGCGGAGCCATTGGGAGCACTCCAAATTACATCCTTCATGTGACAAAAACAATCTACAAAAAGAAGAAATATAATAAAGTAATAATCTCTAATACTAGTATATCAATTAATTTTATCCTTATTTACATTAACAAAAAGTATATACATACGTTAATATTTACAAACTTAAAACTATACATTATCTTTATTTTATCCTTATTTTATCACAAGAAAAATATAATTTGGAGTGTCCCAAATAGTCCCGCTCTAAGATAATATAGATACCCACTCCTTAATGCGGCCCTGAGTTCTGTATGTGTGTGAGTAATATTTGTTAGTGTTAAATTTGCCACGCATTTTGAACCGATAGGTATAGTCTGCTTCCATTTAAAAGTCTGTGGTCTGTTGTGACTAACTTGATTTGCAGAAAAATTGATGTGTTTATACTTGCTGCACAACGGCATACCTACATCTTTCGTACAGTTTGCGAACAAATGTAAATATAAACAAAATATAGATAATCGACTAGATTATGTTGAAAACCCACTAATACAATTACTATTATGGTTGGTAGTTGCAAATTAATATACTTACGATTAAATTTTCTATAAAAACTAGTTTACTATTCACGTTTTTTGTTACAATTCTTTCAGTCATTGATAAAGAATTATTCGGTTATAAAATAATATTCACAACATCACTTTGGTAAAATCACAAACTAAGGAGAAGATACTAGGTAAAGTTAATGTTCAAAAGCATGTCATTTATGATTAGGTACTTCTGTCATGCTGTCGGTAAATTGTTTATCAAATATGTTACATTTATAGCCATTCCTATGGTTTTAATCTTTAAAATAATAAATAGTACGTAAGGTTACAGCTATTAGTAACATTGTTCATTTAAAAAAATAAAATTTCAATTAAAAATATTTAAGATCAAATACTACAAAAGTTATGTTCAGAACGTACTAGTGAATTTATCTAGAATGTACTAGATAATTTATGAGACAAATTGTCTATAGTACATTATAAATAATTCACTAGTACGTTCTGAACATAACTTTTGTAGTATTTGATCTTAAATAGTTTTTATTGAAATTTTTTTTTTACAAGAAAAATGTTCAAAAGCACATTTATCTACAATGATGTTATGTTACAAAAGAGGTTTTTCTACCAAACTTTACCTAGTATCTTCTCCTTAGTTTGTGATTTTACCAAAGTGATATTGTGAATATTATTTTGTAACCGAATAATTCTTGATCAATGACTGAAAGAATTGTTACAAAAAACGTGAATAGTAAACAGTTTTTATTGGAAATTTAATCGCAAGTTTATAAATTTGCAACTACCTACCATAATAGATTTTAATTCTATTAGCGGATTTTCAACATAATCTAGTCGATTATCTACAGTTTGTTAATATTTACATTTGTTCGCAGACTGTACGAAAGATGTAGGTATGCCGTTGTGCGGCAAGTAAAAACAAATCAATTTTTCTGCAAATCAAGTTAGTCACAACAGACATAATCTTACTAATTTGTGATCACAGTGATTCCACGCGATTGTCTAACGTGGAACTTTTGACAGTTCAAATCACGCTAGCGTCGCGTTTATTCCGCGCGATTTCGTTAAATGTGTCATACGGAATACGCTTTTTGCAGATATCGTAGATAAGTATAGAATTGACGTGGTTTCAAAGCAAGGAATCGCTAAATGGTCATAGTGAATTAGGCCCCAGATCTAACAATAAGTATCTATTACTTAGGTTTATCAATAGCAAATAGATATAACCAGATTGTGATAGATATAGGTATAGCTAGTCTATTCCGACTACTTCTGTCTAATAACACATTGCAGCGGTTATTTTCCTCTACATTCATTCACACTGCACACTACCACTTAGCGGCTAGACAACTACTAAACTGCTACAAAGACTGACGTATTTATGTCAGACTACGTATACAGCCTCATTAATACGTATGTAATCTATTGTACCCGCTTTTGTTATTAAAATGTTACAATAATTGTCACGAGCGATACCGATGTAATTAACATTGTTGAGAAGCTACCATAATGATCTCTATACCTTGGCCAACGTTTACGAATCGCGCGAGAAGATAGTTTGATGGGATATTCCATATTATTCTTTCTCTTTCTTTTTTTTCATTTTAAATATCTCACAGGATACAAAACATTATATTTAATATTTAATTTCATAAGCCAATTTAAGAGATATCTTCAATAGCATTTATATACTACATAATAATAGATATATTTAACTAGTAATGCGGCAAAAAAAGATATATATACTACATAATAATAGATATATTTAACTAGTATTGCCGCAAAAAAAGATATATATACTACATAATAAAAGATATATTTAACTAGTATTGCCGCAAAAAAAGATATTTTATTTGTGTTTTAAACTAAAAAGTCATAGAGAGTGAGCAATTACGTTTTCTCTCGCGTTTCACGAACTGTCTAGACTCTCCATGAAGATTTTATGAGGCTTCGTGAAGCTAAATAAAGCTTGCGATAAAATCACTCGAATTTCATCAAGTAATTTCAGAATTAAAAATGAAGCGTGAAATGCCGTGATGTGAATAGCATCTGTCTCTAAGACCACCTACTCGCAGACTGACAGACACCCATTCATCTTTATCCACATTAACAAAATTACCATTACGGTGACGTTAGCACTTTTTACCATTCAGCAAAGTTCATTTCAGCGCATCTATATTTCAATAAATATTTGTTAAAGACGAGACGTTAACATGACATTAAATAATTTATAGCGAGCACAGACCTTAATCCATAGGCTTAAGACTGATATTTGTACGACTTATATGAAAAATGGATTAAATAGGCAGTGCCGTCGTTTTTGTCACAGCCTGTATAAAGGCTTGTGAATGCGTAGTTTGTAACAGGAATTTTTTGGTGTTTTAATAATTAATTATGTAGGACTAAAAATATTCTTGCGTTTTTTTTCGAAGAATATAGATTTGAACCCTAGAATGCTGGAGTAACAATTGCTTTTTTAACACATTTTAGTGTAATTTTAAGATTAATTTTCTGTTGATCAAACAGTCTTTTCAGATAAAATATGATTTAGTTGTTATTTTTTGTTTTATTTATTTTAGTGGGTATTTAAAAAAATCAGAGTATCACCTTTTATAAATACTGATATTGTAATATTATTGTGTTAATTTCAAATGTGTTTATTATTTCATAAAATGGAACTGATAATTTAATTGATGATAATTAGTTTTGTAGTGATGTAATTAAAGGCAATTAACAATAAAATGCAATTTATCGCTATAAAAAAATTTAACACCTTGTTCACGACTAGCATCTAAAAGGGATGCTAGGGGTGCTCCCCTAGCATCCCTTTTAGACGCTAGTCTAGAAAAAAATAAAATAAAATAAAAGAATATCTAAGTAAAATTAAACAAAAAAAAAAAAAATTACAAACAGTGAGAGATATTATCGAAAGGATCGCACTAATACGGTTCCTCCGCATTCTACGTTATAATTGTTTTTTATAAAATCGAAAACAACGTTACAAAATAGTAAATTTGGTCTGTGAAGCGCTTCGTCTCCTGGACGCCCACTAAATTGAGGAAATGTATCAAAATAGGTATATACAGTATATAACGGAGTAAAAAAATTAAACATTTTCGCTACAACTCGCAATATTTAAAATTAATGGTTTTGTCTATAAATTTGCTACCTTTGATGTAAATTGTATCTTGTTTAAAATTAATGGTCTTTGCAATAAAAATATTGTAAATTTCAAAATTAACAGTTTTCACAATAAAATTTTGGTTACAACTTCAATCACTGAAACTTTAATGTGGTGTAATGGTAATAAAAAAAGCTTGGGAGGAAATCGTGATTACAAATACAGACCAAGGTTTAGATTATTTCACATTGGGTAAAAATTTGCTTTTTTTTTGTAACTTTGTACCAACACGACGATATATTTATAACACAAGGCATTTGCTATAAGTATTCAAGATATTAATTTTGTAATTTCTACATGAACATCATTTTGGTTAGGTTAGGTCTTTTTACCACAACACGCGAGCCAAGCGAGCGAAGTGAACTGCCGCGACAGCGGCTGGCGAAGCGCCTGATCGGAATCCGCTTTGTACATGGAGTGAGTGCAGTAAGATGCGTCTAATTTACTGATGTGGCACAAGGAGTTTTGCTTAGTTCATGAAAATGTTATTTTTCATCGCACAATCTGTTATTTTAAATGATAGCTTATTTCTTTTTATTGGCTATACTTATTTTATAGCGTCTTAAATTTTTTAAAGCTGATATATTTTTAATGAAGAAGTAACATTTAATTGTATAACGTTATATTTTTATATAGGAACTAGCTGTAACCCGCGGCATTATCCGCGTGAATTTGCGATGAACATGTCGCTGTAGTAAATCCTATTATAGGGATTGTATACACTACATAGTCTGCATAGTCACATTGTTGTCAAGGACACAGATGTAGAGCTGAGAGCGACCAGTCATCATCGAGCATGTACCATATGTGGAAAAGCTCCGTTTGTATTTGATATTGCAATTTCTGTTGTTAGTTGTTAAAAGAATACGGATGTCAAGCGAAAAATTTCCAGGACACTTTATGGCTTTTTGTTAAAAACTCATTCATTTTACTTACACAAATATTTACAATTGTTTCCACTAAATACCTGTACTTATGTACCTGTTTCTAAGATCAAAATAGTATTAAAAAAGCTATATTTATCGTCGTCGGTATGGTGACATATAAAGAAAAATGTAATATTGCTTTTCTGGTTTTGTTCCCTTTTCGTGACGTACCTAAAAATGGTATTTACTCGTATTCAATCCCTATCTACTGCAACTAACATTTAAACCGATCGTCTAACTGACAATCTTGGTTAGAATACATGATGCTCATAAAATACACGAAAGCTGGAGTGTTTATCTCATTTGTTGAAACGAAAACGTTGTGAACTGTTAGTAAACTGCACTTTGTATATCTATATTATAGCCGTAAATGTTTAAGAGTGATATTATTCGTCTAGGTACATATTATATCGCAAATAGACCATCATGAACATTTTGATGGCACAGAAGCTCAAATGAACAAACAAAAACTTAAAAAATATTTATTTTGATGTTGAAAAATGTCCCAAAGGCTTAAACCGTCAAACCTTTTTTAAACGCTTCTGCATGTATAGGTTCTCTGATACAGTTTTTGAAACATAGAGCTGTGTAATGTACAAAGTAATAAGGTGTTACAACCTTCGCGCTATCAGCAATGGCTATCACAACTAATACTCGTAATTGGTAAATATTTTATAACAGTCAATTTTTTATATTCGAATTTCACGATGACGCCCACTCTACTCGTATAAAGAGATAAAACAAGAATGTATCATAAGCGCAATCTTTTTTTCGTTTGTACACTGTCACCCTATTATGTAACTGAACTTCACCCCTTTTTCGAGGAAAAGACTGTCTTTTACTACACTTTTTTTGGATACAGTGTCCTATTAATAGATATTTTATACATTTGAATTTTAATCGCTCTACATCCACGTGATAAATATAGCGTAATGATATACACAATAATAAGTAACTTTACCACAATAATAAGTAACATACCTAATCTTACAAGAGGCGAACTACTCCATAAAATACAACGTTAAGACAAAGTTAATGTGCAAACGACAGAAAACTCTTTGTAACAATTATTACGTAGGTAATTGGAAATTTAATAATGGCAAACGATCCGTCGGAGAAATGCTATCGCACCCGTCGCCGTAGTCCAACACACTCTCAGCGCCGGCCCCGACGTTCCGTTACCGCGTCATCGGAAGTCGCGCTTTGCCATAGTATAGTCAAATGAGTGCCTTTTATTATTTCCACCGACATATATATATTTATAGATTTACCATAAGTTCTAGAGATTTTCAATTCACCCAGGAACCCTATAGACTTACTGAATATAAACTAATCTTGCATTGAAAATTGCGCCAAAATCGGTTTAACTATTTCAAAGATTAGCCTGGACAAACAAACAGACAGACAGTCAAAATTTAAAAAAATGCGTGTTTGGGTCTTGATTACCTGCAGAAAATCATATAAGTTTATCCACATTTTCACCAATTTTGAAGACAGTTTAAATGTATCCCATTAAAATATTGTTGGTGTTGACGCCAAATAGTGAATCTTATTTTATCCCACCCGCAACTATTTTTGTTATGACAAATGTCATTTTGTCCGCTGCATCATTCCTGCTAACTTTTATAAGTAGTCTACGATTGACCTCTGATGCCGCCTTGTGTGGCGATCGTGGTACCGTTCGACGCGTTCGCACTCTTTACCACCCTTCACCATACCCATATCGTTTGGGTTCCCCGCCGCTTCGCTCCGTTTATGTAATACGCTCCATACCATATAAAAATACAGTCCATTTCATAACGAAGACCGCCCGACAACAGTCCACTTACAACGAAGACCACCGGACAGGAAAGGCCGAGAAGCGCTGCCAGGTCCAGGACCACGACAGGACGCGTTACCCACACCTCCGAACACCTGAGGTAACGCTCGTAGCTGTTTGGTGCAGCACTTTTCGAAGGTACGCTTTTCTTGTCATAAAGCAGGCATAACCAGCTCCTTACCCAAGCACGTCAGTGTTACTGGCTGTATCGTTCAGCCGCCGCTGGCGCGCGCAGATGGGATAGGAATGAGCCTCATGATAAATATAATATTGACCTATGTAACGAATATTTAACTGACTTTTGCGAGCAATTTTTGTCTACACTTCCGGAACAGTAGTGAGAATAAATAAGGTCGTCCATATCTCAATCAATCACATTTGAACCATGGGTTACCGCTTATCAGATACCCTGTATATTAGGTTTCTCTGTACATAAAGGTATCGCAGACTGCGCTGAAACGTTTGTAAATAATGGCAGGCAGTCCAGAGGTAGTAGATAACAAATGAAATTTGTGTTGTTGTATGGCTATAGGCACTTTGGCACGTTTATTATTCAGAAAACGGGATTATGATAAGTTCAGTGTTTAGGCTGAGTACACACTGCGATTGTGTTCGAACGATTTATTATGTTGAATCGAAATTTTGAAGACATGAGTGAGAAATTACATCACCCTTTTTATATAGAGGCCTCAATAATATAGAAACAGTTACAGTGAGAATAAGCATTAAAGTCCATATTTAGTAACCGTTAAAATACGAAGATTGTAATTAATAACAAAGTAAATTAGAGTAGTGATTGAAAGAAGAATGTGAAATGAAAGTATTGAATATGAATGTCATAACTATAAAGTTCCAGGGTGTGAAAGAGAAGATATACAGACAAAGTGTGAATTTAGGGAATAAGGCTTCATTTTTTGTAATAAATATAGCTATTTCGTATATATATAATGATGTAAAGGTCATAATTTTTAACTTTTCAAAATGAAATCCACAACTTTCGTACCGTTTTAGGCTGCAATTGATTCGTATGCATCGTTTTTGGGCCATAAATACGCGACGTGTATTTGCAGCGTTACCTCAGAAAATTAAACCGTATCTGATTCTTGAGCTATACATTCATGATATGCAGTTAATAATGTTTGTTTGTTGACTTTTTTTGAGAGCCTGTATAAAGTATACGCATATTAAGTAACTTTATTGGCAGTAGCTTCGATGTGAGTTTGCCATTTCATGTCAGCGTCAATGTACAATCCAAGGAATTTAGTTATTTTTGTATCTTGTAAGATTTTTGAATTTATATTAATAATTTCCAACGTTTCGTTCTTATTTTTATTAAAATTCATAATCAAAGTTATTAATAATATCTAGATTCAATTTAAGGTTATTATATTTAAGCCATGTCATTACGGATGTCAAACTATTTTGTATGTCAGATCTATTATTTCAGAGTATTGTACACTCATCAGCAAATAATATCATTTTGTTTGTTAATAATTTCACTATATCATTTATATATACAATAAAAAGGAGAGGGGCTAATGTGCTACCTTGAGGGACACAATGTGTGACAGCTATTGCATCTGATGAATAATTTACTTCAACTTTGGTTTTAAGGCATATTCTACTTATTGTTGTTATTTGTGTCCTATCACTTAAATGTGATTTGAATAATTTTAGTGCATTACTTACTCCGTAAGACTCTAGTTTTTATAAGAGTATATTATGCTCTACAAAATCCTACGCTTTCGACATATCCATAAACATTGCATATATAGGTTGTTTGTTGTCTATTCTAGAGCTTACTACACTGACAGAGTTATATATAGCCATATCAATTGATTTACTCTTTCGAAATCCATACTGTTCTTTCAAAAGTAAAGTATTAAATTCCAGGTAATTATAGAGATTGTTAACTATAACTTTTACAAATATCTTGGAAATAACACTGGTCAGTGCTAGTGGTCTGTAATTATCTACATTGCCTTTATCGTCTTTTTTATACATTGGCCTAATTAATAATTATAGTACTTTTGAGTTTATTAGGGAATGTTCCTTGTTCCATGCATAAGTTAACTATATAACTCAACACTTGACATATTAAAAACCGTACGTATTTTAACACTTTTGTGTTTATTTGATCATAACCTGTGCTTGTGGTATTCTTTAGATTATTTATAATTTCACTTATTTCTTTCGTATTTGTAGGGTTAATGAATAACGATTTCAACGTGGTATTATTACAAGTACGTTTATATCTTGCACCATTAATAATGGTGCTGGATGTGGGTCTGGCTAGTTCTGCCTAATGGGAATTAAATATTTGTTATTTTTTGCTATTTTTTGAGGATCTGTAAATGTTTTACCATTCAAAGTAACATGACTGCGTAATATTTTCTCTGAGGACCTTTGGCTTGTTATCATTTATGACTTCTCAGGTAGCCTTCGACTTATTTTTGGATTTTGAATGTAATAACTATTTGTCGAATCCACTCGCATACCTAGGCAAATGTGTGTAAGGAGATTGATGAGCTTTGAGGAGGCGAAAGAAGTATGCCAGGACCACGATGCTTGGCGCTCCGTCCTCTCTAACTACCCCGTTAGGGATACAGCGTGAGGATATGTATGTACATGAAAATAAATTATGTATTATATAGTATAATTAGTATTATGTATATAAATCTCTCATGATATTAACGCCTTTCTGTACATGTGTTACATTCGTGCTTGACGGGTATTTTGATATAAACAATGCATAATTTATTATGTTCTAATGTTAATTTTATGCCAAACATATTGTAGATATGTACGATATTACATGTAATCTTTAAGGTCACAAAACCGCACTATGTACACACGACTCTATATTAACAACAAAATCGCTAGTAAATTTAAAGTTTCGCTATAAGTTGTAAAATTTTATGGTGTATAAATGGTCCGGGGTCAAATTTAGTTCAGCAGTTTGTTGGATAAGTTTTAGGGTACAAAAGGATGATGATAATTCATGAATAATAGGCTTTAAGGCCTTCCCTCTTTACTTCATCCGTTTGTTGCTCTCGGGTTTTGCTTTAGAATTTTATATGACAATGTACAAATGAATAAGAGAATTAATATTTTAAATTACAACGTACATTTAGAATTAATAATTTCATTTTAACTAGATTTACGTTAAGGTAACTATATGATTCACAAATTAATAATTTCCACAAAACGATTACTGCTTTCAAATATTCAATACTAAAAACTTTAAACCATTGTAAAATTAATAGTTTAACCACCACATTAATTTTAAATCGTTGGGATTTTAATATTGATCAAAATCGATATCATTTTTTAAATTTTTATTGTTTTAAAAATGTTGTGTATGAGAGGGTAATTTTAAAATTATTGTCATTTTTGATGTCATGACAGAACTTTCAAGTTTTGGTCTGTAACGGATTTATTGTTATTTCTATTTATAATTAAAAGCAAGTGTTCTTTTCATTAAATCTCAATCATAGTCAAACCTGTTTTCTTATTCCTGTGTGAAGAACCATCAACAACGAATACATTACACATACATACATATCTTCACGCTGTATCCCCAACGGGGTAGTCAAAGAGGAGGGAGTGCCAAGCGTCGCGGTCTTTACATATTTCTTTCGGTTCCTCAAATCTCATCATTCTTCTCATATATTTTCGCCTAGGTATGCGAGTGCTTTTGACATTTCCGTCGGCTAACACTCTGGCTATTTGATCTTCATAAGTCAGCCTTGGTCTTCTTTGGCTTCTTTTAATACTCACTTTCGCTCTGTAGATTTTCTTCTCCACTAATTATAAATAGTTTTCTCAAATCATTTACTGCTACTAACTATAAATATTTAAACTTTAAAATGTACAATTTCAACACATTTTTTCACATAAATCATATTTCTGGTGACAACGACGACCCCGATAGTGCAGTTGGTTAAGTGTTGCATCCCAGAGCCGGAGGTTCCGGGTTCGACTCAATTTAGAAACGAACATTTCTACATTGTCTTGGGTCCAGGTGTACTAGGAGAAGCGAAAATAAAAGCAAACAGACGGACAAACAAACAGATCTAACGTTTCGTTTTTTTAATCTTAGCAGGATAGACCCATGGGCTTATTAGGTGTAAAAATGCGAAAACACAGACGGGCCGACTAATTTTGTATACTTCATGTTTCAAATATGCAAGGCCTAGTCTATATTTTTATTGTGTGTGGTGAGAATATTAATTAAAGTGCAGAGAATTTGAAAAAAGTGAAATACAGCGTAGGCGGTACAAAGCTATTGTTTACCGCATACACTGTCGCGAGGGAAAATGATATTTTTACGTGTAAACTTTATGTTGTGGTTCAAGTTGTAAACTGAAACGAGAGCGTGAAGGGTTATTAGCTTATGTCTTTATCACTTTTGTAAGCTAAGATAAAATGAAATAGTAAGTTAGATATTTATAGCAATGGAACACCCCAAACTTTACTTAGATTATCGATTAATATTAATATGAAATATCATTTCATAATCAATTAATTTGTATTCCAACACTTCGTGCTGCAGTCGTGAAGGTAAAAAGCAATAAAGAGACGTGGAGCGCTCGAGTTTTGACTTATGTAATCTCGAGTGGTAGTGGGGAACAAGCCGTCTGTCGTTCTTTTCTATAACGTCACGAACACCGTCGTGCTCTGCTAGAGGGCGCCAGTGTTCCCCTTTATGCCTATTAGTCAGTGTTGCTGACACTTTATACATAGCTATAATATCCTGTTAGAGATACAGCGTGAAGAAACATATATATTCAGTCAAGAAAGTATCGGGAATGGATGATTTGTTTATGGTTCCAAACTCAATTTTTTGTTTTTTTTTGTTGATGTTAGATTGGCACAACTGTTTTCCATTTTGGCGCGGAGCTTGAGTTGCATCTGTTATTTAGATTAAATACAGTGCTGTTGTTAGTTATATCATTCTAGTGTATATTGCGAATTTCATAATGGACAAAAACATCGAACACGGAGTTTGTCTTAAATTTTGCATCGCCAATGGAATTTCGTGTTCGGAGTCACTGAAAATGTTACAGAAGGCTTACGGTGAATCGACTTTGTCAAAAACACGTGCTTATGAGTGGTACAAAGCGTTCAAAAGCGGTCTAGATGTGATGGAAGATTTGCCTCGCTCTGGTAGGCCATCAACGTCTGCAACTGAAGTTAACATAGCAAAAGTGAAGGAAATAGTGACTAAAAATCCTCAATCAAGTTTGAGAAAGATAGCCGCCGAACTTTCTGTGTCTCACGAGTCGATCCGTACCATTTTAAATAATCACTTGGGTATGAAACATGTTGCCGCTCGTCTAGTCCCAAAAGACCTGAATTTTCTTCAAAAACACAATCGCATAAGAGTCGCATGCTAGAACGAGTCAATTCCGACCCAACATTCATGAAACGCATTGTTACTGGTGACGAGACGTGGGTTTACGAGTTTGACATGCAAACTAGTCAACAAGCTTCGGAGTGGCGCCTTCCAACAGAACCGAAATCGAAAAAACCACGCCAAAATCGATCAAAAGTCAGACATGTTGACTGTTTTCTTTAACTATCGCGGTGTTGTGCACTCGGAATTCTTGCCGGAAGGTCAAACGGTAAATAAAGAATATTATTTGGGCGTTATGCGGCGTTTAAGAGAGCAAATTCTACGAAAAAGGCCAGATTTGTGGAAAGAAAATTCTTGGATTTCGCACCACGATAATGCGCCTTCGCACAAGGCCATCATTGTGAACGAATTTTTGACCATAAACTCAACAAATACCATCGAACAACCACCTTATTCACAAGGTATGGCTCCAGCCGACTTCTTTCTTTTTCCTAAACTCAAATTATCACTTCGTGGCACCCGTTTTCATTCGATAGAAGACATAAAGGAGAATTCACGGCAAGAACTGAACTCAATTCCGGAAAAAGCGTTTAAAAAATATTTTGATGATTGGATTATTCGTTGGCGTAAGTGTGTGTCGTCGTTTCTGAAGGAGCATACTTTGAAGCTGATAAAATAAATTTGGATGAATAACTAACATTTTGTGTATTATTGATATTTTCCCGGTACTTTCTTGACAGAGTAGTTTGTATGTGTGTGTAACAGAAAAGTAAGGTGACTCGACGGCCTTTCTCGAATTAACTACTTACTACGCCTTCGGCTATCAAGAACCGGTAGAGCTCTAGCAATCACAATATTTTATTAATATGAATTATATTGATAATATAGTTATTTCCTTTACCAACATATAAATAAAAGAGACATGCCTGAAGAAACAAATTATCAACAATAGCATTCTTGATAAACTGTTGTATATAATTATTTGTTTGACGAATTATTTCTTTCGCTTATTTAAGCATATTATTACATGTCTTATATTTATTTTACATATTTGCTAAAAGAGCTCATTGATTATATTTAATATATTATCTAGTTGATAATAATAGTATCTAGTAACGTACATTATAATTGAATAATAATCTGCCTATAATCTATATTTATATATACAATTAAGATTGAAGTATCTGACTGCGATTTCGAATAAAAGGCTTTTTTTAAGCTTGCACGGTTATTTGCATACAACCAAAATCCAAACACGCTTTTATACAATTTTCGTGTCTGTCTGCATGTCTGTTTGACCGGGCTAATCTTCGAAACAGCTGAGCCGATTTTGACGGAAATTTTATTGGCAGGTAGACTTCTCACGGAGTAATTCAGGTTACTTTGAATAAAGGAAAAATACCAAATGACAATGCTCGAATTTGCTACCATTGATCCCAGAGTAACCACTCCATTTTATATATAAATCTATTAAAAAATATCTTATAATTTTTTACTGATCTGATAAATGCAGTGGAGAGGCGATCTCTCAGAAATATGTGCGGTGTCGCTCTTGCGGACAGGACAAACAATGAAGAGATACGCAGTATGACAGGGTTGCACGACAGTGTTATTGTAAAAATGAAGAAAGAAATGTTTAGGTGGTACGGCCACTTAGAAAGAACGAGTGATGAAAGACTGACGAAGAAAATCTACAGAGCGAAAGTGAGAGCTAAAAGAAGCCAAGGAAAACCAAGGCTGATTTATGAAAATCAAATAGCCCGAGTGTTAGCAGACGGAAATGTCAGAAGCACTCGCATACCTAGGCGAAAATGTGTGAGGAGAATGATGAAATTTGAGGAAGTGAAAGAAGTATGTAAGGACCGAGACTCTTGGCACTTGTCCTCTCTTACTACCCCGTTAGAGATACAGCGTGAACATATGTGTTTATGTATGTATGTATGTGTAAATTTTTTTACAATTTTCTGTGTGATTTCATCATCATCATTTCATCATCATCATCATCAATGTTCATCAAGCTAGCGCTAAGAGTGGTCAAAATAAAAAGTGTTTTTAGTAACTGGACATTCATTATGGCTGAATAAGACCGAACAATGACATTTTTTGAAGCATTTTTGTGCTTTATATTGTGATACACGTAGATTTGTGATAAAAAAAATGTAGTGTCACATTTTCTAAACTATTGTTGAAAAGCTTTAAAATTAAATTACTTCTTTCGTAAATTTAATTACTGACAGGATGATGCAAATCAATAAAGCTGGTCAAGTTTGACTAATGAATTATGACACTCCTAATGTCATTAACATTTTGGATTAATATGAGGTATATATGTGCATACATAAGTATTTACATCTACATATATCTACATACATACATTTGCTTGCAGAAGAACTTTTTCCTGGCGATTTCATGGGATAGCATATTTAATCGAAATATCGACCCCTGCTGTTTCTCCGGGTACTTTATTTGTTTATGTTTATGATTACATTTGGTTGTAATCAACTTGACTTCTGTAGATTGGAAAATATTGCGATGCACCTGCTATTTTTTAGTAGGCGCTTTCCATTTTTTTGGTAATATCTTTGCTAGGTTTGCTGGTTATTTCGCTTTTGTTACTATAGTGTTTCGAAGTGCTCTTAATAGCCCATACAATAAAATATATATTTAAACTGGGCATGCCAATTTATAGACGGGGAAAAGTTTCATAATTTTTGGTAATGAACACAATGCGGGACTGCAATATGGCAATGATTGACGTTGGCTGAAACATTCTAAGAATACATATGTATTTGTTGTGTATGGACAGGGAGATTGAGCGCGCGTTTGTGTGAGTGCAAAATTAGTGTGTTATATAAAGTTCTCCATCCCTTACAATTTTTGTTGCACCTATTGTATATCGGATTAATTGTAGGAAATTATAGTCACTTGTGATTTGTACCACACGCCAAGCGCTACGTTAATTTTATGGATCAAAAAGCGCGTCACTAGATGACATTTTCTTACTTGTTTTCTGTAATAAAGGCCGTTGAAAGCATAGTGATACAATGTTCAAATAGAAAACTTCGGTACACGAAATAAGGAATAAAATTTTTCTTGGTAAAACGTAATCACTAACACATACAATGTGTTATTTCCAAATATTTTAAATTCAAATGTAGAATATCGTAAAGACTAATTAATTTGGACTCAGTATTTAGTGTCTTTCATAGTAAAGATTAAAAGAATAATTTAATTTAGCTTCTGCAGCGATATCTAGCTTCGCTCGGCAACCGCTATAACGACATCTAGCTGCGCTTACCAACCACTCTCATAGCACGTCGCTTCATTTGTCAACCGCCATAGTGGCTCACTGCTCTTGCCCAACTTATACCGTTCTCAAATTGTAGTTAAAATTTTTAGGCCAGTGAATATGTATATGAAGTTTTAGGCAACAGTTATTAAACCACATTTCTGTGTAACGGAATGTCCAATTTACGGCCGTTCGAGAGACGACACGAACATTTTACTTGATGCTTGAATAAACATACAAAACATCAACGAAATTATAAAAAACGACAGAATTAGATTTAAAAAATTACATACATATCCTAACGTTAATTACAATCTTAAAACTACACATTATCTTAAATATTAGACTTCCTCAAAGTTGCCGCTTAGAAAGCTGTCATTGCATTAGATGCCCAGCAGACTGATAGCATTACCTCTTTGAGTAGCCAAATTATGGAAAAAATGTATTGATAAATGTAAAACCATTGTGAATAAAGTTAATAAAAGAATAGTAAGATGTGCAGTTTATATAGATCATATTATTAGTTGTTGGAAAGCAATGTAACAAAAAAAATAGTTAAATATATAACATGTGTACAAACAATTGTCAAAATAAAGAAGATGAAAGTCTAACAATTCTGAATAAAAATATATAAAAATATCAAGTATATGAATTTATAAATATCAAGTGTTCGTGCCAAATTTTAGCCCAACAGCTAAATCTAAATCGACCGATAGGTATCACAAATACAAAAACCTTTTTAAGACATATTCAAAAATGTAATTGATCTGAATATAATCTACAAATATCTAAAAAAAGATATGAACATAATATGAGGAGCAGTTTGAAGAAAAGTTAGATTTGCTTTAGATATATCGAACAGTTATTTTTCAAGGATGTTTTGCGACAATATCATGAGAAAATACCACTTTTACTTATTCGGTTTTTTCCCTCAATTATGTGACTTCTCGGTTTTATAGTAAAAACAAACTTAAAAGCAGTTATGTATAACAATGATAGTTAAACGGGTTAACGACAACCGAACGTATAAGCTGGCCGCCATTAAACACATCTGACTATGGTTAAATATTAATTAGGACACACACGTGTGCGGAACCACGCGTGATATGACTGAAGTCATTAATTGTAATATTGATTTCTATATTTGTTATATTGTTGACGACGGACTGAGCATTTGCTCTAAAAGCGTGTCCTTGAAGTGCCTTTTTTGTTAACCGACTTTCTAGATTGTTACTAATGTACGTGAATAGAGAAGGTCATAGTACGAACATGACATATTTTTATTTTTGTGATTAGTAGTCCCCAAAACAGTTAAGATTTACAAGTATTTTGCAAATAATTATGTCATGACAGAATGATTAGCTGATATGAATTACAATGACAGTGCGAGGTTGCCATACTGACTACAGCTAACTGTTCATACAGCTAAATGGTTACGCTGAATGAGATAAAAAGAGACAGAAAGTTCATTTAACACACGTTGGTAAAATCGGCAACATATTGTGGGTCCGTCCATTATATTTCTGGTCCAAGTATCTCTACTATCTAAAGTTATGGTATCGGATTCAAATCTCGATAACAAAGTCTCAGAAAATACAGAGTATCACATCGCTTGTCAATATTCGAAATAATAATTCTATGCAATAATAACAGCTTATGTAGATTAGCTCTAAAATAAGAAATTATGAAGAAAATTATGAAATAAATCCTCTATTATATTAAAAAAAATATATGAAGCCAGGCAAAATGCGATCCTCGTAAACGCTGTTTTTAATTTAAAACTTCATACGTGAAACTGTTGGCAACACCGCGCCGACATATGACGCTACGCTAGTGTTACCAACTTCGAGACAAAAAGTTCAAAAAAATATTGCCAAGTAAAACTCGTCCTGACGGTCAGTGTATAACAGTAAAAAATTAATGGCGGACCAGACAGTAGGTAGCAATGTTTTTAATAACACTTCTCGTATGTGTGTTGGTCTCTCACAATTAAATTAGTAGAAGTTACGACGAATTCTTGAGGAAAGTTGGTTTAAATGAAATAATGTTGAGTAGTTTTGAAATATGGCTTGTTTTCGGTTACACGCTCAGCGACCGCAGAAATAACTTTGTTTTTCACAGTATTGTTGAGAAACTCAAACACGAACATATCTGATTTTGCTGCCTTTTAAATGACTATTACGGATTTTGACTACAGAACATTTCACTGTGACCACCCGTCAAAAGAAACCTTCTTGACAAACTTTGTTTTATAACTGGTGTTTATTCATTCTATACTATATTCCACCGGTTAGTTAGGATTGTAAAATGTTGTTACTTTTATTTAACTGTAATGTCGAAATACTTTAAGTTTAAGCATTAAAGACGTCAGCATATACTTTTACATTTTAAAAGTAAAACCTGAATTTCGTGTGAATATACTTTAGCGAAAGTTTATACTAAAAGCTTATTTTATTTTTATCTAACAATAAGCGAATGCCAACCGAATTTAGTCATTGCTAAAAAAGTATACATAAAATCTATCTAGTATCAGCAAAAAAATTATTCCCTTTAAATCAATCTCTATGAGTAAGAGCTTATACTAACTAATAATTGCTAATGCTAATAGTACATATTTGAAGCAAGTGCTTTCCTTTTATGCATATCAGCCATTATATTTCTATTCAGAAAAATCTGGTGGAGTTCTTAGTGGATAAAACTCGAAATTTTTAAATAATACTGCTTTAGTATGTAGACAAACGCGGATCGCAACTTCATTTTTAACCGACTTCAAAAAAAGAAGGAGGTTCTCAATTCGTCTGTATGTTTTTTTTGTATGTTTGTTACCTCATAACTCCGTCATTTATGAACCGATTTCGAAAATTCTTTTTTCGTTTGGTAGGTAATACTTCAGAGGTGGTCCCATTTAAATTTAGAATTAGAATTAAGTTAATTGCAGACCTGCCCTAGATATTTATTTAGGTCAAGATCACTCAAAAGGGAGAAATAAGAAATTTTTATTAAAAAAAATTAAACCGCCTTCAAAAAAAAACACTGAAAAGTATAGAATAACTATCCTTTACTAATCAAAACTCAAGTATAATTAAAATAACTTTATAAATACGAAACTCATACCTATATAATTAAATTTGACAGTTATTGAAGTCGGTGCCAAATCAATGTGCAACAACAGAAAGCCTTCAGTTTGGTAGGTTTGGCACCGACTTCAGTAACTGTCAAATTTAATTATATAGGTATGAGTTTCGTATTTATAAAGTTATTTTAATTGTACTTGAGTTTTGATTAGTAAAGGATAGTTATTTTATACTTTTCAGTGTTTTTTTTTTGAAGGCGGTTTAATTTTTATACTATGGATGTCACGTCTGGGATTAATGATCTTTGCCAACAGCAGCGCTGAGCAGCACTCAGCTTATGCATGGCAGTAAAATTTAACCGTTCACAATAAAGTATAGAACCAAGTCCGGACACACATTGTGAGGTAATAATTTTCGCTTATAGACAGAATACGCACACTGTTTAAGTTATCCTTTAATAATAAAATTGATTTAATGTCCTCATAATTCCATAGACTTTCCGATTTCATCTGATATATCATTTTAAATACTAATATCAAAAATAAAACGACATAAGGCACATACGACACTACGTAACGTTCCATGGCAGTTTAAGATAAAGTAAAAGTTAATATTGAGTAAAATTAAAAGAAATGGGTTTAAAAACCGTTATTTGTTTTTTGTTTTTCAATTTAGCTATTTCAGTCTCTATGACGGATGGAAACCTATTCAGTTTAAAGATGACGGAATAAATTCAGCTGTGACCAACAGATGACAGATGGACAGATAATCAGACACATGCGATACCCCAAGGGTACCGATCTAGACATTTTCATTAAGGAACCATAGTGAGGTATCTTTTGATAGCTCTACAAAAATGATAATGATAAATGGCTTCGAAGTGGATTTTTTATTTAAATCAATGGTTGCGGTATGAACGCTTCTTAAGTCGTAAAAAGTGCTTGTTCCTTTCCTCTAACTTTTTGACAATGGGGTGTACAATTCTGAAAAAAAATTAGGTTAGGTAGTAGAACTTTCAACGAAAACTGATTTGAATAAGATGTGTTGCGTAGTTTTTGAAATTCCGGAGTATTTTCGTTCAGCGACAAAGAAATAACTTTGTTTTTAAGGGGCCTTGCACCAATGATGTTATATTTACAAAAGGGGTAGACGAGTTACATGCACTCAAAAAGTGGCACCCCAAAACTTTGCTAATTAGCCGGACTCGGTCAAAGAATGTGAAAAGTAATGTTACAGACCCAACAATGTCATGCAATGCCTATTGCGCATTCAAAATTCTAAAATCTTTTAATAATCCAAAAGTTTTGCATAATATACACGATCATGTGATGACGCAGCCAACCAGTTTTAATCATCGTTTATATTCAAATGTCAAATCCTTAAATCCAGTTTAAATAGTTGGGTGCAAGTCACCCTCAGTCATTGGAAAACGCTATGAAATACAAACTTATTTTGCAGCCGATTAAATGAATATTCTGCATCCCGACTACGGATTCTTTCACTGCGCGTGGTCCGACATGGACTTGGCCGGTTTTTTCAATTTTGTAATTGAAAAATGCAGAATTTCTACTAGTTCGGTAGGTTTGGCACCAACTTCAGTAACTGTTAAATCTAATTAGATGAATAATTGTATCATTTTAATAAACTTATTTTACTTAAGTTTCGATTTATGAAAATTAATTGTTTTTTACTTTTCAGTGTTTTTCATTTTGAAGTGTATTTAATTTTATTCTTAAAATTATGTACCTAAAACTAATATAGGTACCTATTATACAAACTGGACCACAACGAAGCGTGCTCAAGTACAGCTAGTCTTTTTTATCTTTATAATTCTTCTGTACATGTCGTTGTCACCGGCTGGACCGATATTGATGAAATTAAAAAAAATGCGAACTTGTCGCGGATAAAAGTTAATTATGAATAAAACGATAGTCTCAGTGCTTTTTAGATCGCAAGAAATTTAGTTAAACATCTTATAGCAAGTTAGTGAGTGCAAAGTCGCTCTGAACTTGTTTTTAATACCTTCAGTAGGATCTTTATTGTCAGAATCCAGATCTTCCTTACACAGCTAACAGTGTAATTATTAATTACAACTAACATTAACGAGCGTTAAGTTTCTTCATTAAATTGGCTTGTTATTCCCTTTGTTTGTTTGTGTATCGTTAATTGGACGGATATAATGTGCGACGAAGATATTGCTACTAAAGTATATATATGAAAATCGTTGCGAATATCAATTTTATTAGGGTTATGCAGACAAAATCACAAAAAAGTATACAGTTTCGTTATGTCTGTCTGTTTGTCCGTTTGTCTATATGTCCATCTCAATCTGCTTCCTGTGTGTAATCCTTGATTTACGAGTAAAATGTCAATTTATATCTACTAAGATTTGTTGTAGTGGAAATATTACTTAAATACTTTTCTCATTGTAAACTCTTGTATCTGTATATTATTTACTGACACAATAAAGTGTATTGTGTTAGTATTGTATCAAAAATCGTATTACATCCAAAAATACAACTTCATTGTCTCTGTACCACAACAGAGCTTTGAAGAATGTTACATTTCTGCTATATCAGCCTTTAGCTGCTTATAAATAAGGGTGAATATAGAGCGAAAGAGTCTAATAGTGGACAGGAGTCAAGTAAAACAAAGCTCGTGGAAGACTACCGCGTGTGCCGATCGTACATAATGGGAGACCATAATTTGCACTCACAAAACTGGACCAATTTTTGTGTGGAGCTGTCCATGTTCAAATTAGAGTATAGTTTGACTAATATAAGTTGATCGATTTTTGATAGTGATTTCGTTTTCATGAATTACAGAGAAAATGTCTAATACCTGGTCATGACGGTTATGGTCTTGTCTGTTTGTACACTTACTGAGCTGAAATTTGATAGAGACAAATTGAGACTATTATATTTAAAGTGCTGTATCTTTTATACCGGAGCAGGTAGCCGATGGCAATTTTCACAGATTATGTGTCACATGTCATTATGGCGGACAGTAAAAAAAAAATAATTGAGAGCGACTTCCAATAAATACCATATGAGTAACTTGTTTTTTTTAATGTTTTGTTGTTTTTGCTCTTTTGTATAAACGGCTATAATACAAGCATTAAATTTGTTGTGATTATTGTGCAAACTTTAAAACATATCTATCTATCTTCTATATATATAAAAGACAATGTATGTATGTATGTTCCTTATCGACTCCGAAACGGCTGGACCGATTTCGATGAAAATTTCAGGAAATCTTCAGATTGGCCTAGCGGGTGATCCTGTAAAGTTTGGTAGCGATCGGATCAGTAGATTTTTTTTAATTTTATTTTTTAAAACTGTTTAATTTATTTTAATTTCAACTAACGCCCAGTGAAACGGGCCGGGTTTGCTAGCTAACAAATAAAAACCGGACAAGTGATTCGGGTTAAGGGTGTTTTAGCGCGAGCCTGATTTGAAATTAGATTGTGAAAGTTACTGCTGTTATATATTTATTTTGTTCAAATAGTCTATTGCTGTCAAATAAGCAATAGATTATTTAGACAAAATAAATACCTAACATTAATATATTATGCAGTGATATGAGACCCTCGGTGCGCGAGTTCAACTCGAATTTGGCTAGTTTTTTCTTTAGTTCTCTTGAGCTGATCACAAAAATATAAATAGGTAGGTAACCCAAAACCAGAGAACAGAAACAAATAAATAACGGGTATTTTAGACTCGTTTTATAAAGACCAAGGGGGCTATTCACAAACGTCGGAAACATTCCGTGACGGAAAGACCGATCGTCGGAAAGCATAAATTCAATCCGATGGCTTGGATTTGTGAATACTACTATATATAATATGATATATATATAATATAAATATAATATGATTTCAGATTTGTGAATCGCGTATAGACAAAATCATCGAAAAGTTTCCTTTCGGATACGGAAAGTTGAGTTTCCGACTTTTGTGAATAACCCGCGAGGTCTACTTTGTTTGAAATTAGTATGGATAAGTCAATGCATGTCTGGAGACACGTTATTTTCCATTTTTTTGTTTTTGGGATGGAACGCGACAAGTACTGTGATATTAAATTGACCCCTTCAGTATTCGAATACGTACAATAACATAGTGTGGTCTACGTGAATATTTATGCAAGAGCGCCGGCAGCCGGGTCGACCACTGCGTGCCCTGAATGCATCCTCATTGCGTGTTCTGTAGGCGTGTGTAGTTTTGTTCTGAATCAGCACAGAGTATGTCGAATCCGTGAACTGTTCTAAATGAGTCATGTCACTGACACTCTGGAAATGAAAGTCTCCAGATTCCATTGACCAGTGGGTACTGCTAACACAATTGATCGAATATTCGGTTTGTCGGTTTGTCAACAACATTCAGAACATAAATAATGGAATTTTTTGGTGGAATGTGTGCCAGTAGCTGACGCAGCTGGTCTGGTCCTTGTCGCTTACTTTCACATATTTGAAAAGATAATGTAATTCAAACATACTAGCGACTGTAAAACACGTTTGTTTAACTCTAAAATGTTTATTGCATAACCTAGGATGATACTCATCAGCTTTTCTCATTTTTTTCTCATAACAAAATCAAAGTGGAATCCACAAACCCATTTTTTTGCAGTAAGAGTAAACGCGACGATCTATTTCTTTATGCAAAACATAAACGAATATTTGCATTTAATGTTTTAGGTTTTTGGCATCAAAAAGCGACGCTCATTAGTGGTAGTTTGCCTTCCCATTACGGGGTGACAGTTATACGCAGATGTACTTCAATCTTTGTTGTAATCATGTTGTGTATATGTACTCTATTTAATATAAATACTCATTCAAAGCATTTACACTTAAAGGTTACCCATCAAATATATATATATATTTGTTTATATTATATATAGTATAGTACGATGGGTAACCTTTAAGTGTAAATGCTTTGAATGAGTATTACATAAATTAAGGCATTGAATAAAGCTTTCTAGTAGACTTTGATGCAATGTTTCGAAAGACTAATTCAATTAAATGTTCCAAATGAAATAGTTCGTATCTTAAAGCGCAACACTGATGCAAAAGATTTGATTTTAATGAATATGCGTTTTGTATTTTATGGACGTGTAGCACTACCTTTTTAATCTATTACTATTCTTTCATAGATATAGTTATTTAAATTTGTTACATTAACTATATGAATACTGTTAGTAACTATCCCGATTACATTATGATTAGTGATTAGTAAGAGTGTATATATACATACATACATACCTACATATCCTCACGCTGTATCCCTAACGGGGTAGTCAGAGTGGACGGAGCGCCAAGCGTCGCGGTTCTTACATACTTTTTTCGCTTTCTCAAATCTCATCATTCTCCTCACACATTTCCGAGTACGAGTGTATACTTTTTATTAATTGTTGTTTGATTCATTTTTACGTTCTTTTTTGATAACGTTAGAGAAATTTAAACAAAGCTACCCAGTCCCATGAGACAAAGACTGACCAGCACCCTTTCAGTGCTATCATAGCGCATATCGCACGCGCTGTCGTACTAATCGGAGTCGCATGGATGTACGACTGTCACCTCCATTCCAGTTCGTCGCGGTCCTGAAGGCTCTATAGCCACCTCGTATGATAGGTGGGGTACTCTCTGGCTTGAACTAATAAGGCTGTTTGTACTGGTCTGAGGAAGAAAGAAAACTATAGAATATGTCAATCGCTTATCTTCTCGTGCTTGTAATGAAGCATCTTCAGGATGCTTCGTAAAGAGGCAAATAGGTCTCGATTAAAAAATTTAGAATATTGGGCGGACGATGACTAAAAATTGTAAGAATTTATTATGAGAAATGGAATTCTGCAAAGTAACACCTGAATTTATACAATACGTTTCATATATTCATAGTAAGAAAATTACATGTAGTTTTAAAGAGATAGTCTGGAGTATCTTACAGTAGAAATCTCAAAATAGCATGAAACATAGTAGCAATGTGCATTCAGTATTCATATGTAACTTTTAAACTGAGTGGATTTCAATGCGATTGTCACTAAAATTGAAAATATTTAACGAAGAAGGCTTTAAAGTTCATTTAGTCTGTTGAAGTAGAGAAATACTTAAATACGGAAATATCAAAAGTACTTGCATACCTCGGCGAAAATGTGTGAGGAGAATGATGAGATTTGACAATGCAAAAGAAGCATTTTTTTTATAAAAGAGAGGGTAAACGACCAAGCGAGTCGCTTGGTGGAAAGTGATAACCGCCGCCCATGGACACCCGCAACATCCGGGGAATCACGGATGCGTTGCCGGTCTTTAGGGAAAGAGGAAAAGGAAGGGGAGGGGGGAGATGGCCCACCGGCACTCTCACTAACGGAATGAAACACAACAGCAATAGATGCTGTTATTTCACGCCGAAATTCTGTGAGAGGGTGGTATTTCACCGGGCGAGCCGGCCCAATTCGTGCTGCAATACAGCATGGCTCTACCACATATGTATAAGTATGATAGAACCGCGACGCTTGGCGTTCCATCCTTTCTGGCTATCCTGTTAATATTCTGCTTGAATACATGTATTCATGTAAGTAGAGAAAAACAGATATTTCATAATTAAGTTCTCGTGTGAAGTCGATGAGGAGAATGATGAGATTTGAGGAGGCGAAAGAAGTATGTAAGGTCCTTACCGCTTGGCGCTCCGTCCTCCCTGACTATCCCTTTAGAGATACAGCGTGAAGAAATCTATGTATGTAGAGAAACATAGTTATTTGATAGTGAAGTTCTCGTGCGAAGCCGGGTCGAATCTCTGGTATAGTTAAGTCGTGTAATAACAGCTCTTCTGTTATTCACATGAGAATGACTGTGAAAGATTCATGCGTCGTAATAATTATAATTGTGTCAATAGTCGCATAATCCGCGCCATTAAATTCAAATGCAATTTGACTTGAGTACAGAGGGTTCCAAATGATTTTTATAACATATAAAGCTTCCAAAATTAATTCTACGACCTCGATGGCGCAATGGTTTAGATGTTCCACCCAAGCACGAAAGGTTCTGGGTTCGATTCCTGGTCGAGTCAATTTAGGAAACGAATTTTTCTGCATTGTCTCGGATCTGGGTGTACTGGGAACGCTCCTAGTAGTCGACGTCAGGTTCTCATAGCACAGGGAATGCTCTAGTTTGAGGTCAGATGATCGGTGTGTTTTGTCTGTCACATTTATTATATAAAAAAAAAATCTGGAGATCTATACTACCATCTAGGAGTTTCGTCATAACATATTTCCTTTTAAGTTTAGGTAATTATGGCTTCATATTCTGTAAAGCACGCATATGCAAGAGCTGACTCGTTCATTAAATCGGTGCTGGTTAGCTCACTGAGACGGATCTCTGGAAAATCGTGAGGATGCCTCGATAAAAGAAAAAACGCGTGTCGATTTTTGGAACTATGAGCGGAAAATAACAAAAAATTAGAAGAATTCAACACGCAAATGCAATATTGTCGACTTACACACATGAACTTTAGCATAATGAAGCGTGATTACGTGCATGTTTCTATCTATACTAATATTATAAAGAGAGATAGCGGATTTTGTATGTTTTTTTCTATGTGGAGGGTAATCTCCAGAACCACTATTTGAAAAATTCTTTCACTATTTGAAAGGTATATTATTCCAAATGGACATAGGCTATATATTATGTATTCAACCCGAGCAAAGTTAGGATGGGCCATTAGTAATGAAATAAAATCGATTTTATTCATTTGATTTCGTCTGTTAGTAATTCGTCGTCATTTAATAATTCCTGGCGTTAGGTATTCTCTTAAAATTGAAATTTGTAAAATCGTATTAATGGTTAAGTTATGATCTAGTTGTGTAATAATGGGTGATGTCTCATTATGAAAAACTTCAAGTTTTATACGTCAATGTTTCTAAGAAGACTGTGACAGACGGACAAACAGATGGATGCGTGAGTGATATAAGAACATTAAAAATTTCGAGATTTAATTTGTTGTTAGAAGAATAACGGGAGAGATTGAAAATTGCATTATTTTTATTTTATGACACAATGATGTTATACCTCTGTTATACATTACCAGTATAACAGTTCCTTAATTGCTTTTTTATTACGAAGCAAACCGGATGTAATCGTGTGGCCATTTATTATTTAAAAACTCCAAAACATATCCCTGAATTCTAATCCAAACTATTTGTTAGTAAATCTCTTGAAATGAGGATGCCGCGTGAGCAAGAAAGGAATACATCGGAGAACGTTTTCAATTCAATCTTTATTGGCGCGGTTTATACTATGACGAAATCAAAACACTGTTATGGGAAAGAGTTGATTTTTTATTTTCGTTGTGAGAGTGAACGCACGGAGTAAATATAATTTTTAGTAGCTGCTGCTTCCTTGAACTCTGGTTATGATTTACTTAACGAATCACGATCTGCATCTTGTGGCCACATGGTTGGAACGTGGGTTAAAACTCACTTTAAGTAAAATTTTTAATTCAATGATTACGACGACGACAGGGTCAACAAAAATTAAAACACAAAGTATTTTTTTCTAAATCGTAAACTGAATATATTTCTACTATTTTTTAATGTTTTATATTTTGAATTCCGTTGAAATAAAATTATATTATGAATGCACATTGGAGCCTAGATATAATATCGATCTCTCAGTTCGAAACAAACATAATTCAAAATTTCTGCGAATTCGTTATGAGAAGTTACGACACTCAACTCACAAAAAAAATACATTGATTTTTCGAAAATACATGCGTTGTAGTTAATACATACATACATATCTTTACGATGTATCCCTAATGGGGTGTAATGTAACGGTGCTAATTTTTAACTCTAAATTCTAAAATTTTGAATTAGATTCGTACTAAAGGTCCTATATGTACGTATGAACTTTATCTTGCTTTTAGCCTTCGATTGCGGAATGAATTAAATAAAGTATAGTTCATCTTGTTTGCACGTTTTTATTAATGAAACGTGCGTTATGTATGGTGTTTTTTCATTCGTTCTTTTTCCAATTAAAAGGAAATAAGTTAATACTCATTTCAGAGTAACAATAACCATAGTAGTCTTAGTAGTAGCTTTCTAAATCAGTTTTTGTTACAGGCCGGTGCATGCGAATGATTGAATCTGAAAAATAGATATTATTATTACCGGCGATTTTGATGTTGCCACCTCATAAAAAGGTTTTTTTTCTTTCTTCATGGCATGGCACCAGTTTAGCGCATTTGCCAATGTCACGTATTGTATTAATGAGTAGAATCGTTATCGTAAAATTACTCCAGTAAAGTGATAGTAGACTTTACCGAAGTTTTATAGGACTTCTTGGAAGAGCGCGAGAACTTCAGCTACACATGTTTATTTAGACCTACTCTATTCTTTTCACTTATACAGAACTGTGAAACACAATATACTATCACTTTTGTACTTTAAAACTTCCAAAAATCTAAAAACTAGAAAATCTAAATAAAATGACAACCTCACTTCTCCCGTTCCCGCCAAAAAGTCCTACAAAAAGGTTAAAAGATTATGTAATGATATTACATATATGACATACTTATTACATATTATAAAATGAATTCGCGGTAGGTGGTCCTCTGACAGCATGTACTTTGCGTATACAATCACGAAAGATACGAAGATACGACCTTTCTTTCTAACGGCCTATAATGCCGTAAGTAGGTACATATAGATTGATCAACTACTTTCTGCATTGGTTAGTTAATTTGTTAAAATATTTATTTATTGTCTTAATTACTGAAAAGGATATACCACATCTCAAGAAATCCGTGCTAAGAAACGACTTTTATGTACAGAAATTATTATAAAATTGAAGAAACCTCAAAAAACAGTAAAATTTGTCCCTAGGACTACAAAGAGTGCTTTGTCTCCCGGACAACCACTAAAATAGCGAAAAATATAAAAATATTGTTGTAAAGTAATTTAATTCGTTCGATTAGATATTAGCTAAGTTTAGTTAATTAGATAAGTATAATATTTATGTATGAAATAAATATTGTCCGAATAATTTTTATAAGAATATCAGTGAGACGAAAAATAGACAATCGAACCACATAACAAAAATAAAAGTTATGACCCTTTAACTCATATTTAAGAAAAAATTGCAAGCAATATTTAATAATTATTGTTTCCTGATTCCATTTCCGAAGATAGAAGCCTATTACTTTCCCATACTTGTAGAAATTACATTTTTATCTTATTTATACACACACTATATATATACGTATGTATCTTCACGCTGTATCCCAACAGAGTAGTCAGAGTGGACGGAGCGCCAAGTTTTGCGGTCCTTACATACTTCCTTCGCCTTTTCGAATTTCATCATTCTCCTCGCGCTTTTTCGCCTAGATATGTGGGTGCTTTTGAAATTTCCGGCAGGTAACACTCTTATTTTCTTTAGTTACAAATTCATAACTTTTATTTTTGTTTATTTAATCTGCAAAATATTGCTCTATTTCACATTTTCCCCTGCGTGTTACACATTTTTGAAATGACCTTCTCAAGCTCTAAAATTTGATACCCATTAAGATGAGATCCGATCAAATTTTTTTTAGTTTTCTTGACTTCATACTGCGGACGTCATCTAGAATTTTTCAAATTACTACAATCTGTACATAATTAACGCGAATCCAATTACTCCTGGTAATATCTCTGTAAGGGAACGAATGAACATAATTATTTATAATATTATCCGTTCATAACATGTATTTCCTAATACGCAGTTAAAATCATAATTCAGTCCACTGACTTGGTCTTATCAGCTAAAAATATTACAGCTAAAAGTTTGTCACTATTTTAGGCCTGTTTCTATATTTTTCGTTATTCTAAGATATCTGTAATGCTATTGTATATATTCAGGTGTTACTTTGCGGAAATCGATCGCACGTGATAAATTCCTAAAATCTTTAGCTATCTTCCGCTCAAACTCTAAAAATCACAAATCGACACGTGTTTCGCCTCTCAACGAAGCATCATTCTCACTGGTATATCCTGAGGATACTTCGTTGAGAGGCAAAACACGTGTCGATTTGTGATTTTTAGAGTTTGAGCGGAAGATAGCTAAAGATTTTAGGAATTTATCATCTGTAATGCTATTAATGTCGGTACTTATATTGAAAGCGATTTTACTCCAACACGTCAAGTTCAATTGCAGATCATAATCAAATCACATGTTATAGAGGGCGCACCTGTGCGAGATTTATTCCTCAAGTTATAGCTGGTCTATACACAGTGGGCGCTTAAGTGGAAACCCATTTCGAGACAAGTGCATCGCGTCTTGACTGTAAGATTGTAGTCTAGGAGCGCCCACGTTTTTAGTCTGACGACGACGATAAAAAACTCGACCAATTAAAAACAATTTTCGGCAAAATGGAAGTTAAGTTAAAAAAGATAATGTCAAGTGCGAGTCCAATTAACACTCAAGAAGTAACGTATACCGTTTATAAAATGGTAAATTTCTTAACCTATTTTATGAATATCTACATTACTGCTCTGGCTAGTGCTATTATTACCACAGTGTAAGAAAAAAGTAAATAAACAGTGGGCGTGACCTTTGATGTTTGTGCAAAAGCCAACATCTTAAGACACTTAGCGCGATATCTAGGGTTGTTTCAATTTTTTAATAATTTCAATAATATACGATTACATTTTTAGAGTTTCATTACATTTTTACTTATTACTTTCTTTACAATGTTTTATATACTTATAACATACAACGTGTCAAACTTTAAAATGTTTAAAAAAAACTATAATTATGTTTTATTATAATTTTTCGAATTACCAATTTTTTTGATTCAGGATGGATCTTGGGGCTGTCTTCTTCCATTTGAATACCATTTACACATTTTAATCGAATCTACACCACACACTTTAGAATAAGATAGTTTCAATTTTTAGCTTTTATTTATTAGTTAATTAGGTTATATTTTATAGAACAATTTTAAATTCATTTCATAATAAATGGCTTTTTAATAAATATAATTGTAATTTCATTAGGGACATTCTTTCATCACTTTTTGCTATACATTACAAATACTGTTCTCGTTGATATTTAGAATTTAATAACCAGTATTAAATTAGAATTATCTCATGTTTTACAAGGTAATTATGAGATTGTGAGGAGTCTTTTCATATTACCGAAATAACCTGTTATAAATAATAATAATAATATACTCAGACATTTCACACAGCACCATCTAGTCCCAAAGTAAACAGCACAGCGCTTGTGTTATGGGTACTAGACAACTGGTATACTATTTATATACTTTTTCTTTTGTAAATAAATACATATTATACATAAACACCCAAACTCGGGGCGGAAATCGAACCCGTAACCCCCGTTTACTTTCTGACGCGCTTAGCCGTTGCGTCACGGAGGTCGTCATAAATGGGCTGGGCTAAATAGGAGTCTGTATATCTTTTTACGACACGATACCTTAAGAATTTAGATAATAAGGTTTATTAGAATGCTATTTAAATATAGAAATAAGTCGTCATCTCCTAAACTTTTCCTAAGTCGTTTCCACACGAACACACACGATGCCGCATCGTGATATTCGTGTACTGTCACCTGCAGGCAATTTTACAATGCGATATAATTTAAGATGTGTATTATAATATATTTAATTACATAAAAATATTTTTTTTACTATAAACGTCGTCGCTCACTTACCAAGCCAGCAGTCAATCTGTACCGCTAGCCCTCTAGTCGTTGGGATTCGTTACGTGGACGACACATTGGAAATTTTGACGGCAGGGATCTCAATTTTTCCAAGTGACTTCAAAACATATGATATGATATTTGGTAACTTGCTTCTTCATTTCATTGAATTCATTTTGCCAATTGCGATACACGATTCGTTATCTTTTGTAACAGAAAAAAAAAATCAAAGAAACCTCTTTTAAAACAGAGATTTACGTTTTTCAGAGTAAAGGGACCGATTTATGTTTCTAAATTTTCTGTACAATTTAATCTAAACACACTATTCAAAATGCCAGTTTGATTTTTTAAAATTAGTTATAGTTTTCTAAGGGGTTTGAGCCCCCCCCCCCAAGTCTTACTTTTGTTGTGTCTGTGTTTTTTTGCCACATTTCTTGCATTTTCTTTTACAAACATCATTACTTTAAAATAAAACGTTTAATGAACCATTTTCATATACATACATGGTTACTGTGAAGTTAATATTGGGTCCTTACATATGAAATTGGCGTTTTGTACGGGAGGAATATAAAGTCAATTTTTTTTTGTAAAATATATTTAATTAATCAAAGTATGCACCGTTGTTATCTATGCACTTTTGCCATCTCATAGGTAGTTCATTGATCCCTTTACTAAAAAAACCATGAGGGCGAGAATCAATAAACTCTTTGAAGGCGGTTTGGACTGCCGCATCGGAATTGAATTTTTTCCCTTGTAAGAAGTTGTCCAAATTCCGGAAAAAATGGTAATCTGTTGGAGCAAGGTCCGGGGAGTACGGTGGATGTCGCAGACATTCCAATTGTAGCTCATCTAACTTAGTGGTTGTTTGTTGCGCAGTGTGTGGTCTTGCGTTGTCGTGAAGCAGCAGTGGCCTAGAGCGATTGACCAATCTCGGTTGTTTAGCAGCTAGTTCTTCCTTCATGGTTATCAGTTGCTGACAATAGATATCTGCCGTAATCGTTTGGCTAGATTTTAGAAAGCTGTAGTGAACGACACCGGCGCTAGTCCACCACACTCTTAAGTAACTTTTTCTGAGTCAATTTTCGTTTAGGGCAGGATTTGGCTGGGTCTCCAGAGTTCAGCCATTGCGACGAGCGCATCCGATTATCGTACAGTATCCACTTTTCATCACAAGTAATGATTCGATTTAAAATCCCTTCAATATTGTGTCGGTTGAGCAAAGTAACACAGCAGTCGACGCGTGTTTGCAAGTTCGATTCACTCAATTCATGAGGTACCCATCGTTCAAGTTTTTTTACTTTCCCGATTTGCTTCAAGTGGATTAATACAGTTTTGTCCCTTACCCCGAATCCTGCAGCTATCTCTGAAGTGCTTTGTGATGGATCCGCTTCCACAATAGCCTTTAATTCTTCATTTTCCACTTTGATCTCCGGCCGTCCACGGGGTTGGTTCTGAAGGTCGAAATTTCCAGAACGAAAACGTTGAAACGAAAAACGTACCGTGCTTTCTTTTGAGACACCAGCGCCGTACACATCATTAATCCTTCGAGCTGTTTCTGCAGCACTGGTGCCACGGTAGATCTCGCACTCGTAAATATACCGATATTTCATGTTTTCCATTGTGCGGTAATAAGCGACGCCAAAGAAAAAAATAATGAGGAAAAAAACAAATGAATGACTGTTTTCAAAACTCAAATGTACCAGCTAAATGAATTTATAAATTTTAATTTGGAATTTTTAACCAAAGAGGAGATATTTCAGATCAAAGTGGTCAGTACGACAAAACGCTAATTTCATATGTAAGGACCCAATATATATAACATTATAAAAGTAATATATAAAACATTACGTTCGAATCCCACTCAAGTCAATTTAGAGAACGGACTTTTTCAAATTAGGTTGGAGTCTGCGTGTTACTTAAAGCCCTCTCCCCAGAACATTGTTTAGAATTAAAATGTATATAATTCTATAAAGTATTGAATTATATTATTGGAATAGTTTCATAAATAAAATTCATCCTTAAGAAGTGAAATGAATTATAAGTAGATCGATATTAGGATCGATACACATCGACATTGGGGGTGATGCAATTAGCAACGCCAATATCAGCAGTTGCTCGATGCATCACAGATATATTATGTGACATGACTTGCGATGCGTATTCTGGTGATTTACTTGTGTTTTATTTCTTGTGAGTTACGTATTATTTCCGAGACAGAGTATCGAGGTGAAACAAAGTCACGTCATTATGAATTTAAAACGGAACTTGATAGCCTTTTAGTTTTTTTTATTAATTTTTGTCCCTAGACCCATTTTTAGGATCTGTGCGGGAAAACAAGTTTTTACTAAATAACGTTTCGTTCTTATAAATTACTAGTTAAAAATTTATAAGAATATGATAAAAAGCGGTGAGTTCATTCTACGAAAAATAAACTACGACCGAAAGAAAACGAAACTAGTTGTTATTTTATCACCCTTAAGTTATTTATATTGAAGTTCTATGCCTTCAATGATTTCTATGATTTGCACGAGAAAATACTGTCACAACTGTCACATTTTTTCCCAGGTCAGGTTAACCTCGAGATGTGTGTGCAATAGTCCTAATGTGTATCATCCTTTACATCCTGAATAATTAAGCAAGACCCACCCATCGTTAGATCCTGCCTATTTAATTAACAACCGAACGTATAAATGGCAAATTAAAATTGATCACCCAATCACGGGTTATGAGGTTTGTGGTAGATGCAGATTATTGAGAATCATTAGGTAGGTATTTATATAATTTATATAGTTGATACAAAACCAATTCAGTGTAGTGTTAGAGGATATTGTAGACAAATATCAATAAACAGAAACAGAAAGTCTACTAGTTTGGTAGACTTGGCACATACTTCAGTAACTGTCAAATTTAAGATGACGCAGGATAAAGAATAATCTAAACTAGACCTCTTGCACCATACAAGCGTGCCCGCGCTAGCATAGCACTTGAACAAAAAAACAGTTATTTTCTTTTATATTAAAAACTATAAATAATTTTCGAAAATCCAACTGACGTTTTGAATAGTGTGTTTAGATTAATCTACATAAAAAAATTGGAATCGTAAATCGGTTCCGTTAATCCGAAAAATGTAAATCTCTGTTTAAAAGGTTTCTTTGAATTTTTTGTTTTGTTACAAAAGTTAACCAATTATGAAATGCAACTGGCAAAATGAAGTCAATAATATGAAGAATCAGGTTACCAAATATCACTTTCGTACGTTATCTAATTACCTACTTAGAAAAATTGAGATACCTGCCGTCAAAACTTCCAATTCGTGGCCTTAATTATATATAGATATTTGTATCTTATTTAAAAAGTTATTTTTGTACTTGTGTCTTGTAATCAAAACTTATCTTTCACTAATTGGAGGATAAATAACTTTATACTTTTCAGCGTTTTGATTTTGAAGTCAGTTTAATTTTTTACGATTATTTGTAACGATTTTGTCTGTGTTAGGGTATGTAGCGAATACAGTAAAAACATACTGATTCGATGTGCTTGTCTATTCGTCTGTCTATATGTCACAACCAATATCAGTGGTGTTCGGTATAATTATTTTGGACTCATTTTTTTATTTTTTCTTGCTTTGAACTCAATTTTTTTAATTTTTTTTACTTGGACCCAATTTTTGTAAAAACAATTACTTAGAAATTACTACATGATCTTAAATTAATACGTATGTAATACCTTTTTAGCCGGGTTTGTATAATTTTTTTTTATACTCCAGCTAATTACACAAATGGTGTGACTCTAAATGAAGCACTGGGCTTATGCTATGTGAACCACACAACGAACTGGTGCAGCCCTCGGTAACACGAAGGCTCCAATTCAATGCGAAAAAGTTCATTTCCTAAATCAATCTTACCGAGGATCGAATCCAGAACCCCGGTATGGAAGGCGGATGCTCTGCCACCGCGGCAACGGGCCTTCGGCTCTAACTTACCTATGGCACCTCACTAACTAAAAATGTGTAATAAATCGGATAATTTCAAAGTTGCAAAACTCCGCTTTTCAAAACTTCGACAGCCTCCACCTTTGAATTAAATACGATGATAGGATTTATACGCTTAGTTCCGAATTTCATATGGCTCAATTCTCAGTTGGCGTTCCTCCAGGTACTCGGAACAGACTCCGTAATTGAAAGTTTGTGCGGATGAGTTGCGGACTACTTTACGCTTGATATATTGCTATTGTTTCGCAAGTCTAGTGCTCCGTTCCAAAATAAAAAAAAAAACAGCCAAATGTGTATCAGACCACACAGAAGAAGGATTCAATATTTGGGATGAAGGATATTCGTTTAATTGGCAGTGAAAATAGATTTGTATTCTTTAGCGTTCTCACTTATTACTACAATGAAAATGCAAACAACAAAGTTATTTATGTAGTGGGTGACCATGTAACCGAAAATATCCCATATCCCAAAAACTACACAAAATGTCTTCATCAAACCAATTCTCGTTGAAAATGCTTTTTTTGTTCTACAATTGTATTGCAGAATTTTCCGCCCCATTTGAAAGGTTAGAGAGGAGGGACACACTTTTGACGATTTTGGAAGCGCATATGCGCTTCTGAAGAGGTTTCGATGTGACAGTGCCATTTTAAGTAGACAGTTACAATATTGCGACTCTTGATTTAAAATGTCACATTTATGACAATGACAGTGACATTTTTAGTAAATAGTTATGGAGGTCTGAGCATACGCAAAATCTCGAGTGTGTCACTGCTTGATTTTCTTCGTCAGCCTACAGCACGGAAAACGTTTTACTCTTTTCCTATCTGTGTTATTCACCCTTCCTTAGAATTTTTTGAGGTGTCGCGCTTGACTGATGCTCGAAGTACTTGGTTAAGTGTTTGTCCCAGTGCTAACCTGCGCACCTCGACCTTTGGTCAGAAACACTCGGATGAGCCTTTATGCAAAAATGTTCATTACAACACGTTTAGCATTCTTGTGGTATTGATATAAATCGTTCTCGCCTCCTGCCGGTTTCTGAGAAGGAGTCAGGACACTGGTTATAAATAATACCTTCAAAAAACTTAGGAACCTTATTTGACAATACCGCGCTTTCTCTCATAGTATCCCTTTGTCTGGGGGCCAGGACTAACCTTCTTCACCATTTCCACGATCTCATCGATGCTAGTACATCGACAACTAGATCACCACCGTTTATCCTATTTAGGCAGTGTGGGCAGCATGTCACGACATGCTGCCTTGAATGACGTCATCCGTCGGGCTCTTGTCGCCGCTGGCGTTCTTGAAGTCTTAGAGTCTGTCGGTATGGCGAGCAGCGACACCTGGAGACCGAATATTTGACGCTCTTTCAAGAAAATTCTGAAGAAAATTACGAACGCTGCGATTAAGGTTGGTGTTATAGAAAGATTAATAGAATTGCAATATGTTACGTTTTTTTTAAGAGTACAATATCCAACGGTGCCAACGCCAACGCCAAGCCTACGCAGTATACTCATCCGTTTGTATGTCCATCTATTTCTATGTCTGACCTTCCCATCTGTAAAGGGCGGTATCTATTGAACCGTAATCGATAATGGTTGATATTTTCACAGGAAACGTGTTATTGTGATAGACATTCTAACAAGTAATAACACAACCAAAAAGTAGTATTATTGGGATCTATTGCGATTCACATACAGCAAATAAGTGTTATTTTTTTTTTTGTTTTTGCTCAATATTCATGCAAGTGTCGAACTTGGTCTGAATGTAGTACAAATTCTACAGTAAAGCCAAGTGTGAGTCGGACTTACGCTAAGAGTTCCGAACTGAATTAAAAAAAACACATTTTTTTGGTAAATACATAACATAAATGTATTGTGGTACGGCTCTTCAGCACGTGAGTCTCATTCGTACTTGGCCAGTTTTTTATATGAGAAGGAAGCTCTGTGACAAATTTTATTTTAGCGTTGGAGGTTACTATTAATTGACAGTACGGAAAATTAACTCCGAATTGCATTTGTTCTCTGCAATGACTTTATTTTTTACGATTTAATTTTGGCTTTGAAGATGTTCACTAACTCTCGTTAGAAATTAGAATAGTAGCAGCCATAATTATAAAAGTAGTATTATGAAAGTAACGCGAAATGGGAAAAGGAAATGATTAGAACTACCCACAAAATAGTTGACTAACTTTCGTCAATATTGTTTAATCTGAACCTTCCACCGAGCGTTAGAAGAAATGGAATCAATTATTATATTTTCTTTGTTACATGTTTTGTGTTGGGCAAACGATCAGATCGCATGTTGGGGAATGTGAATGCGGTGTAATCGTCCCCAGTAACATTCACAATGTAATTATGTTTGAATGATTGACAACATTCTATGCCGATTCTAATTTTTATAACTATGCGTGACGTTTATGGCTTCAAAGTAGACGTTAATAATTTAATTATTGGAAATATCATTTCGAAAATTGACTCTTAGAATTACAAGCAAGCAACTTCTATTTATTGGAAATAGGTATATACATATACAGGTATTCTCATAATATGTGTATACCCATATAGAAGACATAATATCTCGACGCGTAAAAACTTCCCCACAATAATTCTTGATAAATGAATTGTTGTAGACTAGGTTTGAAGTGAGACAACACTGGCTTATGTACGAACTCCGTATAATAAAACGAGAGAAAATATAAACCAGAGAAGGGAAATACCCTCTTGGCTTGAAACTACGTACAAAAATCTTAATTAATCCTCGGACCATGTTTCAAAAAGGAAGGAATATTAGCTCTAAGACCGTGTTTGTTTCGACCGACTATCTAGCTTTTTAGTAAAGTGCATGTCTAGAGAAGACTCACAGTATTACAATGCACAGCTGAACATGACATGTTTTTGTTTTTTTTTAATACTAGTAATCAAAGCACTTGAGTTTTACGAGTATTTTGTAAATAATTATTTCAGTAATGTACGTGAAGTCGGTCATGAGCTGACACGAATTACACTGACAGTGCGAGGTTGCCATACTTACTATATAGTTAACTGTTTTACTCATGGTTACGCTCAATGAGTTAGAAAGAGACAGGAAAATACATTTGACACAGGGTGGTAAGAGTGGCAACTTATTATGGCTCCGTCCATTATATTTTTTGGTCTGAGCATTAACCTCTAGCAATCAAGTCACGACTTATTTGCAATGTTTTTGCATCATGTCGTTTACAGTCGTTAATGGTACCTGCAAAATTAGTAGCACCATGGAAAAATCACATACATTGGAAATGCTTTCGTGCGATTCGTCTCTATAAATTTTACACGTCAAACTTACTTGATGGAAATTAATGGTATTTTGACAATAACAACGCATTCCTCTTAGCTGTTTTGCTCTCAAGCTGACTTCTCTCAAGAGATTTTCAAAAGGTGCTTCTAGTATAATGATGCTTCGTGTTTGATTACGATCGCAAGTTAAAGAATATTCTTTGTAGTTACACATTCCTCATTGAGTCTTTCTCTAGGTATTCAATATTATTACTCTAGAATTGTTATTTATAAAAATTATATTACGACTTAAATTAATTGGACATAATTATAGAGGTAGAAATGTTGGATTAATTATTGTAATGAAAAATATTAATTATTCAGCAGACGATTCTTCATTATATCCAATTAGTTCTACAAAAAGAAATTAAAGGTCTGTTCAAGGTGAGAACGATTCGCGTAGAAAGAAAGCACCTGTATTTTCTTGCTGACATCTATACTATAGTAAAGCCGAGAGCCATGTCTGTAAATAAATAATAAATAAAATAAAAATAAAATAGAAAAAATAAAAAAGCCTTTTACTTCTTACCAAATTTGCAGTAATTAACATTAAGTATGTTAGTAAATAGTATTAATAAAAAAGAAGATTATGTTAGTGTAAATAGATTAGTTATAATAGTTAGTGCGCTTGTTTAAATACAACAAATTATTTTTAATTTCTTAGTAATTAATGTTTTGTTAGTTAGTTTGTTGGTTTGGTTGCTGGTTTTTACTTCCATCTTTTCCATTTTGACTGGCCCGTTGGCGCAGTGGCATATGTATCAGCTTTCCAAGCTTAGGGTCCCGGGTTCGATCTGCGGTCAGGTCAATTTAGGAAATGAACTTTTCTAAATTGACTTGGAGTCGGGGTGTTACTGGGAACTCCCCAGAGTTCGTTATGTGGTACCCATAGTACAAGCTTACTGCTTAGTTTGGGGTCACACAATCTGTGTAATTGTCTGGAGTATTATTGTTATTATTGTTAATTTGTAAGAACCCCATTTTGGGTGAAGGCCTCCTCCAAAGATGCCCACTTGTCTCTGTTTGTGCTGTTTGGATCCAATTTCTTTTATTGCTTCCTCTAGCTCTATTAAACGATCGTGGGACGATAGAGTTCTGACATTATATGTTGCAATATGTATTTGGTTAGTTATTCTTCTCTTTTGAGGGTTTTGGTCTTACTCTTCCACGGGAACCAACCGGGTTGTCTGTAAATACATTGAAGATATTCTTGAGAAAATAAATGCTTGGAATCATTTTCGTCAACAGGAAGGACTGCAGTGCGTGTTATTCGTGCTGCCTTAGCACTGCGAGGGTGCTGGAGAAGGTTGAGACGTGCTCTGGCGGGACAGCAGGAGAGGGATTCCGTGTCTTCTGTAGATGAGTCCCAAATTCCTTGTCATGCGCCGTGGACGAGAATCGCACCAGTTTTTGTCGGTTAAAGTCCAATAGTAATAAGTCGCCATCGGTTTTGGGGATGGGGTCTCCAAAACCAATAGCAACATCTAGTCCATCACCCACACTGGTTTCTTTTAGTTAATAAGCCCTACCCTTTGGCCGACTATTATTTCCTATGTGGGAAGGTAAGCAGCTGCCGCATTTAATGCTTTTTTTTTACGAAACATCCACTGACGGATAATTGACGCAATATTTCATTTAATCTCATTTCCATAATTTGCAATACGACTGACGGTTTTTTTTACTAATTACGATGTGAGGAATTAACCATATCAAGTTCGAACTAGGACAAAATGACAAGGTTGATATCTCGTCACTACCACCACCCAACAAAGGCGCGACGACTGACTCTTTCTTTGGCGACTCTTGATATCTCATCAATTACTAGAATTAGGAATTGATCGGTATCAAAATACTAATAATTGTTAGCTTCACTACATTCAAATCACGTCAATTAGTCATCTATGACAATTTTGTGACGTTTTGATAGCAAAAGTGGGGTCAAAATACTTTGCCTACGTATTTTAATTATGAATGAGCCTTTATAAAAGAATCTGGCGTTAGTCTTTGTGTAGTAGTTATCAAGTAGCAACAAGCGATTGTGTACAGTTTATTGAATGGAGGTAGTCAGAAATAATTTAATTATACCCTCCGCCATGCGCTGTTAAATAGAAGTAGTCTAGTGCAATCAGTGTTAGTATATCTTTAGCAGTATCCGCGAACCGTCGTTGTTAAAATATAGCCAAAATTAGTGTTCACTGAGTTATTCAGTATGTAATGAATTGTTCAGTGAGTTTTATACGTAGTGTTTTAATGAGTGATTAGTGAGTTTTATAGTGCATTAAATATACGTGTTGATTATTGTGCTTTTATAATGATATGCTACCTCCCGTTCTATGAGCTAAGGAAAACGAAGACGGAGTTTAGAAAATCGAATAGCTAGAGTGATAGTTTAAGGAAGTTTCAATAACACTCTGATACTTCAGCGAAAGTGTATGAGGAGTATGACAAGATTTGATTACGTGAAAGCAGTTCCTGAGGACCGCAATACTTGATGTTTCATTTTCTCCATCTATCGAGTTCTTTAACGTCACGCTTATTATCTAACTCGCAGACAGCATGCGACGACCATATATCGCGCGATATCTGCTGTCAAAACGAGAATTTACATAATGTAATATGTGTATAGTGGCGCTAAATCTACAGCGAAAAGTGCATTTTACGGTCATGGCGCAATAGACACGCAACTACCATACATGATCCCAATTTTTTATTACACTTAGTCACCGGCCGCGCAATGATCGCGTGGCCGTCGCTGGTTGCTGCCTACAAACTTATCGATAATAACCCCGCGGGTTAGAGAGACGTGAGGATATCCTTCGTATATATGTATGAAAGAAATATTTTTGATTTGATTGAAAATGTATTGGAGGCTAATTTAAAGTAGATAATAATTTGGTGAGCAAAGAATAGCTAGAAGGGGACAAGACAGAGTTACTAATATTGTTCCAAATTCGAACCTTATATAAACAAGTAATTCACGTCGCGTTCCCCGGATTCCTAAATAAATAACTTTAAAAGGAATTTCTTTATGCCGATACAACGACTGATTTGTGAACAGTTGGTGTGAGTCTGGTCATAGATTAATTAAAGAGATTGGGCACTTCACTTGTTAGAGATATATTTGTGACATTTTTGTATACCACGAAGGTGGATAAGATACGGCATACAGTGATACGGCACACCTTACGATCAGCAGTTAAGGTACCATACGGATGCTTGCAACACTAACGACATTACTTGCATTTTGTCGACATCGTAAAATGTATCCTCACGCAATTTCACTTAAACGAGTTGAATGAGATCTCTGAAAGAGATATAATCATCATTTTTTGTATCTCTAATATTTTACATCTATGAATGTGTGCAAAAAAAGATAAAAACAAAAATCATTTACATGTCACTTTTGAAGAGATTGCGAGATTTTTTCTACGGAAATTGCGCCGCTCCTCGAGCAAAAGCTCGAATTCTGTTGAAATCTGTTGTCTTTGCTATTTCAGAATGGTGACGATTAAAATTAAAACTCGTTGACAAACGAAATGGTGTCTGTAGATATACTACAAAATGACTGCGCTTGTTTTTATTCTGTTATAAATGTAAATACTATTCTTGTAAGATACTAAATAAATTAGTTATTTGAAAAAAGCTTGCAAAAACTATGCAAACCTCAGTAAGCCATTTAAAAGTAAGGTCATTTAAAAATAAGCACGTGTTAAATTAACATTTAATGAAATATTTATCACCGAACGCATCGTTTACTTTACAATTCAAACGAAGTGTTTTGCCACTGGCTCGTGATTGACTGAATGAGTTGTTGCCAATTGGCCGCACATAAGTCTGCAATTTTTCAGTACAGCGTTGTTAATATATTTAAATATATATCTTGACTGATTTTTATTATTTGTTCAGGAAAATAAACAGTCTCCTCAGAACGGAATTGAACTATGGTTCTCACATAATATATCTTTTTACTTATACAAAGATTATTTTTTACCACTTCAATTTTATTACTTCTCAACGCCTCGTCTGAAATACGTTAATCTTTGCCTCTGAATGTCTGTAGTATTTATAAGGTAAGAATGTTGTTTCAGTGGGTAGGTACATCGATGTCGTGCATTTGTGATTATTATTGGCACGCTTTGTCGCGTGTAGTGATGCCCTTGAGTCGTTGTGTGGTACCAGACGGTATGCATTTACATACATACACCGTTTTGGTATGCATTTTTGGTAACAATATGGACTTGTGCCTTACAAGAACATGACCGTGAGGTGCAAAACTGACAGCTGGCTTTTAAGCTATTTTTTTTAAGAGTTCTATAGCCAAAATATCAAAAACGGATACCTCAGATTTTCGTTTAGTTTGTCCACATTTCAGAGCTGTGTGACAAACAGATTATTCCATTTCTTTTTAAATTTTACAGGCATATATTAAATACAACTTTTAGATTGTACTTTTATTTATCAACTTAAAACGTTATATACAGAATTCATCAATCAAATAAATAATTAAACAAGCATTGGGCTGATTTTGAAAAATCAATCTCTAACGAGAAAAAAGAGGTGAGAAAGTTAGTACGGAAAAAAAATCTACGCAAATGTAATCGGTTAACAGCTAGTCAATACAATAAAATAAAAGAAAATCGCTATCTGCGATTGTCTGTCGCTGTCTTTTCGCTTTTAACTTCTAAATTTATAAGGATTTTAAATATACACGTTTCCACCATCTTTTAGAATACATTACGTAGAAATTTTAAATTAAAACTAGGAATCGGATAATCCCGTAAAATGTTACGGTTATACGTTTCAAGGACTAATTTTAGCGGGGAAACATACTCATAAAAAACGGGCAAAAATCTTCGAGAGTCGATTCCGAGATGAAGGAACTATCTACATACAAGCTTGTATTGAGGCCTTGGCACGCGAATCTGAATCTCACGTGCCCGATTTTTAGTTATAGAAGTGAATAAATATTGACGTTTTGTAATCAAAGTCCTCATGTGAAGTTGTAGCTTGTCGATAGTAGTTCATAAACTGTCGTGACTTTGTGCTCAAATCGTCATGAGAGGTACCATTACCTACACACTCCAGATCCATTTGTCCGTGTGTTCATTTGTAAGTAAACATTATCCCTTTATCGGCTGTAAATGTAACAGACGTTCTATATGGTGTTCTTGCGAAGTCTCTGAAACAGATTTTTATAGCGGCCATGTGTTGATTCGCTTGTTATTTGAAAAATAAACAGGAGTGTATACGAATTAGGTGCTACGTGAGTATATTTTGCGTATGTATGTACTTCCATGTTGTTCTGGGAAGGAAAGAAAAATAATATGGTATCAATCTGCCGGTTACTTCTGTAGCGACCTGGCGATAGTAAAATGTTGAATTGCTGTTTTACAGAACGACTACAACTTGTGTGGGCAGGTCGGCAGTCGTTTACATATCACTGCCCTGACAGCCCGCTCGTAATTGAAAAGTAGTTAATTAATTGTACTGTGAAACGGTCAATAAATAGCAATTAGAGTTATAGACCTTTTTTTTTCACGCACTTGGTAAATAGAAACACGAACTAAATTGGTGACCCCGACGTGATATGAAAATGCAACCTTCTGATCTGGAGTCGAAATGTCATTAATTTATTCAAGCGAACCTACTTTTATTTCAGACCTTTTACAGCTGACACAGCATTATTTTTATTTATTTTTTTCCTTGCTCTGTTGGGTGGATCATTGTAAGTTATTATCATTGTTGAACCTAGCTACAATGAACCTAGTTCACATATTTACTACTAGATAACAGATATCGTTTTTCCCAGCAATTGTTAGACGAAGAGAATTGTATGACGTAAGCCTGTAATATATATAATAGAAATAATAGAAAGGAATGGGAATATACATATTTCGTCTCTATAGCTATATGTTCATATAGCTATAGCTATATCAGTCATATGACAAAACAAATCTTTGTACGTTAGTACTTTTACGTTTTTTTAGTTATTTTAGAACTTTACTAGCGAAAAATTCCTACAAAAATTTTTGTAAATTTAAATTTACAAACATTTAGAAGCAGATACTCTTTTGGGTGTGATAGTAGAATGCAATATTTGAGACTGCAAAGGTCGCCTCGACAAACAGTTCGTTAACACTGAGTGCCTCCTACATGGCTTTGTATGAGCGCTGGACGCCAAACACACGGTGTCGTGGCGCTCTGCCGTGTGGTTTCTAAGCAGCTGCTCAGCATCGGCCTCAGATATACAGACACGCTGTGAACGCGGCCATGCAGATGATACATGGAAGACGTAAAAACTATTTTTGGTTTTAAATTCTCGTGAATGATTTGTTTTGTAAGATAATTTAAAAACACTTATTTTTCCCATAAAAAATTATATCTAGTAGCCTTTGGGCATATGCGCTAAAAATAAAGGAGCATTGAAAGTGTTAAAGCAAGAAAAACTATAGTGGTTATATTAATGTAATATTCATTATAGTAGTAAATTTGTGATTTAAGTGAACCTTTTTTTTAGACCTTTTACTATTATAGCGTACCTATGAACTATCGTCTCGACAACACTAAAATATTGTGGGAATATGACGTCAAAGAGACGAGTCGTTCAGAAGTTGCACAATAATAACTGACAGACAATTAAACGTTTATATATGCTATTGGTTGCCGCGCTGTGATCGAATTTAGACCGTATATAAAACGAAGGCTCTTTTCCCTTGACATACACTCCACAGACACGGACCAACTCACGGCTCGAAGTCGTTCAGTCAATCTATCAATAATTATTTGTTGGCGACATTTTAAAATTGTATGGTGACAATCTCTACTCCGTGCGACTGCTTAACCAGGTTTGAAGAGAACTAGGACCAGAGACTGCTATGTGTTTGAAATTGATAGTATAACTATTATGTCGTGCACTCAATGTCAACTTTTTGTACTCCTTCTCGTTCTCTATATAAAACTTAAGTGTTCGAAATTTCACACTCAATAATTATGCTTAAAAAAGAGGCACAAAGTTTTACCTTCGTGTATTAATATATAGATACAGATGTACATATCATATATGGATACGTTTCTCGTAACATAAATTTCTGACATTTCATTTATGTGACGTCATATCTCATAAAATTTTGAGCAAGTATAAAAAATAAAAGCTAGTCGAGTGAGAATCGTACCTGTTTATTGAGGATTTCGTATTTTAATTAATTGAAAACATATTTTAAAATGATTTGTATTTAAATTTAAAACCGCACAGATTTTTTAAATGTATCTATTTCGAATAAAATATTTAAAATATTTGGATTTGAAAGATGATTAAATATCTTTTTATTTGATCTAGTAATGCATTCTTAATGGCACTTATGGTGTAAGGGCTGTTACGTAATCTAGTTTACCGTTCAGCCCTCCGTTTAATCATACCGTTCTATTGGTATAATTTATTTTGCATGCTCGATATCATTTAGGGCTGTCGACATTTTTATTTGGGTTTCAGAAAATATTATAAACGTCATCATGCTATTGTAATATTAAATAAAAGAATACAAACCATAAAGTAAATACGTAACCTTTTTAATTTTAAACCTATAAATTTCACTTGAGAGAAAAATGTTAGAGGCCACTTAGCACTTCCTTACTCTCGGCGAGGACTAGACGGCCTTCTTCTGATCCTGCAGTGTTATCAACGCGCACCACGTTTGTTATCGTTCTCCACAGAGTCACTTGCTGTGAGTACGCTGAGACCCATTGCAATCGCTAGCGATACCGAAGACCTTCTTTATTGCCCTCATACTTGAACTAATTAAAAGTACGTATGAAGCATGCTTGTGCGTATGTATGCATGGTGTGTGTGTTTTATCTGTTTGTGTGTGTGTGTGTGTGTGTGTGTTTATGTATGTGTTTGAGTTTCTACTTTGCTGATGGTCCTGTAATAAGGGCTGAATCCGTGAACCGATTTTGATTTGTTTTAAAATATTTAAAAAAATGACGAGCCTATATTTGACAGCCCTGATGGCACGTGACAAGATGACTGGACTATTAACACGAGTATCGTATTATATTACTGACATACCGAGTTAATAAAAGCGTCTTATGCTTTCAGTCATCTTATAATTCTCGATTATGAATGGATTACTGTGTCTCCGTTTTGAGTAGAATTATACTAGAAATAATTGGTTTTATGAATTGAGAGATCGATATATAAAGGATTAATTGTGAACCAAGGTCAGACTCTAAATCATTTGATCAATTGATTGACAATCAATTGATTTGATGTTATCATTTGATAGTTTATATATTTTTATATATATGGTTACAGACTATTTTATATACTTATAGATTTGAAGTTTTGGGCTGAGGATAGCTAGAAATTCCTGTAATTTCAAGCTATCCTCAACCCAAAACTTTTCAAAGCCACCAATCGACACGTGTTTCGCCTCTCATTGTAGCATCTTCAGGACATTCCAGAGACTAGACTCGATCAGCTAACCAGCACCAAATGAACGTATGAGTCAGCTGTCTGAGTTCATAACCAATATATAGGATTGTACTATATAATATTTTCCGTACATAAATTCTGTTGTCATTCCGACAATGACAATTACCCACAGCTTATATGATTGAAGTTAAAAAAATAGTGCGAAAATGATTAATTTTTAAATTTAAATTAGAACGTTAATAATTAAAAGTAGTAAATTTATTGCAGGAAATATTAATTTTAAATTGTGTGTGATTTGAATCAGAAATAGATTGTTTATGTGGAAATCATTAATTTTATTGTTTGATTGTTTATGTGGAAATCATTAATTAGGGACAGTTTAAATTACTAATTCTATCGCTCGTTTTTAGTACATTTCCCATATCACTAGATGTTACAGAGTAAAAGAAAATATAGCAAATAGAACAATTTGTTTCAAACTCGTGTTCATAACTGTCAAAGGCGTCTCGTGCCGCATGCCACTCGTCTACCAGCCTTTTCGCTGGCCTTATTGGCCTTTAGGCCTTTCTGCTCTTTTTGCCGTTTTTCGGTCGTATTTTGAGCGGCTCTGCGTGAAATTGAGGCGTCGGATGCACTGAGATAAAACATGCGTTCTGTATATTCGCATTTGATTTATAGCTTATGTTTTTGAACGAGGCTTATGTGTATGGTCTGTGACGCAATGGGATTTATGACGTGTCAAAATCTCTATAAAATTATCTCGTCATTGTTTTTATTTTATTTTTAATGTAAATCACTAAATGCTCCAGATAAAAGGCTATGTGACTACTTTTGATAGCCTAATTAAAAGATAGGTTTAATAAAAAAAAATTATAAAATTGCAAAAAAATATTTGAAATACCGTGAAAAGTATGAGTTTTTAACCGACTTCAAAAAAGGAGGTTTTATGTCATGGACCGATCAATTATGGACCGATTTGATAAAATATTTTTTGTTTGAAAAGGTATGTATTGTGGTTCCATTTAAATTTTACTAGTATGGAAGCTTGGACTTTGAAGATACACCAAATAACGCTAATTGTTTATAAGCTTTATTTATATTGATGATTCTCTTGTATATCATTCCGCTCCGGAAATACAATAGAAGTTAATTGTAGAAGCTTGCCCTAGATACTTGTTCAGGCCAAGGTAACTCAAAAGAGAGGAAAAAAAATTAAGAAAAAAAAGTCGATGCATGTGCAATAACAGAAAGTTTATTAGTTTAAAGTGCAATAACAGAAAGTTTATTAGTTTCGTAGGCTTGGCTCCAACTTCAGTAACTGTCAAGTTCAACTATGATATAGGCACTTGTATTGCAGTTATGAAGTTCATTTTGTATTCGAGTTTTGAGTGGTATAGTTATGTGGTACTTTTTAGTGTTTATTTTGAAGTCGGTTCAATTTTAATCTCAAAAATTTTATAGTTGCAGAGTGGGAATAATTTCCGTCTCTGTCACTTTTAGTGTTGGCTAATGATACCGCTAATTTGTGACGTCGCAGTTCTGTAACACCATCTCCATCTAGCGTAACCCATACTCTGTTTCAACTACTGAAGTTTAAAATCCAATGTCTCTTACTTTCTCAACGAATTTCAAGTAGTTTTTTTGACGATTGCATGAAACATTTTATCATTTTAATACGATAAATAGAATAAATCAATTTTAAAAGCAGTTAAGTATCCTAGAGAACTGTAGCCTTCGTATTGAGTAGTCGTAAAGTAGTCGGATATTAAATGAGCAAGTACAGTCAGACGTCAGTAGTTAATTGCAATTAAAGCGAGTATACATTTAACTGAAGCCTGAAGTCCTTAAGTATATGAGTACCACATAACCTAAGGGTGAACCATCCAGAAACACACAGAATTCATTTTGTTATCTAAGTTGTTTTGATCAGGATTGAATCTAAAATCCTCGGCTTGGAACTAAGGTGCATTTGCCATTTTGCCAACAGGTCAGTCAAATGAGGAAACATTTACGCAAATAGCTATAATTATAAATAATTAATACCAACCGAAGTTTCGCTTTCAAGTAATGACTAGTAAATAATTTTGCTTGTACATGACGAGACGATTTACTTTACTGTTGATTGTTAAGGTATCTGTCTAGATAGTTCTCGATCGTTTCATACGTGGATTCGAAAAAACGATTGAGTTAGTTTGACTGGAGAAAATAATTGAGAATTGAGACAATAATCTTTTATTTGATTTGAGTCAATTCCAAGAATTTAATTGCGCACTGATGTTTAAGAAAATCGTCGTTAAAATTACAATTTTGGAGCTCGTTCTTTTTTCGGCAGTTGCAGATGCTTAACAGAGAGATATTGGTAATAAGGTAGAGAAGGAGTTTGAAAATGCAGGCTGTCAAAGGAGAGAGTGAATGAAATTACTCTTTGTATTTCTTTGTATGCAATAATCACGAAATTAATCGTTAGGACTATCAGCATATGTGTTCATTGCCTTATGCCTATTGCTACTAGATTTTTGCAACTAGATCTGATAATTTGCACTCTTCGACCTTCTTATGTGCTCCGATTTGTATAGGACTCTCTCCGTATACATACGAGTACTACATATTATATTATAGCTGCCACCAATATAATCTATTACCAGAAAGCTCAGACAAGATTGGAGAAGGTCATTTCATTCACTGTCTGCTCTTCCGACAGGGCATTTACATTTTACGGATTAGGCTCCGAGTAGCTTACTCTATTAGTAATATAATAATTGTGAGGTTACACATTACGTAATCGAATAAGATGTCAATAGTTTCGTCAAAGACCGCTTTAATTATTGACTCGATTGAAAATTATAATGAATTTGCTTCTTTGGAAATCTTAGAATCGCCAATCCACCAGCTTTTACTAAGTGAATAAATATAAATTGGATGCGTGATTAAAAAAAAATAACGTGTTATCAGATGACGGTGTACAAAGGATATTGAATAAAAAACTTCGCCACAAACAAATCGAACAATGGCGCCGAAAATAAAGAGGCTTTCGCTCTTTATGAGGCGGGCGGCAAAAACTAAAACAATGCCTCCTGTCACATGAATGTACTTGCAGTTAGGGGCGGAATCAGGAATATATTCCGAGAGGGCTACTATTCAATTTTTAATGTTTTCCTTTACACAAACTGAACATTCGTGGCATTATTTTGATGTCTATTTATCACGGATGCTTTTTAGAGATTATTTGACGTACGTTAGTGAAATTTGGCACAGATATACTAAATAGTGCTTTGAATATAGAAAAACTCTGGATTCCCTTCATAACGCATCTAAATAATGACGTGAACTTCAAAAACTGAGTTTTGACATTTAGCGATGATGTGATAAATTCCTAAAATCTCTAGCTATTTTCCGCTCAAACTCCAAAAACCACCAATCGACACGTGCTTCGCTTCTCAACGAAGCATCCTCAGGATATACCAGAGATAGGATTCGGTCAGCTAACCAGCACCGAATCATCGAATCCTATCTCTAGTATAGAGATAGGATTCGATGCTAGAGATTTTAGGAATTTATCACATGAAATGGATTTCCGCAAAGTAACACCTGAGTCTATACAATATTTAGCGATGAGTTTCAGAGGCTTAAAAGCAGGTAGTAAACGAAACCGCATGTTGTTATTACTTAATAACAACACAGTTGAGATCCCTTTGGAAAGTTGGAATCGTGGAGGGAAATAAAAGAGAGCAGTGAAGCAGTCGAGTTTTGACTTACATAATCTCTCAGCGATAGTCAAGCCATCGGTCGTTCTTCTCGTTGACGTCACGATCGCAGTCGCGCTCTGCTAGAGAGCGCCATTGCTAACATACCTTCTTTTATTTAATCTTTTCATATTTAACTAGCTTTTACCCCCTACTTGACCATTCGGTGGCAACTTACAACAAATGGGATAGCATTAAAACCTTCTCCATGAAAAAATACATGTACGTGCTAACTTTCATGGTGATTGGTCAAACGATGTCGGAGATTAGCGATTACATTTATACTCGTACCAACATCCATTTTATACTACACTAGAAACCCGCTCAGGCTTCGCCCGAATGGGAATTATTGTAATATACCTATACTAAAATTTTCAGAAAGACATTCTCTAAACTAAATGATGGAGAAAACCGCATAAAAATTCGTTGCGTGGTTTAGAAAAAGTACGTAGAGAACCAGACAGACCCGGACAGCGACTTTGTTTTATATTATTTAGAGATTCAGCTTACTACATTTTACAGCACCCGCACTGCGAGATTTTACAGAACATTAATCCCCGTGAATGAAGAAAGGAATGCTGAGATGGTTCGGGCACTTGGAAAGAATAAGTGATGAAAGACTGACGAAGAAAATCTGCAGAGCGAAATTGAGTGGTAAAAGAAGGCAAGGAAGACCAACGCTGACTTATGAAGATCAAATAGCCAGAGTGTGAGCAGACGGAAATGTCAAAAGCACTCGCATACCTAGGCGAAAATGTGTGAAGAGAATGATCAGATTTGAGGAAGTGAAAGTGGTGTGTAAGGACCGCGACTCCTAGCGCTCCGTCCTCTCTGACTACCCCGTTGGGGATACAGCGTGAAGATATGTTATGTTCATTAATCCTCGTTTCAAGATGGTCAGTTGCTGTAAGGTAACAAAATACTACGTCATCTAACTACCTTGAATCGTTTTCCTTATCTCTAAAACTTGCGCTTTACCCTTGGAGTCAAACCAAAATGGAAGGGAGCGTTTGCTCTAAGAGCGTATCCTTACTGTATCCTTTTTTTATTGACCGAGTTTCTTGACTTCTACTAATGTGCGTGATTGGGGAAGGGTCACAGTAAAGCGATACACAGCTGAAAATTACATATTTTTATTTTTGTGATTACTAGTACCTAAAACACATAAGATTTACAAGAATTTTGCAAATAATTATATCATGACAGACTCATTAGCTGACAAGAATTACAATGACAGTGCGAGGTTGGCATACTGACTACAGCTATGTGTTTTACTCGTGGTTACGTAGAATGAGATAGAACGAGACAGGAAAATTCATTTGACACACGGTGGTAAGAGCGGTAATTTTTTATGGCAACGTTCATTGTGTTTCTTGATCCGAGGTTTTACCTTTATGACGTTGCAAGTTGAAAAATTAAAAACTACTGAAATGTTAGTTTTACCTTGATGTGTTGCCAGTACAGTAAATTTTATAGATCACGACATTACACTAAATGATGTTATAATAGTTATCGTCTACTAAATATTTTTTGTATTATATCAAAATATTAATATTCTGACATGTATGATTACTGGTACACACAAATAATACTGCATAATGAAACGGTTTTAACTGGCCTATTTCACGCCCTCCTCTGAGTGTGACCCTGAATGTACTCCCACGAGCTGAAGAGTACAATTTACATCATAATAAATGAAAAGGTCGGGAGTGTTATTTCGTCGAAATTGACCCCTCCTCTCTTGCTCTGTTTGAGCGTCAAAAAGCCTATTTTGTCTTTTTTGAAGCTATTTTCTCATGACCTCGTCTGTGAAATGATCTTCTAAGCTGTTAGCTGATTAAATCCAAACATAAAGTGTATTTGAATAATTGATTTAATAACTTTTAGTTACCCACTTGTTCGCTACGAATTATGAATAGGACATGACTTCTTGTGTATGTTTTGTATGTGTATGTTATTCTGCTGATCTGCTCGGATAACTTTCTAAGGTTAGACACTGCTAATTTATTAAGGATGACTTTTAACTGTAGTAATTCTTGTCTGTATCACGATAAGTATCAACACATATACTACGAGCAAGTTATATCTTGCATGGCTGTTATAATATGGCCAAACATGCTCAATTGTGAGCAGTCTGCGTACATTATCTACGCTATTCAATTTTATATCAGTTATGTTGCGATGTATCGAGGCAGTGGACGACTTCTTGTTGTGTTTTGCCGGCGTAGCCTGATACATTCAAACACAAACAAAAAAGTATAACGGCGGGACTGTGAGCGATACGACAGGTGGTTCATCGTCGCAGTCTCGTAGTACGGACTCCATCAATTTGGGTACTCATGCAAACCAGTCAAACGAAGCTGATTATGATGAACGATGTTTTTAATTCGAATTACAAACAGCACTAACTTCTAGATAAAACTAATTGTAACTTTTAAGTAACGGTGAACGTGACAGGCTCGATGAGGTATACGCAGCCAGGCGGTCGGATTGCAACTGCTGTTCTGTTCCCTCGACTCTGTCCACGTGTGGTGGCAAAAAGGCGCCAACACACGGCGTTCACAGTTTATTAAAATCAACCAATCACGAATAAGCCACGCTCTCGCTACCGCGATATCAGTTGACGTCTTTTTTTCGTTCGGTTACCGCATGTGACAAGAAGTATATAACGAATATGCAGGGTGAACCCACTCTTCTCAAATGAGATATGTATATTCTTTAGATTTTGTGAAGTATGCCTATATGCAGTTCATCGAGATCTATTAACACGTTCGATGCAGCAGCTACACATTGCAACATGTTCGCTTCGAACATCAAGTAAAAATTATGTAGGTCCAATTTCGTTTCGACATTTCATTTTGCTCGACAGCGCGCAGTAAAATTGAGCCCTCGAACTTTCACACCATCGAAAAACGCTCGAAATTGCTCGCTTGTTTGCTTGATTAACCTTCAAGCTATATTAAATATCTTGCAGCTCAGTTGAGTTGCCATCGTCATTGCATCTTAGTGCCGTGAATTCGAGGAACTAGCATGAAAGGTACGGGATATGGGTATGGGAGGTAAAATAACTTTGGACATGTAAGTAGTGTCTTCTGTACATGTGTTTGTCACTGAACTTTTTTTAATGGCTGGACGGATTTTGATAAAATTATTACGTGTGTTTGAGTGGGTTCCTGGATGATTTAGATTCACAATTGGACCCAGTAGGTGGCGCTGCAATCGGGTTCTACAACATTTATGTATATCAAGAACTCCTAAACGGCTGGATGATTTGGATAAGATGTTTTATGTGTGCTTGAAAGGATTCCTGAATGGTTTAGATTTACAATTAAACCCGGTAGGTGGCGCTGCAATGGGTTCTACGACATATATTTATATCAAAATCTCCTCCTAAACGGCTTGACCGATTTTGATATTTTTTTTTATGTGTGATTAAGAGAAGCCCTGGATGGTTTAGATTTACAATTAAATCCAGTAGGTGGTGCTACAATCGAGTTCTAGGATTTCTTTCATTTTTGGCAGGCGAACGTCTGTCGGGTTGAGTAGGTCCCTGGATGGTCTAAATTCACAAACGGACCTCTGCAGGTGACGCTGCTATCAGGTTCCAGGATTTTTTTTTCAGGCAGAACCGAGATTGAGTCTGTTGGGTCCGCTAATAATTTATATAATGTCGCTCGGTCGGATGAAAGAATGTTTGTGGTCCGGGACATAATCATTATCATGGTCATACTGATGATGTACCAAGCTGGACATGGGCCTCTCCGATTTGTCGCCAAAGCTCACGGACCTGTGCCATTTGGTTCTATCGATTCCCGCGACTTTGACAAGGTCTCAGTCAATCTTCTAGGGGCCGTCCTACACTGCGGCTTCCGGTTCGCAGTTGTCACATAACATATGTTATATCACATCTAAAATAGGATACCGTTACAAAATAAGTATATAAAACAGAGATATGTCTCATATTTTTATGTGCGGAGTTGTAGAGCCCTGCTGTATTGCAGTACGAATTGGGTCGGCTCGCTCGGTGAAATAACACCCTCTCACAGAATATCGGTGTGTAACAACAGCACCTATTGCTGTTGTGTTTCATTCGGTGAGTGAGAGTGCCGGTGCCTATTCCCTTTTCCCCCCTCCTTTCCTTAAAGCCGATACCCCGGCGGTGCTTACTTTCCATCAGGTGACTTGCTTGCTCGTTTGCCCCCTCTTTTTACATAAAAAAAAATATCCCACAGTGAAAAGTTAGCTTAAGTCACGTGACAAATTGTCGACAGATAACGTCAAATTTCATACATTCTTACTGTTTCTACTAGCAAAAACGTCAGTAAACAGCGCTTATGACCTATAGTGACAACTTATTGGATCATTAGATACTTATACGAATTCCTTATAGTAAGCTTTATCCCCTTGACAAAGATTATAAATAAAAATTGGTTAGATTTGAATTTAACTTGCGTACATGATTTCATATTATATTTATAAATAGATATATTACTAAACTTGCGCAACCATATTCATAAAAATCTGTCGGACTTTTTGGCGGGAACGAGAGAAGTGAAGTTTTCATTTTATTTAGATTTTCGATCTTTTAAATTTTTGGGAGGTTTAAAGAACAAAAGCGATAGTATATGGTGTTTTAAAGGTCTGCATATAAGTAAAAAGAATGGAGTTGGACTAATTTAAAATGTGTAGCTGAAGTTCTCGTGCTTTTCCAAAAAGTCCTTTATAACTTCAGTAAAGCATACTATCGCTTTACCTGAGGAGTTTTACGATAAGAGAAAAAACGAATTTACTTCAAATGTTCTTCATGTCGATTCTACCTATTAATGTGACATTGACAAATGCGTTAATCTGTGTGCCATGCCATGAAGACAGAAAATAAACCCGCCAAATAAAGTTCTATTTATTGTTTAACTAATCGACGTCAAATTTAAATTATGTTCAAATTAATTTTATTCTTAAACGTTTTGTAAACTTAGCTTAGTTAAATATACAAAGTACATATATCACAGACTCAGGTGTTACTTTGCGGAAATCCATTTCTTGAGATAAATAATTATAAACTATCTTCCACCCACAATTTGAATCATTTGTTCATTTGGTGCTTGTTACTTGACCAAGTCTGATCTCTGAAAAGTTTTTGTTTTGTTTCTGAGAAGTCAAAAAGTCCCCACAGACACTCAGCCGGACTCTACGCCGACTGAGTAGCGTCGTACTCGAACCGACTAAAAAAACCCCCCTCTTTGCTGTTAGCCCTAGTCGCTGTTAGAGCGTTACCGGTCGCGTTGGGGTGAGCGTTAAGAGCGCTCTGTCTCTAAAATATCCCGAGGATCCTATTAAGAGGTGAAACACGTGCCGATTAGTGGTTTTAGAGTTTTAGGCGGAAGATAACTAAAGATTATAATAATTCATCGCATGCACAAAGTAATTACGTACTGGAAATTTTTGTTAAAAGTTAGGATGAAAGGTCAGAAATTAGCTGTACGACACATTTTTTGTGCCGAATTTACTATTAAAGTGTTTAACTCCAATATTCGACGAAAAGACGCAGGAGCGTAAATTCCACAAACAAACACAAATGGCTAAGCTTTAGATCAACTACTGCTTCTAATTTTGGCACTTGATAATAGATATTGTTAACTAGTTCTAGTTCTCGGAGCTAAAATTATGCTCGTATAGCAGTGTTGGACAGAATGTAATTGTAAAAACAATTACAATTGAAAATTGTAGTTGTAAAATGTAATTGTGAACACATTTTGTTAGGCGAACAATTACAATTAGAAAAAGGAGTTGTTTTTACAATTGCTTAACACTGCCGTATAGCTCATGGTATTAATCGAGTTCCAAAAACAAAGTTTTTTTCTACCAAATTTTCTACGCAGAACGACTTCTGACGGTGTTAGGTTTTTTAACCATTTGAAAATTTTCTATCATAAAACAGATTCTATCACTGACACTTTAGTAATACATCTCATCAAGTATAAAAACACGTAAGCAGTAGTTAATCAAACGTGTTTTTTTCGAATGAAGTCGCGGGCAAGAAGTAGTGGGTTAAGGGTGGGTAATACGGATTGCGATAAAATGCAGGAGTATAACATGTAATTTCATAGTACACGTACTTCCATTGACAGTTAAAATCTATTTAGGTTAAATACCGCATTCAGCTATTTCATAATAAATTAAATGAATAACAAAAATAAAACTGTGGCTTAGTACAAAAGCGGCCTATATCGTTTTTATAAATTTTTGACGTAAGCAATTTTTTGCCGTTCTTGAATTTTTCTTGAGTAAATAACAAAAATACAACTATGGCTTACTACAAAAGCGGCCTATATTTATGATTTTTATAAATTTTTGAGTTAATCAATTTTTTTTTATTCTTGAAATTTTTTTTTAGTTTTTAATAGAAACAAATAAAAAAATTGCCTGTGACAGACACACTACGCGCGAGTGTACAGAACCCCGTTAAAATTTATTTTTCTCCAGTTTTTTAAACGCTAGTTTTTGAATTAAGCTGGAGTTTGTTTAATATTACTACGGAAACAGTTTCCGAGAAACTAACTATGAAGCAAAACTTATTTACAAAAAATGACTTATGCATTTTGTTACTGAGCCTTATACGTAATAAAAGTAACTCGGAAACTAACGTTAACATCATTTTCAATCTTCAATAACAAACAAACGTAGAATTACACAAGTTACTAGTGATTCGTGGAAATGAATATTTATAAAGATGAAGCAGGTCTATATTTACAGACTTCGCGAGCAAGGGTGATGGGCTAAATCATGTATTTTGTAAATAAAGGCAATCGTTGGAAGTCTCCATTGGTGCGTTCGGCGTATCAAAGACACACGATATTTTATTCCAGATAGTTCCGGAAATCGGCCGATACAAAGACCTTTTTTTCTTTGCATCAGCTTTCAAAGGTTAATCATTACATGTACGTGTATTATGTACTTTTATATAGACATAAAAGTTGTATGCGTTCGATCGAAAACTAACTGTTTCACATACAATATACAGTATTGAAATCTGGCTAACGTTCGATTGCAAGAAAGGCACTAAAGTTAAGGCGACGCATAGGAAATTTTGACGGCAGGTATGTCATTATTTCTAAGTGACTACAAAGCGTATGAAAGTGATATTTGGTAACCTGATTCTTCATTTCATTGAATTTATTTTGCCAGTTGAGATACTCGATTGGTTAACTTTTGTAACACAAAAAAATATCAAAGAAATCTCTTTTAAAACAGAGATTTACATTTTTCGGAGTAACGGGAATGATTAATATTTCTACATTTTATGTGCAGATTAATCTAAACATATTCTACAAAATGTTGAGATTTTCAAAAATTAATTATAGTTTTTGAAATTAACTGTTTTTTCGTATTTTTCGTTAGCTAGCGCGTGCACGTTTGTATAGAGCAGAAGGTTTATTTTAGATTAAATTATTGTTTATCAATGCGTCGCCTTAGTGTCTCATTGAAGATCAACTTTTTGATAACATTCGTATTACTTAGAATCGGGCGTAAGTGCGTTGAATACATATGAAAAGTAACTAATAGAACCTTTGGACGAAGTATTAGTTAAATTTAAAAAATAATTGGATCCAAATTATCCATTACGTAATTTTTTGTTTCTCATTTTCGTACCAAGTTACTCTCCTACTCGTTATTAATATACGGACAGGTAGAGAAACGGACAAACACATGTACGGAGAGGCTTGAGGAAACTCTAAGAGTCCCGATTTAGACATTTTTCTACGGAACCCTAACAATAAAAGCATGTAATGAAATGAAAATAAAAAACATTTTACTAAATGCAAAGCTGTAAATTTTTCTTTAATGTATCATCACCTGATTCGTTATGTTCATGATTCCTTAGCAATACCTTTGGAGATGAAGTGGTGGATAGAAATTTTTAAAGTTTTTTCATAACTGTGTTTACTGTATGTATACTGTGTGTATACTCTGTGTCTGTGTTTATAGTGATACTGGGAATTCTCCAGAATTTATCGTAGGATTTTTTTTATGGCGGAGGGGGCAAACGTGTAATCCTGAACCACGCCGATGTTCTGTAAGAGGGTGGTATTTCACTGATACCCATAGAACAGGCTTACTGTTTAATTTGAGGTCACATAATATGTGTAATTGTCTTGAGTATTATTATTATAAATTAGCTGATGCCCACGACTTCGTCTGCGTTTTTTTTTTAAATAGCCCATGTCTCTTTCTCAGGATTCAAGCTATCTCCATATCAAATGTAATTGCAATTAGATAAACGGTATGGCAGCCCATAAAATACGAATAAACAAACATTGATTTTAATATATTAGATTATGGAGCATCCGCCATATTGGATTTGTGATGACGTCACATATACATAAACCCTCTCTTGTGTATTCCCTTTCATTCGATACCCATATTGTCGGAGGTATTCAAAAAAGTTACTTTCTATCGCGGAGCATCCGCCATATTAGATTTATGATGACGTCACATATACAGAAACCTTCCCCTGCGTATTCCATTTTATTTCATATTCATGTCGATGGCGTTAAACAAAAAGTTATTTCCTGTTATGGAATATCCACCATATTGGATTTCTGATGACGTCACATGTACAAAAACCACATGGCAATTATTGAAATACAAAGTAGTAGTATGTGCCCGAAACCAAATGTAGGCATTTGATTTCCGGACTACCTCTGTACCAAATATCATCATAATCGGTTCAGCGGTTCAGTATTTCCCATACAAAATTTCATCCCCCTTTTCACCCCTTTAGGTAGACTTCTGATAAGAAAAGTAACCTATGTTTTTCAATAAAAAAAGTATATCTCTGTACCAAACTTCATCTAAATGGGTTCAGGGGTTTAGCATTTTCTGTACAAAGTTTCGTCCCCCTTTAGGGATAGATTTTCGAAAAAAAAAGTAGCCTATGACCAGTTCTCTGGTGTCAAACTATCTTCATACTTCTTCTCACCCCATGATTTGATACACATATCATGGGAGTGCATAAAAAATAACTAGTCATCTTTGGAAGTCCGTCATTTTGGATTTTTACAAAATTTCAGCTCAAATGAAGACCGAGAAGTGGATCGAATTTAATCTCCAAGATTTTCTTACATAGTTATAAGTGAAGCTAATAAAAGCGTGTTGAAAAGAACAGAGCATTCATCTATACCGCACACGATGTCCTTCATTAACAAAAGTTATTATTCTATTCAAATGCTCAAAAGCTGACCCTTAAAATCAAAATTCAACTTTCGAAGTTCATGAATGTGTTTAATTCGTATAATTATATGATTTAGCCATATTCTACCCAGAGCTTCAAACGTGTTGATTGTGAAAGCCCTTCGTTCTTCTAGGATATTATCATGGATGGAAACGTAGGATATAATTAAAAGATGTGGTTTCGCTAGCTCGTGTATTTCTCGACTGACTTATTTTTAGACATTCAAAAATACCGCAATATAGTTATTAAGCAGCAACACCTTCAAAATAATAGTGTTGCCATCCGTTAACGATTATGATTACAACAATGTATAATGAATATTGACAATAGCAATTTAAACATGCTTCACTTCTCAACGAAGAATTGAAAGCTGTAATTTTAGTTATGTTCGGTTAAATTGGTGTAAATGATTATTTCTTGTGTACAGAAATACTTGCGGTGTTACCCTTGTGGACAAAATAAGCAATGATGATACGCGGTGTGACAGGGTTGTACGACAGCGTTATTATAAAAATTTTGAAAGGAATGCTCACGTGGTTCGAAGCACATAGAAAGAATGAGTGAAGTGAGGAAAACCAAGGCTGATTTACAAAGATCAAATAAACAAGCGTTGGCTGACGGAAATGTAAGAAGCACTCGCATGCCTAGGCGAAAATGTGTGAGGAGAGTGATGAGATTTGACGAGGTGAAAGAGCGAAAAGCGAAAAGCTTGGCGCTTCGTCCTCTTCAACAGCGTGAAGATATGTATACTGTATGTATGTGTAAAGGATTTTATAATTTTATGCCTTTCTTGTGGGAAAAAGACTTTACCTGTGCAGTACTGGGTGTACAAGTGGGAGCTATGTAGGCAGTACTGACTACAAGTTATTTATTTTGTCTACTGTTTATTTTAAGCAATCAATTAGCTTTTAGTTGCAAAAGGTCGTTATTTGATTGTCCTCTAAGACACTATAAATGTAAATATGCACCCAAGTAGTAAATTGATACGAAGTAAGATATAAGATAAATTTATATTATTTTATGCCTTGTATTCAATATTTTCTATTTGGTATTAAGTAAAAGAATAGATTTAGTAATCGTTAACATCTGTGGACGGTTCTACTTGTACAAATTTTGAATAATTATTTCATTAAATAATATTTAATACACAACGTCTCTCTCTTTGTCATGCGCTTATAACTCTAGAACAGCCATTCCCAAAATGGGCGATAACGCCCCCTTGTGGGCGCTGCAGGCCTAAAGGAGGGCGGTAAGAGACCCAGAAAAAAAATGGGGACGTTATGTAGAGGCCTGGGGGGTGATTTGTAATTTCATTTAGCTAGGAGGCATCTTAGACAACGACTGCATGAGCTCTCGACTCAGTCGACAAAAAACTTTGGGAACCAGTGCTCTAGAATCATTGATCCGATTTACGCGATTATTTCCATTTTATGTAAATGCATTATCTGATGAGGTTTTAGTACCTATTAATTTGGTTCTTAAATTATAAGCATACAAACGGGCAGACAGAGAGACGTCGCGTTTTAACATGTATAAGTGGATGAATGGATGAATAGATGGACTCATGGATAGGATGATAGATTGTTTCTGTCACTGCGGAACGCGAATATTTTGACAGCTCGAAATGACAGGAGTTGTCAATGTCTATGTCGCTGCTACTGTGTACGTCAGTGTGCGTTAATCATATTCAATTTAAATATGGAAATCTTATACTGCAGTGTAATAAACAAAAAAAAACGCCAGTATGCACTGCGTGTGTGTGTATTTTATTAACTCAAGATATCTTTTATCGTAAAGGAAAAGCTCTGATCACTCGCACCGTCAGCTCAAGTTACTGCAAGATAAAGGTACCTGCTTCCCTTTTCCTTTTCTGCTCATCGTCGAAGGCTTGACTTTTGCTATACCATAGATAGATAGATAGATGAATGGATATCGATGTGCTCTCCTTGCTGTCTATAAACATCTTTAAAAATGTAATGAATGCGAGGAAAAATGATGATCTATTTAAAAAAGAATAGTCGAGGTCGTGATAAATTGCTTATTACAAAATGTAGTTTACATACACGCGTAAAGCAGATGTATTATATTTGTTGTTTCTTTTTAAGTCTTCTCAATGTACAAGTGTTTTTTTCCAATCGAAGTTAGATTTGACATTCACACACCACACTTTGAAGATTATATATGGAAATAGAGTGTTAGCTGATAGAAATGTCAAAAATACTCATATGTCTAGGCGAAAGTGTGTGAGGAGAATGATGAGATTTGAAAAGGCAAAATTACTCGTACATAATATTATATAAAGACCGCTATGCTTGATACTCAGTCTCTCGGTCTTCACTGCCTGCTTCTATTAGAGAAACAGCGTGAAGATATGTAGGTACGTACATACAATACATATCTGTTTATATTTAAATATATATCTTCACGCTACTAATACCAGTAGGTTTAATGTGAAATTCAATAGTTTACACAATGAATAGATTTGTCTTTGTTATGAAGTAACGATATGTTTGTGTATTATTAAGCGCCGTATGTATGTGTGTGTGTTATGATAATTACTCGGTTTGCTGGAATCGCTGCCGCCCCGATGATTTCCCCTCTAAATGTTTGCTCATTTTCTTTGAATTAATTACGCTTTTGAGACATATGGATGACACGGTTGTCGATCATGTTGGTAAATATGAATATCAAAAACGTGTGTGGTCGGAGGACTCCCGTTAGGAACGAGTTCTTTAGCTGTATTTTCCATTCCTCAAAACTTAGTTGCAGTAACGAGACAAAAAACTCATGTATGATTTCAGGTATCACGTATGATCACGTATGGTGACGACCTCCGTGGCGCAACGACTAAGCGTGTCTGAAAGTAAACGGGGGCTGCGAGTTCGATTCCCACCCCGAGTCTAGATGTTTATGTATAATATGTATTTATTTACAAAAGAAAGGTATATAAGTAGTATATCAGTTGTCTAGTACCCATAACACAAGCGCTGTGCTGCTTACTTTGGGACTAGATGGCGCTGTGTGAAAATATTTGAGTATATTATTTAAAAAAAAACAAATGTTTTCAAAAAAATTCCTCGTATATATATAGTATATATATCGTATAGATGTTATACAGCCGGCCGCGCACGCTGTGCTGAATCTCTACTTGCACGCATACATACTCGTATGTAATAGAAAGAGACAGCAAAATCACTGTGATTTGTATTTGTTCCGAATGTGCTTTGTAATACAGAGACCATACTACAGACCCGTACTCCATCACACTTCTAACAAGCTGTTTTTTTATTGTTAGTTGTTTTTAGGAACTGCTTCCCTTGACGTATTTAATGTTAGGGACCTTTTTTTCTACTTCAATTTTCCATCATTCTTATTATTCTTCTTCTTGTTTTATGCTTCACCTCATACTTCCTATCCTTTATTTTTCTCTATTTCCTTTCATTCATCTGTCTTATCATACTTCTTTTGGATTCATTCTTCCTTTCATTCCTCCTATCCTTAATTATGTTCTATTATAATCTTTATTAATCACTTTCTCATGTTTATTACATTGTTCTTATCGACTACTTTACATTTGTTTGTAGTATCACACTATAACTTGAACCTAATACTGTATAATCTCTACTTATGTTATTTATATCTATTATCACAGTAATTATCACACGGTTTTGTTCCAATATTGTGCCATTTTTATTCACTTTATTTTACATTGTATTGTTCTCCCTTTTATATTCCTCCATAATTGCGTTTTCAATAGTATTTGGTTCAATTCCTATTTATATTCCTTTATATTTTTTGTACTCGTATATTGGGCAATCCGTTAAAACATGTATCACACTCTCGTCCCTATCCATATTACGAGGGATGTTCCCACATTGGGTTCTCCTTGCATTTAAAAAACTTGGAGAACCCTTCGTGCCTCGTCAGAACTAGGACGAAAATGTGATCCATGTCCAGCTTTCTCACCACTGGGTAGGTGTTGGCGGCATCAGGGAAGAATATTTTTGTGACCGAGGCCGTTTTCTCATTTTTATGCCTACTGTTCCACTCGTTAATGGACTCTCTTCTGATTTGTTCCTTGACGAATGAAACAGGGGATGCTTTGTAATCCGGCCTCATCTTGTATCCCTGTGTAGTCCCATTAGCCAGCTCTGCTCTATCATCGCCTTCCATCCCCGCATGTGCTTTAATCAAAAATTACTTTATTATTTTATTTTGTTTCACGATCTTATCGATCCTAGATCTTATTTTTATTGCTAGGGGATGGAGAGAATTGCCACCTACACGCCTCCAGTGCAGCCCTCGAGTCACTATGTACCCCGTAGCTGGGCGCAGTATCAGTTTTTGTTATTCCTGATTGTGAACGCTGCCCCATTTTACCCTCCATTTTACTCCCGTCTGTGAAAATGTAAATCTCATGGTTGGGGAGACTTTCCAGCGCTGTATCATCTTTCAGGCAGTCATTCCCCTGCTTCAGCCAGGCAGCCGGATGCGGTAACTCCGTATATCGCATCGGTTTCTCCACATCCCGATCACCTACCACACGCCGGGAATTGCCCTTTTAAATCTCGTATAAGACTGAGGATTCTCTCACTCTTATATCAAGGGACAGAATTCCAGCGAGTAACAGGGTCGAGTTGAGAAAGACCGTGCGATAAGCATTAATTATTTTGAGCACAATGCTGGTTGGATTGTGCTAGGACTGTGTATGTAAAATGATATTTTTGTTGCTAGTACCTTACTAAGGCACGAAAGGATTCATCAGTACACGTGGAGAAAAAAGGATGAAAGGGGTATGATTGATTTATTACAGCTAGCAGTAAGGGCCCCTTACTGCAGGCTGCAAGGTTATTATATCGAGGCCATAGGTCCTGTATAAGGATAAATGGTGACTTGTCGCACTGGTTCGAGGTCTGTTCAGGCGTCAGACATGGCTGCGTGATGTCTGCCTGGCTATTCGTGCTGTAGTTGGACAGATGCTTCTAGACGTTGAAGGTAGTAGGAGTTGTATGATATGTGATGGTACAGTGGTAAACTGCCTTTTATACGCTGATGATGCTGTGCTTATAGTACCATCAGAAGCAAAGTTGCAGACACTAGTTATGGGCATGAAAGAAGAGTGTGAAGCGACAAGATTGAATATGAATGTGAACAAAACTAAGGTTCTGGTGTTTGAAAGGAAAAATGCATGAAGTGTGAAATATGGGTAAATGGAAAATATCTAGAACAAGTAAACAGAACTGTATATCTGGGGAGTGCGTTTGTGAGGAATGGAAAATGCGAATTGGATGTGGCAGTAAAGTGAACGGTGATTTGACCGTATTAGTGGGCAGTGTGAATACATCTCTATACTCAGCCTAAATGGCCATACATAATGCGGTGTTGATTCCAACTTTATTGTACGGTAGTGTGGCCTGGATATGCCAGCAATGGAGTGAAAGTAAGGTAAATGCAGTGAAATCGCGATCTCGCGATTTAATACGCACGGCTAAGGAGTGGAACGCCCTGCCGGCGTCTGTGTTCCCCGACGAGTATAACCTGGATGTTTTTAAGGCCATAGTGAACATGCATTTACTAGATCCACGTACTACATCTTAGGCTCCATTGCTACTTAACATCAGGTGCAGTAGGAGTCTAACGCGATCTTAGTTACAGATAAATAAAAATAAAAAAAACTTAGAAATATGTGCGGTATCGCCCCTGTAAATAAAATGAGCAATGAAGAGATACGCAGTATAAAAGGTGCATGACAGTGTTATTTTAAAAATGGAGAAAGTATGGTTCAGACACGTAGAAAGACTGAGTGATGAAAGACTAACGAAGAAAATCTACAGAGCGAAAGTGAGTGGTAAAAGAAGCTAAGAAAGACCAAGGCTGATTTATGAAGATCACATAGCCAGAGTGTTAGTCGACGGAAATGTCAAAAGCACTTGCATACCTGGGCGAAAATGTATGAGGAGAATGATGAAATTTGCGGGAGCGAAAGATAAGTATGTAAGGACCGTGACGCTTGGCCTTTCGTCCTCTCTGACTACCCCGTTAGGAATACAGCGTGCAGGTATGTATGTATATAGAATTTTTGTCAATAATTCCAAAGTTTGATGGGGTAATAAACTTTTGAATTGAATTATAAATCTTTAGACAATGCAAGTTGATAATAAATTAATAAAGGGACTCGATTTGAAAGCTTTTTAGCGTTTTTTTAAAAAAGCATCAACATTTTTTATACGGCAAACATTTGGTATCACTCATTATGACCACAAACATTTTTAAACTTTTTGTATGAACCTCCTATTTGAACCTATAAGAAATAGGTTTTTATCAATGTAATATAATATATTGTATAGGCTCAGGTGTTACTTTGCGGAAATCCATTTCACGTGATGAATTCCTAAATTCTTTAGCTATTTTCTGCTCAATTTTTTTTTTATGTCTAAAGTTTATTATTTGTATGGATCGTTGCGTGCGTTGGATCATTCGAAAGTTGAACAAATTCATCAGTGCTGATGATTTCCGTTCTGTTCATAATAACAATGGTATTTCCTTTATCAGCTTTGCTGATTACTAGATTATTATCATTTACTCTTTTTGGATTGATTTGAATGTCTTAATATCAGGATTATAAATTTACTTTCCTATTATTGCTGTTATAATTTTTAATCTGATTTGATGTCACAATACTTTTGAATAAATTGTCTTTTTTATTCCTAATTGCTGCCACTTCTGCATCGACTGCCAAACATTCTAAATCTTAAGAGCGGAAAATAGCTAATGATTTTAGGAATTCATCAAATGTAATATAATGGTTTCGTAACAATGTACAAAAATTGGTACAGCTTGAAACATGTTAATATCGAATAGTCTCAGAGAAAAACCACTGTTTTATATGTATGTAGGTACTGACAGATAAACTGACAGTTACACAATATCATGCGATAAAAAAACATGAAACATCGGATTATTCGGTCAGCAGTAACATTTGTGAATATCAAATCTGCTAGTTCAGGTACGTTTCACGTAAAGCGAAGATGTTTGTTGTAAACAGCGCTCTCCATTCGATGTCTTGTAAGGCCGTGTGTCTCACATAGAATGATAATCTCAAACAAAGTCTGAGATTAATGTGCTCGGAGCGCTATAGCAGGATACTATTGCTCGCTGTCGAATTGATAAAGCTAAATAAACACCTTGTGTTTATTTGCTTTTTTCTGTGCTTCTGTAAAGCTCGGAACAAGATATTGAAATTCGTGATAATATTATTGTTTTAATTAAATTACTGCCTCTGGTTACGGATGCGATATACTAGTCTTGTTATTTGCTTCGCGTGAAATATGTGGAGGCGCAGAGAACGAAATTGATCACAGCGAACGATGTGGTCGAAAAAAGATCTCGGAGCGGACGAACTTTCATTATCACTCAGTGAAATCTGTGTGTGTTTGTAATGGAATGGAAACGAATATGAGTGACAAAACCTGTTGCATATTAAATTTCGAAAATAATAGTCTTTTAACTTAATTTATTTTATTCGTTTAATGAGATTAATATACAATATTGTGTGTGCTTGCAAGCCAATTTTTATAGCTAATAAGCTCATTTTTTTCTAAAATAGAACAAACAACATGTTTAAGTAATAACTATACAGAACATAAGCGATAATTTTCTTAATGATTCGTCTAAGATTTTTTTCTGAGTAACATGAGACTATATTTTATAAATTAATTTTTTTTTAGCGTCGAATCATTGAGAGATTAAAACTCGAGTTATTCCTAAATCACATTATAGTTGTAATAAATCGTTTAAATTATCGATAATTTATTAAAATTATTTGTTTATTTTCAACTAATTCTATCGGAAAGCAGCATGCTTATTACCTAACTTGCAGTCAGCATGTAACAGCTAAATATCGCGCGATATCTGCTGTCAAAACGAGAATTTAGGAGAATAATCTCTGTATATGAAAAAGTGTCCGCAGGGCGGCGCCACATTAGCATCAGGGTAAATTTTAAAGAATTATTATTTCGCACTACGCAAACAGTTGAAGTTTTTAATAGTGTACTGTTACCAACTACCTACTCTAGTCGCTAAAGATATTAAATTTTTTAATTCGGCGTACTTCAATTCCTCTACAACTGCTACATTCATAGCATTCCCCATTTACACGAGCGCCATTCTGGACGGCTTTTTGAACTGTTATTTATAGATTACAGCTGGACAAATTTTGAACTTTTTTCCCATATGAGATGGCTCTCCTTAGCTCTACACTTCATAATATAACGTAATTTGTATAGTGGCGCTAAATCTATCACGTAAAATGTATTTTACGGTCATGGCGTAATAGCCACGCAATCGTTATATATGATACCAAATTTTTATTACAATTAGTCACCGATTGCGCAGTGATCGCGTGGCTGTCCTTGTCTGCAAATTTTTAGATATTAGCCCCGTCGGTCTGCTCTAGTTATTACCGCTAGTTGGCGCTGTCATGGCGCACACTGCTTCAAAAAATTAATTATTTAATCACGTTTTCTGTTAAGATATTGCATAGACTCAGGTGTTACTTTGCGGAAATCCATTTCATGTGATAAATTCCTAAAATCTTTAGCTATTTTCCGCTCAAACTCCAAAAACCACCAATTGACACGTGTTTTGCTTCTCAACGAAGCATACTCAGGGTATACCAGAGATAGGATTCGGTCAGCTAACCAACACCGTATCTGCTAGCTGACCGAATCCTATCTCTGGTATATCCTGAAGATGCTTCGTTGAGAAGCGAAACAATAGCTAAAGATTTTAGGAATTTATCACACGTTCTCTGTTTTCTTTGGTTACGCGTTGCAAACTGTTAGTAGTATTCACTACTTTCACTTTTTCAATTAAAAATAAATAAAGTCGTTTTATTGGAAGCCGTATCTATTAAGCGAATTCTCGAGATTTAGCGGACGAGGGGATTGTGTCCTCTGACGTTGCGTTTATTGTCACCCTAATAAACCTTGGCGACCCTTATGTCAGTTTCTTGGGTACTTAAATTTATAACGGTGATTTTATGTTATTGCATTTTTAAATAGCTCTTGTACTAACGTTCTCGTCTTGTATTTGGAGATATTACACATTTAAAGAGCTGCGAACAATTCTTTATTTTAACGAAGATATTTAAAAAACTCGCCAGCGTAACTTGTACTTGGGCTATTAGTGTCCGTTGGTGTCATTTATTTTGTAAAAATAAAGTATTAACATAATTCACTGCCTTTCATGTATAACGACTTAAATCAAATAACTTTTTCTTTGAGTTACGTGTCTATACAGTCAGAAATAAAAAATTACACCGATTTTAAAATTAAAATACTGAAAAGTATTTCTAAAATATCATTAATATCATTGTACTGAATAATTATCCTTTACCATTCAAAACCCAAGTATAAGATAACTTCCTAAACAAGTACACATGTACATTGTCTCGCTGTATCCCTAATGGTGTAGTCAGAGAGAATGGCGCGCCAAACTTCGCGGTCCTTATATGCCTCTTTCGTCTCCTTCAATCTCATCATTCTTTTCACGAATTTTTGCCTAGTAGTAATTTTTAGTGTTTTATTTTGTAGTCGGCTAATTTTTTCATTAAAAATAATTTAATTTTTCTCTTTATCTGATCTTGGCCTAAATAAATATTTAGGGTAGGTTCTAAACTTCTTTCCAATTCTGAAATTGAATTCATAAAAGAATCATCAAAATATATGAACCGTTAAGAGTATTTGGTGTATCTTCGAAGTCCAAGCTTCAATACCAATGAAATTAAAATGGCACCTTAGAGCTATACCTAGCCCAACGCTATAACGATCATTGAAATCGAATCCATATTTAAAGAAGTTATGTCGGAGATATGTACATAGCATAAAATTATTGGTTTGTATTCTGAGCGATACTTTGGAGATATACTAGGAGGTCAGAAGTTTTGAAGCATTTTTTCTGTTGAAAAAGTAACGCGAAGAAATGTGTCGTACATTTTCAAAATTGTGATTAACAGAGCTTTTATTAGATACTTCACACAATAACTGCAAAAAGAATATTTCAAAATGTCATATAATTTTGAAAAGATATTTCAAATTCATTGAATAGCATAGTAGTTTTTGATTATTAAAATCAGTGGTGATATAGTGGGAAGTACTTGATACTTGAAAACAGGCTAGCGTCCCGCTATTCAACGTCTATTGCATCTATTTTGCGTTATGATCAGAATGGCTCTACTCCTGCCATCCCAGTTCCTTCGCGAAGCCCAGCACCTTCTTAACGTTGGCGAAGACTTCGATGAGCGACCTTGGCGAGCCAAGATATTTTGCCCGGTAAGCCGCCACTTCGTTGCACTCTAGTAAAACGAGAGCGGCTGTTTTATCTGCCTCTAGACACCCCTGTAAAGAGGACTGTTAGTAATACCAATATTAAAAAGACGTTTGTTATATGGACCATGTAATAGAAGTAAGTTTTGTGTATTTTTTAGGTTACACAGGAGAAGCTTCCAGAAGAATCCAGCCTCCTGCAGGTGAGACGAGGTTACATATTTTTGCCCACCAAAGCTCCTATGCGTTGGCGGTTCTTAGCGGTTTGTCGAGAGGCTCCTAGATCTCCTACGGAACGCACCGGAGCCTCTATGCCGAAGCGCTTTCGAGGAGGGGCAGTTACAGAATGTATACGAATGGATGGACGCTATAATATCAATATCCAATGGTCCAATTATAGTCCGACGTAGTCCTAGTGAATCCCTCCCTTCAGTTGAATTTTCGCTGAGATATTGGACGCCCTGCGCGTGCGACGATGTCATTAAAACTGACGTTAATTTTTATTTTATATTGATGTTATCGCGATTTTATTTTATATTGATATTATCTATAAATTCGTATCATACATTCGTATTTAACTGAACTACTATTACTACTACTAGTACTAACGTCGTACTAACTGCCTTTCCTGCATTTCTAAATGTTTTACTTTTCGCAAATTCAAATTTTTTTAACGGTTGTGTCCTTTTTTTTATTCATTACAGTTTTAACATAAAAAATATTGCAGTTTCTTTTCTTCAGGTCCTATATTACAAGAATACCGACATTGTTCCGCTTTCGGTTTTAAATATTGTAAACACCATAACAACTTAAGCACATTTATGAAGAGAAAATGTTCGTATTATAACTGTACCTTATTGTAATTTCTTACTCGAAATAGAGTTAAAGGGAAAATGGATTATGTATTTGGGTACTTATGAATATCCGAGTATGAAACTGTTATAACCTTCGAAACCATTGCGAACGCTAAACAAAGATTTGTAACTCACAATTTCCATATCAATAGAGTATTGAGTTGTAAGACATGTCATGTTATCTGTAATTTTTAATTTTGTTATTGGAATCTGGTCTTTAATATTAAGTCCAAAAGTGGAATTTGTATTGTATGTTTAATAATCTCTTAAATTGCAAACTAGAACAGTAGTTTCATAGTATGTAAGTAAAGGTATGGTATCTCTGTAAAAATATTTGAAAAACTATCAGTTTGTGAAAATTTTGTGAAACAAGGTTATGTGAAAAAACTGATAACATAGAATCAGTCCTATTTCTTCAAATTTTTGTAGTCTTGTAGCAGTTAAATGCTAGTTTTTGCTAGTCATTTTTAGTGTTTTATTCACTAGTGCTAGATTTCATTTTATAAAATACCTTGCAATTTACTTTAAAAACATTTTGAAGTGTTGCGTACACTGAAATGTTACTTTGCAAAAATTTATTTATAGAGATAACTCGTATAAGTTTTAATACCTATCTCTCGTTCAAAGTACTTTGAGTGACACTACTGACATTACTTTTAAATTTTGAAGGTAAAACAAAATTGTATTTAAAATTATATATTGTTTGCAACTTTTGAAAACCACAGGATGGACGTAGAAGATATGGCGAGCAACTTCGAGAGATAAGTCAGGATTGGTAAGAACATCACAGTAAGAAAAGAAAAGTAGAGCAAAAAAACGGAAATTGGTCCTTAGTGGGTCAAAAGTCTTGGCTAAAAATAAAGATTTCAATTATTCGTAGCATGACGGTTTTATTATTAACGTATAATAAAAGAATAACGTAACGCATAATCACCTAACGTTTAGAAAGCGAATAAATGGTTAGTGAAGATAACATACTATCCTGTTTGTACTATGGCAATGTTTAGTTTTCAATGGTTTTCTTACAGTAGTAGATAATTTTTAAGCAATGGTAAAGAGTAACTTCTAGTTTATTATTATGTCGGCAATGTTATAATATTTGGAATATGTTTAGGATTCTCGTTATAAATTGTTAAGCAAACAAGCACAAATATATTTAATAATTTATTTAACTGTTATCGAACTCCTAGATGCATTATTGTAAGGCTGTTTTAAGCAGGAATTTACGAGTAATTAGGGCTGAAGAAAAATATTTATTTAAATAATGAAGAAACACAGTAAATAATCTGCGCGCTGTCACTCTAGCGGATAAAATAAGCAACGAAGAGATACGCAGTATGACAGAAAGACAGACAGTAGAAATGAAAAAAGAAATGCTTAGATGGTACGAGAATATAAAAAAATGTGTGATGAAAGATCGTTGAAGAAATACGGAGAAAAAGAGAATGGTAGCTGAAGCCAAGGAAGACAGGCTACTAAGACTATAAAGATCAAATTGCCGGACGGAAAAGACAAAAGCACTCGCACATCTCGGCGAAGTGTCAGGAGAGTGATGAGATTTAAGGAGGTGCTAGAAGTATGTAAGGATCGCGATACTCGACGCTCCGTCCACTCTGACGTTAAGGATACAGTGTGAGGTTATGTATGTAAATAATTTTAAGTTACATATATACATATCCTCACGCTGAGTCCATAACCATAGTCAGAGAGATAGAGCGGTCCTTACATACTTCTCTAGCCTTTTCTTATTATTATTTTTTTATAGATACGGTACCGTTTAACATGTGACCCACCAGATGTTAAACGGTTACTGTAGCTTATGGACTCCTGCAACATCAGAAGTATCACTTGCGCGTTGCCGACTCTATGAAAACCTTTTTCCGCCCTTTTTAAAGTACCGCATGCTGTAGTTTATTGGAAAAACCTCGACAGAGAGCTCATTCCACAACCTCAAAGTTCAAGGGAGAAAGCTCCTTTGACCGAATCGTGCACGACCATTTCGGTTCCAAAGTGTGAGGATGAAATCCCTGCCGGTGGCGAGCGGTGCGATGGTAGAAGGTGGCCGTGGAGATCATGTCGTACAATTCCTCTGAACACAGCCCGTTATGCAAACGGTAGAACACACAGATGATGCCGAAGTCTTTCCTCAAATTTAAGTGTTCGAGAGCGCTTGTAAGCCTGAGATTGTCGACAACTCTCTCTCTACTACTCAAGTCAAAAGGAGCAAGCCGATATGCAGGTGCTCTCGCCCAAAGGTGACAGCAGTATTCCATTTGGGGCTGAACTTGCGACTTATACAATCGTAGCCTCTGCCCCGAAGTGAAGTACCGCTTCGCCCTGTTAGCTTCATCTAATCTCATCATTCTTCTCATAGATTATTTAAGTTACATTAAATTAAAAAGTATTCCTAACATTTTAAAACTATATCAAAAATGTTACAAACTTCCATAATCTTAAGAATTACTGCATTAAAACTTTTAATGTAATTATAAACTAAAGAAAAATATCAAAAGCGCTTGCATACCTCGATAAAAGTATGTGATAAGAATGATTCGATTTGAGGAGGCGAAAAAAGTATATAAGGACCGCGACGCTTGGCTTACGTACTCGTATGTATAAATTAAACTTAAATTGTTGTCAATGTTTTTTAGAAATTTGTAACTGGATTTAATGTGTTATTAATATAGGGTGGACAATGGCGAATTGGCACAAACAATAAGGAAGATAAACGAGTGAAAGAAAAAAAGGAAAAGAAAAACGCTTTACTCTTACCAGATTAAAAAGAAATAAAACCGAAAGACAAACCGAAATACCAAAAGAACCGAAAGGAAAACCGGTAGAAAAAAAAGTTTTAGATTTACCAGAATAAAACGTTTATTTCCCTGCCTTCCACTCTAGTGTTCAGTGTTTAAGAATTACAATATCACAGATAAAAACGCAGACAGACAATAATGTCAAACATAGCACTCCTTTCTTCGTCTTGGGTTAAAATCAATACAGGTTAAAAACCATTTTATGAAGTCTGTGGGCCTTTTTGTGAGACAAAATATTGTACAGTTATCTGCCACAACAAACAACAAAAGATTATCAGGAGATGGAAACTATGTGCAATTTATTTATAGTATACTCCGTAAATTGAGCGTAGGAATCCGTAGTCAGAGTTAGCGCGGCGGCGCGGGCGCTCGTGCTTGTTCCATATTAGAAAATTACCGTGATGGCCGACGACGTTCGAAGTTTGAAACGCGCGAATGGATTCGAATTCCTGTACTGTGTCTTATTTTTTTATGTATTTTGCCATTTTAAAAGTGTTGCCTGTTGAATTTAAAATTGGATTTTCAAATGTCGCCAAGTGTGAGGTACATAATCTACTTATAAATAATATTTTCTAGTTACGACATACTCATAATTTACATAATAATAACGCTACATGTAAATGTATTTTAACATTAAAAAAACGTGTTTTTATGTAATCTTATTTCGGTTGGGTTCAAAAATATCGCCGTGGTAATAAAAATTCATCACAAAAATAACACTGAAAGTAAACATTGTATTTTAGCCGAATAAGGAGTTACTTCTAAAAGGACATCGAAGGACGCAATCCTGCGCTTACACTTTAAAATCCGAATTAGTCAAATGAATGAGTAAAGGTTTCGGGTAGAAGAGAGTAATGTTAATAAAATTAAATGTTATAATGTTAATAAATGTTAATAAAGTTAATAAAATGTTAATGATTGGGAAGTCCTATTTGTCTGAGCCAAGATTTTCTTTAATTTTAATATAGGTACCTATGTTATTAATTTTTCGCTCTTATGGTAAAGAAGGATATTATAAATCCGGCGCAATCGTCTTTCCGTGTGTTTGTCCGCGTATCTGTAGTATCGTAGCTCTCGAAAAGTAAAACCAATTGCTTGCGCTTTCATTGTGATTTTAGAGATTATTAGTTTTAGTTAAATGTATTGTACTTACGCAAAAATCATAGTTAATTTGTCAAAAAAAACAAGGCATCCCAAAATATTATTGGTTCTCAAGAACTTTACTCAATTCGTAGATTTCATTCGTAGACAGAGGTATTTCCTTGTTGAAGGATTTTAGCATAATATATCACTTACAATCTATATGTCATATCATGGTCAAATAAAAAGAAATTGGAAGTGTGCCTCAAAGTGTTTTCCAATTGAAGAGACACAGTCACATTTCAGTGGTTCTTGAGCACACAATTATACATTTATTCAACTATTGTGCAAACAAAACGAGGGTGAATTTTATATGGTCTATTTATGTGTAGATAATATGTATGTATCTAAATATTTGGGTTCGTCTGTATATAACCATAAGCTGAATGGCTAGCTAATATAATAGATAATGCGCATGTTTAACAAACCAAAGTTTCCAGGTGGAATCCCACCCAGGTCAATTAAGGAAACAATTTTTTCTAAATCGTCTTAGAGGCTGATTGTTACTAGATGCTCTCCAGAATGGGACTCATAGCATAAGCCTTAGTGCTTACTTTAAAATTATACCAAAAAATTACGAATGGTATAATTATTTAACTTCGTATATACTGCACATTAAAAATATAATCATCAAACCCTTGACCTCACTTATTACTTATTTTCAACACGCTAGTATAATATTAAATACTTATCCATATGAAAGAGTAATTATAATGATCACACTTTACTTAATATGAATCATTAAAAATTTTGTGCAAAGTAAAATATTAAAAATATTCACGAGAGTTTTAAGTAACTTCTCTTTGCATGGACGTAGTTGAGTAAAAATTCGACCACATATTTATCAAAAGTTTGCGAATGACAAAATAACTGTAAATTCTTGAATTTATTTTCGGAGTTGAATGTCCATTATTATAGTTTCCCTAGTTAATGACCTTCATCTTGTTCAAAAGTTTTTTTAACATGTAGTTTGGTTTTTGTTATACTCTGTAATAGAAATTTTATTTACGTTTATTTAATGCTAGACGACTCCAACAGACGTCGTCGTGTCCTTCATATACTTTTGTTCGTTAGAAAAAGTACTTTCACGTTTAATTTTCCAATTTACCAATTTTCCTGGCAACTTTCCCAATTTTGCTTTACTTAAAAATTTTAGTCGGACAAACAAAAAAATTAAGCCATATCGGTCCAGCCTTTCTTTTATGCTTACCAACGAACGGCAATTAATTTATATAAATAGTGTTTTTGCCCCATTTATTTTTGAAATGGCCTTATGGAGCTCTTGAATTTGATATACATACCTTATAATGGAGTTAGATGACTCTTTTTCAATGACTTTCTACAGAGGCCATATCGAATTTAACAAAAAACAACGAACGTATAATCACGTACGTAATGGAGACAAATCCAGTGATCCTTTCTTTTGCTTGCTGTTGGTATATGAAATTTATGACTGACGAAGAAAATCTACAGAGCGAAAGCGAGTAGTAAAAAAATCTAATGAAGACCAAGGCTGACTTTCAAAGATCAAGTAGTGAATGTTAGCTGATAGAAATGTGAACAGAACTCTCATACCTAGGCGAAAATGTGTGAGGAGAATGATGAGGAAGCGATAGAAGTATGTAAGGATCTCGAAGCTTGGCGCTCCGTCCTAACTACCCTGTTAGAAAAAAGTTTTAATTCTTGTACCTAGATCTCGACAAAATTAAGGTGACGCATTGGAAATTTTGACAGCAGGGATCTTAATTTTTCTGACTACAAAAGGTATGAAAGTGATATTTAATAACCTGATTCTTAACTTCTTTGACTTTATTTTGACAGTTGCGATACATGGTTGGTGAAATTTTATAACACAAAAAAAAACAATGAAACCTTTTTTAAAACAGAGATTTACATTTTTAAGAGTAACAGCACCGATTTATGTTTCTAAATTTAATCTAAACTTAAATTAATAATTTTGTTTTAATCTTAACATATTCTTCAAAATGACAGTTGGATTTTTTTGGATTAATTATAGTTTTTGAAATAAATAAAAATAACTACTTTTTCGTATTTTTCGTAAGCTAGCGCGCATTTCTGCATAGACCAGAAGTTCTACTTTGGATTAAATTATAGTTTATCAATGCGTCGCCTTAAGCTTAGAAATTCATCATTTTATAAATATCACACCTCGGTGCGACCGTTAAAATCACACGACTATTTTACAGTTATATCTGAAAGGGAAAAACGAAACCCTTACAGGATCACTTCGTTGTCTATGTGTCCGTCTGTCACCTGTCAAGGCTCTTTATCTCAAGAACAAGTAGAAGTACCAAGTTGAAAATATCAAACACTAAGGTCTACGGTCCTTGAGAGGTGTAAAAAATTTAAGCTTCAAGCTCAACGCAATCACAAAATACGGCCATTTCTGTACTCAAACAAGAACCTATAGGGTACTTCCTGTTGACCTAGGGTCACGAAATTTGACAAAAAGCAAGGCTCCACAGCATAATAAAAAGGTCTATTAATATACTTTTCTTAGTTACTAAATTCTCTAGTATTATACTAAAGGGTAAAGTGCAAAATTGCGTTTTTGTAGTTATATTACACTTATTGTATACGCCGATTGCATTTACAAGTTTTTGTGTAATTTGAGCAGTAGAATAGTAGATAGCTTGAAAGGTATTTATTTAACTGGATCAGGATCGAATGGACCAGGACTTTTGTGGGAATGAATGGCTGGAGACTGGTGGTAGATATTTTAGATTTGTTATGATAAAAGAGGAAAATTGCGTGTTTTTACCTTCGAACTGAGGTCCTTTACTTCAGGTTCATCACAAATTTCAACACACAGTTCAGTACACTCGCGGCGAGTTTTACATTATAATTTTCTATATTATTTCATTTAGCGTTCAGTGAGTTGCGTGCGCGCGCGCCATACATAACACGACATATATTTTTTTTTTAGGAGGGGAGCGGAAGCGGGAGAAAGACTGTAATGTTGCTAGTGTAAAAAACATATAAATACAATCGGCGTATACACTTATGTTAATAAAAAAATTACATTTGCGATTGGGGAAAGTGGGAAATCGTGTCTTTCAAACACAAACTTAAATTTGTTTTTGAATCCGACTTGTATTTTTTAGTAAACACGTAATATAACACATATACATTGTGTGGAGCAATTCCGACTCACATTGACCGTTTTATTATTATGTGTATTATTTTTATTTAAAAAAAATAATATTGCAAGACTTACGATTGATTATTATCTTTAATGTAAGCACAGATATTTTGCTTTCCAATTGGCATCCGGTATATATCCGTTACAGTCAAACAAATAGTAATGACAACAGTGTTTTCTGTGTCTGGAGTCTGTTGGAGAATAGAGGAAGTATCAAATTGAACAGGTAATCGCTGTTCCCCTATGCGTGCGACCCGCATATCGTTGAGACCGATGATCGCAAACCTAGTTTATAATTCAATACGTTTTGCGTGAAAAAACCTCGACGGAATCTCAGCATTCTTCATTTGCATCAAACTCCTACACAGTCTACAAATTACTATAGCAATATGGAGTACACGTAGCGATACGGAGTCTACAAATTACTACAGCAAAAATTAATCCTTCTGTAAGTCTGCCCCATTGTTTGTATCAAACCAGAACAGATAAGCATTGATGGTATTTGTAAGAGTTTTAATGAACAATAATTACAAATGCGATGCAAAAGTCATGAGCTGACGGAAATGTCAAAATCACTCGCATACCTATTCGTGTGTATGCATATAGTGTGTAAGGAGAATGATGAGATTTACGGTAAGTGAAGAATGTAAAGACCACAACGATACGTAGTAAGGCCGCTCTGACTACCCCGTTAGGGATACGGCGTGAGGCCGGCTTAATTTTTAATCTTTGGTGATACGTGTGTTCGTGATATTATTTTAAGGTTTCTGCGCGTCACATTTAAAAGGTGCCTGAGTGCCTTTTGAAGGTTTCTGCGTGTTACCGAATACTACTGTTCCATACAAAGTGACAAAAACCCCTAGAGGCCTGAACTTCTAGGGGTTTTTCATCCCTTGCTACTGAAGTTTCAGAGTTCATTCCACGGTCATACAGTTACATACCCAAGAGAGGAAAGTCCTTTGGAATTGTAGTGTGCGCGATCGATTTGCTTATGAAGTGTGCGAATGAGCGCCCTACCGGCGGCGGGCGACGCATTAAAGTGGCATTATGTCAAACAAGTAATCTAGTTGCGTTCTTAACTCTCTGTCCACCTTAAAAGGCGTGCAAATTTATAAACGCAGATAAAAAAAATTAAGCGGATTTTTATAACGGAAATGAAGCCAGTGAAAAATTCGTGAAATCAAGAGTATCTCCTACATTCTTTCTTTTAGACTCACGTGGAATGTGTCATTGAGATTCGAGTTTGTGAATAGGCCAACAATTTCCTGTGCAAAACCGTGAATTTTTATGTGCTGAGAAACTTTTCTCTCAAATTCTTTTGTGTATTACTTACATACCCCAGTTACATTACTACTATATCTCCCAAATTTATTTACAGTACTTCGCGCATACAATGTAAGTTGTCATACAAAGCAAAGATTGCTGTCTTTTTCTTTAGTGAAATCTTCAAAAGGCACTAGTTTTGCATGGATAAGATTGGCTTGTATAGGACTTTCAAAGCTAAAGCTACTGCAGCGAACATTTTCGAAAATGTTCGCTGCAGTAGCTTTAGCTTTGAAAAAATAGGGGGTATCGCAAAAAAACTCTGTAGTCTATGAGCTAGCAAACTGGAACTATACAAATAGGACAAAACGCGGCGTAAAGGTGTGATAGAAAGATTATGTATGTATATTTGTACATGTATATATGTATTTACCTTTTATGTACAGACAGTTCTTCTCTGTTTTTGTTTTATATTTACATATTTTCTTTTTTAAATTTTGACATTAAGATGTTTGGGACGGAATTACATAGTGACAAATCTAGACGAGAATAAGACGGGATTTGTCCCACTGCGTATTTCTTTCAGGAGGTGGAAGGCACAAAAGGGGGTGTTAATGGAACATTCGAATTAACATTTACTCTAGGCGCTTAATTCTGAAAATTCAAAGAGAAATTATTTTTCGCTTTTTTATTGTTTCAGCTTTTTTAGAATTACAATTTTATAGAGTTTCACGGTTTGTATCCAATATCCAATATTAAAACAATAAAATAAACGGGTTCTTATGGTGATATTGACTTTTTTTTGGATTTCCACCGAAAGCAACAGCGGACCCCTTTTAATTTCATCATGTATGTCTATGTGTTTTTCCGTTTGTCATGGCTGATTTATTCCGTCATCTTCACATCAGTTAAGATGATGCAGATATATTGCAAATTACCAAACCGAAACCACGAATGTTCTGTAGTCATGGCGTTAGTCATTGACTAACGTCAAGAAAGGGCCATTTCTGCGGTCGCTGACGAAAATACCCCATATTTCAAAAATTACACAACATATCTCATTCAAATCAATTTTCTTTAGGAGTTCTTTTTAAGTTCTCTCATCACACGGTACATGCTCGACAACTTTGAGTTTGATCAAGATCGAACGTATAGATCGTCACATCTAAAGGTATCATGCAATATGTTTTAAGGTCTTAAGACGTGACTGTCTTTGCCTGAACGAACTCAAAATTGTCGGGCATGTTTGCACGTGAGTGTGGACGAGATTGAGTTGACACACTTTTTACGAATTTAGAAGCGCATATTTCAAAGTCTAAGTCAAAGTCAAATCAATTTATTCAAGTAAACCCAAATGCAAGGTATTTTTGAACGTCAAATCTACTTTAGTTCGGTTCAAAAAGGAAACCTAAATACTGAGAAGAACCGACAAGAAACTCAGTCAGGTATCATTTTTTCAACATCATTCTACAACAGTTATTTAAAAATACAATATTTATAAAGCCAGTAAATGCATATGCAGAGAGGATCATTTCCAGTTTATTGTTGTGTCTTCAATGAAATCGCTAATTTTGTAGTATGCTTTTCCAATCAGTGTGCGTTTAATGACAAGTTTAAATCTCTTTTCCGTTAGTTCAGTAATTCGGCATTGACTTAAATAAACAAGTCATTTTGAACTTCTACAATTCTACGTCATTATTAAAGACCTATCTAACGATACGCCCCTAACATATATGTGCACTAAATTTTTTTTTTCATCCGACAGTTATATGGAGTGCCATCCCCAGTTTACTTTTTAAATTTTACTACAACATTGTATAGCGGTGTATCTCTGTGTAATAATAGTCTCTGTGTAAAATGACAATGACATACAGACAGATAAACAGGACGAAATTATAAGGGTTCCGTTCTTTGCCTTCTATTTGGTCTGAAATTGCTCTGGAACCCTAACCTAATATATGTCCGACTCGCTCTTAACCGATTTTTTAATTCCATAATGAGTAGATGTGATTTCTTGGAGAAGATTAATCTATTGGTGTCGTGGTTAGTAAATGTGCTTTTCATGTCAAGAAATAAAGATTAAATTTCAGAATAAGACCAATTTCCAAATAAATTCTAAATTTTATTGGAGTCTGGGCGTTATTAGGTGCTGCCACAATGTATTCTGCGATAGTACGAGTCTACTTCTCAGTTTGGGATCACACAATTGGTGTTGTTGGGACGTAATTCATTTGCTTATAATATACTACATATGGATCTATAAAATTACTTCGACAGATTGAATCAAAAACAAGGTATTCGAGCAAAGAATCAAAGTAACCGATATAGATTATAGAGTATAAGTAAATAAAAGGTAATCGCGTTAATTTCCCGTGTTTTTAGATATTGTATAATGCAATGCGAAAGTTTACAAGTTTATAGAGTATAAGTAAGCTGAATTGGCAATTTGATTCTCACATTAGTTGAAGAACTGACAGTGGCAGTCGAGTTCCAGAACGGAAACAGCGTTTGGTTAAACATAGTGTAGGGTGTTCTTCAATGCGATGGTGCGAGGATCTGGGAAAGATGCCAACCACCTTTTGCAAATCCTCACACCATCACATAATTACATCATCATTAGTCATCGAATGAAAATAACCGAGGATTAGCCTCAGTGACATATTTACACTGTCACTGAGTACTGTATGTCACTGAGGCTAATCCTCGGTTATTTTCATTCGATGACTAATGATGATGTGATTATGTGATGGTGTGAGGATTTGCGAAAGGGGGTTGGCACCTTTCGCAGATCCTTGCAATTTGCGAGAGGCTTATTTCCGGTAGCAAACTGATGAAGATGTAGTTGTATGTATACAGTATGAGAAATATGATTCCATAATCAGGAAAATATGTTCGTTATTTTCGTTAGTGATTGTTACTGTTTTGCTTTCCCTTTCTTAATTATTTGTTGTAACTGGGGATCTGTATGCCTGTATGTATATCTGGGGCCGATTAAGGGAAATTGTTATAGTATGTCTGTTTACTAAATATTTTGACATGTAGTAACGGATTTCATATAGAAAAAACGATGTCCAGACACCAATTAAATACAAACTATGTTCGAGATTTGTCTATTGATGATATAAGTAATAACGTGTAATATCCAAATTTCAAGCTAATTACTTTCAATGCCTCGTTCCAAAATTGGAAAAACGGAGTATTTATGGAATTACCTCGGTGTCTGTTTGTCTGTTTGTCCTTCGATTTTTTCAGAGAATATTTTTACCACATTTTTATTAATATTTTTTCTTGTTCGTTCGATCGTTTGCCTATTTGGTAAAATTTTGCCGTCAATTTTAAACTATGATGATCTGATGAGCTAGAATCTTGAAACTTTAAGCATAGCTAATAAGTGGATGATGATGCGATATCTACTCTTCTGTTTCTTCGTTTGTCTATTTGAGACAAATTTTGCAATCGATTTTAAACTATCTCATCATATTGAGACTTGAATTTTTAACGTAGCTCAGAACTGGGCTACGATTGAATAATCTCGGTTTCTTGTCTGAGTGTTTGTTTGTCTGTTCAGTAATAATTTTGAAATTTGCCACCAGTCTCTCTCACAATCATAATCTCGAGATGTTAAAAATCGATTGCAATATTTCACGAAGACAGGACTAAAAGGCAGATGATTTCAAAAGTTTGTTTTTTCTTAGTTTAGTACGTTTCATAACGAACTAAAAAGTATACAATAATTTCTCTTAATCCCACGCAGATTTATAACTTCATAATGTTTCCCAATCCCATACAGTTTGTTTTATTTGAAGTTCGTACGTTGTTTTATAACCAGTTTACCGTGCGGTACCCATAGTAAAAGCCTGGTGCTCACTTTGGAGTCAAAGAATATCGTCGCTTTGGAGGCCAATGGACCGGACCTATTTCACACAAATATAATTTTGAGTAAATGAAGTTTACATAAATATCGCCGCGCGTAAAGAACATTTTATTGTTGTAGTCAAGCCACTACTGCTAACTAAATGGATATAATTTTTACTGGAAACTCGAAAATTGTACGAATATGAAAGATATCAAAAGCCAAACTACAATAATTTTAGAATTTCGTGGCTTAGAACTATTGACCGACACTTTTATCATAATGTTATAATACTTTTTCGCGTAGGTCTATGCCAAATTTGAAAATATGTATGTTTGGCGGCAGATGATTGTTAGACCTATCGTCCAATACAATCCTTCAATTTTTCATACTTGGTTATTTCACTTAACTTTATTTTGACTACTTCAGCTTAAACTTTCTACGATGAAAGCTTTTCATTCTTCGAGGATGTCGACATGGATAGAAACGTAGGATATATTGAGATACAATTAGAAGACGTGCTTTCACTAGCTCGTTTATTTCTCGACGGTCTTATTTTTTGACATTCAAAAATACCTTTTTCTTAAGTAGCGATACCCTCAAAATATTAGTGTTGCCATTAGTTAACGATTATGATTGCAACAGTTAATCACGAATATTGACAATAGCTAACAGGGTAAAATTATAGGGGTTCCATTTCAGCCATTTGACCAAGGAACCCTAAGAATAAAACTGTATCCAAAATACTCAATTAAAATATACGTCTAAGATACGTCAGTTCTGTGGGTTCGAAGATGACGGAACTAATCGGCTGACATACTGATATATTGACAAACAGTCAGACAGATATGACGAATACGACGAAACTAGCAATATTTCGTATTTCCAATTACGTAACGGAATCTAAAAAAGATATCGTTTTTCTCGCATCTGCGATTAAAAACAATAAAGTGGGTTTATTTGTCTGCATCAAACCGACCCTATGAAAAGGCCAACACGCAGTAGGTGGTAAATTTGTCACGAATGGAGGCCATAACAAATATATCGACCATCGGAACACATTAATCATTCGTTTAGCTCGCCGCACTGTATTTCCGTCCGTGTGGACCCGCCTTTACTGTTATTAATTGTATGATATAACTTAATTTACTTCGTGTTTGGGCGAATAGACTTCGAATGAGCCTGATTTTTACTCGATTACGGTGGAGACAAAGGACGGTGATGTGCTTTTCATAATTCCAAAGCGGAAATAATATAAATTACATTATTAATTCCGTTATTTACTTAAATTACAGGTTCCGTTTGGGTTTGTAGCCATTTTTATACAACTACCTCTACTTTCCACACAAAAATCGTTTATTTTACAAGAGGTACATATTTTATAGAATACGGCGGCAGCCGTTAAAATCATATTGGCCGTGGATGATAATACAATATAACTAACTGATAAATACATAATACTAAAACCTCGATTTATATTTAGACGTTGCGTTTGCAGTCATCTAGAGAATCCTGTCTGAGGGCATGGTCTATTAAGATCTATGAGATAATCACGAAATGCATTTCTTAACTGACGCCAGTTGCAACACGATATTGTCTGTAAGATTGCTCAGTAACGCAGTAATATTTTATCTTATAGGACCTAACCTAGTAAAAGTATTAAATACATATTTCATAAAATATGATATAACAATGGATTATTTCCGGAAATAGATTTGAATTCCAAAAATATCTTTAAACCTTTGAATAAAACATTTGAATTTGAAATTAGTTCATAGTTTATATGTAGTTTATATGTTATATATTACGGTTTTCTTATTCCATATTTCAAATGTTTAAGAAGCAAACGTTAATCTAAATTATTCTAAGAAATAGCGACTAGACTTAGTTTGACCTGTTTAACTTAGCACTGTCTAACTTTAGCAGTCGCTTAATATTGCTATTTGCATCATAAAAGATTTCTTCTACTGACGACGGTTTTAGCAAGAATCACAAAAATAGTTAACAAAATTAGTTACTTGGAATAATTTAGTTTTTGTTACCAAACAGACAGTTACTAACTAACGTGTTTTGCAATGGACATACATACATACATACAGGCGTATCTATATAAATTCACACTATTTCTCATTCGGGATGGAAAAAGTATAATGGTGCATCTTGCAGGGTTTGTGAATTATTACATTATACCGTTTACACTTTGTAGGGTTGGTGAATTATACATTCACATTGTTTGCATCATGTAAGGTCCGTGGATCACACATACACACTGTTTGCATCTCGTATGCTTGGTGAAACAAGTTCATTTAGTGATTTAGTTCATTCAGTGATTTAACTAATTAATTAACACACAGGAGAAAAGAGATATAATACAGTCAGACAAAATTTCATTATAAATAATAATTTTATAAATGTTTGTTTAGACTCCAACACACACTACAATTGGCAATAAATATTCGGCATTTTGTAGACTCAGGTGTTCGGGAATCCAATTTATGTGATGAATTTTAGTAATTTTAAGCTATTCTCCGCCAAAATTCTGAACTCACTAATCGACATGTGTTTCGCTTCTAACGAAGCATCCTCAGGATATTCCAGAGATCAGTTCAATCAGAGATCAGTGTTCAGACAACTTTTTTGTTAATGAACCGATTACAATGATTCTTTTTGCGTTAAGTTCAATATACCTCTAAGATGGTCCCATTTGAACTTTTTGATGTTGGAGCTTGAATTTTGAAGATACTTCAAATAATCCTAACGGTTTATATGTTTTGATGATTCTTTTACGCAATAACTCGTAAATTATTATTTTTATATATACAACATAAATTATATACTCGTATTACTCGTAATTCAATATTAATTTTATATTGCATAACTCCATTGTATGTGAATCGAGTCATTCTATTCTATCTGTCCTTTGTATTGTAAAAATGTATCTGATTTACATTCGTAAATACAAAATACAATAAGTCGATAAGGTCAAAGTCAAAGGCAAATCAATTTATTCAAGTTAACCGAATTACATAGTATTATTGAACGTCAAATCTACTTTAGTTCAGTTCAAAGAGAAGAGAGAAGAAAACCTGGACACTGAGAAGAACCGACAAGAAACTCAGCCAGGTATCATTAATTTTCAATGTGCTCTCTAAATTATTACTTCTACATCAATTATGTATCTCCAACAAAATACTAATAACGAGTGTGAATATCACAAAATGAATAGAGCTTTTAGTAATATCCAGTCCAATTACAATTTAGTTAAGTTTTTTACGTATATCGACCTGTATCAATTGAATAACTCCATTGTATGTGAATTGAGTCATTCTATTCTATCTGTCCTTTGTATTGTAAAAATGTATCTGATTTACATTCGTTAGTGAGTGAAATGTTAAATTAAATTAGTTTTCATCCATGAAATTAGGTGATTAGGTTTCAGATTGAGATTTGAACCCAAGACTTTTGAATCGTAAGATAGAAGCACGATTATCGTGACCACTTGTATATTATCTGCACCAACGTCTTCAATTCTCAATCACATTGGGTTCAGAAACCGTAACTTATGATCTGCATTATATCAACCAGTGTCATACTATTATATTAGCAATACTAGTGTTAACTTATTACATTATACTACATTAAATTAAAGAACTCGAAACAATTTCATTATTATTTTTTATATCGTTTTGGTTCGCGCTGCAATATGTCAATTTAAAAAAATAATAATAAAAAAAATGATTGTATTATTAGAATTCTATTCAAAATGTAAATAATGAAAACAATAATTCATTATATTTTTCTGTTTCATTTTTTCTAAATACTACATGTTTCTTATCAAGGGTGTATATATGTTTAAGGGTGTATGTATGCATTTAATTAAATATTGAAACACTCAAGCGATACTACTATGGAATAAATCGACCTCTTGTTTTAATACTCATTATTATCAGTGTTGGGCAAAATATTATTGCAAAAACAATTACAATTTGTAAGCTACGATAAAATTAAATAGTAAGTTAGATACTTATAGCAATGGAACACTCCAAACTTTACTTAAATTATAGATTAATGTTAATATTTAATATCAATTAATAATTAATTAATTTGTATTCGACACAGAACACATATACTCCAAGTATTCGAACACTTCGTGCTGCAGACGTTAAGGTAAAAAGCAATAGAGAGACGTGGAGCGCTCGAGTTTTGACTTATGTAATCTCGAGTGGTAGTGGGGAACAAGCCGTCAGTCGTTCTTTTCTATAACGTCGCGAACACTGTCGCGCTCTGCTAGAGGGCGCCAGTGTTCCCCTTTATGTGTGTTCGTCGGTGTTGCTAACAAATTAAAATTTGTAATCGTAATTGTAGTTGTTTGCCTACAAAATATTTTTACAATTACATTTCTTATAAAATTACACTTTGCCCAACACTGATCATTATACCTTAGTTGCGTAAATGACTATTATAATACTATGGGAGTTATACGACATTTTTTCGATATACAACAGTTTCATAAATTACTGTCTAATTTTAAAACACTATGACACGTTCTATAATAATTTCCAAGTCCGTTTGTATATGATATTGTTATGAACTAGTTTTATCTACCAATAAAAAGAGTGCGAAACTAAAATAGAACGATTTTCTTCACCAGGATGTATGTATCTGTTACTGCCTACAGGATAAACTTATCAGCTGATTTGAGATAATGACGTATCATTAGAATCGTAATAGTCCGACGAGAAACAGGTGACGTCGTCATTATTCTAATTTAACTAATTTGTCAAAATACAGAAGTTAATTATTTAGGCTAATGCAAGTAATTTTCATTTTATATTTATCTACGTATTGTCTGTACGTAGTCTAAAACCGTCACAATCCGCGGTTATCTGTGAATACTCATAATTTCTAAAGTTTTAAGTGGATTACAATGCGGTTTCACTATCATTTAATTTAATGAGAAAGGTTTATATGTATAAAGGATTCACATAAAGAAGAATGACAATTCCAGTATCGTTTTAATTATGGAGTATGTGTAAGGGAAAGTATATACATTTTATAAAGTACTTACAATGGTTTATTTCCAATTGATTACTTCTTTTTAATAAAGCGGTAAAAACAGAAAAATAATAAAAAAGATTATGACATCTACAATTAATGAAGCAATATCAAAACGCAAAACTAATGCAAAAGGTTTTTGACATTTCGTGAATAATCAGTCAGTGAGTGGTACTTCGCTCTTATATAAAAGTTGTTACAAAAGTACCCCACACTACCGACAGGGAGTTGACATACCCATGAAACTGAACAACTTTCCCCAAGGAACATGGGTTAAAATATGAAAATATATTTTGGACCTCTCATACTAATTTCATCAGCTGCGCGTTCATTTTGTATGAGAGGAACAAAAATTTTTTTTCATATTTTAACCCATGTTCCTTGGGGAAAGTTGTTCAGTTTCATGTGTATGTCAACTCCCTGTCGGTAGTGTGGGGTACTTTTGTAACACCTTGTATACATACCTACATGTAGAAGATTGTATTGTGATTAAACTATATTTACGCTGTAATCATAAAAGAAAATATTTTGTAGGTTAGTTTGTTATACTAGGGTCCCGGGTACGATTTACGACAATGCCTAGTCAAGTAATGAATTCGACTAAAGTGTCTTGGATTGTGGATGTTATTAATTATTTCCCTAATTCATTTTGTAGTACTTATACTGGCGAAGAAAATATATAGCGAAAGTGAGTGGTAAAAGAAGCCAAGAAAGACCAAGGCTGACTTATGAAGATCAAATAGCTAGCGCGTTAGCCGACGGAAATGTGAAAAGCACTCGCATACCTAGGCGAAAATGTGTGAGGCGAATGATGAGAATTGAGGAACCGAAAGAAGTATGTAACGATCGCGACGCTTGGCGCTCCATACTCTCTGACTACCCCGTTAGGGATACAGCGTGAAGATATGTATGTATGTATGTATAGATATAAGTTATAAAGTGCATAATGCTTAGTTAGAGCCAAAAATCTGATGAAATTTTCTTTAATATTTATTATATTTATAAGTAGTGACCGGCTCCGTCTTCACATGTGTAGAATTAAAAAAAAATACAGCTCATATTACTCGCTGACGTCACTTATAATGTAGCTTACTAGATGTGAAAGAACTTTTAAAATCGGTTGAGTTGTTTTTGAGTTTATCCATTATATATAGATAAACAAAGTTTACCTTTTCATAATATTAATAGTAAGTATAGATAATAATGCGTAATATTCGCAAAGACTGTAATGCTATAGACTAATTCACATGACGTTTAATAATCAAACAAACTTGCATTCCACCCAGTAAAAGACGTTTGACGAAAATAAACACAGATCATGACTAGCGACTACAAACAACTGCCAAAGGAACCCTAAACAACGTATCATTAGGGAATACATTTGACGCCGAATCTAAGTTTGTCGTCGAGTTAAAAAAAGACACTATAAATCTCAACACCCTGCACACTGACAAAAATAAAGCTGATCCCAATGTAAACGATAATGACCTTTACGACAAAGTGGTTAGATTTGAGATGAATGAATATATAAAATTGTTGTTAGTAATAGTGGTGTTTGAAGTAAATCTCTTTGATCCAAGTGACATTTTGTAAACTGTAGATGATTTGCCCCGGTCGGTAGCACTTTCCATAGCTATGGGTGACGCACAACGCATTGTCGGAGTTATTGTTAGGTTAATTATAGTAACAATTTTAAAAGTCAGCTAGATTAATGGTGTGAGGAGTGACAAGGGTGCAACGTACAAGAGTTATGTTAAAAGGGCTAACTCAGGAAAAATATGATTGATTGATACTTTTTAAATGAAACATATGTTGATTGATGGCCAGATATGAGATCATCGTTCAAAAATATTTAAGTACTTTCTTCAACAACAGCGGATATCGTGCATTGCTTTAGTAGGTATATTAAATAGCCTACATATGATGGTATTTATTAAATCGGTTAAAAAGCCTCCGCTCCGGTACGTTCTGTAGGAGATCCCAGAGCCCATTGATAACCCACTGACAAAACCTAGTCTCACCTCCAGGGGCAGGGTATATCCGTTCAGGTTTTTCTAGCGTTATCAAAAAAAATAACGGCCGAAATCATGTTGGACTACGTACATTGAAGGGCTTCTCAGTCGGGATACACAATAACTTTGTATTTCATATCATTTCTCAATAACATTGTTAAAAACAAAGTTATTTCTGCGGACGCTGAGCGTTTAACCAAAAATACCCTTTAATAATTATATATTATATATTATTAATTATAAATATGCATAAAATATTCAAAAAATTTTTTCTTGAAAGTGGTTTTCGAGTTAATCTTTCACGACTTGTACACATCTTTCAATCCTGATTAAACGAGTCTATGTCATATTTATACTTTGAGGCTAAAGGCCAAAGGCGGGCATCAGTCTACCCGTGACTATGATCGGTTCAATCCGGACGAAACGTTGGAATAAAAAAAGGTATTTAGCCTAATCCTGTACTAATAAAAATTATAGTGAGGTTAAATTTCGGAGCAATTTTTTCCTTTACTATCATTTTTTTTCGTTCATAAGCTTGAGTATGACAAAAGGCTGTCATAACTATTCCATGTTTGCGCTGCGTTTATTAGTAGGGCCTTAAGGTAAACACGACATAGATCGGTTTGATCAGAACTGTAAGATTTTCGAGTTCTACCATCGAAAATTTTTTCAGAATTTTCTACCCCGAAATTGAGAAGATAGACGGGGAGACGACCTTTTTACGACTATAGAAGCACATATCTCAGCAACTATTAATTTAAACAAAAAGTCACTTCAAACCAGAAAATCTATCAAAAACACCCCATAAGCTTATTTGCACTGGAAATTTTTTCATTTCTCAGATACATGTATGAAACATCACCACTAATTTTACATTACCTACATGTCTTCCATTATTAATTTATATAGTGCCAATTGTCCCCGAATAAAATGGTTGTAACAAACGTGCAGATGAACAGGCGGACAGTATGTCATTATATCGCACCTTTAAAATGAAACTGGTCTAATTCAACGTTTCAGAATTTTGGGTAGTTATAATAAACCTAAAAATAACTACTTTGTAAATATAGTATGATTTTATCTATCTGTCCATCCAATTAGCTACATGTCGTCAGAATATTTAAACATGTGTTTCTGATAAATCCTTTTTATTATTTTAGCTGAAATCATTGTCGTAACTTGCTAAAACTAAATCTCAGTATTCAAAATTTTGAATTAGGTTAGTTTTATTCTAAGGGTGTACATAAGAGTTCCGTTTTTTTGCCATTTGGATATAGAACTATCACAGATGAATTAGTTACTACCTTAAAGAACTATACAAGGTCTAAAGCAATTGTAGCCGGAGGGGAGAAAAATTGCTACGGTATTTACTGCATAATATAATAAAAAGTGAATAATATATTGTATAGACTCAGGTGTTACTTTGCGGAAATCCATTTCGTGTGATAAATTCCAAAAACTTTAGCTATTTCCGCTCAAACTCCAAAAACCACCAATCGACACGTGTTTCGCCTCTCAACATAACATCCTCAGGATACACCAGAGATAGGATTCGGTCAGCTAACTAATTTTCACATTTTTGAAAGTTTTAAATTACAAAAGTGATAGTATATTGTGTTTTAAAGTTCTGTGTAAGTGAAAAGAATGGAGTAGATCTAAATAAACACGTGTAGCTAAAGTTCTCGCGCTCTTCCAAGAAGTCCTTTATAACTTCAGTAAGGGTACTATCACTTTACTAGAGGAGTTTTACGATATGAAAAAACGAATTTACTTTTGATTCTACTTACTAATACATGACATTGGCAAATTTATTGAATATCAAAGTCCTCCCGTAAAGCACAAATAACATCATAGAAATCAAACTTTAATTTATTTGCTCTATACCAATATAAGGCTGGTCCCTCTAAGATATCAGGGAAGCCACCATAAATTATTTCAGTGGGAATTTTCCTAGCCACTCTAAGCTCTTCGAGCCTAGTAATAAATACCCTAACACAAGAATTCCCGCTAAACTTAATATTTAACGAATTTAAGTTAAACGACTTGAAATTGTGGCAAGTAACATTGTCTACAGCTATTGGTATGTTTTTAGGTTTCTCTTCCTCCTGAATTGAGTGAAAATCAACCTCGTGATCGCCCTCAAGACGCAGCAAAATTGAAACTAAAGAAGACTTAAGGTCATTGACCTCCTTGTTTGGTTCTGAGATACGAGACAGCCTGCACAGAATATAATTACACCGAGCTATTAATTTCTTTAATAACCTATCATTAGTAAATATTTCCTCGGTTATAGTTTGTTCGATATCAGTTACTTTCTTAGTACACAACTCAAGTTCTTTAGTCGTTACTTTACTTTCAACTTGTTCATACATCTTTAGACTACCCCTTCGAGCTAATTTACATGTGTCCAAGTAACTCTTAATTCGTCGGCTGATGAAGCCGGTGCAGCTGGTAAATGCCTAATTTCAAGTTCATGAATTAATTCATCTTTAAGAAGGAACTCCACAGCGCAACCTGCAGTAATGAAGTCCATTTTTTTTTTCAAATCTAAGTATTATTAAACAAGAAAATCTATACATCAGTTTAGCAAATCCTAGTGAGAGTTAAAGTACATTAGCCACTAAATCTTAATTAATGTGGTTCAGAGTACACAATTTAAATTATAAACTCACTACCTAAAATTTATAAAGTCTAAGATAAATCTAGTAAGAATGAGACTAAGTTTCTAGAATTTGTAATCCCTGCAGAGTATATATAGATTAGATTCAATAAACAATGATATAACATGAGCATGTAATTTTCAAATTACAATTAATAATTCCCAGTTTAATTCACAAGTCTATGTAGTATATTATATCACTATTTGTTTTTACTAGGACCAGAGATATACTACATCAAATAGTCACAAAGCATAAGTTTATTGTTATAAGTTATATCACAAAAAGAAAAAAAGATATCTTCAGTCATTTCATTTAGTTGTCAATGTGGACTTTTTGGCGCGAACGGGAGAAGCGAGGATTCGGTGCTGGTGCTGGTGCTGGCTGATTCAGGCGACTTTAAGAATGCGCTCGGGGGTCTTGTGGGATCCACATAAACCAGTCGTTCCTTGGGGTGGAACTGAATTTCGAAGGCATTGGGCCATCGAAATTAAAATTAAAAGCCTTGTAATCAGCTTGAAAGCTCTGTTAGTAGATTGGCCACTATTCTGCCCTATTTTCCCATGCTTGACATTCTATTTACTTTGGGACTACACGATTGATGTTATTATGTTCACATTTCAGAAATACTAAAACTCGTGCCAAAAATGTCAAAATTTTTAGCTTCTTTTTGTCATTGTTTAGAGTTTTATTAAACTTTAATTTATCTCTGCCTTCTATTTCCACTGGCTGTCATTTCGTCATCTCGTTATATTAGCGTTTGCACATGTTTTAGTCTATAGAGGTGACGTACTCATTTCAAATCCAATTAGTGTCTTCTATTTAAAACTCGTCAGCGAGATCAGGGGCGATGTATTTAACTACATACTTATACTTGTTACCTTCTACATATTGGACTTTTTCTTAAAATCGTAGTTGCATTTAAATAGAGTTTTTCTCGTGTTGATCACAGACAACCAATTGGTTTTTTTTATGAATGAGGGGGCGAGCACGTCACCTGATGGAAAGCCATCACCGCCGCCCATAGATACCCGCAATGTCCAGGGAATTATGGGTACGTTGCCGGCCTTTAGGGAAAGGAGAAAAAGGAGAGGGAGGGGGATGGGTCACTGGCACTCTCACTCACCGAACAAAACACAACAGCAATGGATGTTATTATTTCACGCCAATATTCTGTGAGAGGGTGGTATTTCACCGGTTTCGGACTATTTTTATAAAATAGCAGAAAAGCACATTTCGTGGCAACAGACAGCTTGGACTGCGAGTACTTACTTATTAAGTGTGTATACAAGAGAGTTTGGTATGTTTTCATTAATTTTCTGAAATTTGTTAATAAATGCATTGGCCATAATATCCTTTTCTGTGTCTCGTGTCTTCGTTCACTGTTCGTTACGTTTGGATTCGCTGCGCGGCGCACGGAGCTCTCATTTATTTTAATAAGAACAATTAAAAGGAACCTCTTCGCCGAGTTATTGTCGTGTTCACCGTTCATTCGCCGTGTTCAGTTAATACGGCAGTGTCAGACATATTGTACGAGGGATTACCACATACCCCCAGCGAATTAGTTCGGGGGCCTCCAGGAGATGAGAAGCGACGACTCCAGTGAGTGGCCATTTCAGTATAAGACTATAAATTACCTTTACCATACACCGTGTACAAAATGCCTCTTAATTAGTTTCTATTCTCATTTGTTAGCTGCGTACCAGAAAGTAATGAATCCTACTTTTTTATTTTTGACTTTAATGTAAAGAAACTAACCAAAATGTCGCTAAATTATCACCGTTCGGTGGTCAGACGTATTACACGTTGCACTCTAATAACGCTGTTTTTCTGTTACATACATGAAACTATGAAATATGCACATATAACACTAATATATTACAGCATTAAACAAAAAGAGGTTATCAGTCAAGCGTTTCGATTTTAACTTGTAGTGTTATCTAAAGGTTGCCTGTGTTCCTAGATCAAATTAGTATCATCAATCAGGTCATTGTTATATGTGAGTGACACATCATAGTCGCCACATTTGTTTACATTAAGGACAACAATGAAAAAAGTAGGACATAGTACGTCCCTGTATCACAATAATAGCTCAGTAGGTGTAAAGACGACAGATTAAATCGCTTATGACATACAGATAGACGGAGAGACATCACGAAAAGTCATGAAATATTATATGGGTTCCGTTAATGTCATTTTTGCTACGGAGCCCAGTAAGCTCAGTTATTTTTGAATGTCGAATCCACTAACGGTTTGGAAAAACCTATAAAAAACAAAAATTCTTTTATTTCTCCTGTCTCCGATTAAAAGTGTGTCTTCGGGTATATAGATCTTAATGGCGCCGGCGCACTTAGCATTTAATGATGACGTATTTAAATGTAATGCTGTGTCACATGTAATTAAAATGTTAGAGTTAGTAACGAGAATGACTTCCGATATAAAAATTTAAAAGTAAGAAGAATGTATTGTAACTGAACCTCGCGACTTCATATCCCATGAATTAATTTTTTTACATTTCGAATAGTCAAAGCGTTTCCCCTTTTCTATCCACTTATTGGTAGATTTATAAAATAACCTAAATACTTTTTTAATTTATCTTTTTTACGAAATACTGAAAAAATTATACCGGAGAGGGTTTCTTGTCGGTTCTTTTCAGTACATTTTCTTTCCGAACTAGTGGAATTTGTTCATGAATAAATAATTGGTTAAAATAAAAATTACTTGACTGTAACGGAGTCGCGGGTAAAATATAGTCTTGAATAAGCACTAAAACTTTTATCGTAATAATATTTTTTGTTATCTTACTACAAAAATCGTGTTTTCAGATCAGAGCGAAATATATTTTCGTCGTCGTCGTCGAAACTTAACTAAAAATACTTTTCCTAAGCTCGTGTCTTTGTGGATATAACTCGTAAAGATGGGAGTTATTTTTACTGACTCTGTTTACAATATTTTTCAAAAATATTGCTATTAATAAGGGGCAAGTAAAAGAAACTCTAAATATAGTGTAAACTTCTCCACTTCACCCACCAAATTTAAAAAATTAATTATTTTATTAGAACTTGAAGCGGCGTAAGTATGCGACTCTCTCTGAGAGTTTCATATTTACGCCCTTTGCAGTCGAAACTTTGGGTCCCTGGGGCCCCGAAGCCCATCGACTGGTTTCTGATATTTGTAAGAGACTGGTCGAGGCTTCGGGAGACCGCCGGGCTGGCAGCTTCTTCCGCCAACGAATCAGTTTGGCTATTCAAAGAGGCAATGCTGCCAGTCTGCTAGGTACCTTGAGCAATGACAGCTTTCTAAGCGGCAACTTTGAGGAAGTTTATTATTTAAGATAATGTGTAGTTTTAAGTTTGTAAATATTAACATATGTATGTACTTTTTGTTAATAAATTATTTTATTGATTTATTTCAGTATTATTCTTATCTCGTTTTTGAAGTACACTGATTATTGTCAGATGACATTTCCTTTTTATAAACTTTCGTTAAATAGTTGATCAATGATTCCGCAGCGACGTCTGTCGAGACAGTTATGAATCAAAGAATACAGCGTTATTATTGGTTGATTTTATTACTTGTGTTTCCAGTGACCGGGTTTTTAGGCTGTGTGATTCGCTCTAACGCGTTAATGGTCGCGTTAGAGCTCCTTGGAATATCTGTGTTCTGTGCGTTGAGCGTGTGCTGAGAGGGCGTTACCAGATAATCGAAGGCTCGAGGCTTAGGCCAACCGAGAGATATCTCATCTTGTATAGAGAACGAACTCGGTTTAGGATGTTACCAAATGAATCCGTTCCTGCACGCATATCAATGGCGGATTCCGTTGGCGACACGTAGAGCCAGTTCCAAACTCTAACTCTAAAAAAGGAAAAGTTCAGATAGAGAATGGATAGTGAGCTTATTGTAATCACTTATATTGAATTTATGATAACAAATAGACTAAAGGCGCTCCCCTAGGCAAGCAGGCAAATGTATAGAGCACCTCATACTAGAATTCGAAAAAATGATCATGTAATCTAGTAACTATTGATTTTACTTTTGAAAAAAGGGTCTTTTGAAAAAATTAAAATGGTCAAGTTTTATAGCATAAAATTATCATATATTAGTGTATATCGCTAGAAAATATAACTTCTATTTATGGAGTAGATGCATGTATTTCTAATTTTTAGGCTTTACTTTGAATACAGATTTTATATGTATTTTATATATAACTGAAAAATATGAGACGGCAAAAGTGTTGTTAAAATGTCGAAGATTATTACAATATTTTTATTATATTTTATATATTTTCAAATAACGAGAAGATAGCCTCTAAAACTAGCAAAAAAAACAATATTTGACTAGGGGAAGCGCCTTAATCGGTAAGCTTCGCTTTTGCATTGCGTCTCGCTTATGCTGTGTTTGACGTGTGAAATTGTACAATACACATTATACATCACACATTCTTCAGCTTTCGCTTGTTATCCATCAGTTTTCCATTGAAATGTGCATTTTTGGAACACGTAATTTTATTTTTTTATAGTGTGCTTGAGAAGGTTGAACACCATTTTCAATTCCAAACATTTCCGTGTATTGGGTGTTGTATTTTGGTCACCATATTGGAAATAGTGTAGTTTTATCTCTGTAACCGTTAGACATAGAAAAAAAATATACAATGCTGTATTGAATATTACGGCTAAGCGCGTCAGAAAGTAAACGGTGATGCGGGTTCGATTCCCGCCCCGAGTCTGGGTGTTTGTGTATAATATGTATTTATTTACAAAAGAAAAGTATATAAATAGTATATCCGTTGTCTAGTACCCATAACACAAGCGCTGTACTGCTTACTTTGGGACTAAATGGCGCTGTGTGAAATGTCTGAATAAATTATTATTATACCTACATATGATGCTTTATTAATAAAAAGTACATACATATGTTAATATTTACAAACTTAAAACTACACATTATCTTAAATAATAAACTTCCTCAAAGTTGCCGCTTAGAAAGCTGTCATTGCTCAAGGTACCTAGCAGACTGGCAGCATTGCCTCTTTGAATAGCCAAACTGATTCGTTGGCGGAAGAAGCTGCCAGCCCGGCGGTCTCCCGAAGCCTCGACCGGTCTCTTAGAAATATCGTATTATTATTATTATTATGATATTTGAGGAAGCGAAAGAAGTATGTAAGAACCGCGACGCTTGGCGCTCCGTCCTCTTTGACTACCCTGTTAGGGATACGGCGTGAAGATATGTATGTATTTATTATTATTATTATAATATTACGCAATCATTAACGGCTTAGCTTCATAGATTTTTATTGCCATCTATTTATTTATTTATTCTTTATTGTACACTTTATTGATAATACAGATAAAAAGCTATCCAAAAAAAATTTCAATTTTGGCGATTTCTTCCCAACAACCTTGGGATGGAAAATGCGCAAGAAAAAATAAAAATAATTTTTGATTTAATTGATTATTTTGATTTAAGAAAAGAAAACAACAGAAGATAAAAGATGATATTACGTTGTATAATTTTGCTCTCTCCCAGTCTAGCATTACGTACATTATTAGGCGAATTGTATCGTCAAAATGTCTCTCGAGATAAGCATCATAGCGATATGAGATATCATACGTAATTACTTACGAAACTCTTACATATTCCTGGAATACAGAGACAATGAACGAATATATTTTTATTAGCATATTTTTAGAAACTGTTTGGAATTGTGAAAGGAAAAATTATGTAGCAAATATGTTTTTTTATTTCGATTTTCTATTGACTGATTATTTTGTATTTGGAATACGTACATACTCGTAAATATCCCAATACTTTATCCTTAACAGGGTTGGCAGAAAGGGAGGAGTGTCAAGAATCGCTGTCCTTAAATACTTCTTTCTCCTCCTCGAATCTTTTTCTCTTTACACACTTTCGCCTGGGAATGCGAGCGCTTTTGACATTTCCAGTTAACACTCTAGCTATTTCATCTTCGTGAGTCAACCTTGGTCTCTCTTGGCTTTTGCTACGACTCATTTTCGCTCTGTATATTTCCTTCGTCGGTCTTTAGTCATTCATTCCATCCATGTCCCGAATCATTCAAAACTTTTTTCATTTTTACAATAATATTGTCATCCAACCTTGTCTCACTGCATAACTCTTCATTCTTTATTTCGTCCGTGAGAATGATACCGCACAAATTTTTCTGAGAGATTGCCGTTCCATTTGTGTTTGTATTTCCATTATTTAAAATAGACACAAATCGGAAAATTCAGACAATCCACATATCCATGTATAGAAATTCGTTTCCGAATCAGTCAAGCACGAGTCGTACTCACGCAACTAATGTCGCTAACAGCAAAATAAAGTTGTTGCATAACTGTCTGTTGCTGCTGCATTCAGCACTGCAGAGAACTTGAAGCGGCGTAACTATGCGATTCTCTCCTAGGGTTTCACATTTCGCTCTTCGCAGTCGAAACATTGGGGCCTTAGGTTCACGAAGATTCCATTGATTCTGAAAGTATACTGGTCGCGGCTACGGGAGACTGTCGGGTTGGTAGCTTTTGCCAGCGAATTAGCTTTCAAAGGGGTAATGCTGCCAGTCTGCTAGGCACCCTAAGCAATAAAAACTTTTTAAATAGCGACTTTAAAGAAGTAATTGTTGATGATGCTCCTAGTTTTCAGTTTGTAAATATTCCTACTAATTTTCCGTTTATATACGCGTTGTTCTCAGTGTTCGTAATATTTCTTTCAAATGTTTCTGAGCAATTATTTTGGATATAAAATAAGCTTGTCAGTCTTGAAGAAGTGGTGACAAAATATAACACAAGATAATGTGTTGCATATTTTTTAATGCAAGGTGTAAAGAGGTTTTCTTTCTTACTTCATTTAACAACCTAAAAATAAACGAATACCCGGAAATCAAAGTTCTATTTTTGAAATTCCCTTCACTTTTGGTATTTGGCCACCGTTTTCATTTTTCTACAGGAAGTTCGAACTCGGGTTAGTCAGAATTTGTTATGTAGCTTATAAGATACACGGGAACCGTTGAACTTACGAACACACTGCTATGCTAACATCATAACCCTCCTTTACACTTTGCTGTCGTTGGTCCAAAAGTTTTGTGGTTTTTTAAATAAAATTTAAATAATAATTTAATGTCTGACGTTTGTCAAGATGTCAAGATGGCAAGTTATTCAAAAATAACTTTAAGTCTTCTTTCACTCTATATTTGACTGGAACTGCAAATTTTGCCAGTGTCTAAGGACCATTAAACGCCAGGATGCTACGTGCTTGTAGATGTAAATGCTTCTTTAGTACTAAAATCTATTGAAACACATTGATCTCAAAGAGAAAGTTACATTGATTTAATCAACATTGAATTTCGTGTATAGTATTACAAGCATAGAATAAACGCCATTGACAGGTCTATGATATGATCGCCAGGAATAGAGTAGATTACTATTTCTTACATATACATACATATCTTTACGCTGCATCCCCAACGGGGTAGTCAGAGAGGACGGAGCGTCAAGCGTCGCGGTCCCTATACCTCTTTCGCTTCCTCAAATCTCATCATTCTCCTCACACATTTTCGCCTGGTAAGCGAGTGCTTTTGACATTTCTGTCTGCTAACATAACATAATATAACATAACTTCACGCTGTATCCCCAACGGGGTAGCCAGAGAGGACGGAGCGCCAGGAGTCGCGGTCCTTACACACCTCTTTCGCTTCCTCAAATCTCATCATTCTCCTCACACATTTTCGCCTAGGTATGCGAGTGCTTTTGACATTTCCGTCTGCTAACACTCTGGCTATTTGATCTTCATAAGTCAGCCTTGGTCTTCCTTGGCTTCTTTTACCTCTATACTATTTCTTAATGAGTTAAAATATAGGTTTGCTAATCATAAACAAAACTGAAAAACCATTCAAAATACATTAAGAGACATACTTTAGTAGTAAGAACAGTGGGGATAAGTTCCGTCTTTGTCACTCCTAGCGCTGTGTAATGTCATTGCGACTTTGTGACATCACAGCTATGTAACGCTATCTCCCTCTAACTCATTCGCACGCTGTTCCCACTATTGAAGTTTAAAACCCAATAACTCCGTTTCTGTCGATTAATATCAATTAGTTTTTATTCAATCGTATTCAAAATGTTTAATTATTTTAATACAATGTACAAAATATACCACATTTAAGAACACGTACATTATTACAGGTAGGTACATTATTATTGATTGGGTAACAAAGGAAATATATTGGTTATATAGTGGAGAAATTGCTTATTCCAAAATTTTAATTATCAAAGTCAAATGTTTCATTTTTGGGTAACTGCATTCGTTTTTATAACAAAGTGCCTCAGGAAATTACTCAATTAACAGATAATAAATTTAGATTGGTAATAAAACGTACATTGATTAGACAATCATGCTATAAAATAGACGATTTCATTTAAGATAAAACAATAGTCTGGAAATGATATTCTCTGTACATGCATTTACTGGCTTAGTGAAAATATTGTATTTAAATAAAACTTTTGTAAAATGAAGTTGAAAAAATGATACCTGACTGAGTTTCTTGTCGGTTCTTCTCAGTGTCCACGTTTTCTATTTGAACCGAACTAAAATAGATTTGACTTTCAAAAATACCTTGTAATTGGCTTTACTTGAATAAATTGATTTGACTTTGACTTTAAGGAACATAATGTTAGGGCCACCATCACTCACTATAACCGTTCAACTCAGCGCGATAGGACGATAAGAGAGACACAAAATGTCGTGTTCTTCTACTTCTTCTCCTGGCAGCTCGTTTCATATGTATTAGAAATATTCCTGCCTTTCTCATTAAAAAGCGATGTATCTCAGATGTAAAATGTCTATCTTCTACACTAATATTACAAAGACGTAAAGTTTGTTTATAGTATATAATAGATAAACTCCTAAATTACTCAACCGATTTTAAAAATTCTTTCACCTATAGAAAGCTTCATAATCAGCGAGTAACATGGGCCATATTTTATTTTCAAAAAATGTCTACCCATGCGAAGCCGGGGCGGCTCGCTAGTTTTATTATATAGTTTCTAACACCTCCCTATAAAGTGACAGTAGGTTTTATTGGAGTCGAAAAAGCCTTCTAAGAAGATCGCGTTAACCTCAGTTGCACACATTTATTCTAACTTTCTTATTTTACAGTATTTTGCACAGAATTTCAACGCATAATATAATAACGAATAATATGTAGATATTACATAATATAATTTATGTATTGTGATAATGTAAAAAGGCAATAGGTGTAAACTGGACATATATAGCACAAAACAGACAAAAATGGACAAAGTCGGAGGAGGCCTAATGTTAATTCATTTATTTAAAACTAGCAGTTTGCCCCGGCTTTGTAAGGATAGAAATTGTTTTAAAAACAAAAAACAGCGTATGTTATTCATTGATAAAGTATCTTTCAGGTGAAGGAGTTTTGGAAATAGGTTAAGTAGTTTTTGAATTTATCAAATACATACAAACAAACGAAGTGTACCTCTTCATAATATTAGTATAGATCCAGTATCCTTCCCAAAAGTTATAATTTAACTTTAAAAATTATGAGTAACTTATTATCTTTATTTGTTTATATCAAAATAAGGAGCAATAAAGGCTTATTATTATTATTTGTACTGCAAATCTCCTAAATTGCGAAAAATAGAAATTTTTAAGAAAATTTATGTATTAATTACTCCTCTCGTTTCCGCCAAAAGTCCAAATTTCAAATGTATGTAAGATATTCATAAAATGTGATAATTTTAGGTTAAGGCGACGGGAGGGGCAAGTAACCTTGAGCAGTTAACACGTGGTAGACATACATGCGCGTGCCATCTAATCATTTCAAGCAGTGCAAAGCAATGACTGGCCCGTTGGTGCAGTGGCATATGCATCTGCTTTCCAAGCTAGGGTCTCGAGTTCAATCCCCGGTCAGGTCAATTTAGGAAAAGAATTTTTATAAATTGGCTTGGAGTCTGGGTGTTACTGTGAACTCCCCCAGAGTTCGTTGTGTGGTACCCATAGTACAAGCTTACTGCTAAGTTTGGGGTCACACAATCAGTAGAATTGTCTGGATTGTTATTATAATTATAGCGCATGAGCTCGAATTTTTTTTGCGATAGGTGATGTAGATCAGCGGTTCTCAAAGAGTTTTCGCAACGGAACCTTTTTGGAACACCTAAATATTTCACACAGCCCTAAAATAAAAAATCCCAGTGCTAAATGTTTTTTAAGTTTAATAAAAATTATACAAAAATATTTCATACAAGTTATAAATTACTGTATTGATGCCATTGTAAATGAATGAAATTCCTTCAGTTTAATTTGAGGTATGAAATTGTTTTTTTTATTGTCTATGATGAGAAGTTCTTATAATGATGTTGATGTTGTTTTGGTATTGTTTTGATTACATTTGATGATTTTTTATTTCATACGATATTATTTTGGTGGAGCCCTTGCTGAGGCCTTACGGAACCTCGGAGCTCCGCGGAGCACACTTTGAGTATGACTGATATAGATCATATCTTGAACGCAAATTCACATAATCGTCTTTTACCTAATTTTTAGTAGGAAGAAGTAAGTAATTTATGCTTATACCTTATACCTACTGCTTATATCTACTGTTCGAAATAAATGGACCTCCAAGGTCAAGGTAGAAAGTATAACTATAACCACACCGAGTTGGGTAGTGAACAAGTGTGATTTCGCGAAGGAAAACGTGTATGAGGTACAAGTCACAACTGTTACTTCAAAGTGCTTTTGACTGCCAACTGTCACAGTTGATATTGTGTATTGGATCACTAGAATCAAGTTAAAGATACGTGCTATTTGATGTATTAGTCACAAAACCCCTATATGCTATATTTTTGCTGAAAAATCTGCATAAAAACACCTATTTTTCACGTTTCAGTTCTGCCTTCGCCATAATTTAAATTTAAAAATGTTTCTGATGTATTATAATGGTCTTAAATTTATTACAGTCAAGTAATAAATAACGCTCATTGAACGAAATACATCGTCCCGTTATCTGCATTTATGTCAATTAAATGCGGTCATACAACACCCGCACCAACTTAATTGAATCATATAATTAACATTTTCAAGGTAAAGGAAGCTTAGCATCCGTAGGGGACGGATTATTATTAGATCGACGGAAGAACTTACGAATGTCCAATTTGGATGAGCCGTCCACATCGGAATGTTTGATGATATCGCGTTGTTTTTGTTGCGTGGGGTTAGGTGGGGTAGGTCTTTGTAAACCGGTTACTGCGACAAACGATGTGGTTAGATTTTTGAATATTCAATGAAATTCTGTCGTCATAGAATATCAGGACAAGAAATATTCATACGATAATATTATCCAATTATCAACATAATAATACGTAAATTGTCAAGGCCATGCGATAAGTATGAGTACATGCACATATTTTTTTAAATAATAATGCACCAGATAATAGACACCTCAAGCTGGGTCATTGGGTCATTCCCTGTGTTTTGAGAACCAGAGGACGACTACTGGGAAGCGTCTCCCAGTACACCCAAACCCGAGACAATCTAGAAAAATTCATTTTCTAAATCGATTCGACTGGGAATCGAACTCGGAACCTTTCGCAATTGGATGCAACACCTAAACAATTGCGCCATAGAGGTCGTCACATGATCGTTTAAAACACTCTTACAATTTTGTTTAATTAATAGACTTCAAAAAATGGAGGAGGTTCTCAATTCATCAGATTCTTTCAAGAAGAATAGGCTGGCTCAAGGAGAAATGGTTGTCACTGATAGATATCATTTTTGCTAGGAATCATTCGATAGCTAAAAAAAACGCTTCCAACCTTTTCTACCAGAAGCCGTTTTGGGTAAAATTTTTACTATTACGCCAAGTTCAAACTGTCGCCAGACATTTTCGCTATAAGTGACTAAAGTTGAAAACAAAATTTTATTGTCAAAACGGTTAAGTTTAAAGTTTGTCACATTATGTGGATAAAAGTAATTATATTGTGGTAACTATTAATTTCAAAGCAGATGTGATAAATCAGAAGTAAATCAGAGATAGCAAATTTATATTGAAAATTATTAATTTAATAATTATAATTTTTTGTGGTTTGAATTATCAATTCTGTTGCTGAATAATATAGTTGATTCCCTCAATTTATTTTTGTAAATTGTGAGTCCAGTAGTTTTACAGATTAGGGTAAGAATAATCCAATACTATGAGCACTATCAATTTGTATCTCTTTCATTCTTTTTTTTCTGCTTCCCTTAATGTATTTTTAGGGACCTTATTTTCTTTATTTACTTTTTTTTTCCCTTTTTTATTTATTGTTCATGATATTTATTTTTTATAGTTCTTACATAAATATGACGCTCGCTGAAACCATTAGGGTATGTCCTAATTACATAACTTGTCTATCTATTCTCATTATTTACATTTCCTTACTTTCTAATATTATTCTAACAATTTTCGAGGTTTCATTTTATCGTATATTTTTTACAATTAGCAACTAATTACTTTTTAACTCTAAATTGCCATACCATTCTATTTTATTTCTTTATAATATTTGTGTTAATAACTATATAATTATTATATATTTCTACCACAATTTCTTCATTCTTATTTCCTTATAATATTTGTGTCAATACGTATATAATTATAATATACTTATGCCACAATTTCTTAACGTTACTTACATCTATTCGTTTTACTATTCTATTGCAATATTTCAATAGTATTGACCTTTTCGAGCAATCTACAATTATCGTTGAAACGTTTTCAACTGTTACTTTTGACCCAAGCCTCTGGCTCCATATCATATCTATCATATAGGAAAATGGAACACTCAAAGAGCACATGCGGTACTGTTTCTAGCATGCCAGGCTCGCATGGACATGAAGAGTCTTCCCTACACCCTATGCGACGCAGCTATTCAACGAACCTCCCATGCCCCGTAATGATCTGAGCTAACATGCTGCTAGGTTTAACTTTTTTAATTATAATTATTACATTAAAACGGTTAAGTAGTGAAAAACATATGGTTTGTTAAGATTTGCTGCTATACGAAATATAGTTACATAATTTCAATGTTAAGGATGAATACTGTGCTATATTACTAAGGGCGGATTATTATAAAATGAAAAACGTATGATTAATCCCAAGGCCGAGCAGCTAATATGTATATTATTACAATTTTTATGTTTATTTATGGGATTTGTAGGCGCTGTTTCCTGAAATTCGTAACTGGAATTTTATTTTCAGAACTGATTCGTTTTTTATCAATAAATTAGAAGTGTTTACATCGTTAAATTAAACATAATTTGGTTTCAGAACGCGAGTTCCGGTCCGAAGGAATATCAGTAGGAAAGAAATTTGGACACCTTCCAAAGTTTATGAGTGACTTGACGAAAATAGAACCCATATATTCGGAAACGGAATGAAAGAAAAAAACTGAAGTCGATAAAACCACGAAAGAATATCATCTCAATGTGTCGGAAGTGCGGTTTTGGAAGAGAGAAAAGCAATGGTGATTTTGGTGAAGTGGTGATTGTGATAAATCGGACGTTACATTTTGGTGGAGATGGCAGTGGATCACAACTTTCGATTGTTTGTGATGGTGTTGGTGGTACAGATGTTGGTCCGGAGGAGTTTGGAGATAGTGGATTCACGTGAGTATTAGTATCTACCGATGTGTATTGTCTATTTAAGCAAGAGGTCAATAAAGAGTGATCCCTATGATAACGACTTATGTCAGTTTCCACCAAATAACCTCTACGTTAACTTAAATGATACTTGGCGGTATAGTCTGGCTAATGAAAGTAGACACAAAATTTTTTTGTAACATTTTTACATGGCAATGCTAATACAAACGTCAACGCCAATTTCTCAACTTGTCGGTTGAAAATAACAGAACACACCATGCGCGTTGGAAATTAATACAGAGAAAGAGATAGAATTACTGAAGAAAACTTAGAAAGTTTTATAATCAATGTGAGAAACAGTGACACCAGTGACTCTGATGAATCTATCCATGTAGAAATGTTGGATTCAAGTTTTGATTACAGTGAATAAAAAAAATATTGAAATTCGTTGATATTTTTTAATTATACTTATATAGTTACTCATATCATGAACTGGATGGTAGGTTTCTTTTGATGCTTGTTACATAGGTAGACTAGCTACCACAAAAATGTGGGAACAAATTTTACATACGCCTTGCCTCAAACTAGACAAGCCTATGGAAACTATACAACTGATAAATAATCTTAGGTAACTAAATTAACACGCAGAAGAAAAAAAAAATATTCAGAAGTATGAAAATAGGTTATTCCAGGTATTTCATATAAAGTTTAGGGTGGCCATGCGGATATTTTTTAAATTTGCCGCGCATTTTCAGTTTCTACTTTCATTAGCCTGACTATAGTTTTGATTTCACCAACGTTTAAGGCCTATAAAAACCGTTGAAAACGATACACTTCGCAACACACTAACTAGTGATATGCGTTTGTAATGAAAAATCCGTTCTTATACACTTATAACTAAAATTATAACTTAAATTATAACTTAAATATATTTATTCCGCGGACAAAATAAGCAATGAAGAGATATGCAGTATAACAAGGTTGCACGACAGTGTTATTGTAAAAATTAAGAAAGGAATGCTAAGGTGGTTCGGGCACATGGAAAGAATGAGTGATGAAAGACTGACGAAGAAAATCTATAGAGCAAAAGTGAGTGGTAAAAGAAGCCAAAGAAGACCAAGGCTGACGAATGTAGATCAAATAGCTAGAGTGTTAGCTGACGGAAATGTCAGAAGTACTCGCATACCTAGGCGAAAATGTGTGAGGAGAATGATGAGATTTGAGAAAGCGACAGAAGTATGTAAGGATCGCGACGCTTGGCGCTCCGTCCTCTCTGACTACCCCGTTACGGATACGGCGTGAAGATATGTATGTATTCCCTCCACATTTTATTTAAATAAGTTTTATATTTTAGTGCTCATGAAGTTGAAATTCTGTAGTCATATAATTTTAATTTCTGTATCAGTTGGGCCCAGATTTATATGGACGATTGCCGGTCTCCTTCCTTAACCTTTGTAAAGAAGCACCTAAGTACAATAATTCATTAGACGGTTTCTAATAACATTATTACTTCATGTGATGAATTCCTAAAATCTTTAGCTCTAATTTCCGCTCAAACTCCAAAAACCACCAATCGACACGTGTTTCGCCTCTCAACGAACCGCCTCAGGATATACCAGAGACCAGATTCGGTCAGTTAACGAGCACCGAATTCATCATATGAAATGGATTTCCACAAAGTAACACCTGAGTCTACACAATACATTAATATTTCTTAATTCATATGAAATGATGGAATTCAAATAGAATTATTTCAGATTAAAACAGATTTCCTATCGCTGTCGCTTTCACTTTGTTTTAGTTCCGTAACATGAGAAACGGTATTTGATGGTGAATGGCATTTCCAATTCCATTTTATTCCCATTAATCTTTCAGTTAGGATAGTTCGAACGAATCAATATTATTGTCCATATTTATTATACATACTAATATAATAAATACTAAAGCACCTCTGTTTGTCTGTTACATTTTCAAAGCTAATGTGCAGGACTGATTGTGAGGAAATGTAGAATGGAGATAGATAAGCCCTGGAGAAGGCTACTATTTTTAAACTCCACGCGGACGAAGTAACGGACAACAGCTAATACGACCTCCATGGCGCAATGGTTTAGCGCGTCGGAAAGTAAAACGGGGGTTGCGGGTTCGATTCCCGTCCCGAGTCTGGGTGTTTATGTATAATATGTATATATTTACAAAAGAAAAGTATATAAGTAGTATATCAGTTGTCTAGTACCCATAACACAAGCGCTATGCAGCTTACTTTGGGACTAGATGGCGCTGTGTGTGAAATGTCTGAGTATTATTATTATTAATACATAATATATCTAATGTACCTACTGAGCCACAGCAACGCATGGCCTGGTTCAGGTAGTTTTTAATAACATTTTCACAGGTGTAACAAATTTTCGCTATATTTACACAATACCGCACACTTACTACGTAACTTACAGTCGGACTTTTTGGCGGGAACGGGAGAAGTAAGGTTGTCATTTTGTTTAGATTTTCTATTTTTTACATTTATGAGAGTTTTAAAGTACAACAGTGATAGTATATTGTGTTTTAAAGTTCTGTGCAAGTGAAAAGAATGGAGTAGGTCTAAATAAACATGTGTAGCTGAAGTTTTCGCGCTCTTCCAAGAAGTCCTGTAAACCAGTAAAGTAATTGTAGACTTTACTGATAAAGTCTACTATCACTTTACTGGAGAAGTTTTAACGTTTTATATAACGATTCTACTTATACTATTACAATACGTGACATTGGCAAATGCGCTAATCGCCATGCCATGAAGAAAAAAAAAAAAACTTACATTCAGCATGCGACAGCCAATATCGCGCGATATCTGTTGTCAAAACGAGAATTTGTGTAATGTAATTTGTATAACGGGCGTTAAATCTACGGCCAAAAGTGCATTTTACGGTCACAGAATAATAAATACGCTATCGCCATACCTGATATTAATTATTTATTACAATTGATCACCGGTCGCGCAGTAATCGCGTGGCTGTCGCTGACTGCAAATTTTTAGATAATAACCTTGCCGGTAAATAATGTTCTTTATCGAGCACATTGTTCATAACTTCAGCAATCGGATCAAATTAAAAAGCATTAAAATTCTAGCATCCATTAAATGTATCGAAACTATGTATTACGGTAATTCCAAATATAATTAGCAACAAACAAATTACTTTGAATACAATTTCTTCTCTCGTATTATGCAAGTAATGTTCTTAGTAAAGCAATTCTTCAAATGTGATGAATTCCTAAAATCTTTAGCTTTTTTCCGCTCAAACTCCAAAAACCACCAATTGGGAATCAGGATATTCCATAGATCAGACTCGATCAGCTGACCAGCACCGAATCCAATTCTAGATTCGGTTCGAAGATTCGGTGTTGGTTATCTGACCGAGTCTGATCTCTGGATATCTTGAGGATGTTTCGTTGAGAAGCTAAATACGTGTCGATTGGTGGTTTTTGGAGTTTGAGCGGAAAATAGACAAAGGTTTTAGGAGTTCATCACATGAAATGGATTTCTGCAAAGTAACACCTGAGTCTAAACAATTCTTTAAATACCATACATGTCAAAGTCAAAGTCAAATCAATTTATTCAAGTAAACCCAAATGCAAGGTATTTTTGAACGTCAAATCTACTTTAGTTCGGTTCGAAAAGAAAACCTGGACACAGAAGAACCGACAAGAAACTCAATCAGGTATCATTTTTTCAACATCATTCTACAATAGTTATTTAAAATACAATATGCATAAAACCAGTAACTGCATGTGCAGAGAGGATTATTTCCCGACTATTGTTGTGTCTTCAATGAAATCGCTAATTTTGTAGTATGCTTTTCCAATCAATGTGCGTTTAATAACAAGTTTAAATGTCTTTTCCGTTAATTGAGTAATTTCTTGAGGAATTTTATTATAACAACGAACCCAGGTACCCAAAAATGAACCATTTGACTTTTGTGATTTCAATTTATGTATGTATATACTTTATGTAAGGGTTAAAATAGATGGGAACGACATTACCTATAGCATCATTTCAGTATGCAAAGTGGTTTCGACTATATTGCCAGATTATGAGAGTCGTTAAGGCAAGACAGGGGTTTTATGGGTAGTAGTCTTATGCGTAGTTTGAATACTAGTTAGGCTAGCCAATATGAAAGCCTATCTTTGTCAATCCGTACTAAAGCCTTCATTTGGTTAAAAAAATCGTGACCCGCGGTATGATGTGAATGCAACGCAATATACAACACAATTTTGATCTCTTGAGATTATGAGTAAATCACTTGAAATTATTATTATTATTTTATTACGTAACCAGAGTGTTAGCTGACGGAAATGTCAAAAGCTCTTGCATACCTAGGCGAAATGTGTGAGGAGAATGATGAGATTTGAGGAAGCGAAAAAAGTATGTAAGGACCGCGACGCTTGGCTCTCCATCCTCTCTGACTAAACCCCATTAGGGATACAGCGTGCAGATAATGATTGTAGTAACTTTTTTTTATTGATCTACACAACAAATTGCAAATCAGTATAAGTACTACTGGGACTTTTTGGCGGGAACGGGAGAAGTGAGGTTGACATTTTGTTGAGATTTTCTATTTTTTTAATTTTTGTGAATTTTAAAGTAGAAAAGTGATAGTATATTGTGTTTTAAAGTTCCGTATAAGTGAAAAGAATGGAGTAGGTCTAAATAAACATGTGTAGCTGAAGTTCTCGCGCTCTTTCAAGAAGTCCTTTATAACTTCAGTAAAGCCTACTATTACTTTACTGGAGGAGTTTTACGATGAGAATAAACTAATTTAGTTTTGATTTTACTGGATTCTACTTCTTAATACGTGACATTGGCAAATGCGCCAAACTGTGCGCCACGCCACAAAGAAAGAAAAAAAAGTACTATTGAATAGAATCATACCATGAGATTTCACTCCTCTTGGTGTAACCCAACATGCTGCTTTAATAAAAGTAATTTAGGCGCTTACAAAAAGTGGTTAACAAGATATATAAACCACTACTATATTAAACGAGCAATAGATATATATAATATATATATGATATTGCTTTCTCGAAAACAGTTCTAGCGATTTTGATGAAATATACAATATAGGGACTGAGAGGGGCGAGAAATCGATCTAGCTAGGTCTCAATTCTGGAAAAAATAGCTTTCTTCGTCTGTCACAAACTTAACACTTCTAAACTCCAAATTTCTATACTTTTTCAATTTTGCAACAGAGTTTGCCTTCTCAATAGGTGGCTAGAGCGTAAGTCTACCACGCCAAAGAGCGCGGGTTCGAATCCTGCAATGCAGTCAGGCCTTTTTTTCATAATTTGAAACAATATTATATAAATCTGAAAATATTGCAAAAACTTTTAGGAAAAACAAGTCGGTTATAGTTATATAAGTCGGCTAAAATAAGTATAAGTCGGTTAATACCATGAAATCTTTTTGAATCAATATGTCTAAATTCGGTTCGCAACGAGTACTTATTAAAAGCACATATTATTTTAATAGTGTAATATATAATATTATATACATAATGATATAATTAGACATCTTTATTTACATTAACAAAAAGTACATACATATGTTAATATTTACAAACTTAAAACTACACATTATCTTAAATAATAAACTTCCTCAAAGTTGCCGCGTAGAAAGCTATCATAGCTCAAGGTACCCAGCAAACTGGCAGCATTGCCTCTTTGAATAGCCAAACTGATTCGTCGTATTGTATACATAATGATATATATTATATATATAATAAAATAAAAATTAATAATTAAAAGATAGACTTCATAACTTCAGATAGCCTGTCCCGTACTACGAAGTAAGGCAAATTAAATCAAATAAAATATAGATGTGTAGGTGTTGTTATGTAACGAAATGGCGACCTATCAGCAGCAGGGATTTATGGAACAAGAAATAGATGTAGTAAGTTCTCAATTCTGAGAAAATTCGTTTTCTCTATGTTTTCACACACTTAAAACTTCTGAACTTTAAACTCTTCTAATTTCGCAACAAAATTTACTCAATAGAACGGTGAGTAAAGCATATGTCTACCATGCTGAAATGCGCGGGTTTGAATCCTGCAATGTGATCAGACTTTGTTTGTTTTTTTTTATAAGACATCGAGTAAAGTTTGTTTGCCCAGGTGCTAAGTTTAAATTACAATTAAACCCTAATAAAAATAATAATAAAATATGTAATGTTATTATGAGCAAAAGAGACCGAAGTTAAAACTCATTGATTTGTACCTACACAAAGATTTCCAAAGGATATTTATAAAATATAATCTAATTTGCTGTGTACTATTACAGATGCTACACGCAATCGACTGTCCTTCCATCCCCACCACCTTGTTGGATGGTGCTCTACATCTGCGCGTTTTTTGCGACATTACTTACCATGTACGACAATTTTATGGAACCAGCTTACAGGGGCGGTATTCCCGGACCGTTATGACTTACGGACCTTCAAGATACGACCCTACTCTTTCTTTTAAGGCCCTCAAAGCGCCCGTGATTCGCCTGACGTTGCGGGTTTCCATGGGCGGTGGTGATCACTTTCCATGAGGTGACCCACCTGCTCATTTTCCCCCTGTTTTATAAAAAAAATCTAATTTAGAAATCTATATCCTAAATTGATTTGACTGGGAATTGAAACTGTTACTCCAGCTTGGAAGGTAGATACTTCGCCATCGCATCAACGGCTGGTGGAAAGGCAAGTCAAATGCTTTCCATCAGCTAATTCTCTGGCTATATGTTCTTTAATGGTCGACATTGCCTAGCCTTTTGATCCTTACTAACTTTCTCTCTACAAATTTTCTTCTCCAGTCATCTGTACCAATATTATAAAGAGAGAGTGTATTTCGTAAGAAGGTTTATATGTGGAGGGTATTCTCCAGAACCACTGCACTATTTGAAAAATTCTTTCGCCATTTAAAAGATACATAAAGATAGATACAGTATTAAACCCGGGCGAATTAGGGAGAGGCCCCTAGTTTTGTACATTCCCGAATTGTCTGTTTTCCTTTCTTAATTTTTACAATAAATTTTTCGTTCAAACCCATCATATTGTCTATGTCCTCATTGCGTATTCTGTCTGCACACCGTTAGTAAACATTAGTTACAAATCAGTTTAAATTTTAAAGTGTTAATGCAATAATGTTTGCTTGATCAGATATTATGTACTATAGAAATACTCCTAGTGCCATTACAGGTCATATGCTCTTTATTGATACACCGTATGACAGTCGTTGCAACGATATATCCGTTCAATTTGGCTTCGGGCCAGAGTTGTTGAAATCAGGTCGAACGCGACACTTTCTATCTGCCATCGTTGAAATAAAGATCTCGTGTTCACTTGATATTTTGCTGCCGGAAAGAATATTATATGACAGTTTATAAACAATTGTCATCTTACGTTTACGTAGAAGTATACAATGTAAATGCCATCATAATTGAAATAATATATGCATATTACGTATACATTATTGACTAGCATTACCCCGTGGGTTTACCCCTTTTTTTCCTAAAAAGTAATCCAGATTACTTTTTAAAAAGTATTTTACCTGCAAATGAAAATTTCATTAAAATCTTTTTAACCGTTTTGGAGATTAGTCTCTACAAACAACCAGACGGACAGACGAAAAAACTTGTTTTTCAGTTTTGGTAACGTGTAAATAACTATGAGCCTAAAAGCCATTATCTCGAAATCACAGACAGACACTTGATCGTTTTTGTCTAGGTCCAGTAGTTTTGGAAACAAAAGACGGGAATGCTCAAGTCGAATTCAAGTACCCAATCTGCCACTTTTTAAGGTTCCGTACCTCGAAAAGGAAAAAATGGAATCCTTACAGGATCAGTCTGTTGCTGTGTGTCTGTCTCTACGACGAGTCAAGACCCTGTATCTCAAGAACTGGTGGAGATATCAAGTTAAAATTTATACCAAACGTTAAGGTCTAAAGTCCTTTGGTGGTGAAAAAAACTCAAACTTCAAAGTAGACGCCATCGAAATATACGGCCACATATGTAGTCCAATAAAAACGTATAAGTATTTCTCGCAGACTTAGAATAATGAAATTCGGCAAGAAGGAAGGTCTCAGAGCACCATAAAAGGAAAAAATTCAAAAGTTGCGAATTAGTTATTATATGACACTTTTTTGCCATTGCCAATTTATATTTGCAGTTGGAGAGTATGGGAAGGGCTTTTTTAACAGTAAAATTAAATTTGTTTTTAAATTCGACTTATACATATTTTTTTGGTAAATATACTTCGCTCACATATAATAACAAGATACGCAATCAACGTTACAAAAATGTCCGAATTAAATGTGCACTCAAACGATTATTTGAGTGCACTTTTGTTTTAGTAGTATTCGAACATGCTAACAGCAAACACGTCAAAGTGCTCCTTTAAAAATTGTAAAAACGACACATCTAGAACTATAAAAAAGACGACAATTCTTATTTTCGGTATCTATATAAATTTAATAACTTTATTTACATGTTCATTATTTCGTTATAATAATATTGTTACAAAGCTCTTTTTTTATTAAATTCATAATCATATTTTTCAAATATTGCCTGACTATATGTCTTATCCTTGTCCTTGAGGTAAATAGCGATGCAAATGTATTAGAAGATAAATTATACTTTAAACACGAAACGTAAGATTGCACTTTAAACATTTTTTTTAACCAACTTCGTTTCAATGTCATGAAAGGATCTTTTACCAGCTTTTATAACCTTATGCTTTGACAGTAAGGTGTACTTTAAATTAGCACAATATTACGGATATTATACGATATTAGAAATGTATATGTCAATTCGGACAATAATTTGTTTATATTTTACAAAGCCAAAGTCAAAAATTATTTATTTTGTAAGTATTTTTTAAATACACTTGAAATCGTCGAGAATTATGATATATAATTATGATTATGATATATAATAATTTATGAATCTACCACACTTCTTAAGGCAGTATTCCTTCTGTGAAGAAATTGCAAGAAACACAGAGGTTGCTCTTTTAAACATATGTCTTAATCATTATTACATAATTATTCTGTTATATACCAGATTTTATAATAACCTTTAGAGCACAATTTTCGTTTGACTAATTTTATATTTTGATATTTTTGAATCTACTCAAAGGTAAGTTCTGTATGTCATCAGGGATCCTATTGTATAGGTGTATACATAACATAACATAACATAACTTCACGCTGTATCCCCAACGGGGTAGTCAGAGAGAGGTGTATACAGATACCCACAAATGAGTGTCTAACCTTGAGGAGTCTAGTAGTATGCGGTGCAAGCTTATTCTTGCCTCCTGTATTATATGCATGAATGCAAAAGATTGCTAATCTAGGTTTTATGTATGATCTAAGTAAATATGAAACAAAAACACATTGTATAGTAGGACGGCATCTACGGTGCGTAAGCCCAACATGCTTTTGGTCGGTTTTTTAATTTTTGTAAGAATATTTTGAACTTTTTAACTACAAGATATTTGAGTTAATAAGATGTATGTCACAATTAAAGTTTGTACCGAAGTATTTTATAAAATCTTATAAGAATCCCGTTATTCCTTTTTTAGTTACGGATTCCTGGAAATGAAGCCATACTAAATTTGAATGTTATATTCAGTCACTTCATATGAGCATTCGTTCAAACAAAGCTCATAAAAACAGTTTTAATATAAAGCAATAATCCCGCCAGTAACAATTTACCAAAATTAATTAAACAGAACTAAGTCGGATCGCGTTATAATATTTGTCAGGATTATACCACGCCATATGAGGCCCGTAGATTCGGCCGTCGCCTTTATCTCGCACATTAAAATAGTTTATTGACACTTTGCGAACCGCGGAACGTAGTATTTCATGTAATAGTAGAGGATTAAGCATTATAGGCACGTAACTGCTCTATTACTAGCGCTCCTAATATCATTAACTGTAAGCGTGAAAGTACCTATAGTGTCTTAAGTTCAACAATAATAGTACGAGCGAAATTTTATTTTATTTTTGGAACGAAGTTCGGCTTGCGAGAGGTCTGAGTTGGTAGTAATCATTACGTAAGGAAAAAGCGTTAGGTGGGGCGGGATCTGCGCGTCGCACGGCGCTAGGCTCGTTATCTCCATACATAGATTCACAGTGATATTTCTCTCTTTACATATACGAGTATATATATGTATGTGTGCATACGATTACCACAATATTGGTCTCATTATTGCAATTAATTTTTGAGAAATGGAAGCTGCAGCTAAGGATCTTCGTTCCTGACGGGGATTCCCCGACCGCGCACGTTTGTACTTTTTTATTAAGTTAAGAGAACATACAGCAATTTCACAATTAAGAATAATAAAAAACATTGAATTAAATTAAATAATCCAAACAAATTTCATACATACATTTCATAGACAAACAAATAGATTTCTCCGTCACTTTTACATCTTTCTGTAACTAGAACTTATTTAAACTTTTTTGATAGAAAATAATATAGATATATTTAGAAATATTACAGAAAAATAAATCTCTATTACTGCATACCTCGTTATATTTATTGCAAGCTCAAAAGGAGAACCTTTGGATACCAGAGGGACACAAAGTTTAAAAAGATTATTCTGTAACATATTTTGAAACCTGCAATAGTGTCATATAGCATATTATATGTGATAGAGCTATGCTGTATTGCAGCACGAATTACCACCATAAATGTCACCCTCTGACAGAATATTAGCGAGAAATAACAGCATCTATTACTGTTGTGTTTCGTTCGGTGAGAGAGAGTGCCGGTGGGCCATCACTCCCCTCCTTTCCCTCCTTTCTCTCATTCCCTAAAGGCCGGCAACGCACCTGTGATTCCCCGGACGTCGCGGGTGGTCATGGGCGGCGGTTATCACTTTCCACCAGGTGACTCGCTTGCTCGTTTGTCCCCTCTTTTATTAAAAAATTAATAAATAGTATATAGGTGATCAATTGTTTTATGTGGTGGTCGGTAAAATATTTATTTTTTGTTTATCGTCTTAATAACTAAAAAAGTTTAATAGAATATTAATTTACATATTAATAAATTCATACTCAGCAAAGTATGTTTATAAACAGGTATTATTATAAAATCGAAATACCTCAAAGAATAGTAAACTTGTGCCTTGGACAACTGAAAGTGTTTTATCGAAATATTTATAAAAGTTAATTTAATATTATATTGATGGAATAGATATAAGCTTTATGATAAATATATACGTTTAAAATACATATATACATATCTTCACGCTGTATCCCTAACAGGAAAGTCAGAGAGAACGAAGCGCCAAGCTTCGCGGTCCTCACATACTTCTTTCGCTTTCTCAAAGCTCATCATTCTCGCCACACATTTTCACCTAGGTACTCGAGTGCTTTTCACATTTCAATCAGCTAACACTGTGGATGTTACTGGCTGGCTACGTATAAAATGAATACGTCAATATATTTTCCAAGTAATCTATGTCAGAAATTCAGGAACGGCAGTGAGACATAAAGTAATAGATCGACCCTCAGTTAAAGTAAAAAATGCAGTGAATTTATATGAAAAAAAAACATGTTCGTACATTCACTTTTATACGTACCTGACTGACCAAGTTGACCGTCTTGACCGACTTGACCGTCTTGACCGACATGACCGTCTTGACAGACTTGACCATCTTGACCGACTTGACCATAACATACACTTTTTTGTACGTATCTATGCACAGTGCTATTTTCCCTCCTTTTATTGGAAATAGGTACTAGAAAAGGTACGAAAAATGTTCTGTGTTCGCGTAATAGGATAATCTAGATACCATTACGGAACCCACTAAGTGCGAGTGGAACACGCACACATGGAGCACCAAACCGAGGTCATGTGCTCTATGTACGCACAAGACCAATTATTTTATGCATATCTATTATTGGAATTCGTGGTGTAAAAATAGAAGTAACTGTTAAAAAAGTTTTTCAACAATATTCTCAACTAAAGTCAACTGAATTATTTATAGTTAGAGCCAGGTGTATCTAAATATGAAAAGATGCCAAGCCCAGGTCATAAGCCTCGTGTAAGATGCTCTGTGACGATCCTTAGTCAATGGCCAATTTGTCACATGTACATTTTCTAGGCGGGTGGAGACACCGCGCCTCATTGTATGTAGTTGTCAGAGAATTACTTATTTTTAAAGTAAAATCTTTTATTTTAAACATTTCGCTTTGATCATTGTCTTTGGCACAGGTTTTAAATTAAAAAACTTGGCTTATCTTTGTGTTGCTAAATCTTACAAACTCCTAAGAAAATTAATGAATTATGTCTTAATGTAATACATCTCAGAATCAAAGCTATTGTGTACAAAATGAGTATCTAAATCAGCACATCTCACTTTTTTTTATGTATCTTGCAATTTATGTTAAGCATACGTCTTTGTTCTGTACCACCTGAAAATGGTGAATAATGGATATAAAAAATATTAATCTAGCTACATATATTCTGCTAAAATTTATTGATTATTATTTAATAATATAATTATAAATGTAACCAGTGACCCGCCCCGGCTTCGACCCCGTTAGAACTATTATAATGTACCTATACAAAAACCTTCCGGAAGAAATTCCTTAAGTGATAGTGAAAACCGTAACAAAACCAGTTGCATAGTTCAGAAGAAGTAAGCGGAGAAACAGACAGACGCGGATAGCGACTTTGTTTTATACTATTTAGGGTGGATACGACCAAAATTCATGTTAGGCCAGAGTAGCTAATCCCAGGATAATTTTACTCCTTGAATTAACTCAGATAACTTCAAATAAATTGTGTTTTTCGAATGTAAGCGTAGAGTAAACTATACGAGGTATTGTTACTCTGTGGTTTTGAATGAACGTTGAACGAACACCTGAACGAGCTAAATTTTTTTGACATTATTCTTAAAGTGCACTGTGATATTTCGTGACTACGTATTTTTATCGGACTATAGTAACGTCTATGTTATGTCAATGTCAAATAAAACTAACCTAACAGATAACCAAAGAGCAGATAACAGCTTACACAAAAGCACGCTTTGGTATGTCGAAATATTTACATGAATTGTTTCGTTGCGGTTTTGTTCACGCTATTTTATTTAAAATGGTCGAAGAAAAGAGGAAACGAAGTCAGAATTGAATCCTTCAGAGAAAAGTTTGCTAAAAACATTTTCGCTAACAAACATAATGTAGCTTCTTTAGGAAGTCGAAATCTTAGGTATAGCAAGATCCACCTCGGACACCTTGAATAAATTGTTCAATATCGTCATCACTATCTGAATCTTCAATCACTTTGCAAACGCTCCATTTGATATAATTATAAAATTATATTAAATATAAAAGAATAAATAATCTGAGGAAACGAAAAGAGGTAATGTATTCGTTAGGAACCGCTGTCGGTCGGTCAGGTAACACCTGATGGCTGTCCGCCAAGACAATACAATACCGAGTATAATCAGTTACTCTGTCAAAATTTGACGTGCAAGTATTGCACTCTCGGATTAAGAACTTATACTTACGTTAGCGGTTGGTAAAATGAAAAGTAGTCTTATTCTAAAGTAAAGTCACCATTTACTCTAAGATAACGTGCACTCTTCGTTAGTAAAATCCATCCTTACAGAAGAGATACCTAGTATACCTATGTTGAGTATTATATTTTAATTTTATGGAAACAAAAGGAGTTGCTATACAGTCCTCAATCAGTTAAGTTCTTGTCAATTGTCAATATGTCAAGGGCGGGTCAATTTAGAAAATGAACTATTCTAAATTGCCTTGGGTCTGAGTGTACCGGGAGATACCCACTGCAGTCGTCGTCTGGTTCTCATAGCGCAAGGAATGCTCTAATTTGAGATCAGATGATCAGTGTGTATTGTCTGGCGCATTTATTATTATTTTTCACATTTTTTTTTAAATCGTGTGAAAAATCAATTCTAATAAAAAGCCCGGTTAAGTGGATCATACCATTGCATTCATGCAATGAATTCTTATAATTTCTTGCTATCTTCCGCAAAAAATTCCATACTTATCAATTGACATGTATTTCGCCTCTTAACGAAGCATTCTTAGCATATTCCAGAGATCAAACTCGGTCAGCCAACCAGCACCGAATCCATTCCTATTCAGTGCATCCATCCGATTGATAACTTAAGAATTTTGTTCAGCAGGTGGCTAGTATATTTAAAAAGTTATCGCATGAAACGGATTTCCCGAATTATTATCAACCGTCATCCGCAGAAAAAGTTCGTTGTTGAGGCTTTTTTCATGCGAAAATATCTATTTAAAATATTGAAATGTCGACAATTTTTCTTTAATGCTTCTACGGACAGATTGACGTAGAAATAACTTTTCTTGATCTTTTGGAACGGAATACTCGGAAAGTTAGTAATATTGGTGTATGTTGTTTATATTTGTCTTATACATGTATATTTTTAGCTCTATTTCGCCAAAATTCAATTCAATTAATCACGCCAAATCTTCCTTACAGTATTCGGCTTCGAAATTAGAACAACGACACACTTGGAATCAGTGTCTGTTAGTTGAGACAATGATAACCTGCCTGTCTGTATCTGACGTTTTTCTCAGACTACTTGACGTTAACAGCTGAAAGGAACAGTTGTATTAGGTAGCGGCACATACACAAGCGCTAACTTTCATAATTTGAGTCAAAACTTTTGGAGGCTAGCTTTGAAGGCTTACCTACGCAGTAAGTTATACAAATTTTTTTTGGAGTGCATTGTAGGGGTATCGAATAATAGCTTCTCTATTTTCTTAAGGCTGTTTCGATCACGCCTTAAAAACTCCCCTCCTTTCCTTTATTTACCTTATCTTCTAAAGTTTTGTTAAAAAATTTTATGAACATTGAAACCAAGAAGTATATTAAAATAAATTTATCGATAATACTTGCTTTGCAATGCTTTTTAGGTTTCCGTACCTCGAAAGGAAACAAGAAACCCTTATAGGATCACTTTGTTGTCAGCTTGGCCGTCCGTCGGTCTGTCTATCAAGACCATTGTCATCAGAAACGCGTGAATGCATCAATTAACATGAAATAAGTCTGCAGTTCCTCAAAGCTTTAATATCAAGCTTATAAGTCAAAGCAATCCAAAATTAAGGCCATTGATGCCTTATATTTTGATTGTCGCAAGTAAATTAAAACCCACAGGAAACTTTGCACTGACCTAGAACTATGAAATTTATCAAGAAGCAAGGTCTCTTATAACACAAGTGAAGGAAAAAATCCGAAAATCGTTAATTATTTATACGAAAAAAAAAAAACAAATATTTTGACATATTTTTTTATATTTCTCTAATGTAACTGCACTATTTTGTTCGAAATTTCCCAAACGCACTTAGGTTTTTCATTTATATCGAGGAAGAAAAGTATTATTTTCATAATACTTAATCGAGACTCATCGCAGGAGACACGTGTTAGGTTTACAAGTAAATATTTGAAATGTACCTACTGTGATGCTCCCACCACATGGTGACTCGTTCGTTATCCTGACATGTCTATATTTGTCGTAGCTGGCGGCCGGCCAACATATACTTACCTAAACGCTTCCTTCTTAGGCAATTTTAAACATTGTGTTGGTGAAATTCGTAATAGTAATTGTGTGTTTGACTTTGAACTGGTTTTGGAAGTGCATTACAAGTCGCTATTTGATTTTTGTCTCAGTAGTTGCTTTATGCACACTCTGTAAGTCTACATAATAACTTTCGAACTATGAAAAAGGACGAGTACTTTACGCATACATACATATCTTCACGCTGTATCCCTAACAGGGTAGTCAGAGAGGACAGAGCGCCAGGAGTCGCGGTGCTTACCTAACTCTTTCGCTTCCTCAAATCTCATCATTCTCCTCACACATTTTGGCCTAGGTATGCGAGTGCTTTTGACTTTTCCGTCGACTAACCCTCTAGCTATTTGATCTTCATAAGTCAGCCTTGGTCTTCCTTGGCTTCTTTTACCACTCACTTTTGCTCTACAGATTTTCTTCGTCTCTCTTTCATCACTCATTCTTTCCATGAGCCCGAACCATCTTAGCATTCCTTTCTTCATTTTTACAATAACACTGTCGTGCAATCCTGTCATACCGCGAATCTCTTCATAGCTTATTTTGTCCCCGAGGGTGACACCGCACATATTTCTAAAAGATCGCTTTTCTACTGCATTTATCTTACTTTCACTCGATTTTGGGCATATCCAGGCCTCACTACCAACACCGCATTGTGTATGGCCATTTTGGCTGAGTTGGATATATTTACACTGCCTACCAATACGGACAGAGTACCGTTCATTTTATTGCCGCCTGCTACCTGTCTCTCCACATCCAGCTTTCATCTTCCATCCCTCGAAAACGCACTCACCAGATATACAATTTTGTTCACTTGTTCTAGAGATTCTAGACGGTATTCATTTACCCATATATCACACTTTGTCTGTACATCTTCTCTTTCAAACGCTAGAACCTTAGTTTTATTCACATTCATATTCAATCCTTTCACTTCACAGTCTTCTTTCATTGACGTAAATAGTGTCTGCAACTCCGCTTCTGATGGTGTTATAAGCACAGCATCATCAGCGTACAATAGGCAGTTTACCACTGTACCATCACATATCATACCTATTACTAAACATTACATTCAAAATTCAAAAATGAAGTAAAGAGAATATAATATAGATAAGAGGTGCATCTTGCACACCCACATTCCATCCTTCTCGCCACGACAGCATGTTGGTAATGAGACTTTTTGGTCCCAAAACCTTGAAAGTCTTCTTGCGGCTGTTCTCTCCACTTTATCAAGATTGATAAACATTAATTTAATCTAATCTACCGCACCATAAAAAATTGCACGCGCTAGCTCACGAGAAATTTAAAAAAAAACAATTTGTATTAAAAACTATAATTAATTTAAAAAAATTCAAATATCGTTTTAAAGAGTGTGTTTCGATTAGTCTACACAGAAAATTTAAAAGCATAAATCGATTCCATTACTCCGAAAAATGTACATCTCTGTTTTAATAGAGGTTTCTTTGATATTTTTTTTCTGTTACAAAAATGAACCAATCGTGTAATACAACTGGCAAAATAAAGTCAATGAAATGAGGAATTAGGTAACCAAATATCATTTTCATATAGTTTGTAATCACTTAGAAAAATTAAGATCCCTGCCGTCAAAATTTCCAATCCGTCGCCTTAAACACCTCGCACTCAAACACAGCATGTCTGGAAGTCATCTCGCCACAATACCAACATTCGTCGCTCTCTGCCTTCCCGATGGTACTTAGTATGATGTGTTAAACACGCAAGTTTCTCCCAGAGCCTGAGTTATTCTAGCGTCCACCTCTCAGTATCGTCTTCTTACCCATTTCTTTAAATCTGGTATGACGTCTCTTGTCCACTGTCTCTTTCCTCTCCTATTCATAATTAAATAAACATATAATTTCTTGAAATCGTTGTTCAAGTTCAAAAGATCATCATCAAAATTCACAAAGACAGAACAATGAGTAAACGCTTGTACCATTATATTTCAGAAAAATACAGAGGCACATTACATAGTTTCCATGGAAACTCAACGTTAATCGAAGATCTTCTTAGAAACGAAAGGCAAAAAAATATTTTTCTTGAAATACGTTTGTAAGAGATGTTCCTACAAATACTCAGATAATTCATACGCTACTTCCTTACTTCGCTCACGCAAATCATGAAAAAATCCGTAATTTAAAAAGTTAACATTTATGTCCAATTTAACGACACCATCTAACTCCTCAACTAAGTACTTAAGATAAAAGGACTCCTAAATAAGTTCTTATGTAAATTACTTAATTATCAAGGAACTCCTGACGTTTGGTTAAACCCAAAATAAGCATTTGGAGCTTTTTAGATGTTCCCTAAATCGTGTGGGATGGTGATGAAATCTTACACTTTTCAGTTTAATGGCATTGTAATAGGTAAGAACATTGTAATGGTATACCTATGAGTAATTGGAACCCCAGTCTAGTTTACTTTAAGTCTAGTTGATAGAAATCTGAAGTGAAATTCAACCCGCAGTTTTCAATAAATCTCGAACAAACACCGAAATACAATGTTACTGTTATCGATTTTTTGTATCGAGTCCCCGACGGAAAAGAGATCCTTTATTAGTTTAACCATTGATCTCGTTTTTCTTTGTGTGTTTACCTGTGACTTTATAATTCTTGAACGGATGAACCGGTTTATATACAGTTTTATTAAAGCTGCATTTATTAAATAATGAACGCTGTTCACTATATTTGATGAAAATCGGTTCGTTTATCGACAGGATGTTCAACTGTCAATTATATTTGTGAAAAGTTGTGAAATTCCTATTCTACAGTAGTTTAAAGTTTTCAATGATAACTTATTTATTTAATTACTTACTAAATGTACCCAGCGATGGGTTTATATGCCTCAGTATGCATATTAAGTATATTATGCTCGTATCCAATGCAATATTGTTTGAAAATTTTAAAACAATCGGTGAAAAACTTTCGTGGGTTTAAGATTTTAAACAAACGAACATTTACAATTTTATTTAAATAGTTTGATTTGTGTATATAGAAGGCCGAATTATTTATTAATTACTTCATAAGTACCCATTTGTTTAGTTATTGTTTATTTTGAATGAAATATATGGATATGGCATAAGGTTAATTTTGTAGTGATCTTTGGCTCATGGCCAATACAATCCGATCTGTAAATATCTTATGTCGCCGAGTGCAATTTTGTATTTAGGACAGTTTTGACAGGGGTGATATAAATAAATGGAGAATTTTCCTGTTTTGGTGACAGAACTTACCCATTGTTAGGGAACGTAAATATTGTTAACTATTTAGATATATACATACATATTCTTTATGGAATAGTCAGAGCGGATGGAATGTCGAGCATCGGGATCCTTACATACACCATTCTCTTTACACATTTCCATCGGTTTACACTGACTATTTGATCTTCATAAGTCAGCCTTGGATTTCCTTGGCTTCTGCTACCATTCATTTTCGCTCTGTAGATTTTCTTCATCAATCGTTCATTACTCATTCTTTCTATGTATGTGTCTGAACCATCTAACCTTTTACATACCTCATGTATATTAACATACTTGTTTATTCCTTCCAATAATCTAATTAAGGTCATAATCCATTACAGCGTTAAGTGTACAATAATGTAGCAATCCGCGTTTGTTTGTTTGTCTACGCGTGCAACAAATTCAGTTTCATTTTTAAGAGAAATATTTTAAAACGTAATTAAGTCCCATTGCGAAGTCAGGGCAGGTCGATGGTGTAAACAATATTAATTCATTAATAATTGTGTCAAGTTTTCCCTATCCAATGTACCCAGAATCCATAATAGACTAGAACTGGATGGGAAACAATTAGAATTAGCGAAATCAGCTACTTTTCTTGGTTTAACAGTAGACACTAAGTTACAGTGGGCGGACCATATCGGGACTTTAGCTAATAAGCTCAGTTCGGCAATATATGCTATTAGGCGCATTAGACAGTTGACAGATGTGGCTACGGCTAGGCTGGTGTATTTCGCATATTTCCATAGCCTTCCATAGTCTTATGGTCTACTACTGTGGGAATTAGCGGCGCATATGAAATCTGTCTTTATTTTACAAAAGAGGGCAATACGTGTCATCTACAATGAACGCACGAGAGTCGCTGAGAGATCATTTTAAAGACATAGATGTACTCACCTTACCCTCGTTATATCCTTAATGATTATAATCGATTTAATCAGACTAGAAGTACATATAATTTTACTTCGTCAAAAAAAAAGACGTAATATATCCGACAATTTAGGGTCCAGTAGCAATTTTCTATATATACTATACATAATGTAAATGGTTTTCTTTGTCACGCAATCATGTAAAAACTACTGAACGTATCGGTATGCGACTACGACCATTCGACGCGGAATCGTTTGTAGATGGTTTTAGGCTATTTATTTTTTTGAATTCCGTACATCTTTCATCATTTTTTAAACAAAAATCTACTATAGGTACAAAATTTTCATTTACGCCCAGTGAAGCGGGCGGGTAACGGATTGTTTTAGATAAAGTTAAATTTAAAATTAGAAACGTCAAAGAGATGGTTTCAAAACGGGATCGCAATCCCGCGAAGCACGAAATCACGCAGCCTCCTTTTTATGTATTCGTTTAATTGCGATTTATACGATGATAACGAATAACACTGATTAAACTCGAGCAGATTCGCATATTATATCTCGGCGAAAGTAAGATATGTATGCAAAAGGTTGTTAGAAGGTGTATATTTATTATACATACGTATGTATTTCTGTTCATTTATTGGCATATACATATATGAACATATTATGTGTTTACTTATGGTAAGCACAGTATTTACACCCAGTATCTATCTTTCCTCCACGGAGCTATCACTTCTCAGAAATAAGCTATAGCCTTTGCTCATTGTCTTTACATGTAACTTTCTAATTGTGTAGAATGTGTGTGATACGAGTATACATACATACATATCCTCACGCTGTATCCCCAACGGGGTAGTCAGAGAGGACAGAGCGCCAAGCGTCGCGGTCCTTACATACCTTTTTCGCTTCCTGAAATAACATCATTCTCCTCGCACATTTTCGCCTAGGTATGCGAGTGCTTTTGACATTTCCGTCTGTTAACACTCTGGCTATTTGATCTTCATAAGTCAGTCTTGGTCTTCCTTGGCTTCTTTTACCACTCGCTTTCGCTCTATATGTATGTTATATTTCCTTTAAATCAAGTTTTGAGAAGTTTTGATCGATCATAGGGAAATTAAATGGGATACTTACGTGCCAGTTGTCAACACCCCATAGTAATTTACCATTTTATAAACTTTACCTAGGCGAAACCCTGTGCGTAGACGAACTTATAGTATATAGGTAGTGAGGCCTGGATATGCCCGAAATCGAGTGAAAGTATGATAAATGCTGTGGAGATGCGGTCTCTCAGAAATATGTGCGGTGTCACGCTTGCGGACAGGATAAGCAATGATGAGATACGCAGTATGACAGGGTTGCACAACAGTGTTATTGTAAAAATGAAGAAAGGAATGCTTAGATGGTTCGGGCACTTGGAAAGAATGAGTGATGAAAGATTGACGAAGAAAATCTACAGAGCGAAAGTGAATGGGAGCATAAGCGTAGACCAAGGCTGACTTACAAAGATAATCAGCCAGAACCTTAGCTCTAATCTCATCATTCTTCTCACACATTTTCGCCTAGGTATGCGAGTGCTTTTGAAATTTCCGTCTGCTAACACTGCTATTTGATCTCCATACGTCAGCCTTGGCTTGCTTGGCTTCTTTCACATCTCACTTTCGCTCTGTAGATTTTCTTCATCTATGTGCCCGAACCATCTAAGCATTTCTTTCTTCATTTTGACAATAACACTGTCGTGCAACCCTGTGTGTGCTACAAATATTTAAATATAATAAATAAAGACGTGTTAGGGAACGATTTTGTTTTATTCACGGCAAGTGAAAATGCAAAATCATATAATTCTAAACAGAAATAACATGCATCTAACATAATTCTTTAAATGCAATACGCAATATAAATAAAAACACTATTCATCTACACATAATTCCTTTCTTTATACAAAATTCGATAACAGTAGAGACATTAGTCTATAGTGAAAACAGTAGCAACTAAAGGCAGTGTTACATCAAAAGACGAACACTACGAATTGAGTTAAAGTGGATACGTGTTCATTATACTACGAGATTTATTGTTGTTTTGAGATCTACTCGTATGATCCAATTTTTCATTTGATAGAGAGATTTGACGTTACCAGGGTAACCAGTTCTTGCAATTTTTTAAATGGTGATTTCCCTCCATGTCGACTTCATTTTACGACCTAGATGGCACAGTGGTTAAGACGTTAACCCAAGCGCGGAAAGTTCCGGGTTCGATTCCTGGTCGGGTCAAATTAGAAAATGAACTTTTCTAGATTGTCTCGGGTCTGGGTGTACTGGGAGACGCCCTCAGTAGTCGTCGTCTGGTTCTCATAGCACAGGGAATACCTTAGTTTGAGATCAGATGATTGGTGTGTATTGTCTGGCGCATTATTATTATTATATTACTATTTCCTCCTTTAAAAAAAAATTATTAATCTGTAGCAGTTGCTCCACGGTGTTATCCGCTTGATATTTCCTTTTTGGATCATAGTGGTAGTAAATATATGAATATTTGTAGCAATAAAGAAAGTGGGCAAATAAGTAGACAATGGAAAAATGAAATACACGTATGATGGTTATTTATATGAATCATTTCATGCAATATGAAATAGTGACGTTACAGGACCATGTTTGCACCAAATCAAATTAATGTCATACTAGTCGATCGATTTAGTTGCATTGATATAGACTTAGTTCTTTTACTTGAAAACATTGTTTTAGATGGCCACATTATTTAAAACGCTGACACATTAAAGCGTCGAATCACTCTATCGAATTAAAAATTAGGAGTTTTGGCGAGATTTTATGGGTAATGGTTGGGCGTTTATTTTAACTATTTGCAAATGGTATGCAGTGGATATTGTGACATAAAATTGCCCCAGTTTTGCGTCATAGGTATCTACGGTGTTGTGTGGTAGTGTGAAATTGTCGAAATAAGTACTTATTTAGTAGAGTGAGGTTGAGAATTTTTTATTGGATTAGTCTGCCTCAGCGGATCCTATTAAAAAGACTGCCTCAATATTTTTGTCGCCAGAAACTCCAAGAAATATCTAAGATTATTACGTCGACATTTTGATGAAATAATATGAAGAATTTACCTATTTATTACTGAAGACGACGGTTGTATGGCCTAAGATCCCTTTATCTTCCCTTCTAAGAGAGAATCGTACTACTACTTAAAAATTAGACTGTACGTACCAATATGACGATTGAGGGTGCAAAGAGTTTATGTCCGTAGACAAACACGATTACGGAGTACAAACGAACTCTATCACATCGGTTAGAAGTCTTACTAGTAGTCGTTTGAAGTCCTCACTGTGTACTCGCTAAGGTGGTATACGGTTCACACACGCAACAACAATTTGGAATAATCTTCACCAATCTTCGTGCGAGAGTCATCATATTATTTTGTTATTGTTTTGTCGTTGTCGTTATTGTTTTGTAACATCGATTCGAATCACAACACCGACTCGTTATCATCTCGACTGTGCGTTAAAATCTAACTCACTCGGCGGACGTCGGGTCCTACATACATATAGCCCAGAAACAAAGAGTGTTACCATCTAGAATCTAGAAGATTCCCTTCTCTAATATAACAGTGTTCTCAATAGTGTTAGTCAATTAAAATATGACTTTATTACTCGTTAACTTCTGGAGCTTTTGAATTACATATCTATCGGCAATACACTTGTTAGAAATACGTTTTTAGATCGCAACCCTGCAGTGTTGGCCAAAGTAATTGTAAAAACAATTACAATTATTTTTTGCGCAGTTTTTAATTTTTTTTGACATGACTCTCGTATTGCATTGATTCAGGTCTTTATTTGCAGAAATCTATCTGGTGTAATACATATAGCTTACTTATGTGCAATTTCATTTTATTACCATTTTAAATCCGAGTGCAGTGTATCGGTGTAGGATAGCTAATTGAGTCTAAATTCTAAACTTACCTGAGTATGTTTTGTTGAGAAGTGACACACCAGTCGATTTACGGATTTAAAATTTTGGCGGAACATAGCTAAAATATATACATGTAGAAATGAATCAAGTACTATTTATCTTTGTTATATATTTTAACTTTGTAAAAATATGATCATTGTTACAAACGGATAACTCATTACAAATCGCTTATCAAAACAAACAAACTGCCACGTTCCGCGCGACAAGATAGCGCGCCCGCCATTCTGTTTTTTTTCGTCCCCCTCTCTCTGGGGCGCGGGAGGTGAGAGAGGCGACAGCGGCCGACTCAGATCGGAAACGGCCGATGTCTCCCGAATGGCCCTTCGAGTGAGTGGGGTTTGACGGTGGAGACGTTACATAAATATATTGTAAATAATAACATGTACGGGATTTGAGTTATACCTTGATGGTTGAAAAAGAATAAATAGCCAAGTACAACCATTAATTGCTCAATAGGGTTCTATAATATCAATGGCTATTAACCATGAAACCTAGTTTCGTAGTGCTTTGTTTTTATTTTAAAAAATGCTTAATGTAAGGCAAACTTGCTATATTTTCTAAGCATCAATCTTAGTCTCAATGTTCATGAATATTCTAAGTAATACGTTTAAATAAGGAATAGACTGGACGAAAATAATATCAAAATTGAATTATGTTAAATACTTTTTTTTACTGGTTTTTATATGAAAAAAAAAATTATATGGAAAGAAAGGAGTTTCTCGTCGGTTGTTTTCGAACTAAAGGTAATTTGATTTTCAAAAACACTGCAATTGAGTTTACTTCAATAAATTGATTTGGTTTTAATTCTAAAAACTCCACAGCAAACTTTGGTTAGCTCTTGCTCAAATACTATTTACACTTGGCCAATTTTTTTAATATATTATTAAAAAAATTATTGAAAAGTTTATTTATTTCCTACTTATTTGTAAAACCAACACGTCAATTTGAAAAAAAAATATAGAAATAATGTGTAGATATTAGAAAAAAGAATTACAGGTTCCTAATAACAAATTAGACTGGACGTCATGGATATATATTTCTGCATTCTATTCCTCTTCACTGCATGTTATTCTTTTATAACAAGTAAGAAATAACTTTACGACATCACTTTATTCTAAGAAACGTGACGCGTCGTCCTTTGGAAACAGTGTCAGGACGCACAACGTTATTAGATCATAGCTGCCGCAAAGGCGGCATGTTTTATGTATGTCGCGTCCTAGACCGTTCCTGTTATAACGACAACTCTACAGAAAATATTGTGTTTTTTATACAATATTTGTTTTCCCCATTGAGATATCATCAAAAAGATGTTTTGGTAAAGGTTAAGCTCACAAATGTAATTATTAGTAAAACCGGTGAAGTACGAGTCGAACCACCACGCAAGTTTGTGTTGAGTACGTATATCTAAAAAAATCTTTTTTCTTTTAATTTTTCTACTTTTCTTCCTTTTTTTTGTTTCTTTAGTTCAATTCAGGTTGCTTAACTCAAGCCCGACTCACACTTAGCTTTCATTATTTGTCACATTGTTTAAGTCGTAAATAAAGTTCCGAACTCTAATTTTTCGACTATAGAATAAAACACTAAAAAAAATTACGATGGTTAAATTAAAAAAAATAATTTAAACAATGAAAATTGCTTTAAACGAAATATGTTGTATATCTCTTAAAGTATGAGGTATTTTCGGTTACTCACTTTGTGACCGCGGAAATAACTTTATTTTTCACAGTGCCATTGAGAATCGTTATGAAATACAAACTTATTTTTGCTGCCTATTACATTAATATTACAGACTTAAGAACCCTTTACCGTCTTACACGCAGTTGGTTGCTTTTATCTATTATATTCTAGATGTGAGTTACAAAATGTTATCACTCATTTAACATACATTACATAGAAAGAATGAGTGATGAAAGACTGACGAAGAAAATCTTCAGAGCGAAAGCACAGTATAAATATAACAGTAGAATGTCTTCATAGAAAGCTAGCGTACGCGGTTTATGTGTGCGCGCTAATATGCACGCGCCGTGGCACGCACCCGACGGTAATATTTTGGGCGAATATGGGGAATTTATTGTAACGCCAGTCAGGGTCACACGCGACGCAAACATGCGACCGGTTTGCCTTCAAATCGTTCGTCACATCTTTGCAAATACGAAAATGTCTTAATCACATAAACAAATGTATTGTAATGTCCTTAGTACCAAGTAATTTTTGTCATTCGAATGTAGAGTTATCACTCTTCAACATAACTACAAGAAATTAAATTTAACAAACGCGAAAAATGCGTTTGTTAAAATCCGTACGCATGTTTTTTATCATTATGTATGACTAAAGGTGTAACTAAACGAGATGTTCTCCGCATTAAGATGCGGGTTCTTTGGTTGGATGTAAGCATCCAAAGCGACAACCCTACATATCTGGCCGAGTAGGCAATTTCGTTAAACGTGAGGCGAGAGTCGACATTCTTTTCTACATTTTCTTTGGCGAGAGTGAGTAAAAGTAAAAGCCAAGGAAGACCAAGGCTGACTAACGAAGATCAAGTACATTGGCATAGCGAAGCCCAGCGCTTTGTCCTCTGTGACTATCCCATGCATACCAGCATGAAAATATACATGTATGTAATTTAAGTTATCCTAACGCTCACCTTGGTAACGTGAAGCGACGAAATAAATCAGTTGCGACGGACGAACAGACACAAGGGTTTCATTTTTATAATTTTTTTGTAACACGCACGTAATCGAGACGAATTCAATGAATAATACCCTATGGTATACGTTGATATCGATTAAGTAATCAACTCTGTGAGGAACAGATGAATACATGTACTTATGTATATACGGATTCTAAAATCATAACCGTCGTCCTTTCTATATAACTTTTCTGTAGTTGGAAAAGTTATATTAAAAATATGTAAGAGACTCCATGTTAGTTGCTTCGTATCGGACACTGTACCTATCTTCGCTATATAGGATAACTTTTTGAAACAGTCTCAAATGGGAAATACTTGCAAATGCTTCGATAAAATTTTATTGCTCGAGCATTGACTAGAAATGGCGAATTTTTTAAAATTCTAATATTTAAATTAAATGCACTGAATAATAATTGTAGCTTTCTGGTGATAGTTGTAGGAATAAGTGAATACGTACTTAAGACTTCACTTTGCTGAAAAAATTGAGTTATACTCGTATTATGTCTATTACAGCTGTGAAAATAAAATTCACTATTTTAGTCCATGCGAAATTAAATTTAAATTTCTTATAAATAAAGTAGGTGATTCATACAAATAATGAGTGATGAAAGATTGATGAAGAAAATCTACAGAGCGAAAGCGAGTGTTAGAAGAAGTGAAGGAAGACCGACGCTGACGTATAAGGATCAAACAGCCAGAGGTTAGCTGATGGAAATGTCAAAAGTATTCGCGAACCTAGGCCAAATTGTGTAAGCAGAATGATGAGATCTGAGGAGGCGAAAGAAATTATGTATGGTAAGTCATAGTCAAAGTCAAATCAATTTATTCAAGTAAACCCAATTACAAGGTCAAATCTACTTTAGTTTGGTTCAAAGAGAAAACCTGGATACTGAGAAGAACCGACAAGAAACTCAGCCAGGCATCATTTTTTCAACATCATTTTACAAAAGGTTTATTAAAATACAATATACAGAGAGCCAGTAAATGCATGTGCAGAGAAGATCACTTACGAGTGCCGCGATACTTGGCGCTCCGTCTTTTCTGACTACCCCAATAGGGATGATACAGCGTGAGGATATGTATGTATCTGAGGATATGTGTATATATATGTGAGTATATGTATGACCTGGCTTTATACAAAGTGCCATTTGAGATTATTAGAATGCGGTACATAAGTATATTCTCAGTTATTAGACATCTGTATAAACAAGTTCAAAATAATATTAAAGCAATACAAGTCATTGAAAGTTTTAGATATGACATTTTTTTGGCTTTACAAAGGTGATTAGGATTTAATGAGATTGGTAAATAAAAGAATCTCATATTGATCATAAATCAGCCAACCCTATTAGATACGACGAATGTTGGACATTTTCCCTCTATCTAAACTAATATAAGGCGATGCAAATATTAAAAAAAAATACGACTATTTGTTGCGTAAAATATAATCTAAGGCTTTGCTAGAGGCAAAAGTAACTGCAATTGTTTTTTATCTATTTTTTTCTCATATTCATCCCCATGTGATCCCAAAAATATACTTTTTTTTAAATAATAAATCATTGAAATCTCTGCTATTTTAGAGTGTAATATTAAGGCGACGCATTGATAAACAATAATTTAATCCAAAATGAACCTTCTGGCCTATGCAAAAGTGCGTGTAGCTTACGCAAAATACGAAAAAGTAGTTATTTTCGTTTATTTTAAAAACTATAATTAATTTTTAAAAATCCAACTGTAATTTTCAAGAATATGTTTAGATTAAAACTAAACAGAAAATTTAGCGTTACTCTTAAAAATGTAAATCTCTGTTTTAAAGGTTTCTTTGATAGTTTTTTATTGTTACAAAAGTTAACCAATCGTGTATCGCAGCTGACAAAATAAAGTCAATGAAATGAAGAATCAGGTTACCAATTATTCATACGTTTCGTAGACACGTAGAGAAATTGAGATCCCTGCCGTCAAAATTACCAATGCATTGCCTTAAACTGAGCATCACCTTCTGATTACTTGTTAAATATATTACCCAAGTGTTTTAAATATGAAATGAAGTAAAATGCACTATGTCGTTCACCGCACAAGCTTTGAATTGAAAGTGAGCTAGGTGTGGTCCTCGAGCCTCAGTTGAGTGGACATAGCGATGGTTTCGAACATTCAGTCTAGTAGGTACTACACAGATGTCGTTGGTCTCTGGATTCGTAATTACTTAATTGTAATATAAACATTTAAACTTTCGCGTTGCATTATAAACTATCTAAAAACATGGGAAATTAACGCGATTACCTTTTATTTTCGCTCGACGTTTCAGCCGACTTGCATCGGCCGTGGTCTCAAGTAAACTAAATGGTAATCAATGTCTTTAAACTTTCACGACTTGTGCACATCTTATAATATTTAATTGCGGGTCTATGTCGCGTTTATATTTTAAGGCTAATTATCTCACTCATCAGTCTCCCCGTGACCACGATCGGTGCAATCCGGTCGAAACGTTGGGATAAAATAGGTAATTAGCCTTAAAATATAAACGCGACATAGACCCGCAATTAAATATTATAAAAGGTAATCGCGTTAATTTCTAATGTTTATAGATATTTTACTTAATGGTAATCTGAAATTCTTCTGTTCGTGCTTTTGCAGAATGCCACAGAGAAGACTGTTTTTATATTTCTGTTTAGTGAACTTGGGACCTTTAATTGACACCATTGTGGATTTCTAATAAGGCACTGAGCTGGTCTGTTCCTAGTAAACACATAAATTGTGATGAACGATCTCACGCAAAACTTTGACCGCAAAATATAATAGTTTGTAAAAATTCAGCTGGAATGATGGTGAGGCAAGAACTTAGTCACACGTTCTCTAAATTGAATAGTATAGTGCAAGACATAGAAGGGAGCGAATGTGTCCGGCCGCAAAGTAGTAGTTTAATACAGTAATATAAATTAGCTTTTACTACCAAAAACTACAACAAATTTCGATTTACGTTTTCTTTTCGGGAAGAAACTAAATTCTTAACCGAAACTGCTTTTTAAGGTAACGTTTTGTTTATTTTTAAAGTATTTTTAAAATGTTTCAATTGCAATTAACATAAATAAAATTACTCTCCAGAACCGTATTACATTCAGATTACTACATTGTAGATCCGCACTTGGTCAACACTTCCATTTATCGCATGTGCAGCTACGCGAATACCATTCGATCACATGTGGATATTTTTTCGGATTCTGTAGTCTCAACTAAAAACAAACTTTACAATATTTAGCTTTAATTAATATACTTTAATTTATTTTAATTATAATTAGTGTTTATATCTTATTTATATTATGTATCTTGTTTAACTACTTTTCGTAAGAACTTTGCACTTAGTTAAGCAGCATCTAGAAAAAAAATTTTATTAAAAAAAATTAAACCGCCTTCAAAAAAGCATTGAAAAGTATAAAATAGCTATCCTTTACTAATCAAAACTCAAGTACAATTAAAATAACTTCATAAATGCGATATACATACCTATATAATTAAATTTGACAGTTATTGAAGTCGGTGCCAAGCCCACCAAACTAATAGACTTTATGTTGTTGCACATTGATTTGGCACCGACTTCAATAACTGACAAATTTAATTATATAGGTATGTGTATCGTATTTATAAAGTTATTTTAATTGTACTTGAGTTTTGATTAGTAAAGGACAGTTATTTTATATTTTTTTTAATAAATATTATTTAATTTTTTTTTAATAATAATTTTTTATTTCTCCCTTTTGAGTGGTCTTGACCTAAAGAAATATTTAGAGCAGGTCTGCAATTAACTTCATTCTAATTCCGGAGCGCAACGATATACAAGAGAATCGTCAATATAGATAAAGGTTATAACCAGGTCGTGTTATCTAGTGTATCTTCTAAGTCTAAGCTCCAATATCGGTGAAATTTAAATGTGACCACCTCTGAAGTATTACCTACCAAACGAAAAAAGAATTTTTGAAATCAGTTCATAAATGACGGAGTTATGAGGTAACAAACATACAAAAAAAAACATACAGACGAATTGAGAACCTCCTTCTTTTTTTGAAGTCGGTTAAAAAGTGAAATCTAATTGTATGATTCTGTTTACATTCATGTATTAGTAGCACTTATAATGATTTACACTCTGTTGTGTAGACCAATAAAAAAAAAATGTACGCACCAGAAAAGTCTGCACAACTGGTGGAAATTTTTATTATTGGTTGTTGCGTATACTAACCTTATGGTTGTTACATTGTCGAATATCTTATGACGAATAAATGTTTATTTTATTCTGTGTACATATGTACATCAACGTAAATGACGAAATGGTTGCACATTGGACATTGTAGCATATGGTGCGACATAATATTCTCTGGACCGCGTATGAGTATTTTGATATAAGAGATGAGGTAAGGTTTTGGTGAGATTAATCAATTTCTCGTAAGTCTATGTTCTTGAATTATATGCTAATAATATTAGTTTTCATTAAAGTTCAATGTCCACACAAATCGCAATTACAACATTTATTGCCTCGTTAGCGTAAAAATCAATGTTTTTTTTTAAACACGGGTTTCATGAAACAGTTTTTTCAAAACTGGCTTGTAGTGTAATTGTCATTCGAAATTACCGTACTTTTGTAGGTATCTGTTAGTCTATTAACATTAGTATTATCAGAAATTATGTGACGTGCAGGTTTGTGGGTAATGATAGATTTTACTGAAACAATTGAAGAAAAAGCCTACTAAAGAGTGACTAAAACTTATATTTCTAGAATTTACCTTACCTTAAGTTTACAAGGAAAAACATGACTCTTATAGATATAAAAATGGCTTAAAAACTTGCTATTTCGTAAGTATCACAGGGAACTTCTATGTCCTACTCGAACCAGTACGTGATCAATTTTTTATACAAAAAGAATGCGTAGTACTTGCAATAACAATAAAATAACGACAAGTCTTTCCTCTTAAATAAACTTCATGATTTTCCTCATGCTACACAAGTTTGCATGTTTTCCAATTTACCAAAACATATTAAATAAACTAGCTGCCTCATCGCCTATGACTTGAACCGAATACGATCAAAGGCGCCGGCGCCTCACTTGTCCGCCAGATGTGCGCGTGCGCATAAATTTTCTTGGAACATACCATTGTGTGTAAGATAAAACAATGACATTGTATGCCTTGGCTTTATTAACTTCTTAGAATGCTAATTTCGTACATTTTATATTGAAATAAATGCATATCATCACGGATAAAATGTTGAAAAGTACATAGCTGTGATTAGTAGGTTCATATAAATGTACATCCAAATGAAAATTAAATGCATCTTTCGGTACGAGTTATTTACTGATAGAATGAAATGTGACTGAGTGAATAAAACCATGACATATATTCCCCACCCCGGGAATTAAAGTACTCTGTGGTCAGAACATCGAATATCGAAGTATTGGTTAGTTGACGGCGAGTTGACAATTGGATGCCTACCATCACTGAGCGGACACCAAGCGCTTAGCGAAATGTCTCGAGCTTATTACTAAAACTCGCGTAATCTTGTGGGTGACATGCAACCCACTAACGCCGACAAATTGCAAACGAGGGGTGGCGAGTTTCGCCAAGATATTCACTTGCCCTGCAAATGGAAAGCTTGCGAGTGAGATGTTCCCTTGACGATACGGAGGTGATAACCAGTAATCGAAATCATGGATGCAATTAATATCAAAAGTATGGATATGACCTAAATTCCTGGAATTTTTTATTTGACTATTCAGTAAAAGCTTTTAATATTCGCTTATTATTGAGAAAAATGTAAACTCCGAGAATCGAAATGATTGTTTTATTTACTTATTTTGATAACCAATTTCCTGTCGTTAATTTTTATATAATTAATATACATTTTATAGAGCAAGGTTTTGTAAATATAACGAGGATGATTCTAATGACGTATAGGCATTCAGATCATCCTCGTTCGGAATCCTAGTACCAAATCCCGAGACAGCCCCGGGAGTTTTGGGTCATATCCATACTTTTTATAGTAAACACGCCCATGGTTCCGATACTGGTGATAACCGAGAGTATATAAATTAAAAGTCCGTATAAAAGTCCCAAGTACTAGAGAAGTAATGATTGTGAGTGCTCATTTGATGCCGGGTTGGTATATAAGAAATATACTGCAGCCTTTAAAATGTCGGATTTATATACTTTTTTTTTTTTAATAGATACTCCAACAGCATTATCACAAAATTACCACCAACTAAAGTATCGAAAACATCTTAAACAGTGTGAAACACTTTTACAGGAGTATACAGCACTTACAATTATTATACAGTGAGAGTGATACCAACTATACTACACTAACAAAGCATTACAATTTTTGAATTTGGTAGATACAATAAAATAAAACGAAACAAAACAAAACATGGCAAAATGAGACAAAATATAGCTAACTTATCACAATATGGTAATAATTTTTTTTCGAAATTTGTTGAGGGGTTCATGAAAAATGTCAACATTCTCTGAATACAGATCATTATAGGTACGCATAGTTTTATTCAAAGGAGAGATTTCCTACATTTGTTCTGAATTGAGGTATTGAGAAACATTTAGTGATAGGATAACGTGGTATAGTTCGCGGAACTGTCAGGTTTATTTTGTTTAACAAATCAGGTGCGTCCAATAAACCGTTTACAATCTTATGTAAAAATGTAAGGTCAGTAACTTGTCGCGCTTCTCAAGAGTATCCAACCGGAAATATAATAAACGTGCTGAATAATCAGAACGGTAAGGACAGCCCTGACATTTATAAACCAAAAACTTTGTTATGTTGTTTTGGATTTTTTCGATTCTGTCACTATGGAGTTTGTAGCATGGATTCCAGATAAAACTTGCATACTCCAAATTGCTTCGAATAAGGCTGTTATATAATAAAATTATGGTTTGAGCATTTTTAAAATCTTTGCAAATCATTTTTATGAAGCCGGTCATTTTCCAAGCCTTTGTCACCATACTATTAATGTGACTTGCAAATGTTAATGATCTATCCAAGAGAACACCCAAATCACACACCTGATCAACTTCCTTGATAACAACATTCCCCAGCAGATATTTAGGAGCCATGATATCTTTTTCTTTTTTGTAAAATTTATCGAATGACATTTTTCTGCGTTCAGTGCCATTTTATTCTGAATACACCATGATTGAACAGAATTTAAGTCATCCTGGAGAAGAATAATATCCTGGTTAGACTTGATCTGCCGATATAATTTTAAGTCATCAGCAAAGAGCAAGTATCTACTATTACGGATGCAGCCAGTGACATCGTTAATAAATAACAAAAAGAGCACTGGACCTAGGTGTGAGCCCTGAGGTACACCAGATGTTACTGCAAACGTTTTAGAACTATAACCGTTAACAGTTACTCTTTGCATCCGGTCCCGAAGATAGGATCCAACCCAAGCCAAAAGATGACTATGTATTCCGTAGTGTTCTAATTTAGAAAGCAGGATATCGTGATTGACTTTGTCGAATGCACTACTGAAGTCCGTATAAACCGAATGGATTTCAAGACCAGAGTCTATTGAGGACGAAACATCAGAGACATAACTAGGAAGGTTCGTAATAACTGATTTATTCTTTCGAAATCCATGTTGGCAGTTGCAGACAAATTTATTAATATAAGATGCAAGAGTTGGATAGATCACACGTTCAAAAATCTTTGAAAATGTGCATAGTATTGAAATAGGGCGGTAATTTCTGATGTTAGATTTATCACTTTTTTTGTGGATAGGGACTACATTGGCTATCTTCCATATAGATGGGAAAACAGATGTTTGAAATGATTGTCCGAATATCATTTTTAAAGGTAATGTGAGATGATTATGAGTCATTTAAAGTACAAGTATTTATTACTGAAACTGAGTTAGGAGTAGTAAAAGGTAATATTTTTTTGGATACGCAAAAGAAATCTGCACACAGGTCCTTGGAGGAGTAACTAAGTTACGTGTAGCTTTTACCCACCAATAAATACTCTTGCGGTGGTCGTTCTTAGCACATTATCGAGAAGCTCCGGATCTCCGGATGCACGGGAGTATTTAATATCGCTGTAGGCATAAGACGCGCATAATAAAATGTTTTTACTTTTTACTAGCGATCCACGTCGACTTCAGCCGATGTGAATGTTGAATATTTACAACACATCACTTTTTTTTATTGAGATATTCATTGAAAAATACCATCCAAATTGTCGACTTTTCCGGTAGGTTGTCCCATAACATTCTTTCGTACAAACCGCGTCCTGAAAATTACAAACCCAACAAAAAAAAAAATCCGCCAAATTGGTGGAGCCGTTCTCAATTGATGATCTTTCATACAAACGGCAATATATTTTCATTTATGTGTGTATATGAAATGTTCGCGTAAAAGCCATAAAAATAAAATACTTTTGGTAATCGTTCTAATTCTTTCGTAATGCTATGAACAATTGGTCGTATATAGCGACAATAAATTTAATAGACAGGACACATTAATTTTATAGGCGGAACTATCATTTAAATAACTCCTTGATGTCATAGCGTAATAATAGTTAATGTGTGACGTTGAATTAGTTTAATTTTTATGCGTTTATTAATTAAATTTGCCATCGCTGTAGGTAATGGTAAGTTATAAGTCATGCTATGAGCTATAACCGGAATTACGTTATTCATGAATTTATTTTAAACTTTAACTATAGGTACATATTTTACAGTATGGAACTTCCATATATCTATTTTTCAATGTATTGTAAAGATTGAGCCCTAATATAAACATAATATTGGTAAGGTACGGTAGTACGTACGGTTGTACGGTAGTGAGGCCCGGATATGCTCGTAATCAAATGAAAGTAAAATAAATGCAGTAGAAATGCGATCTCTTAGAAATATGCTTAGATGGTTCGGGCACATGGAAAGAATGAGTGATGAAAAACTGACAAATAAATTCTACAGAGCGAGTGAGTGGTAGCAGAAGCCAAGGAATACCAAGGCTACATTATAAATATAACAGTAGGTTGTCTTCATATAAAGCTAGCGTACGCGGTTTGTACGTGTGCGCGCTAATACGCACGCGCCATACACACACAACGGTAACAATTTGGGCGAATATGGGTAATTATTGTAGCGCCCGTCGGGGTCACATGTGACGCAAATATGCGGCCGTCCATTTGTCTTCAATTCGATCTTCATAACGTCGAAAATACGTTAATGTCTAAATCGCAGAAACGAATGTTTTATAATGTACTTAGATGCCTAAATAATTTTAGTCATTCGAATGCAGAGTTATCATTTTCCAACATAACAACAAGAAATTAAATTTGACAAACACAAAAACTTATTTCTGTGAATATTTTTTTATTATTATGCACTAAATATATAACTAAACGGGATGCTCTCTACATCTCACACCCAACGCAACAGTCCTACGCATCCGGCCGAGAGTAGTCAATTCTGTTACGCATGAGGCGGCAGTCGGCCTTCTTTTCTACATATTCTTTGCTTAGGCTGAATTATGGAGTCAAATAGCCAAAGTGTTAGCTGACGGAAATGTCAGAAGCATCCCCATACCTAGGCGAGAATGCGTGAGGAGAATGACGAGATTCGAAGAGACGAATAAACTATGTAAGAACCGCGAAGCTTGGCGCCAGCGTGAAGATATGTACATATGTATAAATATAACATAAACGACAGGCCCGTTGGCGCGGCATGTCTTCTAAGATGGGCTCCCAGGTTCGATCCCCGGTCAGGTCAAATTAGGACATAAACTTCTCTAAATTAGTTTGCAGTCCATATCATCTTTATTTTAACGTTTCGATCAGATTGTATCGATCGTATTTGTGTTAGCTATTGTCAATATTCATAGTTAAATGCTACAATTAAAATTATTCATAAATGTAGAGTAACAACAAAAAAAAACATGTTAAAAAATATTATCTCAAGTATCAAAAACCACAGTGCGTGCATACACTTCTGAGTAACAATACTAATTTTGTTCAACGTTATAAGCAACTAGCTTTGCCTGCGACTCCGATTGCGTTTACCACCGAATTATTGTTTAGGTTTTGTACGAACCGACTGAATGCCGTCGGTCGAGTGTACACGTGAATGCCCCGCTACCACCCGCCACCATCGGCGGTCCCCAGCTAGTAGTTTTGAAGACAAAAATGCTTATTGTGGGTGTCCTCAAAAGATTGACAATATGCTATCGAGGACTTTGTTTAGGTCTTTTTAAGATCTACTATTAAGTGGGTAATGAGAGTCAGTGGGAAATGTAGTCACTCACACATTTACAAAACTATACATCCAAGAGGCGCGTAAATGATCCCTCTCGTGATCGTCCTCGGTTAGTGCCCCCCGCTGCTATTGTGAATGACTCGCGACAGCAGCTGCTGTGCGGTTCGGAGTGACAATCGTGTTTTGTTTTAACGCCTCGCCGATGAAAATTTTCGTCGAAATAAAACAAACATAAAGGATACATACATACATACATACATATCCTCACGCTGTATCCCTGTCGGGGTAATCGGAGTACTTCTTTTGCTTCCTTAAATCTCATCATTTTCCTCACACTTTCGCCTAGGTATGCGAGTGCTTTTGATATCTCGGTAGCTAACACTATTTGATCTTCATAAGTCAGCCTTAGGGCCGGTATTTCAATGTTATCTAGTCTTATTAGTTTAAGTTCTACATTTAAGCTAAATCTCACTTTCGAGGAACAGAAGTGTATTTCAATCCGGATCTTCCTCACCTTAACTAATCTGAGATAAATCGCAATGTTGCGATTTATCTCAGATTAATAATACCCAATCTCCAATTTTTTATTTTTAAGTAGAAGTGCATACATACATATCTTCACGCTGTATCCCTAACGGAGTAGTCAGAGAAGACGGAGCGCCAATTATTTTAAAGTGTTTAATAAAAATACAATTGTTTACACTTACCATGACGTTTATTGTTTTTTTAATTCTTGGTGATTTTTATTGAAGCGCAAACACACAAACGGACAAAATTTCTAAAAATGTTTGTTTTAGTAATATTTAATAAGTATGACAACTAAATCTATAATTTGCAAACTAGCCCATCTGTGATTATGTTATAAATGTTATAGTCACCACATTTGTTTACTTAAAGACAAAAATGAAAAAGATAAGATATACCACAACATGTCTCTCATTTGTGGGTCAAAAACAAGTCAAAAAATAAAATTACGGAATAACTATGAAGCAACTTTTTTTAAAGTTAGCCACACGCCGATTTTAGATCGCAACTTAAGTGACAGAAATCTTCCGCTTAGTTTATGGCTAGTTAGGGTGAACTTTATGTGCCGCATAACTTTAATCCTACATTGAAACGCATGTAAGGTGAACTTACCTTCAATCATTAATCAATTCAAGATAAGGTAGGTATTATTGAAATACCGGCCCTTAGTTTTCCTTGGTTTCTTTTACCACTCGCTTTCGCTCTGTAGATTTTCTTCGTCAGTCTTTCATCACTCTTTCTTAACCCTAACCCTAAGCCCTAACCATCTAAGCATTCCGTTCTTCATTCTTTTACAATAACGGTCGTGCAACTCTATTATACCGCGTATATCGTAAAATAAAACATAAAAATTCGAAAAAATACGAGATGTGATACATATATAAGTCCATTATAATGAATAAACATTTTTATTATTATTATTATTATATATGTACGTCATACGGGCTGTAGGTTCAAGTGGACAGCACTGTATGGAATTGAGTCAAAAGTTATGTCTGCAATATGTGTTAAATTTTATTCGACTCTGATTTTTTTCAATTGTCATTATTTCCAAAATTTATTGCCAAAGAAATTAAATAATATGTTGTTAATTGATAGTTGGATAACTAAATTTTGTTGTTAGGTGGTGGTAATTCAGAGAAAGAGTTTATTTTAAAATAAGCTTTTATTTGAATTCTTTCTTAAGTGACAATCACTTCCCCTTTATCGCCTACGTAGTTCATTAATGTTATATATCTCTTATGGTTTTATTAGCGTAAACCATTTGAGCGCCCCATAAGCGTCTGATTTCCGATTTGATTTAACATTATCGTCGCTGCTATAACCTGGCCAGATATTGGGCACGGGCCTGGCTTTGAATAAAGAAAAACATGGAAGTCATGTAAGCCCACGTGAAAAGAACATAAACGGATAAACAGACACAGAGATGTTAAGTTTTATTATATGTATAGACCAATGTATATATTGTTTATGATTGTCCTGCAAGAAAATTGTTTTAACTTAAACGCGATGCAGCATTATATAATGCAACACCACCAAATCAACCATCCAGTGAACATAAAAACCACCTAAATATTTTCGTCGCATGAAATCAAGTTCTCCTGTAGAATTTTTTAATAACTAGACTAGCTACAGCGACTCCAATGAACCATCGACTTGACAAAATAAATACTGTGGGAATAATATGACATCAATCGAATAAGCCGTTCATAAATTACACTATAACTAACCCTAACGTTAACGCATTAACGAATTTACATTTACACTATGTACAAAACTTAGTACTTTCACATAGGCTATAATAACCAGATAATATTTTTACAATATACATTTATAGAGTATCAGATTCAATGTAACTTTCAACGCTTTATTGAACTGAAAAGATCAGTAACTTCCACGTCGACTATAGCAACCAGATATTTTCACAATACCTATTTAACGAGTCTCAAATTCAAGATTGCTCTCGAAACGTTATTGAACTCTCAAGTTAATATCATCTCATAAGACATAAGAGCAATAATCTCGCCTCATAATGTCTATAATTCAAGTGGGAATCATGGAAATTGGAATAGAAAATGGCGTCGCAAAATGGCGCTGCAATATGGCGTCGCTCATCCACTCATAGTGCTACAATTTCCTTTAACGCCAGCTGTCGAAGTCGGGACGTCTCAGTTTATGAACTCTGATATGTTGGTAGTTAGCGGAGCTATATTAATTTATACTGATATTATACACGCAAAGTACAATACTGAAACTTTGTTCTTCGGAACAAAAGTTAAGAAATCATACCGTTAGGAAGTATTCGATTTTCAAAATTAAACACTGTTTGATATAAATTTAACCAAGTATATAATTCCTCATTCGTAGTTGAAACAAGAATGCAACAGTTAATTAAAATGTTAAAAAACCCCTAACACCGAAAATAACAAGCCGGTGCCTGAAAAAAGCGATGAATAATATCCACACGACTTAATATATTCTGTACTTTAGCAGTGCAGTTAGTAAATTAATAAATATGCGAAGGACCGTTAAGATCTTTTATAATATTATTTTCTTCTGTCAAAACCAAAAATGTGTGAGGAAAATTATAAGATTTGAGGAAGCAAAAGAAGTATGTAAGGACCGCGTTGCTTGGCGCTAAGCCCCCGACTACCCCGTTCAGGAAACTGTGTGAAGATATGTATTATTTTTTGGTTTTATAGCGATCTACAGCTTATTTTCAATATGTCTTCCAGAGGGCAGATAACAGCGAAATGTATATTTAATGATATCTATCGTTTTTTAAGGAGTACCTATCTGCTTATTCATTTTCGTGTCGAGGGTTTTTTAAATTCTACATTGTAGGGACACATTGTGTATGACGTTTGGCGCGACTTAGCAATTCAAGGGCCGCCCGCGACAGTCGTCTCTTTGCATCTAGCGTACATTAACTGTGGCCCTGCTTTTAGTTTACGTTAGTAAACTAATTACTCTGTGCTTTTAGTGTAAAATATTCCTATGTGTTGAAAGTAATATACAAATTTAATTATTTAATAAGACTTTTATTGAGAACATTAATCCTATAATAATATAATACAATCAGTAATAAGAACAATTCATAAAACTCTTTAGAGTTAGACAAAACTTACTTATTTTTGATAATATTCATGGTGATCATCATCAAATATTCGTCTGCCAACAGAGACCAAATTCGAAATTGCTTAACGCCTACATAATATTACGTATAAAATTCAGACGAGTCGTATCGGTACTCATATGACGTGGTTGCGTTTATTCGTGTTTTTAAGTTGTCGTTGTGATTTTGTGTATTGTTCTTGCGGCGGGCGACGAAGCCGCGGTCGGTCGTGTGCTCGGGCGCAGTTATTGTCTTTTTTTCCAAAAAGCAAAAAATCATCACCGACACAGACAGACGCTACACCGACTGAGTAGTGTCGGAATTGCAACTTACTTTGAAGTGCTTCAACTTACCCAAACACTCTTCTCAAATCAGAAAGCTGACCCGCTCCTAATTTGATGCTAAATAGTTTTATAATAATAATTTTTCTACAGCTAATAATTAGATGTAGAAAAATTATTAAAAAAAAAAAATTGTTACTTTTAATTAAAAAAAAACAAGGTGTTCTGCTAAGTTCAGCTGAGGTTTACAATTTTTTTTTCTACAACTAATTAGCAACGATTTAGCAACAAATTATGAGCGGGTCAGCATTTTGATTTGAGATGTGTTTGGGTAAGTTGAAGTACATCTTACTGTCTTAATCAAATTATTTAATACGTACATACGTATCTTCACGCTGTATCCTCAACTGGGTAGTCAGAGAGGAGGGAGCACCAAGCGTCGCGGTTCTTACATACTTCTTTCGCTTCCTCAAATCTCATCATTCACATCATACATTTGCATTTAGATTATTTAATATTACAAAATTTCGCCTATGGGGTTGTATGATAATATTGTGTGTTAGTTCACCTGATCGAGCATTATTTATGGTGATAAATAATATGAATCACATAATTTGATATCAGTAAATTAATTACAACAAGTCATCTTTGCCACGAGTCTGGTTTAGCTCCTACATATTTAGCATTGGATGACAGTCAATCCGTAAAAGGTAAATACTTCTGGTTTGATAAAACTGAAAAAGATTGGAGTGATTCTAAGTTAGATGTGTTTTGTGAATACTCGTCCCAAATATTTGAGTTATTTAATTTTTTTATATTTTTTTTATAATAATTTTGTCTTAACGTTTAATCAAAACTACACTAACAAAAGTAATAAACGGCCTACAAAAATGTGTAAGTAATTAAATTTGACAGTTATTTAAGTCAGTTGAAACCATGCAACAAGAAAAAGTCAAAGTCAAATCAATTTATTTCAGTAAACCTAATTACGAACTATTTTTGAACGTCAAATCTACGGTTCAAAGAGAAAACTTGGACATTGAGAAAGACCGACAAGAAACTCAGTCAGTTATAATTTTTTTAAGATTATTTTACAAAAGGTTTATTAAAATGAAATAATCAGAAAGCCAGTAAAATCATGCACAGATAAGAATGTTTCGAGACCATTGTTTTGTCTTCAACAAAATCGTTTGTTTCATGAAATATTTTAGAATGATTGTCTAACCAATGTACTTACGTTTTATAACAAATCTAAATCCATTTTCTGTCAATATTATTTTTCTGAAAGACATAAATAAGATATGTATATAACTTCACGCTTTACCACATTTAGAGTGCATCAGAGCATCAAGGAGGCGTAAAGGGTAAACTATGGCGCAACGCGCGAGAAAATCATCAAAAAATTCATCAAAAATGTCACTGTAGATGTAAAAATTGGCTTTTCGAACACATTCGCTGAACTTTTACTCACACTGTGATATTTTTGAACGCAACCCAGCATGGAAAAATTGCTTTAGAATAATTAACTAAATAAGTTTCACTTCTTACTCTCACAGTCGTAAAAGACAAATGTGAAGTGATTACTTTAACATTACATTACATATCTTCGCGCTGTATCCCTAACGGAGTAGTCAGAGTGGACGGAGCGCCAAGCGTTGCGGTCCGTACGTACTTCTTTCGCTTCCTCAAATCTCATCATTCTCCTCACACATTTTCGCTAGTGCTTTTGACATTTCCGTCGGCTTACACTCTGGCTATTTGATCTATAACACTTTAACGTTTGTTACTTCTATTAATAATGTACGAGGCATATCTACACAAAAATTAAACTATAATTGTATATGAACATTTATGTGACTTTTCATTTTCCTTTCCGGTCTGAGAGAAAAAACATTGAACAAATTTTGCTGGTCGCTAAAATCAGACGAGAAACAGCTTAAGGCTATAAGGAACAATAATAAGTTGTCTTTATCAACACAACAACAACAACTTCGTTATTTGCACAATTTCATAAAACTTTTAGCCATAAGTTCAAATGTATGATTTCGTTGCGCCTTGAAGATTCCATCAAGGTACTTGTAGCAGTAAGCATTGTAACCTCGGACCAAAAAAACATTAAACACGGAGCCATAATAAGATGCCGCTCCTACCACCGTGCGACGAACGAATTGTCGTGTCTCTTTCTATCTCATTGAGCGTAACAAAGAGTGAAATAATTAGCTATAGTCAGTATGAAAACTTCGCACTGTCAGTGTAATTTGTGTTGGCTCATGAGTTGGTCATGAAACAAATATTTGCAAAATACTCAATAAATTTTAAGTGTTTTGGCTATTAGTATCCACGAAAATAAAAATTGGTCATGTTCAGCTGTGTATCTTAGAGTGGTAGAGCCATGCTGCACTGTAGCTCGAATAAGGCCGGCGCGCCCGGTGCAATATCGACGTGAAATAACAGCATCTATTGCTGTTGTGTTTCGTACGGTGAGTGAGAGTGCCGGTGGCCCATCACTACCCTCTTCCTCTTTTAACATGGCAGTGATTTTAAATTCAAAAATTCCCTCTCCTTTCCCTCTTTTCCCCATTTCCCTAAAGGCCGGCAACGCACCCGTGATTCTCCGGATGTTGTGGGTGTGGGTGGCGGTTGGTCACTCTCCATCAGGTGACCCGCTTGCTCGTTTGCCCCCTCTTTTATAGAAAAAAAAGTATCGTTACACTGTGACCCTCCCTGGTCAACTGTGACGCTCCCTGGTCACATCACAAAAATTTAGAAACTCGGTCAAATAAAAAATGACGCCGTAAGGACACGCTCTTAGAACAAATGCTGCGTTCATTGCGATGTTTGGTCCGAGATCGTAACACTTAAATTGATTCCAATTCAGCACTAAGTCATGTGACACTCACATGACGCTGATTTTTAATTGGAAATACAAATAACAAAAAAAAGAGCCGATAACTATCAGACTCATCAATACAGACATGTATTAAAATTTAAAAACATAAAATAATATACGGAAGACTTGGAAGATGCAATGAAAGAAATAATAGTAGCTATCCAAGAGATTCGTCGGAAATGTACCGTATCCGTATAACAGACAATTTCCGATAGAAATAAAATACAAAATCCAGAACGAAAGACGTCCAAAAAGAGTCTGGCACATTAGTAGATAAAACAGCTCTTAATAAAAGTATACACGAATAGAGGAATATGCTGAAAAAGGCTGAAAATACGAGAACAATATGCAGTATTAATGAATACTTCTACTACCTATGCCCCAAAATTGAAACCTCCTATAAGATATGGAAGTCGGTGGGCTCGGACTAGTCAATAAGAAGCAGAAATCTTTGACTTCATCTTTCAGAAATTTTGACACCAAACGACCCAGGAAGTGATGAAGATTAAAAATAATTGAGACTGTTCTTGAACCAGGATTTCCAGATGGACCTTCTCCCCGATAAATAATACGAAAAAAAATTATGAAACAAAAGAAAAGCACCGGAATTTGACGTAATCTATACTAAAGAGTTAATTTTTGTTTGTTTGTATGTAATGAACAAACTAATTTCACCTATAGAAAACTAAATTACCAGCGAGTAACATGGGATGTACTTTATTTTCAAAAAAAATTCTACTCGTGCAAAGCTGGAGCGGGTCGTTAGTAACAAATAAAATCCAGATGTAACTGCCGAGAGAGGAAATTGTATTATTACCATATTCAATGGAAAATTAAGAATGGGTTATTTTCCCAGTTTATAGAAAGTATTCCAAATAGCCATGATTTACAAAGTAGGAAAACCATTGGATTTAGTTAACTCTTACCAGCTCATAAGTCTACTTCCGACCATATCACAACTATATAAGAAAATTCTACTTAACGAGATACTGTCGGTTGTCTCAGAGGAGTGTTATCTCAGTACATCTATTCGGTTTTCGCCCTCAGCATTAAATAATCGAGCGGATTCATGGAGTCTGCAAACAAATAAGACAATATTCGAAGCGGAGAAGTATCGGTGGATCTGAAAAATTCATATACAAAACAAGAGAGACGCAATAAATCTACGATTTAGAAGGCTATACTGCCCTCTAGATAGTATAAGTCTAGACTGTCGTTGAGAAAAAATATTGAAAAATATTGAGTTATAATAAAACTTAGGTTACCTACTTGACACATCATTTAATACATGTTTCTCGTGGCAATAAAAAATAATATTACATTACTGTACACGTATATGTATGTACGTACATATTATAAAGCTATTTTAAGTTAGTAAATCTGTATATCGGAGGTATACCATCCTAAATCCATTTTTTTAAATTTTCACTTTGTGATGTCATTGAAATCAGCATTTTATGATCTCTTTAGTAGTATACTATTTTAAGTCCAATAAAAAAAAATAAAAAACTTATATACTGTTATTACATATAACAATAATACCAATCTAAATCATTTAGACGTAACATATTCCAAGTCCATTATTTTATTAATTTTTAATAATATCTTTTTGTAATAAAAAACTACCCATTAACCTATTCTGGAACAACAAAAAAAATTTTGCTTGGAAATTCACACAATTGTTTAGTCTAGTGACATTCGTGAATAATGTTCTATCTGAGACTTTAAACGTGTATACTGAATAATTAGCTAAATGTGACTTAAGATTATTTGCCTCCGGTATACAGTAATTGAACTGAGATTTTATTTGCAGATTTTAAAGCAGAGTCATGACTGAGAGTCTAATCTACAAAAGCATTGTTTTAACTACTTACTATATTACCAGCGTTGTTATATAACAGTCATATGAATGTCTACAAGGTCCAAAAAGAACCCAAATAATGTACTCGTATCATTTTTATTTATATATTTATTTAATGCTGGCTTGCCAACAGGTTTTACACCAGGAATAAAAATTACTTACGTGTAATTATAACTAAATATAGTACAAATCCAATAACAGGCAAGCACAACACGTGATTATATTTCAGTCATATATTGGTCATATAATGTGTAGACACGGTTATATAATATTGCAGTCGCATTGTAGTCGTGGTATAGGTACTCGCAGTTACACATTTCGATCGCATAGTAACCATCGTATATGACTACATAATATGTCAGTGTCAGTATAGTGGTCGTGTTGTAATTGTGGTTACTGAAACTCTTATACGTGTCGGATACTTATAAGACTTAGGGCTGTATAAATTTTCCAATAACCTTTTTTTGGGAGACTGTTAACCTGTTGTTTACGAAAGTTCTTTAACTATGTAAATAAATAAAATGGAAGCGTCTCTCTGCGATTTCAAAATAAAAGCATTTTCTCAAGGTCATAGGGTTTTAATTTTGCGCATTACCACAACCCAAACACGTGCTTTTTTGTGTTTGTGCTTCCGGATTAATCTCCAAAATGGCTAAACTGATTTTGACGGGACATTGGTAAGTAGATCTTTTAGAGACCAATCTAGGCTACTCTAAGGTACTGGACCAAGGAGACAACCAATCGGTTCAAAATTTGCTTTATTAATATAAAATATAATGAAATAATATTAAGAGCTAGAGAACCATACATTTCTACGATGCATATACGATGCATGACACATACATATAATACATTCTGTAGTATATCATTTATACTACTTTCATCTTGGAAGCACCAAATATAAGGCGGGTGAAATCGCGGGTTGCAACTGATAATCAATAGACCATATTCGATGACTGAGTTTTACGATCTGAAATAGGTAGCTAACGCATTCCATGATTTCCTTTCTTCCCTCAGAGACCAGCATTAAAGTTAGTTGATACTATAAACAAACCAAATAGAGCTTTTTAATACATTTCAATTTATTCATGTCTCGCGAACTAGGTTCAAAGTCGGTAGAATTGCACTACATCAATTCCGCTTTCACGGCTTTTATTGGCGTATTTTAAGCTAAGTTTGGAGTGCCTTACAATTCTGAAGATACACGTTTAAAGCTGGGGTCTTATTCTAACAGTAAAATTATTATGTGTGGAAAGATACGTATAAAAAGAAAGGTAACGTGAACGTTTTGGAGACACCGAGCCCATGCAAAGTCAAATCAATTTATTCAAGTAGACCCAACTGCAAGGTATTTTTGAACGTCAAATTTACTTAAGCTGGGTTCGAAAAGAAAATCTGGACACTGAGAAGAAAAGACAAGAAACTCAGTCGGGTATAATTTTTTCAACATGTAACGTATAACTAATTATAAACATTGATCAGATTCTAGCTGTTATAAAAATTGACCAAGTGCAAGTAAGCGAAAAATAACATATTTTAAAGGGTTTTTTCTTTGAATTAAAGGAAAATTATTAACATAAAGTTCAAATCCCATGGTAAATTAATATTTATGCGAGCGGCGTGGTGGCAGCTCACACCTTTGAAGAATACATTCAAATATTGTTTTAATGTTACCTTTAATCAAAAATGTTTTCTTATGATTATCTTCATAAAATTTAAATTAGTTGCCAAAAGTACATACACATATGTTAATATTTACAAACTTAAAACTACACATTATCTTAAATAATAAACTTCCTCAAAGTTCCCGCTTAGAAAACTGTCATTGCTCAAGGTACCCAGCAGACTGGCAGCATTGCCTCTTTGAATAGACAAACTGATTCGTTGGCGGAAGAAGCTGCCAGCCCGGCGGTCTCCCGAAGCCTCGACCAGTCTCTTACAAATATCAGAAACCAGTCGATGGGCTTCGGGGCCCCAGGGACCCAAAGTTTCGACTGCAAAGGGCGTAAATATGAAACTCTCAGAGAGAGTCGCATACTTACGCGGTTTCAAGTTCTCGGCAGTGCTGGCCGAGGCACCTGCTGACTTGGAAGTCGCCGGCACATGGGAAACAGCAAGTGTATCGACACAAGTGGCATCCCACACCAGCGATCTTCCAAGTTTCCAAGGAATGAGCGTCAAACCATCCGGTCTCCTGCCGTCGCTGCGCGCAATACCTACAGGCTCTAAGACTGCAGGAACGCCAGCAGCGACAAGAGCCCGCCGAATGACGTCATTCAAGGCAGCATGTCGTGACATGCGGCCCGCACTACGTAAACAGGATAAACCGTGGTGACCTAGTACATCGACGAGATCACCACAGCGGCAACGGTGAGGGAGGTTAGTCCTGGCCCCCAGACGAAGGGATACTATGAGAGAAAGCGTGGTATTGTCGATTAAGAGTCCTAAGTTTTTTGAAGGTATTACCTTCAACCAGTGTCCTGACTCCTTCTCAGAAACAGCTAGGAGGCGAGACCGATCTTTTTCGGTACTACAAGAATCTAAAAGTTGTAAATGAACATTTTTGCACAGAGGCTCATCCCAGTGTTTCTGAGAAAAGGTCGAGGTAGGCAGGTTAATACTCGGACAAACACTTAACCAAGCATTTCGAGCATCAGTCAAGCACAGCACCTCAACCGATCTTAAGGAAGGGCGAATAACAGATAGGAAAAGTTTTTCCGTGCTGTAGGCTGACGAAAGAAAAGCAGGCAGTGACACACTCGAGATTTTGCATATGCCCAGGCCTCTATAACAGATTACCAATAGTAATTAAAGTTCATTTTCAAATTCTCGGAATAAAATTCCTAGAATTCTAAAATAATAAACCAAACAAAGAAGTCCTCTGGTGGTTCCTAATCATAAAAAGTTGAGAATGACTGGCATATTTAATATTTTCTATACTTTTTTTTCCGCCACCATGTATTACCTCCCCGGTACCGCACATGCATTTCTTCAGGAAGTTGGCTGCCTTACTATGCATGCCCTGCTTATCTATTTCTTTCGTCCCTCTCCCTCGTCATTATTTTTCTTATGACCTTCGTGATTCTAGCCCAGTTATCCGGGCTCCCCAACATCCGGTCCACCATGGTTTCCACCTCCAATCCCTCCAGTATCGTATTCCTCTCACTCTGGAAGTGCACACACCTAAATATAGCATGCTCCGGGGTGTCCAGTTGTCCGCAGTAAGAGCACATTTCGCTACTCGCTTTGCCTATTGCATGTAAGTATACATTAAACATCCCATGCCAACACAACGCCTGCGTGGTGCGGCTGTCCACACTTCTGAATTTCCTGTTCACCCATTTTTTGAGGTCTTTTATCAGGGTTCAAGTCCATTTCCCCTTGCCCGTTCCCCTCCATTCCTCCTCCCACTCGTCCAGTGTCCTTTCCCTACCTCTCCCTACCAGAATTTTCCTCCTCTGCTGCATTCCTATACTTTCTGGTCCTCTCCATTGCCAACTTGTCCACAGGAATTGTTCCCGCAATCACCAACACAGTCTCTGTTGAGATGGTTCGATATGCTCCTGTTATGCGTATGGCCATCTGTCTTTGTGGTTTCATAAAAATCAGTCCATAACGTTCGACATTTAGAGCACTAGACCACACTGGCGCCCCATACGTCATAACCGATTGGGTGACGGATGCCAGTAATCTCCATTTAAATACAGATGGGCCTCCATGCCTGGGCATTATTCTACTCAGTGCTATTGCCCATTTTTGGCTTTGTTGGCTGTTTGTTCTATGTGCTTATCGAACCTTATCATTTCATCCAGCCACACTCCCAAATATTTCAATTTCTTAACAAATACCACCTCCTTGCCACCCACCATAAGTTTTATTACCCCGTGTTTTCTTCTTCCGCTTAGAAAAATAGCTTCCATTTTCTCATGAGCTAGTTTTAATTTACTTTCCAGCATCCACACGTTTATTTTTTCGAGTGCTCTATTTCCCAAGTCAGTCAGCTCCCTCTCCCCACGAGCAGACAGCACCAATGCCAAGTCATCAGCAAACCCAACCAGACTTCCTCCTTCGCCCAATTTCAACCTGAAGACCCATCGTATATCAAGTTCCACAACATGGGTACCAGTATAGAGCCCTGAGGCACCCCACTGTTAACATTTATTTCCATCTCCAGTTCAACCCTATCTGTCACTATTAATTTCCTATTATTCAGATAGTTATTAATAATACTCTGGATATAGTGAGGGAATTCTCTGTTTCTTAGTTTCCTAATTATTATTTCTCAGGATGCCGAGTTAAAAGCATTTTTAACGTCCAATGCTACTAATATGCACAGTTTTCTCGTACGGTGCGTACAGCACTTAGCCTTCTCCGCAATGTTAACAACCTTTTCGATCGTTCCCAAAGTTGATTTCCTCATTCTAAATTCGAATTGTGCCTCGTGTAGTTTATTTTTTTATTTTTTTATTTTTTTATTTATATTAAAAGATACACCAACGACCTTATCACTAAGTAACACATATTAAAAGAAACTTATGGTATTAGCCTGGTGATATATGCCTTTACAGGTGTATACAACATTTATATTAAAAATTTGATTAAACTAACTAGCGTACTAATTAACAATTATTTGTTTGTGTTTTTCCTTATAATATATGCTTTATTATTCTAAGAATTACTCTAGTAAGAGCTTTTTAAGAAAAATAAGAGAGAATTAAGTTAAATTAAATTAAAAAAATAAGATAAGAATCAAGTTAAATTAATTTAAATTAAGTGAAGTTACATTAAATTATTGTTGCACCAATGTTGCTAGTGTGCAACAGTTTTCTTTGAATTTGTTCTTGCTATCGTCAAATATGTCAACATCGCCTCTGGAGCAAAGCTCATTATATTTACGCATAAATCTATTCAATGGTTTATGTTTGCCTAAGTTAGTTCTACTTTTATCTGTAGTGAATGTGTTATGGATTGGATATCTAGGATTGCGACGGGGAACTGTAATATTAATAGAGTTAAGAAGATCTGGAGCCATTATCCCGCCATGGATAATCTTATACAGGGTTATAATATCACATATGTTGCGGCGGTCATGAAGGGAGGTCATTTTCAAGTGTGACAGTCTGGAGATGTAGTCTAAACGGCAGGGACATTTTCGATCCTTGAATACCAGAAAGCGAGTCATGTTTCGTTGAATACGTTCTATTCTCTCTACATGAATCTTATAATAGGGGTTCCATATTGGTGATGCGTATTCGAGAATACTACGTATAAGCTCATTATATAACAGTTGTATGGAAGCAGGATTTTTAAAATCCCTACACGTACGTTTTACAAAACCCAACATCTTCCATGCCCTTGCTGTAGTTTTATCAATATGTTTGATGAAGGTAAGTTTAAAATCAAATTGGACTCCAAGATCTCTAACATCTTTTGACTCTTCTAAAAATTCGTCATTTATAATATAGGTCGATGGGATCACTGTTTTTTTCCTACAAAATCTTATATAGTGGCACTTCTTTGCATTTAGTGACATTTTATTCGATCTGCACCAGCTTTCTATAGAGTGAAGGTCTTCTTGTAGTAGACGAATGTCGTCGTTTGATTTTATACATCTGTATAATTTCAAGTCATCTGCGAAGATAGAGCATTTGCTATGTTTAACGTTCTCCGATATGTCGTTTATAAATACTAAAAACATTATTGGACCAAGATGTGACCCTTGTGGAACACCTGAAGTAGGGAAGAATGGCAAGGATTTAAAGCCATGGGTCACGACCTGTTGAACTCTATTTCGAAGGTAAGAACTAAACCACTGCAATAGTATTCCATGTATCCCATAGAATTTTAATTTTGACAATAATATATTGTGATTAACTTTGTCGAAAGCGCTACTGAAATCGGTGTAAATTGAATCTACCTGGATTTTTTCATCGACATTATTTGACAACGCCATAGTGTATTCCAGTAGATTGCTGACTGTAGATTTGTTTTTACTGAAACCGTGCTGTGAGTTACTAATTATTTTATTTAAGTGACTTGTTATTACCGGACAAACCATTTTCTCAAAAAGCTTTGGAAAAATACTTAAAATGGAGACAGGACGATAATTTTTGACATTCTGTTCATCCCCTTTTTTGTGAATGGGTGCCACATTTGCTTTTTTCCATTGAGAAGGAAATGTAGATGTCGATAATGATTTTTCAAAAAGTATTTTCAAAGGAAGTGTCAGATATTTGAATGTTCTTTTAATGAAAAATGGTGGTATCCCATCGGGTCCGGCTCCTTTACTATCATCTACTGATTTCAAAGCTTTGGCAATGTTTCGTTCGTCAATGTCTATGCCACTGAGTGAGAATTGTGGAAAACAATCACCTGTTTTTAGCGAATGGGCATCATTTTCATTTTCTGGTGAATAGATTGAATTGAATTGCGCTGCGAAGAGGTTACAGATATCATCACCCGTACTAGCAATCCTATCATCTAGGAACATTTCTTTTGGTAAATCAGAGGAGCTCCCTCTTTGTTGTTTAACGAAAGACCAAAATTTTTTCGGATTTTTTTTTATAGACATCTCTGTATGATTTATATAATCAGAGTAGCAAGCTATGATACCTGAATTTACACGTTTATTGCTTAGTTTAAGCTCCATGAGATCTCTTGGATTTCCGTAAATTCTATGCCTTTTGAGAAGTTTATCTCTCTCCGATATTAATCTTATAAGGTTACGGGAGAACCAGAACGGGAATTTTAGTGAACGAGGTTTAGTTTTGGGAACCGTAGAGTCAATAATTGAATAAACCTTTTTGTAAAATTTTGACACCGCGGCATTGACATCCTTGACCATAGATAACTCCAAAGCCCAGTCTATCTTACTTAGTTCTGCATTGACAGTTTTATAATTTGCCTTTTTAAAATTATGTGTAGCAAATTGTTTCCTAGTGGTAGTGGATATTTCTTTTATGTTTATGTCTAATTCTAATGCTGGGTGATGCAAGTCCAGCTTACACAGAGGATTGTTGCTCTCACAGACAGGGATACAATCAAAATTTGACAAAACCAAGTCCAATGTCCTAAGATTACAATTCTTTACACTATTAAATTGATACAAATTATTTAGTGACATAAAATCAATAAACATATATCCAAGATTGCACTCGTAGCCACAGGGCTTAAGTTTGCTTAGATCATTTGGATCCATTTTCCAATCTATAAAGCCCAGATTGAAATCGCCCATCATTAGTATTTCACTTAAATGCGATTGCATAACCAAACTACAATTCCCCAAAACAGCACCAAGTATGTCAATGTTGACTGGAGGGGGCAAATAAAGCCCACATAACAGAATATCCTTATTACTGAGCGAAGGGTATTTTACAGAAACCCATATATCTTCATAACAGCTTTCAAAGTGTTCCACCCTCTTAGACTGAATTTTCCTGGAAACGGCAATGACAACACCTCCTCCGGATTTCTTAGACGACGTACTAGAGTTACGATCTCTCCTGTAGACGATATATTTACTATCAAATAGTTCATTATCATGTATACCCTCCTCCAACCATGTTTCAGTACCTACAATCACATCAAAGTTTGAAGTTATTGTTGATAACTTCACTTCCTTGGTTTTTGTCCTTAGTCCTCTGAAATTCTGATAGTATATCTTGAATTTTACGTCTTAACTTACGGTTATAGATTATGGGTATTACCTAGACAATAATTACAAATTATTGAGTGATTCATAACACTTAATTTGCTTAGCTGGAGATCTGTCGTCCTTCCGTACCAAAATACGTCCATTTCGAATCCATACGTATTTATACGCTTTCTCCCGAGCCAGTTTACGTGTTTCAGCATGTAGTCTTTTATAAAAAGGAGACAAATGCTCTGTAACAAATATAGGTGACTTAGTGCCTCCATACCCGAGATGTTTAGAACTGAGTTTATCAGTGGGATTTTTTTTGTTGAACACTGATACCGCTGATATTATCTCGTCTCTGATATTAGTATTCGATAGCTTAATAATAACTGCACGTGGTCTATTGTTAGTCTCATTAATTTTCCGCACTCGGGAGCAGGCAGTTATAGATGAATCCTGTATTTGAGTAGATAGCGTTGCGCATAGTTGTTTGGTGACTGATACCAGGTTTTCAGATTTATTTTCAGGTATACCATTGATCTCTATGTTGGTTTCTCGCGAATACTGTTCGATCAAATTAATTCTGTTAGAAAGATCTTCTACTTTGTTGCATAGCATAGTATTTTCCTTTGACAAAGTCTTAATTTTGTTCTCGGATACTTCGAACTCAGACTTTATGAGATCATACTGGTTACTCAAAAATTCAATGCTTGACTTCATATCGCGTAGTGCGTATAGTTCGTTTTTATGTCTGTAATTTCTTTCATTAGCGAGGAATCAATTGCCGCCTTCAAGGATTTATTAATAGACGACTGTATTTCGACGCGGATTGTCTCCAGAATAACAGGATCGATAGTGTTAAGTTTAGATGGATTGGGTCGCTGTTGAGCTACATTTTGTGTCTTACCTTTTCGTTGTGTTACGAAGCTCATTACTTCCGAATTCCCCGTTTCGATTTCCTGAGACGATTCGCAAGCCAACGTTTGCTGAACCGTTTTCGAATGAATTGGGGTATTGCTGTTATCACCCTTCCTGCGTTTACTGTTACATCCGGGGCATGACCACTTCTCCTTTTTTTCCTGTTCCATCACTGCTAAGGTCGCAGACGCAACATCAGCACAGTCAATATCATAGAAATCTTTACACGTAAAACATTTTAGGTATTCTTTATTAGCAATACGATTCAGACAACCCGCGCAAGATTTCATCTTTATTAAACTCATATGTTGTCGACACTAGCTGTAAATCCCTCGATGTTTAATCTTAGTCGGTGCAGATAAAGCGCTTCAATACTTTAAATAGTCGGCATCACTTATTCCAATAGTCACTGCCGAAGCTGTGACAAAAAAGTCGCAAGCGCCGTGTATATCGCGGCGCTTACGCGTTCCCATCAAACAACACGAAAGTTGAAATAAATATGTTTATATACCGCACTTCACCGAATGTTTTTTGAACAAACACACTTTATATTGATAATAAAAAGTTACACCATGCACTCAACAAATGTAGTACTAGTTAAAAAAAAAAAAAAAAAAAAAAAAAAAAGTTCCTTATCTTCCCTCAGAATCCCTTCAATTCTATTTGCCACTATTCTCTCCGGTAATTTTCCGAAGCAATCCAACAGGCATAGAGACCTATACGCCGATGGATCTTCCAGTGGCCTACCTTCTTTACGAATTAGGAAGCCGAGCTCTTTTCCAGATGTCCGGGAATTGTCCGCTATTTAAAATGTTATTTACTACACCAGTTATTTTGTCTGGTATATATTCCACCACCAACTAAACTATTTCGGGGGGGATCATGTCAAGTCCTGGTGCCTTTTTCATTTTCAGACTTCGGCAAGCCTTCTTTACCTCATCTTTAGTTACCACAGATACATCTACAACTTGGTACTCTATACGGTTGAATTCCTCATGTTTCGAAAACAGTACTTCCACAGAATCCGTCATCCTATCATGGCTAACAGATGGTATGTAACCTTTAATTTTCTTAGTCTCGATTCTATATCCCATCCCCCATACGTCCCTTTCCACTTCTTCACATATCTTCCTCCAGCTCTCTTCCTTTGACTTACAGATGAGAGAATTCAACCTAGCTTTCAGGTCCTTATATTTCATTCTGAGATCTTTCATCTCCTCAGTTTCTTCCCCTCTGTCCTCTTTCTTCCGATTTACTCTAGTAAAGTTTCTTCTACTTTTAAGGCACTCTTTCCTAGCGTTTGCTATTTTATCATTCCATCAATATACTTCTTTTCTTCTACCCATTTTCTTCCTTGGCATAGCTCGGTCTCAGGCTTTGCTTGTTAGTTGAATTACTTCCTCTGCAGTAGTAACTTCCTCCCCAGCTATAACCTCTCCAAAAATATTTCTGTCAATTTTGTTTATATTCCAACCCAATTTTGTTTTTCCATGTTAACATTATTCCTCATTTTGTACATAATATACCTGTATCCACTCATCCTCCAGGACTTGCCAATCGGAGACGTCCATTGCCATGTTTGACGTAACCGCTGTGATATCTATTATCGATTGTCTGTCTCCTCTGTCAAACGTCGGCTTACCGTCTTTATTTAATATAGTTAAATTGAGTTGGTTTATAAACTTCATCAGCATCTGTCCTCTGCGATCCGTTCTTCTGCTTCCCCAGGCCGCACAATGCGCATTGAAGTCTCCAGCCAACAGTATTTTTCCCTTTTGTTGTTGAATTGACACCTGCAATCTATCCAGAAATTGAGTATATTCTTCCAATTTTGAGTTAGGAGAGATGTAACAACTATATACTACGTTTCCCCCAAATTGAATGCAGATAAAGCCCTCCCCTTAAGTAACCCTGTCTACTGCTATGCTGCTGTTGTGCACCACGACAACAGCATCTCCTCTACTATCTAAGTTCTAGTTTGCTGATTCTGCAAGTTTGAGATTTGGCTCTTGGACAAAAGAGATATCAATACCCAGCTGCTGCACACTTGCAAGCATTAAGTGCTCATATTCTATCTAAATTAATTTGCAAGATTTGCACCATTTTTATTTTTATTCATTTCCTCCCTAATATTCTTCCTAAACATAGGAGAACTTGTATTTCCAGCTCTATGTCCTGGTTTCTTACAGATTGATCAAAATAGCTCATCTACGCATTCCTTTTCCTTATGTCCTTTTTTCCCACACTTCCTATACATCGCAGATCGATCCACGCCATGGCATTTACTGGCCCTATGTCCTGTTTCCCAACATCAATAACATTTCATTATGTTACTTTTCTTTCTTATTCTGCATCTTGCCCATCCTATTGTAATCCATACATCTTCCTTCATTTTCTTGACCATACTTGAATTCACCGCAATTGTTGCTGTCTTCGTGCTAAACTTAGTTGGTCTCAAAGATCTCACTTGCACCTCTATATCCAATTCTTCTTTTATCGCTCTCGTCACTTACTCCTTGTCTAAATCTTCTTCCAGTCCTGTTACATGGAATATCACTTTTCTGCCCATCGTCACTTCTGTTTTATCAACATTTCTAATTATTCTGGTTTTAAATGCTTCCTTTTGTTGTACATCTTTTATAATCCTCAATGCCATCCTTCCTTCCCCAGCGATTCTTACTGACTTCACTATTACTCCCATCTGTTGCACATCAGATCCCGTAATCTTTTCTTTCAATTTTTTTTTAAATTTCAGCAAAAGTACCTTCGCTTTTAACTATCTGAGTTTCTATGTTTCTTTTAGTTTCCTTCCCTAAGCATTTTTCCTCTTTACTTTCCAACATGATGTTTACTTCAAGCCCTTCATTACTTTCCTCATCCATAATTTATTTATTTCCTTTTCTATAAAGATCGCTAACTTTCTTCTTTTAACAACGTATTTATTTCACATAACATAACATAACATATCTTCACGCTGTATCCCCAACGGGGTAGTCAGAGAGGACGGAGCGCCAGGAGTCGCGGTCCTTACACACCTTTTTCGCTTCATCAAAACTCATCATTTTTTTCACACATTTTCGCCTAGGTATGCAAGTGCTTTTGACATTTCCGTCTGCTAATACTCTGGCTATTTGATCTTCATAAGTCAGCCTTGGTCTTCCTTGGCTTCTTTTACCACTCACTTTCGCTCTGTAGATTTTCTTCGTCAGTCTTTCATCACTCATTCTTTCCAAGTGCCCGAACCATCTAAGCATTCCTTTCTTCATTTTTACAATAACACTGTTGTGTAACTCTGTCATACTGCGTGTCTCATCATTGCTTATCCTGTCAGCAAGCGTGACACCGCACATATTTCTGAGAGACCGCATCTCCACAGCTTTTATCATACTTTCACTTGATTTCGGGCATATCCAGGCCTCACTACCGCACAACAAAGTTGGCACCAACACCGCATTGTGGATGGCTATTTTAGATATATTCACACTACCCACTAATGCGGACAGAGCATTGTTCACTTTATTGCCAGCTGCTGCCCGTCTCTCCACATCCAACTCACATCTTCCATCCCTCGAAAACGCACTCCCCAGATACACAATTTCATTCACTTGTTCTAGACATTTTCCATTTACACAAATCACACATTTCGTTTGTACCGCTTCTCTTTCAAACACCAGAACCTTAGTTTTTTTCACATTCATTTTCAATCCTTTTACTTCACAATCTTCTTTCATACATATAACTAGTGTCTGCAACTCTGCTTCTGATGGTGCTATTAGCACAGCATCGTCAGCGTACAATAGGCAGTTTATCACTGTGTCATCACATCCCATACCACTCATATTACCTTTCAATCTCTGAAGGCAACTGTCCAAATACAGCACTAACAGCCAGGCAGACATCACGCAGCTCTGTCTGACACCAGAACAAACTTCAAACCAGGGCGACATGTCACCGTCTATCCTTACACAGGCACTGTGGCCACGATATAATGACCTCACAGCCTGCAGTAAGGAGCCCTCCACGCCATATTCAGGCAGAAGACTCCACAATGCTTTTTCTAGATCCACGAAAGCGCAGAAAACTTTCTGGTCTATAGTCAGAAACCTTCCCATGATAACGCGAAGCGAGAAAATCTGATCCATACAACTCCTGCCGTTCCCGAAACCACCTTTCGCCTCCCACAAATATCTTTCTGAAACGCTTTTCATACGTTCAGTCAATACCTTAGTATAGATTTTACTCGCTAAGCTGACCAAGCTGATGGCCCTATAGCACGCACAGTCTAGATGGGAACCTTTCCCTTTATTTATAGGTACTATAACTGCCGTGCACCAGTCCTCTGGAACCTCCCCCTTCTGCCAACAAAGGTTGCAGAGTGCACAGAAGGCATCCCAGACCCTAGGACCACCATACTTGATCATCTCAGCAGTCACCTCATCATTTCCCGCAGCCTTTCCACATTTCAAACTTCTTATCACTTTCTCAATCTCTTTCATACTAATGGCATCCTGCAGTCCCTGGCCCGAGTGTAGCAATTCATTAGAATCGCTCTCAGTATCAGAGACGAAGTCGCCACTCTCATACAGTTCTCCATAGTATTCACTTCATCGCTGCAGAACATCTTTTTTATTTGTAAGCAGACGTATTTATTTCCTTACATTTATTTTTCAGATTCAAATGTTGCTCATATATTTCTTCTCCCCATCCTTCACCCAGCGTGGAAGAGTGAACAGATGCCTCTCTCTTTCTCCTACTCCTGCCCTTGAACTTTTGTTAACGCGTATCGTATATTCTACGCCTCCAATATCTGCCTCCTGTAATAGTTGGTGTACCTCTGGAAGACTCTTATTCAATAGCTTCTGTATCCCTTTGGAGTTTTTCTCTCCCTTTTTATGAGGTTGCAAAATTACAGCTATGTTCCAATCACTGTCCAGTTCTAGCAGATTTCCTTTTTTCATTGCTGTACCTTTATATACTTGCTCAGGCCATTTCTCACCCAGTAACTCAGCTAGTGTAGTAGTATCTCTAATTTCAATTAGACTCTTCAGCTTCTCAATTATATTTCCCTCACTCGAGTCTTCTATAGTCTGTGTAGCGATGTCCCTTTTGCTCTCGTTTACACTTCTCGCCTTATAGGAGCTAGGGTATTCGTCCCAGTCATGAATTTTACTTTGTAGTCTTTCAACCTGTCCCTTAAGATCCCTCACTCCCGTCTTCATTTCTACTTTAGTGTTGACATTTTCAGCTATGAGTTTGGTTAAGTTAGTTGCTGTACATTTATTTGTGTCATCATACGTATAAGTTCCCGATATTTATCTTCCGCCTCATCTTCGATCCTTTTTCTTTTTCCTGTAGATCCCACTCTCGTCCTTGTTATTTTATAAATGTCGTCTAAAGACCCTCTCCTATCCGCAGCTTTGAGTTCAGTCACTTCCATAGCAACATCGATCTCTCCACTATTGTCTTCTCTCCACTTGGGCGGTGTATGACTTAATGAATCTCTCCGCGCAAACGGATTTATTCCTTGAAAAGAGTCGCCTCTTTGTTGCTCGGTTAGCACCACCCGGGGGACACGTGCAGGGTAGTAAAAGGTATCTCCTGAGGACGTGAGCAACATCATCCCCCATATTTCCGATACTATTTAACAACAAGTGACACCAAATTAATGAAATGAAAACAATATGTGTGTACTCAGGTACGTATGTACTTAAGAAGTTATACTTCTTTGACGTTTTAAGCAAAACTGACCACATACAAAAAAACAAAACTGGCCATACATAAAAATAAAATTGGTTACTTGAAGTGTATAAGATAACGAGTGGACTTTTTGGCGGGAACGGGAGAACTAAGGTTATCATTTTATTTAGATTTTCTATTTTTTACATTTTTGGGCGTTTTAAAGTACAACAGTGATAGTATATTGTGTTTTAAAGTTCTGTGCAAGTGAAAAGAATGGAGTAGGTCTAAATAAAGATGTGTAACTGATGATATCACGCTCTTCCAAGAAGTCCTGTAAAACTTCAGTAAAGTCTACTATCACTTTACTGGAAAAGTTTTAACGTTTTATATAACGATTCTACTTATACTATTACAATACGTGACATTGGCAAATGCGCTAATCGCCATGCCATGAAGAAAGAAAAAAAAAAGAAAAGATAACGAGTTTTTGGCGGGACTTTATGGGGAGTGGTTGTGCGTTAATTTTAATTTTAACCGAACATGAATAAATTATTCGCAAATGGTTTCTAGTGGATATTGTTATGTAAAATTTAAGTAATTTCGCGTTCAAGTGTCTATGCTGTTGTGCTGTTATGTGAAATTGTTGAAATACGTGCTTATTTAGTAGAATGATGTTGAGATTTTTTTAGTGGCTTAATCTGCCTCACCGGATCCTATTAGAAACACAGCCTCAATATATTTGTCGCCAGGAATTCCATGAAACATTTAAAATATATTACGCCGACATTTTGATGAAATAAAATAAAGAATTTATCTATTTATTACTGAAGACGTCGGTTGTATGGGCTAAGATCCCATTAGCTTCCCTCCTAAGGGAGAATCGTACTACTGCTGGATGAGATAAAAAGTAATAAATTATGTGTAAAGTCGGCGCGCGTGACTATATGACACGCTAAAAAATACCTTCTGATCTGTTTCTTCAAATGCGCCAAAAGTAATATAACTCCAAAAGTTACGCATGTGTGCGTAAGCAGTGTATCATTTAAAATGGAATGGAATATTAAAAACTTCTTTATTGATGTGCTATGACATCATTTCACTACACAGATTGTCATTTTGAATTTCATTTGTGGCAATTGCGATCGACAAATCCTTGTTTGGCAAAGGAGCCATTTATAACTTCAAATAGATTGTTTCGGTTACGTGCAGTTAGGTGGTTTCTAGGCGATAATTATTTTAAGAGTTCAAAATAATTGTAGAATACTTTGCGATATCATAATACCACCCTAGCACACTGAGCAAAGTGTTATAGGTGGGAATGTAGTTGTTCCGTAATTTCCGCCCAGACTCCAGGCGCAGCTGCTGTTCTTGCATCACTGCCTTCCATCCTCGCTGCAATGTCTGTGCGCAGAAAGACAACATAGCAACATAAAATTTATATGTATGCATAGGTGTGTTATAGAGGGCTGATAGCTCCAGAGATTTTAAAAGAAATCAGAATATTTTTGTAAATAAGTTTACTGACTTTCTGAATGTTGTATTTTAGTATTTAGTGCGAACTGATGTTGAAAAAATGATACTCGTACCTGACCATTTTTCGTGTCGGTTTTTCTAAGCGTATTCTTTCCTTATCGAAGATAAATTTTTAATTACGCGTTGTTTTACGCGAAAATAAGTTAGTATTTCTCTGCCTCTACCGACTAAAAGTGATGTATTATCTATCTATAAATATGAATTAAGTGCATTAAGTTGTTAAGTGCATCACTTACATCGGCTGGACAGATTTAGATTTTGACCGATTTATTTACTGATAATAGTTGGTTGTAATAGTTCTTAATAAGGTTTTGAGGAAAATAAAATTCAAAAAGTTTCCCAAAAATTAGCAAATTTGGGAAAAGCGAAAGTGGTTTTTTCTATGGGATTTTTGTATGAATTCAAGGTCATAGCTCACGAATAATACTATTACACCTACTGAGTATATAATATAAACCTTTCTGGTAATGCGTCGAACATAACGCATTGTGGTTGACTAGTAGAGAATGCAACTTCGATTAAATATATTTGTACCTACACTACTTTGGTGATAAAGTATAAACGAATAAATGTGCCAAAATTCTATATTCGAAAGTATTCGAGTTTGTTAATGATAAATGATACACAAACTATCATCGATTTTTGTATATATAGATAAAGTTATAGTCGATTTCTAGCGAACTTCGTACAGAATAACAAAATTGTTGCAGGAAGTCAGTGATCGGATGTTAATGACATTGAAATAATTAAGCGGCTTTCAGCTCCGGAAGTGTTCGGAATTGTTATTCATGTTTCGATTTCGAATATTCGAAATTGTATTTTTAGATAATTCAAAAATAAAGAAAGTTATTGTAAAATGTTAGATAAAAATGAAGAAAGGAATGCTCAGATGGTTCTGGCACATAGCAAGAACAAGTGATGAAAGACTGACGAAAAAAATATACAGAGCGAAAGTGAGTGGTGGTAGAAACAGAAAAAGACCAAGGCTGACTTATGAAGATCAAAGAGACAGAGTGTTAGCTGATAGAAATGTCATAAACATTCACATACCTAGGCGAAAGTGAGTGAGGAGAATGATGAGATTTGAGGAGGCGAAGGAAGTATGTAAGGACCGCGAAGCTTGGTGCTCTTAGTGCAGCTATCCTATTTGACTATCCCTAACGGGGTAGTCAAATAGCACGCTAATTGATTGACCCCATTAGGGATACAGTAATTATTTTTAGGTTTCAGTAGCCAAAATGGCAAAAGCGCAACCCATTCACTTAGACTGTTCATGTGTCCGTTTGTCACATCTGATTTATTTTGTCGTCTTTAAACCCTTATTGAACTGTAATTTGGCAAACAGACGTAAATTAATACATTAAAAATTAAATGATAGGTATATGAACTCAATGTTCTACATGATTTTTTTTATTTGTTATTTTATAAAATGTTTACGTGAGAAGAAAACAACATGACAAACATTATTTTGCGGTTGATAAAAACTGACAGCGCGGAACCCAAATTGTCTGAGTACGACCTAAACTTGGCTGGATATAGTAGTTCTGTATTAATCCAATTGCTCTCTCACTTACTGGTTGGTAACAATGGTATGCGGACAACAGAAACATGACATTTGCAGAAATTGTCATGTAAAAATAAGTAGACACTAACATTGTTGGACGCAAATTGAATGCACAAGTTGCTAGTGTTCTGAACAATCGTATCACTGGGACCTGACTGTAGAGCTAATATTAGATAGACCCGGCGAATTCGCCGCGGTACTCAGAGCTTGGTTATAGCATATTAGGTGTAGCCTGCGAATTCTTGCGCATGGAATTAGAAAATGTATTCTATGTTCGTCCTCAGAGTTTAATATATCTCAATTCTAAATTTCTTTCTTGTATGAAGTTTAAACCTCCCACTCCTTTTGCAAGTGGAATTTGACAAAAATGCACACGTTTTTACAAATTACTGCTTATTAAAATTAATGAGACATACGCAATTTCACAGAAATATTTTGTATGATACAAAATAAATATAAAAGTTTCATACAAAGTTCAAGCCCATTCTCATTCCTCCTTAAAATTCAAATTTCCAAATATCTTTCTCAGCGAGTTTTACATTACGCAAATGATTATTGAAACAAATCTCACGATCCTGGCTTCAGTAGTTCTTGAAATTTCGTGATTAATCAGTCAGTCAGAGTGTGTGGTATTTCGCTATATATATAACTATTCAGAAGATATATATTTCACTCCTGGACTCAGGCTACTTTTCGCTAGTAACGACTCATTTTCTACGTCACTCCAATTGAGAGTCCTCGAATGATTCGTGTCAAGTAATTTCAATTCCAAGTATTTTAATATTCACGTTAGTTCTTGCATAATATGATCTTTACGTACAAATTCGAACTGGTAATGTCGTACATATTGACTAGTAGCATCAAGTGCTCGCTGATTCTACTGAGTGATCGGTAGTAGATAAGTAGATTCGGTTATTTGAATTGAAACAGATTCGAGTCAATATTTCTTTTACTCGAGTTAAAAATTTGAAAAATTCACTGGAGTCACTCTTGTAAAAATCGACTCGAGTGCATTGATTTGAATGTTAAACGGACCAAATGCATGTAAGGAGGTACACTAATGGACTGCCTACTGACAAAATTCTGAAGCCCTTCATTTAGCATCCGAACTACTACTATTGACGAGCTTCGTGGCACAACGGCTAAGCGCGTCGGAAAGTAACCGGGGGTTGCGGGTTCGATTCCCGCCCCGAGTTTGGGTGTTTATGTATAATATCTACTTATTTACAAAAGAAAAGTATATAAGTAGTATACCAGCTTGTACCCATAACACAAGCGCTATGCTGCTTACTTTGGGACTAGATGCCACTGTGTGAAGTGTCTGAGTATATTGTTATTATTATATAATAACAGCCAACGGTAACCACGGAAACGCTAAATATAGATGCCACTTGATCACTCGTTATCGTGCACAACATTGCTAAACCTGAGTAATCACGTCAAATACAGTAACGCCATTACGCTATAAAAACTTAAAATATGCAATTTGTTACTGGCTTAAAATAACGTGAATAAAATGTAATTAATCCGACGTTAAAAAAATATCAAGTTCAAAGTTAACTTATTGTAATTAGTTTGTATATATAGTTGTCAGACGTAAATACAAATAAAATTATATTTGTGTGTGCTAAAGACCTTGTGCAGCGTCTGTTCGTATCGCGACCACTATTTAACTCGCTAATTCTGCCGCCAAACAGTGCTTGCTCCATAGTGCCCTTGTGCGAATGTTAAGAGGGTTGGTGATATTTCTTTCCTAAAAGATATAAGATTAGCACGATTAGCGAGCAAGATATTGGCAGCGATCCGCGATCCGATCCCATATTACCTAAAAACTTGCAGACAGTGACACCCACGCGACCACTGTGCGTTCGGTGACTAATTGTAATAAAAAATTGGTGTCATGTATGACGATTGAGTATCTATTAGTCTATTACCGTAAAATGCACTTTTCGCGGTAGATTTTGCGCCACTATACTAATTACATTACACATTCTCGTTTTGACAGCAGATATAGCGCGATATCGGCTGTCGCATGTTGACTGCAAGTTACGTAATAAGCCTGCCGGATGGACCCCGCTGGTCCAAGACAAATGATAAGACCCGCAAGACAAATGGTAAGACGAATAAAATTTCTGACACAACAGGCACCACCACATATTAGTGCCCAGGGTTGCCAACGCATTAATAATCTGAAGTGCTTTTTAGTCTTGATATTTTAATGGCTAGGAGCTTCAGTCCATTTACCATTCAGATGGTCTGGTTGCTCGATTATCTTCTCCGTAATACAAAAAAATCACTTCTCTACAACTTTTCTGCTATGAAACTGTCACAGTTAGCTAAAAGATTGTTTTTAAATGGGTTCTCTTTTGCTTATGTTTTACTGTGAATGTTTCGGTTTAAACCTATCTTTTTGACATTCAAACTAATATTTAATAAAATAAATGACTTACTTAATATCCTGTCTAAGAAATTGTTAGGTCTACCCCACATCGGGTACAAAGATATCGACGACTGGGTAACTCTGAATGCTATCTCTGTAAATGAACATTCTCTTTCATGAACGTTTCACAGATAGATATAATATGAACGTTTTAATATAACAACAATAACACTAGCTAGGGTAGTACATTATATCAACAGCAAAACAAAAGTACATAACGGTATTTATGCACCTAACCCAGTCTATGGACAGGTTTTATGTTCGGAAAATGAAGTGATAAGGAAAGGCATGCTGCTAGCTTAGGGCGCTTTGCTGGCAGCCCTGTAGCTCGAGTCAGAGAATAAAGCAATGGCATTCCCCGTGAAAGGCGACCGGTAGTCCATTTATGCGACTCTGAAGATGACGGCAGCGTGTATGGTTTGCGCTATTATAGGACTACGAAAGTACTGCGGAGCTCTGACCAATGCGTTCCATAGGAAATCCCGAAGCTCCTCAACAACATGTTAATAACGATCGCCGGATGAGTTTCAATTGGTAAAAGCTACGCATAACACAATCTCAGCTCCAGGGGGCTCAATACTTGTGATCAGATTTCTCCTGAGTCACCAAAAATAAAATTAAAAAGGCAGTTTGCTGGAGGTAAAGTATCAGCTAACTTACTCTCAGTTTTTAATTTACTTAAATGGCTTCTAATTGGACAAAAAACTAGCATCGATAAATATTATAAAGACTGAGGGCAGATTCGTAAGTTTGTTCATAGGTTGAGGGGTGTTTTCCGGAATCACTGTATCTATTAAACAACTCTTTCACTATTTGAATTGTATCTAAGTAGATTATTCCAGATGGACTTTGGCTATACTTTTTTAATTCTTTTTATTTGAATATTTCATAGCAAACAAATCTTCGAAATGGCTAAACCGATTTCGGCAAGATTTCCTCTGTAAGATCTCGCGAAGAGGATTTTCCAAAGAATAATCTAGATTAATTTTTATTCAGGAAGTGTTTAGAGTTCCTGTGTGAAATGAGAACCTTTAGAAGTTAGGGTAAATCTATATATATACAAAACGTATAAGTAGGAAAAATTGTTTTCACAGTTGCTTTTCTTTAAGTCAGACTTGCACGTTTAAGTCCGTTACATCGTGATCTGCCGTCTGGAAGCTGATATCTGAAATCTGATGCTAAATGTTTAAAACAGGTTTGACTAATTAAGCTTTTGAGGCATTTTTAACCGACTTCAAAAAAGGAGGAGGTTCTCAATTCGTCTGTATGTTGTTTTTTTAGTATACGCAACAACAAATAATAAAAATTTCCACCAGTTGTGTAGACTTTTCTGGTGCGTACATTTTTTTTTTATTGGTCTACACAACAGAGTGGAAATCATTATAAGTGCTACTAATACATGAATGTAAATAGAATCATACAATTAGATTTCACTTTTTAACCGACTTAAAAATAAGAAGGAGGTTCTTAATTCGTCTGTATGTTTTTTTTTGTATGTTTGTTACCTCATAACTCCGTCGTTTATGAACCGATTTCGAAAATTCTTTTTACGTTTGGTATATATACTTCAGCGGTGGTCCCATTTAAATTTCACCAATATTGGAGCTTGGACTTCGAAGATACACTAGATAACACATAAACATAACATAACTTCACGCTGTATCCCCAACGGGGTAGTCAGAGAGGACGGAGCGCCAGGAGTCGCGATCCTTACACACCTCTTTCGCTTCCTCAAATCTCATCATTCTCCTCACACATTTTCGCCTAGGTATGCGAGTGCTTTTGACATTTCCGTCTGCTAACACTCTGGCTATTTGATCTTCATAAGTCAGCCTTGGTCTTCCTTGGCTTCTTTTACCACTCACTTTCGCTGTGTATATTTTCTTCGTCAGTCTTTCATCACTCATTCTTTCCATGTGCCCGAGCCATCTAAGCATTCCTTTCTTCATTTTTACAATAACACTGTCGTGCGACCCTATCATACTGCGTATCTCATCATTGCTTATCCTGTCAGCAAGCGTGACACCGCACATATTTCTGAGAGACCGCATCTCCACAGCATTTAACATACTTTCACTCGGTTTCACTAGATAACACGACCTGATTATAACCTTTATTTATATTGATGATTCTCTTGTATATCGTTGCGCTCCGGAATTAGAATGAAGTTTATTGCAGACCTGCCCTAGATATTTATTTAGGTCGAGATCACTCAAAAGGGTGAAATAAAAAATTTAAAAAAAAAAAAATTAAACCGCCTTCAAAAAAACACTGAAAAGTATTAAATAACTATCCTTTACTAATCAAAACCCAAGTACAATTAAAATAACTTTATAAATACGATACACATACCTATATAATTAAATTTTACAGTTATTGAAGTCGGTGCCAAATCAATGTGCAACAACAGAAAGTCTTTTAGTTTAGTTTGGTAACTTAGCTATGCGGCCATATTCTCAAATGATTTTGTGGCTTTATGTTCATGTATGTATTTAAGCTGAGTGTGTAAATGATATGGCGAGTGTATGTGCGCATGTGTGTAATATGTGTAATATTGTGTGCATGTGTCTGTATTTGGATACATTTGCATGTGTATACAGATGAATGCATGTCATGTCTGTGTGTGTGTTTATATTTGATACATTATGGTTTAGAACACATTATTTAAATAATATCAACACCATTTTGTTACGGAGTCTCTATGCTTCCATTACTTTGTTTTGAAATTTTGCTCTTTAAGATGATGAATATATCTATATGTGAAAAATATTTGTTGTATTTCCGTGCCAAAAGAATCATAATTGAATCATAATATATTATGTACTCGACCTAGGCGAAGTCGGAACGGACCGTTATCATCAATAAAACCCGATCTAAACATTTTACATGAATACATATGCACCAGGCTGTCTGCGTTTGTGTGTGTACATGCAGGGGTGGATTAGTGTGGCTTCTTTTCTGTAGTAATATTATACATTGCTTCACTATGTCTCTGATTGATGAGATACTCTAACATAATTAAAAACATCCCATTTCCAAGTAGAAAGAAAATAAGGAACGTCAAATAACACGTGTTTTAAATATATACTTTTCTTCGTTTTATTTTTTTCATAAAAGAGAGGCCAAATGAGCAAGGGGGTCACCTGATGGAGAGTGACATATCACCGCCCATTGACACCCGCAACCTCCGGAGTATTACGAGTGCATTGCCTTTCATTAGGGAAATAAAGAAAGGAGAGAAAGGAAGGGGAGGGGTGATGGGCCAATGGTACTCTCACTCACCGAATGAAACACAACAGCAATAGATGCTGTTATTTAATATTCTGTAAGAGGGTGGTATTTCACCGGGCGGGCCGCGACTACTCGTGCAATGCAGCATTGCTCTACCACTCGCTTCTTCAAGTCTCATTATTCTCCTTACACATTGTCTTCGGAATATGTATGTATTTTCCATTCTCACTTTCGAATATTAGAGATATTTATTATTCATAACCCAGCTTTGATTGTTCTCCGCTTTAACTACTACTGAATTTTTGCTCTGTGAATTTTCTTCAGCAGTTATTCTTCATTTGCAATGTTTACATGCTAGAACCATCTAAGCATGCCGTTCCTTTATTTTTATAATATTCCTTTCTTCCTTTATTTATACAATAAGGCATTCATCCAACCCTGTTATACTGCGTATGTCTTTTCATTGCTTTTTCTGTGCGCTAGGGTGACACCGGAGTAATTCAGAGAAATAGTTTTTCCATCACGATTTTACTTTACTTCAATTTTGGAATTATTCACGCCTCACTACCATGATATAGACAGTTTAATGTGTACTAAACTAGTTGCTATCCGCGACTCCGTTCACAGAGAATCTATACAAATAAATTGAAGTGTCTGTCTGTGATTTCGAGACAAAGGATTTTTACTTAGGCTCATTAAAGTCATTTTCCACGTTACGAAAAACCTAACATGCATTTTTTAAATTTTGTCTGTTTGTCCATCTGTCTGTTTCTTCGTCCAGACTCCTTAACGGCTGAACTGATTTTGATATAAATTTCATTATAAGGTAGAAAACTTTTTAGAGAGTACTTTTTATACAAATGTAACACCGAATTTAAAGCATGTGAAACCGAGGGGCACTGCTGTCAAGCTTCTGGCTTCAAGCTATCTCTATAACAAATGACCTCATTATCGATTCAGTGTTTTAGCCGTGACAATATAACAAACAAACAGATACTTCAATATAGGTTTAATTTGAACCCATCTCCATAACTTGAATTGATAATTCTCTAGTTCCAATTACAGCTACTTATTTGCAATTCTTGTCAACCAACTTTGTATATATTTAGCAACAAACAAACATAATTACATTGCATCTGGGACGCGGAAATCCCTTGTAATTTTCTACTCGACGTGTTAACTAGTACGAGTTAATGGAAAACGACCGTCGTCGACGGCCAACACGTGGCGTCGTATATTAATTTAATGCTTTGACAATGTTGCGAATTGTGTACAAGTAAACTCTAATATCATTTTACCTCTATAGTCTATTTCAATTAACTTTGCCAAACAATGAAAGTTGTGAAAAAAAATCGTCTAAGAAAAATTAAAAATAATATGAAATACAATAAATACCTATTATACTTATTCTTGTTTAAGGATTCGGACTCCTTCAATGAAGTCAAGAAATTACACTTATTGTTTGCGAGTTCTTGTTAAATACCTCGTCAGGTTTTAGTTGAATAACTTTTATTGAAGTGAAAACTTCTGTAGGCTCACCTTGCGCTCTTTCTGAACAGTGAACGAAACTGAACCAACCCTCTCGGGTCGGTGACCCTGAATCGGGTATACTCTGCTCCAATCGACATCAAGCGCGCTCGTATATGCTATACGTATATTTTAAAATTAGAATATCACAATATAATATTATATACAATATTAGCGACGATAGAAATTTTTTGAAAATAAAATACAGCTCATGTTAATCGCTGATAATGTAACTTTCTATAGGTAAAATAATTTTTTAAATCGCTTGAATAATTTTAGAGTTTATCGATTACATACAAACAAACAATATTTACCTCTTCATAATATTAGTGTAATACCTCTAAATAATGTGTGAAGAAAATGATGAGATTTGAGGAAGCGAAACCAGTATGTAACGACCGCGAAACTTGGCGTTACGTCCTCTTGACTACCCCGTTAGGGATACAGGGTTAAAAAATATATGTATATATATAAGTTTTCACTTCTATCGCGTGGTCAAAAGCACACACTGAATTTTTTTATGCCTAGATTTCTTTAGTATGAAAAATATTACCTATTACTTTTTTGTCTCAATGTTGTATATTTCTGAAACGACCGTCTCACGCTGTTGACGTTCCGATAAATTTTTTTTAGCATGAAGTAAGCTTCATGCCATGTAACTGTTGTCCACGAGTTCGTCCGCGTGGAAAGCGGGATAATATACAGTCTATGTCCACCCTGACGGTCTAATCTCAATATTGACGAAAAAAATTTTAAAATCAGACGAGTAGTTTCGGAAATAATCTCCTACAACCAAACTTAAAATTATTTTAGTAAAATTGTTTTAGACTACAGACACCATATTTAATTTTTCAATGAATTAATGAATTGCCATCCTATATCATTTCCGTAATTAAGAAAAATGTCATAACACCTCATATGTTAGAATTGGTTAAACGGTTTCGCCTCTGGGAATAAACAAATGAACATACATAAATACATACATATGTACAAACATACATAAGCTGCTTTCATTAAAACCTTCCGTTTTCCGTTTGTGTGTAACACAAAATAATTTTTTACATAAATTGCTAAGCATAAGTATATTTTGCAATAAATTCTATTTCATATTGTCGCATTGTTAAACACCCGTTTTATCCAAAAATCTTAAAAAGACTGTTTACATTTTTCGTAAATTGAATTGAAAGGGACTGTAGTAACATCTTGTTTTATACGCCCAAATAACTTTGTTATTACGATACTATCAGTGCCCGCGACGTCGGTCGTAATCTGCATTTGGTTGGATACATACACAACAACTACACGCTGTATCCCTAACGGAGAAGGCAGAGAGGACGGAGGGCTAAGTGTCGCGGTTCTTAGATACTTCTTTCACTTCTTCAAACATCATGCATGATTCAACACACATTCTTCTTTTTGCTGAGATGAGCTAGCAACTTTGACATTTTCGTCAGCTAACACTCTGGCTATTTAATTACCGATTTTTTTATACTTCTATCGTTTAATTAATTCCACTTCGAATTATTTTTCCATAACTTCTTCCACTTCCACTTTTTCCACAAATCGATAAAGGATTACCTCAATAATATTTTGCCACCTTTTATTTTGAATTGAAAAACGGAGCCTTTATGACTTATTCTGTCTCAGTTTGTCTTTTTGTCTGTCATTCTCGTTTTTTCAGAAAATATCAGAAAATATGTGACTAATGAAGTTAAAAAAAACAATGCAAAATTCACTACGACTGGTCTCAGGGTAGTCATTCTATATTAAAAAAAAAATTTCATAAGATTTTCTGTATATATATATATATATATATATATATATATATATACGCATATCTTTACGCTGTATCCTTAACGGGGTAGTCAGCTCCAAGCGTCGCTGTACTTTACATACCTACTTCTTTCGCCTCCTCGAATCTCATCATTGTCCTCATTGAAACAATGTTGTTAATTGGTGCGGTACCGACTTCAATAACTGTAAAATTCAATTATGTAGGTAGGTTTTTGTATCGTATTTATAAAGTCATATTTGTACCCCGTTAGGGATACAGCGTGAAGATAGGTATGTATGTATATTTGTACTTGACTTTTGATTAGTAAGGGATCATTATTTTGTACTTTTTGATGTTTTTATTTTGAAGTCAGTTAAATTATTATTTAATGAAAATTATTTCAATTAAGTGCATTTAATTTTTTTGTATTTTTTATATTGGCTTTTGTTATTACAGTATTATAACCTACAGTATTATACATACGCAGATAACATCATTAATCTCCCTTTTTATTTCATCATATTCTGATAAACTGACGCCAAGATTTTAATTTGAGGTCAAAACGTTCAAGTAACACTCTATTGTTTGCTACTTGGTTATTCAAATTAACAATCTCGTAAAAAGTGGAATCGATTGTGGAATATAATTGGTGGTCCAGCCCAAAACTATAGAGCGGGCTAATTGTGTCCGCGCCATGAATATGTATGGGCATCGATCCCCGCGCCGTCCACAACTCGCGAAACTCAACAACGTAATAAATATGGATATTTATTAATTGATTTGAAAGCCACTTCACATATCGTTTCTATTTGAGAAAGCAAAGAAAATAAGGTGGTATATAAATTACAATATACATTTGGGCTTAACTTTCCAAATAAGGATTCAGGTACTTTTCCTGCTTCAGTAGAGTTCTTTCTTCCTTCATGGCATGGCGCGTAGATTAGCGCATTTGCCAATGTCACGTATAAGTAGACTCACAAGTAAATTAGTTTTTTCTTATCGTAAAGCTCTTCCAGTAAAGTGATAATAGGCTTTACTGAAGTTTTAAAGGACTTCTTGGAAGAGCGCGAGAACTTCAGCTAAACATGTTTATTTAGATCTATTCTATTCTTTTCACTTACACGGAAATTTAAAACATAATATATTATCAAAATATATAAAATTGAAAATCTTAATAAAATGCCAACCTCACTTCTTCCGTTCCCGTCAAAAAGTCTTCAGTAGAGTTATGGAACTTTCTTAAATTGGCTTGTAGTCTGAGTCTTACTGGGAGCTTACCTAAGTTCTTAGTGTGGTATAAGCCTAGAGCTTAATTTTTATTCACACGGTTGGCCAGGAGACTAAATTATATTTTATCGAATAATTAATTTAAAATTCAATCTACTAACATTTTTTTGAGGCAGTATTAAGTTATAAATTAAACTTTCGCGTTGCATTACAAAATATCTAAAAAAACGGAACATTAACGCAGTTACCTTATGTTTTGGCTTGATGTTTCGACCGAATTGCATCGGTCGTCGTCTCAAGCAAACTGTCGCAGCAAGTTTCACTCTGTGTCCGAGATTGAAATTTATCGTCTACTCCAATATCAGTTTTTTAGTAATATGTTGTCAGTATTCTTTGTGTGTCCCACTGCCGGTCACAAGATTGCTTCACATATAAGGTAAGAAACAGACGGACAGAATACGCAATAAAAAATTGGCCAAGTGTGAGTTCAATTCGCGTATAGACCATTCCGTATGATATTTTTTAATCTAAATTTATAAAATTAATTTAGACCCATAAACTTTATAACCCCCCCCAACCGGCCTGCCCCGTACTACAAAGTAAGGCAAATAAAATGGAGATGTGTGTGTGCTGTTTTCTAACAAAAAAGCGGCCGATCAGCTTATCTGATAAGAAAAGAGGAGCTGCGGATCAAAACGTAACATTTCCATTTTTCAAATTTTTATTTATTATTATTTTCTTACTTTTACAATTGCAACGTTGAAATGTACCTTATCGAATATTTTTTCCTCCAATAAATTTCGTCAATTCCGTAACTAATTTCAGTCCAAAGTTGATGATTTTTGCAAGAAGTCACATTTCAATGCACTGAAGACTGAAGACGCCGATTTCTGAATGCATTCGAAACGTATAATTTCCAGTGTAACGTTTGCTCATTTAAAAAAAATCTAACAAAGTGTCACCCAGTTTTTTCATGACAACTCCAAATCGCGCTGTCAAACGAGTGTAATTTTTTTTTTTGATGTGTAACATCTTTCCTCTTGCTTGCCTGCAATCTGTGGGAGTTATTTCGTGAAAAGGGACGGAAGTGTGTAACAGGAAGCCGGGAAGTGCACGCTATCGATTTGACCAATGAAGGGGTGCGGTGGTAGAGTTGTCGGACAATAATCATTTTTTTTTAGGATATAACGTTTAAGTTGCTTATTACGAAGGTGAGATGTCAGATGTTACACATCATATGCGACTACTGTAAGGCTCGCTCGTTTTTTTAACCGAGAATGATTTAATGTATGTGCACTTTGGGTAGACAGAGATATTCGAAAAATGGCAGAGACTTCAGTAGCAGATTATTAAGTAGGGTAAATGGAAAAAGGAAGGTTCAGAAACCAATATTCAGAGGAAAGCTAGAACAATCTTTCGGGAGAACTGAATTAATAATGTAGATTTAAGATGGTACAAGAACTTATTGATTCTTTTCAATTACACAGAACTTTAAAATACAATATACTATCACTTTTATTCTTTAAAACCCCAAAAATGTAAATAGAAAATCTAAATAAAATGGCAATCATTTCTCCCGTTCCCGCCAAAAAGTCCAACGCAAGCTTTTCCAAGCGTAGAAACAATCACAGGGTCCGTATTCCGGAATGTTAATGTAACCGTGTTTTTCTATTTTATTATAAACTGTAATTATTTATTACATTATGTATTATTAAATTACTAAATAGTACCTGACACACCATTTTTTGTTTTGCACTTAAAGCTTTTCCTTGTTTTTTTCGATGTATTTGAAAATATTTAATAGCCACTCTACATTTGATTCTGTAAATCGATGTAACTTATGGAATCTGTTTTCAACATCCAGGTGTGAATCTCTGATTGAGAACAGTTTGAGAAGGATGCCGCTATATGCGATGAATAGCGGCAATTCTTTCTAACAATTCTCAAGCAGCTTCACACTTGAGTGTCATTTCGGAATATGGGCTTAAGAGGTTGAAGTTTGTATGGGCTCCATGAACATCGACTGTATAAATATAATAGCAAATAGCATAATAGTTATTTTTGATCATCCCAAGCGAAAAATTAATATAAATTATTTGTAAATGTATGTGTGATAGAGTCTCTTCTGGGCGGGATGGTAGAATGCAGTATTTTAACCTGGAAAGGCCGGTTTGACAAACATATGTCGTGAAAGCGAGAAATAGTAGTGGCCACAATAATGTAATATCTATTAATAGTAGATCTGCGTTAAAAACCTTAAAAGTACTAACAAACAGAGATTTATTTTGTTCACAGGTCTGTCAAATGCAACAGCTTTACAGTCTTAAAACATTGAGCGCACCTGTTAGGGTCCTAACAGACTTAAAAAGAAAGTGGACAGTAATTTTCTTTGGTTTATACTGTAGAAGATATATAATAAATACAATAAATTACAATAAGTATACAAATAACACCGCGCCCATATATAATAACACCGAGATCGTCTCAGAAGCATTTTTGGAAGTGCGCGCTTCTCATCTGTCCGAACTGTCTCGAGGATTCACGAGAGTCGCAACAGTACCGACAGAGACGAAATATATGTATTGCTATTACTTTCTATTATAGGCCTACACCATATATTTCTTTCAGTCTAACCATTTGTGACGTGTATTTGTCAATTTTAATCGGTCAATTTGTGAACTATAGGTACCCCAAGTAGGTGTCCATTTTTTTAGACAGCGACACTAAATTGAGTGAGCCCAAATTAAGTACTAGACTTCTATTAAGGGTACAATACAATGACCTACTAGAGAGCTCTCAGTAAGACCCACACTCTTAAGTCAATTACGTAAAAACTCGTTTCATAAATTGATCTGACTGGGAATTGAACCCTGGGCCACGGCTTGTCTCTGCCACCACGCCAACGGGCCATTCAAATTGATCATAGAATTTCTTTAAGAAATTAGATTACATTTTTTTTTATTTAAAATTCTTGGACAGATTTACGAGGAGATTACTCCCACCCAAATTCAGAGATGAGCCACTTTTTATCCTGAAAATTCCTGTGGGAATAAAACTTATTAAGACACAAAGCTAACGCTTTATTCGAACAAAGTTGTATTGATTGAGTGATTAATCTCTTTACTAACTTTCATGATTTAATGAATTGTTAGCGTATAGATACCTCTTACGTTTCGTGTAAGCACACAATATTACAATATATGTATAAATAAAAATGTATTGCCGGATGTATGAAAGATTTTTGTTGTCTTCGTAATTTTCAGGGCAAGGTTTGTATGAAAGAAAATTTTGGAATTTTTGATCATTGAAATCCGCTAGAAAAGTCAGAAAATCGGATATTAGTTTGATATGACAATCATAATTAAAAAAAATATGCAATAGAATTTAATGCGGTTTAAATTATAATTTAGAGATTTTCTTCCGGGAAGTGTAGCTAGCGGCTACGCTACAAGTTTGCAATGTGCAGACGCAGCAATTTTGGCTGTATAGTGTAACGGTCGCCCAGTGGTCCGAAGCTCCCCTTCTAAGATGTACATGACATTTGTATTTGTAAATATATATATAAAATTTATATTAGATGGTTCGGCCACTTAGAAAAAATGAGTGATGATAGACTGACGAAGAAAATCTACAGAGCGAAAGTGAGAGGTAAAAGAAGCCAAGGAAGACCAGGGCTGACTTATGATGATCAAAAAGCCAGAGTGTAAGCAGACAGAAATGTCAAAAGCACTCGCACACCTAGGCGAAAATGTGTGAGAAGAATGATGAGATTAGAGCTAAGGTTCTGGCTGATTATCTTTGTAAGTCAGCCTTGGTCTACGCTTATGCTCCCATTCACTTTCGCTCTGTAGATTTTCTTCGTCAATCTTTCATCACTCATTCTTTCTATGTGCCCGAACCTTCTATGTCTCCTAGACTATTCATCTTGTGGATCTATTTCATTTTGTGGTATTTTTCATTTCATTTCATATGCTGGATATGCCTGAAGCCAGGTGAAAGTAAGAAAGTAAGTATTGTAAAAATGAAGAAAGGATTAGTTAGATGGTTAAGCTATTCCTTTCTTCATTTTTACAATAAAACTGTAGTGCAAACCTGTGATACTGCGTATTCACCATTACTTATTTTGTCCGCAAAGGTGGCACCGCATATATATTTCTAGATACCGTATTTCTACTGCATTTGTCTTACTTTCACCTGGCTTCAGGCATATCCAACATATGCATTTGATCATCGTGATCCTTAGATACTGCTTTCATCTCTCTCTGCTAAATCTCATCATTCTCCTCATACACTTTCGCCGAGGTCAGTGCTTTTGGTATTTCCATTGGCTAACACTGGCTATTTGATTTCCATAAGTCGGCCTTGGTCTTTCTTAGCTTCTGCTCTACTCACTTTGACTCTAAATTTTCTTCATTAATCTATCATCGCTCATTCCTTCTATGTGTTCGAACCATTTAAGCACTCCTTTCTGCATTTTTATAATAAGAGTGTCATCCAACCTTGTCACAATGCGTGTCTCTTCATTACTTATATTATCCACGAGAAACCCGGTGAACAATCGTATGACGATATGTATATACCTGCTACAAATCCAATCAATCTCCGCTTTAAAACGTTGTATACACATTATAGCTTATTTTTTTACTAACCAGTTCTGCCCCGCAGTTGCACGCGCAATTAGTTTAGTTTTTCGACATAAAAAGTAGCTCTGATTATACTGTCATCATCAGGGAGCTAGATAGATTTCGAATATTCATCTGGCGTTACAAATAGCTACCTTTTTTAAATAAATATGCAAGATTATTATTGAGGTAAGTTTTCTTTTTGCTTAAGTTAAATACGTCTATTAACATCATAATTAAAATCGATATTCTCTTTTACAAAAACTTAGTTTAATTAAAAGGCCACGTGTACACAGATCCAAATTTAGAATGCACTGAATATTGTACCTAAAAGTTATTTCCTAAATAAATTGCTAACCATTAACGTCTTAATATATGTAAAATGATAGTATTATTGAGAAGATAATCCTAATCCATTGAGTTATCTGATCCATAAGCTTGAAACTTCAGAACAAAATCATGTGTGGAAGGTTTCGAATCCAATCAAAACCCGAACTATATTTGTAGAAGTAAATCCCATATTCGGTCAAGTGCGAGGTCGTAGCGTCTAAAGAGGTTCGTTCCCAATTTTTCAAGACAACGATCTAATTTATTTCACGTGCGTAACTGAGACAAATCCAGTGATATCTCATACGTTGAAATAGGATAAGTGGTTTCGTCTCTGTAAAGAAAGAGATGAACATACATACTGCAAGATATCAAGCGTGACGTAAATGGTAACCCTACCAACGAGACATAAAGCAGAATGTAGATTTCAGAAGAATTGTCTGTTGGGTGTTCGTCGTAGAAGCCTATTCTATGTCAGGGGTCACCGAACGGTGGACCGCGGACCGGATTCGGACCGCCGATGTATTTTGTTTAAGATTTAAGAATATCAAAATAGAATTGCCCGCGTTTTATCTTCTTTGACGCTCATCGGATAGCCACGACAACGGACGACACGAGATGAACTTCATTCGAAATAAATTTTGAACTTGACTTACCGATGACCATTTCCAGAATTTAATGGCAATGGCTTGGCACTATTTTACAACCAGAGTTCAGAGATAGTCCTTAATAAAAATGTAATTTTTCGCATTAATATTATTAGATACTTACTTCGTTATTATTGTGCATTAGGTAGATGTATCCCTATAAAGAACTATTCAGATTTCTTTTCATTTATATGCTAATTGACATTTTAAATCTTGGTTGCTAGTTATCGTCTACCAAACGGAGCGTAACAGTCTAATAATTAAAAAAAACGGGCGTACAATGATATTTATTGGTGATCCCTGTTCTAGACGCAGATTAATACTGGTCTTCGCGGCGTATACATGTGTTGATAATGTATTAACTTTCTCGTGGCTAAGAAAACTGTCATCGCTTAAGGTGCCCATATGAAAGTCTATTATTTAAGATAATGTGTAGTTTTAAGTTTGTAAATGCTTTCGTTAGGAACTTACTTTATTACTTCCAAGTCAGCAGGTGCCGCGGCCAGCACTGCCGAGAACTTTAAGCGCCGTAAGTATGTGACTCTCTCTGAGAGTTTCATATTTACGCCCTTTGCAGTCAAAACTTTGGTCCCCGAAGCCCATCGACTGATTTCTGATATTTGTAAGAGACTGGTCGAGACTTCGGGACACCGCCGGGCTGGTAGCTTCTTCCACCAACGAATATGTTTGGTTATTCAAAAAGGCAATGCTGCTAGTCTGCTGGGCACCTTAAGCAATGACAGCTTTCTAAGTGGCAACTTTGAGGAAGTCTATTATTTAAGATAACGTTTTAAGTTTGTAAATATTACCGTATGTATGTACTTTTTTGTTCTAAATAATTATATTTCTTCTATTACTTACTCTTTCATAGGTACGTTAGGATATGTATGTAATTTTTTTGTTATTAATAAAGTCGTTAACTTTATCTATTTCATTTTATTAGTGTTTATTTTTAGTGTTTTTTTCTGTGCTGTTAAAATTGCAACTCTTTTTATTGCTTCGTCGCAGTCGGGTAAAAACGAAGGTTACATCGCAAAGTTTCTTAAATAATCAGTTGTGAGAGACGAATAAATAGCATGGCTCATGCGTGATCTTTTTTTTATGTGGACTCCTAAAAACTGCGCACTTCACTTTGCATTCCAATTATAAATCGCTGACAGACGAGACGTGTTGTCAATTTCGCTTGAAAATTAAATTCAGGAGCTAAACCTTCCAAAGCTTAAACTTATTTGAATTCGTTTTGTATCTAACTAAACGACGGGAGGATTACAAACGCAGGTCGTATGTAAATCGCGTGAGGATTTCGCCCCGCAATAAATGCTGGACGTGAAACTGAGCCGAATTGAGCCGACTTTAGCCGAGCTAACGTCGGACAAATGAAATAACTGCGAAATGAAAAAGCTCGGGCAAACGATAGCCTACTGCGGAATATCGCAGCGGCTAGCCAAGTTAGGAGAAAATATTTTATTGTTAGATATATGTATGAAAACGTTTAGTCAAATGCTAATAAAAAGTACACATTGTACCAATTTTTTCCTATTCTACCTTTTTTTATGAGCATAGAGGTTTAGTCAGAAGAATAAAATGTAGGACTGGCAAGTCAGAAATTTGAAAATATTTTTTTGAAAGAATAGAATAAAATTTTAAGAAAAAAAAGGTGTGAGAGTGGAGAGACGATGTCTTTTTTGGGAGAGGCAATAAAAATGATGAAGAAAACCATGATGTATACCTACCAAGTCCAAACCAAATCTGAAAAATAGTAAAGATAATGTATCAAGAGCTAACACATCAGAGGGCTTTGAAGTAATTGACAAAAATGAATTAATTTAATAACGAAGCCTGGTTCATAGACTTTATTTGAATACCTGAATAAACAGCTGATTATCCAAAAATTCACAAAAGGTATTTATTACCTACACACATCAAAAGTGTCTAGGGATCAAGTACATTTTTAACTATAAAAAATTATCCAATTAATATTTATCAAATCTAGTCTTCCAGACTGGCTTCTTACTTTAATTCCTATGTTTAAGTTAACAACTTATCCCTATATTTAGTAAAAATTAAGAAAAATTACAATTTTTGCAAATTGTGGGAAATTAACCTAAGTTAATGTCCTCAATTAAATGGAAAAAAGGCAAACATGAGGATTTTTTAAATTTTTATTGTAAAGGTAAAAAAATTAATAATCTGTGTTTCCACCATTGACACGAATTACACAACATAGCGATTTGGAATGCTTAAAATCACATTCTTTCTAACAAGTCAAAAAGTTGTTGTGGGGTATGCACGGCATCCATACTCAGCAGAGCTCTTCTTTCAAGCATATCCCATGCGTTCTCAATTGGGTGGAGGTCTGGCGATTGAGCAGGCCACGGCAGAACGTCGATGCGAGCGTCGGCAAGAGCGCGTGTTACGACTCTAGCCGTGTGTGGACGTGCATTGTCGTGCATTAGTCGAAACGAATCATCCAACCGGCTTCGCAGAGGGATGATCACGTCTGAAACAATCGTCTCCGCATAAATCTGAGCATTGAGGTTGCCCCTGATCCAAATGAGATCGGTTCTTCCACCGATCCAAATACCGGCCCAAACCATTATTGTTCCCCCTCCATATGAATGAACTTCCTGACAAAATTTTAAACGTTCTTGACGTCCAGAGGTCCTCCAAACTCGAGTACGTCTTGTATCCGGCCTCATACCGAAACGAGATTCATCGGAAAAGCAAACACAACGGCAGTCTTCTTCCTCCCAATTTCTGTGTTCGCGAGCCCATTATAAACGGGCCCTGCGATTGCAGGGTGCTATACACAGAACTCTCAGCGGCCTTCGGGAACGCAGACTCACTTCACGTAAATGATTTCGGATGGTTTGGTCGCTTATCAGTAAGCCTAAAGAGCTGTGGAATCTCGTAGCCACCATCATGGCGGTCATAGTACGATTCCGTCGAGCAATATTTTGGATGTACCGGTCCTGTCTGCGAGTAGTGATGCGAGATTGTCCTCTATGTCGCTCGGCCACGCTGCCTGTGATACGATAGCGAGTACAGATACGGTTTATGACGCTCTGTGTAGTGCCAAGAGCGACAGCCACAGTACATTGCCTGGAACCAGCTTGCAACATTCCGACGGCTCTCATATGATCTCTTCTCGTGTTAAATAATGTCGTCGCTCCATATCAATGCAATTTTTTTCAGTTCCAATACAGAAATTGTAATGGTTTTGTAAAAATGCTATTACACACTTTTATAGGAATCCTGATTGACAGTTCATTTTCTATTTTTAATCAAAATTTAAAGAAAATTCTTTCAAATAGTGAAAATCACTAAAAAGAATCAATAACGATCCAAAAAGGTTAAAACAATAATCCTCAATTGCGGCGATACTCTAAAACGTACTTGATCACTTTTGATGAGTGTATTTATTTTTACATCTTGTCTGGACACGACTAGTAGTCCGATTCAGAATATTTTATGAAACGAGTAAAGAACTACAAGAAACTTGCCTTAATGTGTAGATATCACTCACCAGTGAAATTGGAGTGTATGGGACAGTAATATCTAGCATAAGTCAGTTGATAACAGTAGATTACACAACAAGTGAAAAAAAAGGGAATTTAATTCGAGGGACTAAGTTGGATCTCGAGAGCAGCGAAGGATTATTGAATAGAATCCCGAGCGTAGCGAGGGATTCTAGATTAAAATCCTAAGCGGAGCGAGGGATACAAGGACCGAGATGAAAATTTTTTTTTCAGGAGTTGTGTACTCTACTTTTTACCATTGACAGCGAGAAAATAAATAGTTGTACAGTATTTATATTTATCAAATTTTATTCTGTAAGTATATATATTTTATTTTATTAAATATAAAAATTAGAAATTTATAGTGAAATCAGAACAGTTTTCGAAATTCAGTGTTATGTTCTTGTTTGGTTTTGAAACGGTCGTATTAAATAAGACTTGAGTATTTGGCAAAGTTTGTGGTTGCCGTTGCTGAGAAAGCTATAATGTAGTCGTTTCACCAGGTTTTCCTTTCGATATTGAAGGCCGCGCCGGAGATAGCGGCGCCCAAGGGTCAACAGAAGACAGAAGACGGTTTCAGATTTTTACTGTCAATTATTCGGCTGCATCTTTTGGCTTTGTTTTCGATCGAATCCTCGATATAGCTTTCTGCTACTGTGCTGGACCTCCACCCTCCATGGCGTTTCAGTTCTGTAAGATCAGCACCTGAATTTGCTAAAAGGGTGGCAGAGCTTCTACGGAAGCAATGTCCTGTGTAGTGTTCGGGATTCGATAGATTCAAGAATGTGGCAATCTCTTTTGGCATCGCACCTATTTTGTTGATTCCAATAGGTTGCCGAGTACATTTTTCACCATGGTATTGTATGAAAAACCTGTCAGTTTTTGTATTACCGGCCGTAAACCTTGATATTTTTCGACGATATTTACATATTTTTGCCGTATCACGAACGTTCTATCAATTTTTGTTTTCGTATCACTTAAAACGATCAATAATAAATTTTCCGAGTGTTTATGGATGTCGTTTATAGATTACTGCTGCTTTAGTAATTCATTACTGCGACAGGCCCCATTCACGCCGAAAATTAGCACAACCTGTGAACGATATATAAAAAAAAAATGTATTTACAGGAAAACTTTTAAAGTACAGAAGGTTTGTATTAATAGGTACTAAGTAGGTACTTACTTTTACGGCCAGAAAACTGTGGTCAGGCGCAACATTTAGAAAACACTCAAGGTTTTGGGAGGTTAGCACTCTAGATTTCTTTGGCTTATTACTCGGACAGCCGTTTTAAGTATGTCACTAACTTTGAGTAGTTTGAAGTATCAATGTTGTGCTTGATCCATACTGTGGCTTTTAGCATAGAATATATGCTCCAAAGTGTCGACGGCTTCTTAGTCTTGGTTAATTCGTTGAAATAGTTAAGAAATACGGACTCTGAGAAGGAATTGGCGCCACTCGTGGTTTTCCAGTCGCAAAACAAATTGTATGTTTTCCGGTACAACTCTCGAGATTTTGGCGGCAACAAATTATCCACTATAATTGCTGCTTTAGAACGAAATGTTTCCGGAGTCAGTGTCTCATCTTCGTTACTGGAAGAACTAATTTTATTATAATTATGTGGTAGATTTTTCGATGCATAAAACAACAACGATAACAGATAGAAAAAAAAATCTTACTAAAATTGGCGGGACATTTTTTTTCTTAATTTAATTGTCTAACTCAATGGAATAGCTTCATTTAGCCAGCCAGTAGTTTCAGCACATTTTATTAAATTTTTTGTACATAGTTAATTCGTATAATTCATGCTTGTTCCAAATTCAAAATGTTTTTATTCACTCAGTGAGTAAAAGAGTGTTTTATTCACTGTTATCGATGAATAAAATGCCCTTTTTCGAGTGGCAATGGTAAAAAGGGACTTTCTGTAATTATAACGTTGATTATAGTTTACACCACACCGTCACTCTCACCTTTTTCACATTTTTTTGTTTACTTATAAAATTAATCTTGTATTTTTTAATATTAAATTTTGTTATTATATGCTTTTGATTCCAAGCAGAATAATTTATTTAAAAATGTCTAAATTTTATTAAAAATTACATTTATCCGTTCTTTTTGTGGCATCCGGGTGAGAATGCTATGACATGAAAACGATGAACTTACAACAGGCTGTATAAACTATATTCTTAAATTAATAGAAGTATAGATATTATATTAATAACTAGCTGTTGTGGAATTCAAAAAGTAGCCTACGAGTATATTTTTCCCCAGCGCTTAATCTAATTCCATTCTAAATTTCATTAAAATCGGTTCATAAGCTTTATGCTGTGTGTTTTACTTCACTCATTCATTGAATAAATTTTACACTAATTTTTCACTTCATTGAATAAATTTTATAAATGTGTAATTAATAATATTGAAACAAAAGTACGAAAATGAAAAAATAACTTTGTTTTAAATATTTTTAGAAAGAAGTTCCTCTTTTGGTTTTATTGACTTATCATAACATTTAACGTAATTTAATGTTGTTTTCATAAAAGAACCTGTCAGATTGAGTTTACTGACAAGTATTTCTCGGGAAAGACTCCTTTGAGACAAACCTTTGACATGAAAACATTTCTAGGAAAACGAGAAAAGTATTAGAGTTTCAGATCAAAATAAGACCGTTGTTCCTTTTAAGGGATTAGTTTTTTTTTGCGTTAGTCAATTTTTTTTAGTAGAAGTACAGTGTATTGTTATTATGCTGTAGAAGTTCATCCGTAAGGGGTTTATACAATTAAATGAAATTGAAGTTTGTGTCTGTGATTTAGAAATAAAGGCTGTTTCTAAAGCTCTTATTTTATGTGTTCGTCTGTCTTGGCAGTTAGAGTAGTTTAGAGGAGTTGCAGGTAGTAAATATGGGCTACATTTCATTCTGAAAAAATATATGGCGATGAACCTTAGGGCAGTTAACTTATAACCAAATTAAATTTAATAATGTTTAGACACATTTGTATTACGAATTATAGGATTTCATCTGTTAAAGCCAAATTGTCTGAAAAGCTAAGTGCATGCGGACGAACTAGAAATGAATTTTAATGAATAAATTAAAATGAAATAAAAAAATGACAAAATACATACATACATACATACATTGCCTTTTATATAATATATACATTATACATATCGTTTAGTATTATCGGTAATATTGTGTTCATCTAAAGTAGAACTTACTGTCAAACAAAGATTTAAAAACTCGAATTTTAAATTGGTACTCAAACGTTATAAATTTTTTTATATATCAAACGAAAGGTCAAGTCGTGTGAAAACTGCCGTATAAAATAGTAGCCAAGTGGTATTTTTGACAAGCTATAACGTCAGCAAGCGTTTCGATTGTACGAAGCGTTTGCCACTTTGCGCGCGCTAGCTTACGAAAAATGCGAAAAAACACTTTTTTTCTTTTATGTTAAAAACTATGGTCAATTTTAAAAAATCCAACTGTCATTTTGAGGACTATTTTTAGATTAATCCATACAGAAAATTTTGAATCATAAATCGGTTCCGTTAGTCCGAAAAATGTAAATCTCTGTTTTAAATAAGGTTTCTTCGATTTTTTTCTGTTAGATAAGTTAACTAATCGTGTAACGCAATTGTCAAAATGAAGTCAATGAAATGAGGAATCAGGTTACCAAATATCTCGTTCATACGTTTTGTATTTATTTAGAAAAATTGAGATTCCTGCCGCCAAAATTACCAATTCGTCGCCTTAATTGCAAAGCGTAAAGGACAGCCGTCACAGTACACATTAAATGTAGCAATTAAATCTTTATCTCTGTTATGTCAACTCGTTAGTTGTGGTATGTTGTCATTGTGCCTGTCGCAGAAAAATGTAACGCAACATTTTATTGCGTCGCCCGTGACAAATCGCGCAACAATGTGTAATGAAGGAATGCTCGTGATCCAGATGAAAAGCGCGGATTAATCAATATGACTGAGTTCAATTGGCACGCTTCTAATTGTTACTGCCCGTTATCTCAATAGTACAATACGTATTTCAAAACATTAATTAAAATTACAAGTTTGAAAAAATATTCTGTACTGATGATTCTGAAGGTTTTTCGTCGCAGCAAATAGACATCCACTGCTCCACTCCATGCTCTTGTCACCTATAAAAAAAATATCGGCTGAATCTAACGTGGGGAACAGTGTGTACCGACCGCTTGTGAGACAATTTTAAGTCCCTGCTGTAGCCCTAAATTCGTCGGTACACACTGTTCCCCAAGTTAGATTCAGCCGATATTTTTTTTATAGGTGTCTTGTGACAAGAGCATGATATTAGAATAAATTTAGGCTTGTTAGAAAATATCAAGTTTCAGGTGCCATGCTAAATTCAACCTACAGCCTCAGCCACACTTTCAAACCGGCCGAAACTTGCACCTTCAGAACAAAACTTTTTGATATCTTTACGAATATCGCATTTTCGGCTTGTTAGTAAAAATTACGTTTTGTGTTATAACACACTTTTCAACTCTCCCCCATTAAACGGCGTACAAACGTTTTTAAAAAATTACGCGATCCGGGTTGCCGTCGTACACCGCGTAAGTGTCGCCTTGTTAGTTTTCATTCAACCAAGAAGTCCATGGGCTCTTCGTCTATAAGTATTATTGTTCTTGTTGTCTCACGATGCCGAGAGATGGCGCTGGTTGTTGCGTTCAGTGTTGGTTTAGTCTATGTTTTTTTTTGGCATGTGAGTAATTTGGTTTGTGTGAATTGAGTTGTTGTAATGAAGAAGTCTAAAATCGTCGGCCGCTTTTTGACAAAAAGGGAGAAAAAGTGTTTGAACATTGATTGTAAATCCCTGTAATCTGATTTGTAGCAAAAAGAAGTTCTGTCGTGTCATTGTACGTTCGCCGACTGAAATTAGCAGTTGATTGTATTGTTATATATTGTTACTTAATAATTCAAAAGTAGTAGACATAAAGGTTAGGTAAGTGATAAATGAGTATATCTTCCGTTTTGTGGCTTTACGGCGCCGGAAACCACCTTCGACTTCCACCGCCCTGAAGACTTACGGACATTAAAGGTATTTAGCCACCCCTATTTGTATAATATTGTTGATCAGCGCCGCGTATCGCGGTCGTTGTCGGCGCAGTTCCCGGCATATTTGTTACCCTGCCGAAATTATAAAAGGGCCCAGCACGCGCAGTGGTCATGTCTGGGGCTGTACCGCACAATTTTCATTTTTTTCTGTTATATTCATACAAAATTTCAAACATGTTATCATTTTCGCGCGGTAACTGACCGAGTCTTTGAAGATGTTTTGTGGGGAAGAGAAGCATGTGGCAACAAATAGATTTGAACTTCTGGGGGAATAAAACTAAAAATTCATGCATATACCTAAATTAATTATAAGTAACACCTGAGTCAATGTAATATATTAATTATGCTGTTTAAGTTTTTACACTATTTTGTTTATATTTTATTTATTTAATGATAAGGGAAGTACAAAGAATTAGACGGTCACTATTTGACAAATACATAAGTTTGGAGGTGGTACAGGGGGCTTATTCACAAACGTCGGAAACTTTCCGTGGCGGAAAGGCCGTTCGTCGAAAAGCATAAACTCAATCCGACGGCTTGGATTTGTGAATACGACTACATATAATATGATATATATATAATATAAATATAATATGATTTCAGATTTGTGAATCGCGTATAGACAAAATCTAGGAAAAGTTTCCTGTCGGATACGGAAAGTTGAGATTCCGACGTTTGTGAATAACCCAGCAGAGCGAACAAACCAACATTCATATTTCTTTTTCTCTTAGATTTAAGAAGAAGTAATTATGTAAGAAATAATTATGAAATATCCTAACAATCGTCCCTCCTTGCCCTAATTACAACTTTTACTCAAATAAAAAAGACACTTTTTGACATCCATTATACTAAGAAAAAGCAATTACCTTCTTTGTGTTGATACAAAATTAAGTTTGCACTTCAAAGTGATCGTTCACAAAGGGTTTTTAAATACCAGTTACGTAGTTGCTCTAATTGATAGCATTTTAATTATCGTGCTCAAAGCCTTTTATACGTGACAATGACGAAGAAGTAACCGTCAAGGGGGAGTCATACTTGCTTAAGCCTCCCGCAGTGTTACTTGATACCTTTTTTTAGTAACGCAGGAGAAACCTGAACACAGCAGTGTAATTCTCTAACGTAAATTATTCGAATTCACTTCTGGATCCGCTGTGAGATTGTGAACTGTGAACTGATATTCTCTAAAGTCAACAGAGATACTAGCGCATCTTCGATGTGGCGACTCGTACTATCGTAAATGATTTTTTTGACGTTTCGCTGAACATAGTAATTTAATCTAAATAAAACAAATTTTATTTAACGTAGTTATCTTAAAAGAATTTAAAATACACTAAGACGAAATATCGACGAAATATATTTACTTTTGAAGCAATCCCCGACAAACTCGCATCAAAGGTCACTTCACTTCGTTCCTAGTACGTTTGGTTTAGAGCACTGGTTCCCAAACTTATTTTGTCTACTGAGTCGAGAGCTCATGCAGTCGTAGTCTAAGATGCCTCCTAGCTAAATGAAATTACAAATCACCCCCCAGGCCTCTACACAACGCCCCCATTTTTTTCTGGGTCTCTTACCGCCCCCCTTTAGGCCTGCAGCGCCCACAAGGGGGCGTTATCGCCCACTTTGGGAATGGCTGGTTTAGAGAATCCATTTCAAGGCCAAGTGAGTTCGAATGCGAAGTGAGGTGAATTGTCAAGCGAAATTCGCTTGAGCGATACAAGTGTTTACAGAATTGCATGGCTGGTACACCCTTTAGTTTGGGACTGAGTTATGCGTAACTCTTACCGACTAAAACTTCGGTGGCAGGCGTTGTTGAGAGGTTCTGGACTCCCTGTCACGCTATACCTAAGCACTTCTGGGAGTAGGAGAGCGACAGAGCCCCCTATTCATTTTCGCAGAGCCAATCACATAGATGCAACACCGAAGCCCCCACACCGATCGGTCACGATACCGAAGACCCCTTTTCTAATAAATGGATACAATAGTTGACTCAATCCAGTGCTTCAAAATGTATACGATTGATTGTCAATGAATTTAAAATGTCAATTTTATAGGCACTATCATTTAATGGACAGAGTCGTTTCTAGTCAATGAACCTCGGACCGAATACGAGGGCTGCTATTTATGTATCCGGAACTGGCCAGTTACAGAACAATATTAAAAAAGTAATTATAACATTTAAAAATGGAACTCCTTGGCTGAAGAATACAATTTGTTTCAGACTTTTTGGCGGGAACGGGAGAAGTGAGGTTGTCATTTTATTTAGATTTTCTATTTTTGACATTTTTAGGAGTTTTAAAGTACAACAGTGTATAGTACATTGTGTTTTAAAGTTCTGTGTAAGTGACAAGAATGGAGGAGATCTAAATAAACATGTTTCGCTGAAGTATTCGCGCTCTTCCAAGAAGTCCTTTATAACTTCAGTAAGGCCTACTATCACTTTACTGGAGGAGTTTTATGATAAGAAAAAACTAATTTACTTGTGATTCTACACTATGGATTACTTATTAATACGTGAAAATAGCAAATACGCTAAACTGTGCGCCATGCCATAAAGGAAGAAAAAGAAAAGAAAAAGAGCGGGAAACTTCGTTTCCCTAACTTTCGACTCATATTTACTTGGTCAATGGCTAAATGCAATCTGCGAAGCCAAAACAAAGAGAAAAAAAAAATTTGTTTCATATAGCTGTCATGTGTTTATCCTTTGTGGCGTAATTTTGAAAATTGCGAGTCTTTATCACCATGGATTTAAGTCGTGAAAATTTTCGTGCTATGATTTATTACGATTTTCGGCGAGGGCTAACTCAAAAACAGTGCATCGATCAACTCACTTCGACTTTTGGGGCGAAGCACCATCGAAAACTACTGTACATCACTGGTTTAGTGAGTTTAATCGTGGGCGGTCTGTGCTCACGGACGAAGTTAAAGAAGGTCGCCCTAAATCGGTTATTGTACCTCAAAATATTGATGCTGTGCGGGAACTAATAATGCAAGATCGTCATGTTACATATTGCGAGATAGAAGCGTCTCTGGGCATGAATATGACGAGTATATATAAAATATTACACGAACATTTAGCTGTAAAAAAAATTTGTTCACTTTGGATTCCGCACAACTTGAGAATTGTCCAAAAACGTGCTCGTGTCGATTGATGTAAAAAAATGTTACGAAAGTACAATCAGGGTGCGTCAAAAGCTGTCTATAATATCTACACAGGTGATGAATCTTGGATATAAGCGTATGATCCTGAAACTAAACAACAATCAACGGTTTAGGTGTTCCAAGATGAGCCGAACCCAACAAAAGTCATTCGTTCAAAAAGCACATGGTCGCTTGTTTTTTTGGTATAAATGGACATGTAGCTACACTGCCACTAGAGGATCGTAAAACGGTTAATTCTGAATGGTACACGACCATTTGTTTGCCAGAAGTCTTTGAAGAAGTAAGAAAGAACAACCGACAACGTAGAATCCTTCTTCATCATGACAATGCTAGCTGCCACACATCGGCCGAAACAACTCGGTATTTGGAAGTTCAAAAAATCGAATTAACAGGTCATCCGCCGTACAGCCCCGACTTGACCCCCAACGACTTCTATTTATTCCCAACCATGAAGAATAAATTACGTGGTCAACCTTTTTCGAGCCGTGAAGAGGCTGCTGATGCGTTCAAAATGCACGTTTTGGAGATACCTCAATCCGAATGGAAAAAGTGCTACGAAAATTGGTTCCAACGCATGCAAAAGTGCATCGATCATCATGGTGAATATTTTGAAAAGCAATAAAACTATAATAAATGCTATATGTTTGCTTCACTTTGATATTCCGGATACATAAATAGCAGCCCTCGTATCACAATGGACTAAGCATTTGTTTTAGGAATATGTTCTTACAGTGTTCTGTTTTTGTAGACCGAGTTTCTAAATTTTCACTAATGTGCGGGAGCAGGGAAAGTCACAGTACAACGATTGCACCGATCGTGGTCACGGGCAGACTGATGAGGATGAATGACGTCTTCGTAGCGTGCGGTTTTTTGCAACTACCCACACTCGTTCAATGCATTTCTTAATGTTTGTTATTGTCACTGTCGGTAACACGATCGGTGCAATCCGATCAAAACGTCGGGATAAAATAGGTAATTAGCCTTAAAGTATAAACGCGACATAGACCCGTTAGTAAATATAGATAGAAGTTGATGCAATCGAGAATTATGATTATAATTAAGTATTCATAAACAATTTCACACAAAAACGAACCATCTTATATAAGCCGCAGACATATGTACATAGTTATAATAATGTGTAAATCAGAACAAAACAAATATTTACTGAGTGAGTGGGCGGTTGCCTTAACAAACACTAAAACTCATGTTTACTTATTTGATTATAGCCGTAGCTATGTATTATAAATCGCTAACTTAAGCTTCCGACTTCATTCACATGGATATTCAAAGCAATAGTCACTAATTTACAGTCAATTCCTTTCTAGTTTCATTTTGAAGATACTTTAACAAAAGCGTTAAAAAAATCTGTATTAACATTTTGTAAGTATTCCTTAATAATTGAAATCGATTACTTTATTAATGAATGTGAACATTGTTTTTAAAATGGGTAACCTATTTTTTAGTTTGCGTACCTACTATTTATCACTAAATAGAATAAGAACACGAAATCAAAAAATTAAAAAACCGACGCTCAAAAAATAAAGTTTCGGCCCAGGTGGCTTCAAAAATGAAAAAAAAAAGTTTTATTACAATATTGTTATTTCCAAACTTGAGCGCCTATTACAATGGAGCTGTTTAGGTAGGTACTCGAGTTCTTCGCCTTTTTACCCCGTTTGGACGTCCTTAGAGTGCCTGACCTATATAAATATGAATAAACCTGTACGACAAATTTTCTTTTGGGATACAACTTGCATACTCTGTAATTCAAATCTGGAACTGACTTACACTGTACCTACTGTATTGTCAAGAAATTCAACGTGGTTTAATTATCTGAAAATTTTGCAACATGTTTCCTTAAAATATTTTTCAAAGGTAATATAATGATATTAACATTGTTGTTTAATGTAATGTTATTATTAGTTTATGGAATGACTAAGATCGAGGTTTGAAAAAAGTTATTAATGTGCTTAATGAAACTGATAAATAGAACTTAAAGCGGCGTTGCTAGCCACCCTAAGCAATGGCAGATTTTAAAGCGGCAACCTAGAGAAAATCTTTGAGGAATTTATGACGAATGTTAGTTTTAAGTGTGTAAGGACCGCGACTCCTGGCGCTCCGTCCTCTCTGACTACCCCGTTGGGGATACAGCGTGAAGTTATGTTATGTTATGTTAGTTTTAAGTTTGTAAACATTAACGTTAAGATATATATGCACCAATTTATGTTGTTAGGGATTAAACATACCATCGTTCCTATTGTCTCTCGATACCTAGAGATGACGCTAGTTGTCGCGTCGCGCGGTTTAGTCTATGTTATACCAAAAGAAAACAATTGGTATTTTACTTGGGGTATTTTAGTGTATAAATTGAATTGTGGTAATGGAGAAGCCTAAAAAGGCATCGGTCGCTTTGTGATAAGAAAAAGGGAAAGTTTTTTTTGCATATTGCTATTAAATTCAATTATTTTATTTGTTTTGAAGCTAAAATAAGTTCTGTCGTATTGTTGTGTGTTCGTTGACTGAAATTAGCAGTTGATTGTATTGTATTACATTGTTACTTTATAATTCAAAAGTGGTAGACCAAAAGAGACGTTTTGTGGCTTTAAAGCACCGGAAGCCACCTCCGACTTCACCATCCTGAAGACTGACGGAGATTAAAGATTACTAACCACTCCTATTTGTATAATATTGTTGATCAGCGCCGCGTATCGCGGTCAATGTTGGCGCAGTTATCGGCACATTTGTTACCCTGCCGAAATTACAAAGGGCTCAGCATGCGCAGTGGTCGTGCCTGGAGCTGTACCGCACATATGTCAATAAATCAAATTGTAATTTCATAAAACTTATTGCAAAACCTGTAATACTAAGTATAAAAAGTTTTGAACAAAAATTACAGTAAATTAAAATATTACGCAATAACGCAATAATAAAAGTGACGTAACAATTCGGGCTACGTAGCAAGTTATGTAGCGATTTAGAAAAAAAATGAAAATATGGGTACTTAATTTTTTGTCTTTTATAACATTCAATTTTTCGCCTCTTATTTCTGATTGAGATCTGAGTTTTAAGGAAGCGAAAGAGGTATGTTAGGATCGCGACGCTTGGCACTTCGTCCTCTCTGACTACCCCGTTGGGGATACAGCGTGACGATATGTATGTATGTGTATGTATGTATTTCTGATTTGCAATACCATTACATCTACCAAATTTTACTTCAGACATGTCAAAATTCGTTTCTAGAATCAGCTTTGTAACATTTTCTTCAACTGTTATGTGGACAAAAGTAAATGCCTTTAAATCGCTCCGGTAGCCGACCAACACTGCCTTACCGGTACCGGTGCTGGGCGAACGCCGGGTGGAAAATAAGCGACAACTTTCTCGCTCACTTCGTACAAAATGTTTTCCAAAGGTTGTAATTGAAACATGATTACAATTTCGTTGCATACCTTAATGTAATTAATAGCAGTTCATGAAGTGACTAAGCCATTATTTAAAAAATAAATAATTTATTATTTTAATTATGCACTAATAAAACTGATTGCTAAAAAAGTATTACTAATATTGTATTATAAAAATGTTTATAATTATAATAATAATAATGCGCCTGACAATATACACCACAATATACACCAATCATCTGATCTCAAACTAGGGTATTCCCTGTGCTATGAGAACCAGACGATGGCTACTAGAGCGTCTCCCAATACACCCAGACCCGAGCCAAACTAGAAAAGTTCGTTTCCTAAATTGACTCGACCGGGAATCAAACCCGGAACCATCCACGCTTGGGTGCAACGTCCAAACCACTGCGCCATCGAGGTCGTTGTACTCGTTATACTATCAAAAAAGAGCCAGCTACAAACAAAGAGGCGGCAACCAACACGGAGGCGGCTACCGAGACAAAGATGGTCATCATGGCCAAGGTTTGCATGTTATGGATATTATTTTAGGGATAGCATCGAGGTCGTTTGATAGCAACCACGGTAAAAATGGCTTGTTGTTAATGGTAATGAGTTTAATTCTATCCATAGTATACATCTCGGACCAAGAATGAAATTGCAGGAGCAATTGCTCTAAGAGCGTGTCCATCTTTTTTGACCGACTTTCTGGATTTTACTAATGTACCTGATTAGAGAAGAGTCACAGTATAACAATACACAGCTGAATATGACATATTTAATTTTTTTTTATTATAAAAGAGGGGACAAACGATCAAGCGGGTCACTTGATGGAGAGTGACCAGCGCCGCCCATGGACACCCGCAGCATCCGGAGAGTCACGGCTGCGTTGCCGGCCTTTAGGGAAATAGGGAAAGGAGGGGGAGGGGGTGATGGGCCACCGGCACTTTCACTCACCGAACGAAACACAACGCTCAATGAGATAGAAAGAGAGACAAAAATTTGTTTGACACACTGTGGTAAGAGCGTTGCCTTATTATAGCTCTGTCCGCTGTTTCTTGGTCTGAGGTATATATTTTACAAATATTGCGTCAAATCTGCATTGTTTTTAATAAATCATGTTATATTTATAAATTATTAACACACGCACATGATAATACAACGTACATAAGCTCTACAAATGGGGGTAATTCTATATAATTGTATGACCCTCTGTCACGAATATAGCTCCGCCACACATCACGTGTAACGCACTACGCAGAAATGACAATCGCCGTTTAGAAGTAAGGGAATAGGTGTGTGTATTGTGTAGTCCAAGTTATAAGATAGTGTGTAATGAGTTTTATTGACTCCAAAATAAAAAGCAGCGGTGTTACAACTTTCATGCCGTTGTTTGACTATCTCTGTCCGTCTATGTGTTTGTCGGTGATATTGTAACTCTCAGACAGATTAATCGAATCACATGCGGTTTTTTTTTGGAACGAAGTATGGGTTGGCAGAAATCGTTTTTCCACCATTCGACTCTCAGCGACACTCTCTTTTTCTCTCTTTCTAACACTAGCTAGTTAATTGATTAAAGTGGGGCGGAACCCACGCGCTGCGCAATGCTAAGTTCGTTAGCTCTATACATAGATTCACAGTGATCTTTCTGTCTCATTCTATTGTGTCTAAGTGTATTTGTGCATGTGAGTAGTGAGATTCGAGGAGGCATTAATTGAAACGAGGAAATTTTGTTAAAAATAATTTATTTCTTGATTTTGTTTTAAATCATACGTGAATATACATTGTCATTATTGCAATTAAATTTTGAGAATCGGAAACTGCAGGAGAAACGGAACCTCGTTTCTGATGGGCTCTCCCGAGCGCGCGTGTTTTGTAGTGTTGCGTGTTATGCATATTTTATGGAAATCATGGGACCGCATCATATAATCATAATGAGCATTACATTCAAAAACTCAAAAAGTAATTCCAAAAAAAAATATATTTAACACATGTTAAAAATCAGATATAGCGTGATATTTTTATTATTAAAAAAACATGTGAAACTAAAACTTGCGTATTCAACTAAATCTCGCTAATAAGATGTGATAACTGAAATTTCTTGAATTTATTGCCATAGTCGAAGGCTATTAGTATGAGAAAATGTTATTGTAGTGTGCCTTCATTTAAGGCAATAAGTAAAAAATTACAGTTATTTCATCTAATTAATATTGTGGAATATGTAATCGGATTATAGTTTTAAAACTTCAATTATTATAACAAATTTGTTAACTGAATCAGAAAACAGAAAGAAATAAAGATGCTGTGGAAAAAGCCTACGTCCATCAGTCGAAGAGCATTGCCTCGTGATAGATGACTTATATCAAGTTCCAGTAAATCGCTACCGCTTATGAATTGTATTGTACTGCTACTGCTCTCTCCAATTTATGTTACGGGCTATTAATGGATAAGGACGAGCGAAAACGCGGCATCTGTTGTGCGCCCCATTCGTTATAACTGTTTACGGTGGCGATACCAATATCGAGTCGAAAACTGAAAAAAACTTTATTCAGATAACTTTTCTTAGAAAATATGTAGCATAATATAAGGAAAGAGATGTACATAAAATACATGTCTATATCTTCACGACATATCTTTAACGGGTTAGATTGAGAGGACGGATCATCAATCTTCGCGGTGCTTACATACATACCCCTTCTGCGTCTTTATACCTTATAAAATATTCCCTTCACATACTTTCATCGAGGTGATATGCGATTGCGTTGCGAAATTTACATTGGTTAACTTTAAACTATTTCATTAGAAGTCAGCCTTGGTTTTTTTGGATTCTACCGACATTCCTTTTCCATATATAGTTTTACTGTCAATAATTTGTCGTCCATCTTATATAAATACCTAATCCATCTAACATTCCAATTTTCGTTTTGACTACAAGGTTTTCTTTCAACTTTACCATATTGCTGTATACCATATCCCTTCATTACGTACGCATTCCATCCACAACAGTGAAATCACCGATGTGGAACTGCAAGGGTGTTTAAATAGTAAAGACAAGACGATGCATTGATTTGTTTAAATCTAAAAATCAATTTTCGTCATATCTCTTGTAAACACACTTTTACATGAATTGTGCATAATCAAAACGCATTACGTAACACAGATAGATGATAGGAGTGTCACCCGAACCCACATTAGCCAATTAACAATCAAAAAGCCAGCGAAAGCCCTTTGGGAAACAAAGGGAATTTTCAATTACCCCAAAACACAATTTTCGAGAATAATCAAAGGTTCAACGTTGTCTCCTTGAGTTCGGGCATCGCAATACGTAATAACGACATAGCCGATGAGTGACGACAAGCTCAAAGATGCTTCTGGTCACCATGATTTTCATTGTGTAAACGGGAACACAATATTTATATGACCAGTAGCCGTTAGTTTGTCTATATTGCAACTATTATGCTGGTCACACTAATGCATAGATATGCAAATAGCAAAAAATTATTTGAAAATATTTATGCATGTTTTTGAGTAGATATGAACGATACGTGTAATCATTCGATATACCGAAGAGTGTCAATTTTTTAATGCACTCCAAACTGCCAAAAATCTAAATCTTGTAGTTTTTGATTTTTCCACGTACACCATAGAGTATCTGCAGTAATTTATAAAAATCAATGTTTGTTTGGTCGTATTTTATGGGTTGCCATACCATTTATCTGATAGCGATGAAATTTGGTATGGAGATAGCTTGAATCCTGAGGAAAGACACGCTATTTTCAAAATGAAAAACGAGGGCGAAGACGCAGACGTCAGCTAGATTTTAATAAAATTAAAGAAAAATGGGTGCGATATTGACACGTACACTACGCATTATTGTTGAATATGTGTTAGAAGCATACATACATGTGCATATCTTCATGCTGTATTCCTAACAGGGTAGTCAAAGAGGCGGAGCGGTAAGTGCCGCGGTGCTTACATACTTTTTTCGCTTTCTCAAATCTCATCCTTTTCCTTACACATTTTCGCCTAGGTATGCGAGCTTTTGACATTTTCGTCGGCTAACGCTTTGGCTTTTTGATCTTCATAAGTCAGCCTTGGTCTTCCTTGGCTTTTTTTACCACTCGCTTTCGCTCTGTAGATTTTCTTCGTCAGTTTTTCATCACTAATTCTTTCTATGTGCCCGAATTATCTAAGCATTCCCTTCTTCATTTTTACAATAACACTGTCGTGCAACCCTGCCATACTGCGTATCTCTTCATTGCTTATTCTATCCGCAAGGGTGTCACCGCACATATTTCTAAGAGATCGCATTTCTACTACATTTATCACACTTTCACTTGATTTCTGGCATAACCAGGCCTCGCTACCATGCAATAAAGTTAACGCCAACACCGCATTGTGGATGGCCATTTTAGTTGTGTTAGATATATTCACACTGGCTATTAATGCGGAAAGAGCACCGTCCACTTTATTGAAACTTTATTGCATACATTTGTGATATTTGTTATACTTGCTAGTGATGTGCATATACATGTATGCAAATGTGTGTTGTGACTGGCATTATAAGCTGTAAAAGAATAAAAAAAATATTTATAATGGATGCGATTATTTTCTTTTTATCTTATGACGATGTAAAATCGAACGCGCATGGAATAACAAATACCTACTATAGCATTAAGTGTGCTTTTTAGGTTAGAATAGCTTCACGTATTACTTTTCAAATTTTGTTCAAATAACAAGACAATTAACAAATAAATAAATGAATTATATTTATAATGCAATATAAATAGAATACCAACAATAATATGCATCGATACTGCCGACAATAGTACTTCCAAATTTCTGAACTATGCAAAATACAGTCGATCCTTTTTCCAAAATTATGTTTGGACATCCTACATCATCCAAAGGAGGATCGGGAGATCAAAGGTCTGTAGAACGTGTGAATCGAGTTAGTGGGGAGCATGGGGTGGGCAGAGCACACAAAAGCTTTTGAGGCGTCATTAAATCCGAGCTTTTTCTGTAGTAATGTGACGCCAGAGCCGGACAATACCGATGGGGCGATTTCTTTGTAGACACGACTTGAATTTTTCTTATTTGATGTTTGCGTTGAAAAAAATCTTTTGTTTTTTGCATCGCGACTTATTTTTCTCAGCGAATTTGATTTGATACTGACGATTTCGGCTTGCCATTATGGCTTTTTATGAAAGTGTCGTGTTTGGAAAAATGACTTTGATGTTATAAATAACGCGACATAATTTTGCGCATTTTAATGAGATAACATAGAAGGGATGAGCGATGAACAATTGACAAAGAACACAGAGTGACAGTGAGTAGTAGCAGAAGACAAGGAAGACAAATAGCCAGAGTCTTAGATAACGGAAATATCATAAGCACATACGTAATATATAAACTCTCTAGTCATTCATCATAATTATGATGGCGTTTCGAATGAATCTTATACAACTGATTCGAAGTTATTTCAATTGGTCACGATTTGTACATAATTGGTCAATCAATTGACCAAAAATAACCATTTTGTGACCACTTAGAGTCACTTTTCCAAACAGCAAATTTCTTCAAAGAGCAGATTAGTGGAGCTCCATATTTCTTATGCCTAGGCTCTTGACAGACTTGAAATACTTGTAAAGAAAGATAAGCTGTTGACAAGTTCACTATTTTCCTTTCTCTCTACAACAGCATGGAAGCAACAATAAATTAAATAATGATGAATTGTTTTCAGATGTGATTCAAGTGTGGTCTGCTCCGGGTGCCGTGACGCGGCTGCCTTGCGACCTCGCGGCGCCCGCACGGGACGTCGCCATGATGCTATGGTTCAAAGATGGCGATCGGATGCCCATTTACACGTGAGTCGAGACTAATAATAAAGAGATAACTAACGAAAGATTGACAAAAAAAATGTAGAGTGACAAGGAATGGAAGCAGTGGCCAAAGAAGACCAAGGCTAATTTATAAGGATCAAATATTATTATAATTTTTTGTTTGATGTAAGTGGCAAAGAAGGTCAAACCAGATTTGTACCGCTGCGACCAAAATTGATCTATTGGGATCGACACTGTGTTACAAAACACCATAAAATTCCACAGCAGATAAACACCGCTGGGTATTCATTGGAGTGTCGTACTGAACCTCCTCCGAACTCAGAAAATACTGGTCGAGCCATGATCGACGAGTGCACATCAGTGGTCTGCAGTCACGCAAAATGTGCATAGGCGTTTCTTCGACTTCTTAGCAGAACCGGCACATTCTTGTCGGAGAGCCTTATGTCCTTCTTTAAGAACTTAATGAAGGCGGTCTACCCCCTTGCTTGCTCGTTTGCTCTCACTGCCATAAAAAAAAAACGTGTGCTTATTCAAGCAACAATGCCCACTAGCAGAATGAAATGTGAAAAGTTTTAGCATACCTCGGCGAAAGTGTATGAGGAAAATAATGAGATTTGAGGTGGCGAAAGACGTATAGTACGTAAGATTATCCGATAGGGATGAAACGGATGTGTATTGTTACGAGCTGTGGGTAATAAGGTGCCGGTTAAGGGTGGAAAAGAGTTTATTTCCGTTCGTACAAAAAGATGTCAAGAACACGCGAACTTAATTACGGCGGTTCCTAGTCTTGATAGTCGCCCCTCGAAGTAGGTACTCACGTATTAGTCACCGAAGGCGTAAAGCGTGTACGCTTCACTCACAAACAACGTTCCCGTATCGCAGCTGTCTTCAATCCAGAGTCGTCGCCAGTAGTCGTCGTAGCAGTTTTCGTAATTCACCTTGATTTCGCCTCGATATATCGCTTCGATCGATAGTCAAAAAACTGACTCAGCGGCGGACATGTAGCTCTTTTTATAGTCCGATAAAAACAAGGGTGGGAACTTCTAGAATAATCCGAAATGCTAGTAATAATAACGCACAGAAATAAAGAAGACAGAACTTTCATTGCACTCGCTAACAATAATTCGACATTGTTCTCGACGCTGCCTGTTTGTATGAGTCATAGGTATATGACACGTCATCGCTCCAGATTTTCGAAATACGACTTTGTTCTTATTTCTTAATTTTACGTATGCCATTCAATAGTAGACTTTAAACCTAGCGATGCGTTTTTAGGTCATAACATGCAAAGCCTAGGTCTCGAGATATAAGCACTAAAAGTTACGTGTCTAGCATCATTTAAAAATCGACCTCATTCCTTGGAGATAAGGTCCAACTGTAACGGTATGTATGTATGTAAATTGTTTAAAATGTAAAGCGATATTAATAGTATTTAAACTCAAGGTCATGGTGAACTAGTTACTGATATTCTCTTTAAATTGAAAAAGTCAAATGGGTCGTTTTTGAGTAATTGCTTTAAACTTTTTAATGAGGTTTAATAAAATTGCAAAACTGTATAAAACAAAGTGCAAATAATCTTCTTTGAACATTTATGTAAGTACATCGTTTTTTGAATATTGTATATTGTATGTATATTGGAAAATGATACCTGACTGAGTTTCCTGTTGTTTTTCTCGGTACAGTCTAATACAGAAGGCAGATTTGACGTTCGAAAATGCTTTATAGTGGGGTTTACTATTGGGTTTACTTGAATAGATTGATATGATTTTGACTTTGACATTCAAGAAATATTTCTGAAGGTTTTGTAGTCAAATTGAGATTCCAGAATTAATGAGAATGGAAAAAAGTCGTATTCAGTAACATACAATTTTGTTTAAAGACATCATACACTCGATAGTTACAAACATATTTGGCTGAGTTTGGAATATCAACTTCTACAAAGTAAAAAGGGGCAGGTGAGTTAATTTAGAGAATAATAAATTATATTTAGACGAAATCGTGAACGTCAGTTAGTTCATTATAAGAATCAGAAATATATGTTTCCTTTGTGAGAAAAGCAATAAATTCTCCTTAAGATTTATAGACGTGATTTCGTGTATCGTCATTAATTTTCGTGTTAATTTAATGGAGCATAAGTTTGTATTTCGTGGCATTTACGAGAGTAATGGTCAGTTGCAATTGGAGGTCACCAATACCTACATATTCTCTGCCTAATACACGTATTATTCACACATCACTAACATACATACGTACATGTCTTCATGCTGTATACCTAATAGAATAGTCAGAGAGTACTGACCGCCAAGTTCAAGGTCCTTACATACCTCTTACGCCTTCTCAAATCAGATCATTCTCCTTACACAATTTCGCCTTGGGGTCACAACTAAGTGTCACGATTCAGTGACGTATACAAATCGGGAGTTACATCTAATCGCAATATTGAATCCAGTTTAATGTTGTTATATCAGTATGTCTGAATAGTACAGTACAAACACGTAAATTAGTTACTTACTACGGTATTGCTACGAAATCTTAAGTCAGAGGGTGTCTGACACGCTCTCAGTCAGTTTTTATTCAACTAAGCCATGTTACAAGGTTTTTTGAACGTTAAGTCTATAACTGATCCGGAAAAAACATTGCAAGTCAAATAAGTGTAATTTTTTCAATATTACATGATTTCACAACGGTACTTTATATTCGTCGTTTATTAAAGGCCAGTGAACGCATATACACAGAGAATTGTTCTCAAACTATATTCCTTCTATAAAATTATTATTTTACATAATTAACTTCAACACTGATTGACTGACAAATAACGCATAGCCTAAACCGGAGGGTCTATAGGCATGAAATTTTGCACAGAAGGTTCTTATGTAAATGAACAGCTAAAATAGGATTTTTGAAAGTTCATCCTAAAGGATGTGTGTGTGTGTGTGTGATAGTTGCTGCAACCCAAGGGTAAAAAAGAGGATATGCGTAGAGAAGGTTACTCAAAAACGCAAATTAAAGAACATTTCAGAAATTTCAGACGATTCCTGATGCGTTGCCGATGGGAAATGCTTTCGAGCACATGCCTAGTCTCATAACGAGATTTTTTCATCAGTTTTTATACAATAATACATACATACATAACCTCACGCCGTTTTCTTAACGGAGTAATCAGAGAAGATGGAGCGCCAAGTATCGTAGTCCTTACATACATCTTTCGCCTCCTCAATCTTCGACATTTTTGCTTATACACTTTCACCTGGGTTTGCATACGTTTTCGAGGGATGGAAGATGTGACTTGGATGTGGAGAGACGGGTAGCAGCTGGCAATAAAGTGAATGGTGCTCTGTCCGCATTAGCATATAGTGTGAATATATCTAACACTGCCAAAATGGCGATCCACAATGCGGTGTTGGTGCCAACTTTATTGTACGGTAGTGAGGCCTGGATATGCCCGAAATCGAGTGAAAGTATGATAAATGCAGTAGAAATGCGATCTCTTAGAAAGATGTGCGGTGTCACCCTTGCGGACAGGATAAGCAATGAGGAGATACACAGTATGATAGGGTCGCACGACAGTGTTATTGTAAAATGAAGAAAGGAATGCTTAGATGGTTCGGGCACATAGAAAGAATGAGTGATGAAAGACTGACGAAGAAAATATACAGAGCGAAAGTGAGTGGTAAAAGAAGGCAAGGAAGACCAAAGCTGGCTTATGAAGATCAAATAGCCAGACTGTTAACAGACGGAAATGTCAAAAGCTCTCGCATACCTAGGCGAAAATGTGTGAGGAGAATGATGAGATTTGAGGAAGCGAAAGAAGTATGTAAGAACCGCGACGCTTGGCGCTCCGTCCTCTCTGACTACCCCGTTAGGGATACAGCGTGAGGATATGTATGTATGTATGTATGTGTACCTGGGTTTGCGAGTGCTTTTGACATTTTCGTCATCTAACACTCTGGCTTTTTGATCTTCATAAGTCAGCCTTGGTCTTCCTTGGCTTCTGTTGCCACTCACTTTCGCTCTGTAAATTTTCTTTGTAAATCTTTTATCGCCCATTCTTTTTATGTGTTTATGGTATTATTTAATAAAACCTAACTTAAAACTTTTTGTTAACTTGATGACTCGAACCAATTTACTACAGAAATTAATATAGTTATCTAAAAACACTCCCTTGCATTTGTAATTTAAATCCATTAACCAGTTTACGAGATTTACTATTTACATAATTATATCAGCATCGTATTAAAATTCGTTACGTGTTCATTGAAGCATATTAATGTCTTGTTCTTTCATTAGCACAAAACCCAATGCTCCATTGACACAATACATAAGCTCAAGGCATAAGCCCAAGCACGTATTGCTCGGGCCGTTGTCAAAGCCTGATTAAACTATTGAGATTCGAAACAATAGGCTTATTAACTGATTCCGCGTGGTTGACGCTACGGGACTATTCTGAATGCATACGGTACTCACAATCGTTCAACATCTGTTTGTATTTTCTTCACAACTGGATATAGATTTCTTTCAGATTTAAATTCAAAATATATTTATTCAACTGAACCATATCACAATAAATGGTACTATAACTCTGACTGAATTTGTTCTCAATTCTTTTCAAGCCCAATCAATAATGAGAAACTATTTTACGGTTGTTATGTTTTGGGGTTCGGGTGCATTTTGTATTGCATCTATTTTAGATTTTAACTTGTAAATTCCATGCTTATCAATTTTAAGACCGCAACATTCAATTGGATCTTGTAAGAAGTGTTATTTTTTAATATTATTTTTCAAACCATATTCTGCTAGTCTGGCAAATACCAGTTCCAATCGCACTAGATGCATGGCATTATTTAGAGCTGTTATCCGGATATCATCTATGAAAACTGAAATGGCAGGAATATCTTTTAAATATATATTTTAGTTTGTTTACATTTACCTTATATACTTCGTCTACTTCATTTCGATTTGCCGCTTTTTCTTCATCAACTCTATGTCCCTCGCCTTCTAAGTAAACATGCCCTTCTGATATGACCAATTTTACTGCAAAAACCACACTGTACCTTTATGTGGGAGTACATGTTTGCATAGTGAAGGCCTCCACAGCGATAACATTTTATGTTATGTATTTTACCCGTGTTCTCCCTGGGCATTTTTTTGTTTATATTAACTGCATTTATTTTTAGTTTATTTTCTTGTCTAACCTCACAACTCAGTGCAATTTGTTGCGCTTCGTTCAATGTCAAGTTTCTTATTTCAAGTAGTCGTTCTCTAATTCTATCGTCCTGTAATCCACAAACAAATCCACAAACAATTCCTATGGCTGTCGTTAAAAGCGATCCAAAGTTGTACGTTGACGTTATTTTCCGCAACGTTGCAATATACTCTCTCATCTTCTTTCATGCACGTAACTAGTGTCTGCAACTCCGCTTTTGATAGTGCTATAAGCACAGCATCGTCAGCATACGAAAGGCAGTTTCCACTATACCATCACGTATCATACCACTTATACTACCTTTCAATGCCTGGAAGCAACTCTCCAAATACAGCACGATTAGCCAGGCAGTCATCACGTAGCCCTGTCTGACGCCTGAATAGACTTTGAACTAGGACGACAAGTCACCATCTATCCTTACACAGGCTCTGTGGCCTCGATATAATGACCTCACAGCCTGCAGTAAAAGGCCCTCCATGCCATGTACAAGCAGAAGACTCCATAGTTTCTTTCGCAATACTATATCGAACGCTTTTTTAAGATCCACGAAAGCGCATAAAATTTTCCGACCTATGGCCAGAAACTTTTTCACGGTACCGCGTAGCGGGAAAATCTGATTCATGCAACCTCTACCGTTTATTAAACCCACTTTGTGTCTCCCACAAAAATCTTTCAGAAATGCCTTTCATACGTTCAGTCAGTTCAATACCTTGGTACAGATTTTAGTTGCTAAGCTGACCGAGCTGATTGCCCTATTGCACGCGCAGTTTACATGGAAACTTTTCCCTTTATAGAATGGTACTATGACTGCGGTGCGCCAGTTCTGCGGAACCTCTCTTTTCTGCCAGCAAAGATTGCATAGTTTATAGAATGTATCTCACACCCTAGAACCACCATAGTTGACCATCTCAGCAGTCACCTCATCATTTCCCGCAGCCTTTCCAGATTTCCGACTTCTTATCACTTTCTCGATTTCTTTCATACTAATGACTTCCTCTAGTTCCTGGCCAGAGTGTGAATATGTAAGGATTGCTCTGTGTCAAAGACAGAATCTTCACTGTCATACTATAAGAATCACTCCATCGCTGCAGAACATCTTTTTTGTCTGTTAGCAGATGATGTTCTTTCGAACGCACTTTATTCATTTTGCAAGGTGTGGGACCACATCGCTACTTACGTATTTCTTTCCAAAATAATTTGGAACTTTCCTTGAAGTTGTCCGACATCTTGTTTTCGTCTCCTTTCTCGATTCTCTTTCACAAGTGCCTTCGTTTCTATTTTCTGCAGCTTATATCTTTCATAAAATCCTTCATACTACAGCCATTTTTGGCAGCAAGGTAGTCTTGCCATGCTTTTTTCTTCTTGTACACAGACTCTTTCACCTCACCATCACACCACACATCACTCTTTTTACCTTTGCCAATCATATTCGTTCCACACATTTTTTTCGCAGCGTCGATCATACTATCTTTAAGGTTCTGCTAACATACTTCAACATCTTCGCTCGTCACTTTCAACTTATCGCCAAGCTTACCGGATACTACCCTTTCATATTAATTCCTGGTGGTCGCATCTTCCAGGTGCCAGCTCTTGATGCTACAGGTCGCTGCATGTTTGGACGCTACGCGACATCCCCACGATGCAAACAGACCCCTTATTCTAGCTACCACTAGAAAGTGGTCCGTTCTCAAATTAGCTCCTCTGTACGTATCCATAATATGCTTTTTGGGCAGGCTGTCCACCTGGAATAAATCATTCATACTCCTTTTATTCTTCCTTTTTCACGTGTACTGATGAATCCTTTTGTGCTTAAATAAGATATTAGCAACAACAAGATCCTTTTTTATCACACTTTTTACACAATCCTACTAGCATCATTCACTCTCTTATATAACGAATTTTCGTCATACAAACCAGTGTAACAAAATGCAGGTTGAGGGGAATGCGGATTAAATGGAGGGGGATGTTGCAATGCTGCCGCCATCTAACGAGTCGTAGCAGTCTTTTTGTGTTTTAATTTTTAAGTAGTTTTATTATTGATCACCAGTTGGATGAAATACATTCTCGATACAGAGACGTACTTAGTAATTAATCGATAACTCGAAATTGCACGATCAAACATTTTCTTATTAAGTTATGAAATACTTATATTTGTATACGAGAGTAAAGTGATATAAATCCATAATGTATATTATGATGGAGCAGTAAAGCGGATGACTTGTACATTTAGATTTGCAAATTCTTTTATCGTGATATAGCGTATCGCTTATTATAACATGAAGATATGTATAATATGTATATCGAGCGTATTGGGGACCTAATAACGGTAGATTAGCTCTGTAGATTTTATTCGTCAATCATTCATCACTCCTTCTATGAGCAGGACCATTTTAAGCATAAAATTATAGAGTATTATTTGAATTACAGAATAAGAGCGCTGTTATGACAGCATTGCTGGTGAGCTGATTGATTGAATTTGAGTGTGGGTACGTTTATGTGATTAATATTTTCATTTACAAGTAATTCCATCCTATCAAAAGCATTATTGTAACTTCAAAACACAGTTGTAAGTTAACAAAATGATACTATGTATTTCAATTTTAAGAAATATAATTGCAGTTTTGAATCTTCGAAAGAAAAGAAGGCATTTGACGTCATTGTAGATGTATTTGAAGTAAATCGCTAATAACGGTTACAATAATTAAAAATATATAAAATAATAATTTCAAAAATCAAAAAACTCGACTATAAAAACTGTAAAAGCAACTAAAAAGATGTTAAAAACGATGTTAGCAGGACAAGTTTGTAATACATTTTTTCCAGGAGTGCCCAGTAGAAACATCTACGTAGGCTTCCAGAACTTCATGCTGTTAAATCTTAACTGCAGTCGGAGACCCTTTATTACATAGGTAGCTGCATACCTGGATAGCTGGTGTAGCCACCGACTGCATGTTAAAATTTAATACTATGAATTTTGTAAATCTACGTAGATTTTTCGACTAGGCACTCCTCGAAAAAATGCATTATGAACCTGTCTTGTTAATATAATTTTCAACATATTTTTAGGCCCTTTTACAGTTTTTACAATCCGATTTTTTTATTTAGTTTAATTAACTTCTTTATTTCCAAACTTTTACTTTCCGGATTTTGAAGATTAAATGTTTAAATATAGTCTATAACAATCATTGGATTAAGATTAATCCAACGATACCTTGCACTTCAAAACCCACGAAAGCGTTTAGCTTGCAGATTGTCACAAAGAAATAAACATATAGACATACATACCTAAATACAAAACATTACCCTCCTTCTTAAGCAGTCGGGTAAAAATAAAAAGCCTTCTATTTCCTGCGTGTATATTATCAATAAACTTGGAATAGACTTTTATTCCACATTTTTAACAAAAACGATTAAGTAGTACTATAATTTTCGGGATCCTAGGATTCGATAAAAATTAAATTAAATATTTAGTGGTTTTAATAACTCCATGACGTCCTCTTGCCAACTTTAGGTATTTGTACTTTACCGATTGCGATCAGTTTATAGCTTTAAGCAAAATTTTGAGGAGAAATCTGCCCACAGATATCCAGTCTCCTGGGGGAGAGACTGAGTTATTTTTTACTGACTGAGGCTTTTACTCACCAAAACAGTGGTCGCCATCGGCGCGTTGTCGAAAGGCTCCGGGATCTCTTAAGGAACGCACCGGAACCCCTCTCACGCTGTACCAAAGCATCTTTCGCGGGGGCAACTACAGAGTCCCTCGGCATCCTCGCAGTGCCACGACATCGCAGATCTCACGCGCCACAACACCGCAGATCTCACGCGCCACTACACCGCAGATTTCACGTGCCACGACACTGCAGATCTCACGCGCCACCTCACTGTTAATCTCACGCGCTGTCGCCTTCCTCGAGGTCGCATGGATGGACGACCGGAGCCCCTACTCGGATTGGCCGCGACCCTGTAGCCCTCTATAGTCGCCACTTACGACAGGCGGCGAACACCGCAACCTTATTCTGTAGCCTGGGATACAGGGCGAGGCGTACGTTGTTACCGCTCCGGCGTCGTCGTTTCAAAGCGATATGAGCTTTCTTTCTTTCTCGCTTGGAGTCCTCCTTCTGGTCCGGTTTCACACAAGGAAAGCCTTCCATGACTTTTTGCCAGTCGGCATAGCCGCTACTATCACTGGCAGGGATGTCTTGCCCGATCTAGCGGACCAGGATTTAGCGCTCAGAGACCCACGCAGGTTACTTCTCTAGCGTATGCTGGACGCTGTCTTGATCCCCGCCACAATAATGGCATCGTGCAGTATCCTTCCATCCTATCCAATTTAGGTACCGATCGAGGCAGGCGTGGTAGTCAGTAGCTGCGTCAGCCGATAGACGACGTCCCAACGCCTCTGAAGCCAGGCTTCAAGGAATCTGAACCTAGTATGGTGGGTGATTCATGGCTCATGCTTGATCGTTTATATTCAATCGCTTCACTATTGATGCATTCGTATACACTTAACTTTGATTAATTAATAACTGCTGAACGCAAAACTGAAACTCGATCCATATTCTGATGACAACCTCAGCTTGATTGATTATGCCAGTCAGAGTGTATGATAATGCATTACATATACTGAAATACGACAGCTCATACGCCCCTTTACTAGTATATTGGTATTAGGAATAATTTTACACGGATTTTTCATCTTTGCTGTTGTGGATGAGAAAGAGAAACACCGTAAAACAAGGCCGTAAAACAAGAAAGGTTAAATAATGGTTAAATATAAGGAGCAGACATAAGTAACTCTGCAAAATTCCTTGCGTCATCGCAATTACTCAGTTCTACTCACTGCACTTTGAGTTAACTCAGAATTTCTCCATGCCGCAGCAAAATGTTAGGCGTCGAGTGATTCGCAAAGCGCGCGTCACCCACATCTCGCGTCACTGAGTTTTAGCGCATGCAGCGTAAAGTGTGTTATGAGGCAATATATTTGAATCAAGTGAGTCAACACATCCGACATAGTGAAGGAAGTTGGGGCAATTGCGCGACGTAGCCCAGTGTTACCCATATTTAATAAGGAGCCTGTGCAGGCGATCTTCCAGAAAAACATCACTATCAAGTTACGGTACACCACCTCTACGCCCAAAGCCAAGTACTTTTACTTGCCTGTAACTTTCCCACGCCTTGATGCTTTGTCCAGCGTGAAAATATGTAGTCTGTATCAATGTAACTTGCCAAGAACGTAAATAAACTTTTTTTCGTATTCCGTTCCAAAATTAGAAAAACCAAGCAAGCCCGTGTCAAAAGAAAAAAACCGGTACAGTTATTTCCGTTCACTTATAGATTTCGTACGTGTGAGTTAGCATCGTCAGTTTAATTTACATTAAATAAACGTTAAGCTTACATAGACTAAGAAATCGATCCGTAAAATGTCACAAAACGATGTTAATTAATTAACTGTGCTAACTTTGACATTTGATGTTTACGTGACAAATGAAACGGTAAACAAATCACACTTGTCACGAACAACCCTTTGATGAATTAATCAGTCGTCAATTAAGTTGCAGTGCTATTGTTACCAAATTTAATGAATTAGATCAAACGTTTTTATTCATTCTGCGAAAATTCTAATGCGTATTTTGATTAGAATTCATTTATTGTATAGATTCAGGTGTTACTTTGCGGAAATCCATCGCATGTGATAAATTCCTAAAATCTCTAGCTATCTTCCGCTCAAATTCTAAAAATCACCAATCGACACGTGTTTCACCTCTCAACGAAGCATGCCCAGGACATACCAGAGATAGAATTCGGCCACCTAACCAGCACCGAACCAGCTGGTTAGGTGGCCGAATTCTATCTCTGGTATGTGCTGGGGATGCTTCGTTGAGAGGCGAAACACGTGTCGATTGATGACTTTTAGAATTTGAGCGGAAGACAGCTAGAGATTTTAGGAATTTATCACATAGAATTTATTTGTTTCGTTCATTACAAAATTGGTCAGATTATAAAACGATAATTTTAAAATCTTAATTTTTGGACATCTAACCATTATATTTTTGTCCATTATACTTTAGATAGCTCTTACTAGAAGTCGCAGGCAACAACTAGTTTTCAATGACGACCTCCGTGGCGCAACGGTTTAGCGCGTTGGAAAGTAAAACGGGGGTTGCGGGTTCGATTCCCGTCCCGAGTCTGAGTGTTTATGTATAATATGTATATATTTACAAAAGAAAAGTATATAAGTAGTATATCAGTTGTCTAGTACCCATAACACAAGCGCTATGCAGCTTACTTTGGGACTAGATGGCGCTGTGTGAAATGTCTGAGTATTATTATTATTATTATTATAATAATAATTATTGCAAGTTTAGTAAAACTTATAAAACTGACTAAAGTATTTTTTCAGATAGATTACTTTTTCGACGTTGAATTAATTATAGTAAAAAAAGTGATCTATTTAAAAAAATATTTGATTAATATTATAAAAGTTTTACTAAATTTTACTAATCTCGCGGGTTAATTTCGGACTAACATACGGAAATTGTTGATTTTACTATATTTAAAATTTTGAAACATTTACAATACTGTTTTGAGTAATTAGCAAATTTGTTAAGGATGGATTTTACCAACGAAGAGTAGCACGTTTTCCAAGAATAAAGGTGACTTTACTCTAGAATATGACTACTATTCATTTTACCAACCGCTAAGCCAAGTATAAGTTCTTAATCCGAGAGTAAATACTTACGCGGCCAATTTTGACAGAGTTACTGATTATACCTGGTATTGTACTCTCATGGCGGACAACAATCAGCTGTTACCTGAATGCTTTCGGTACCTAACGAATACCAAACCTCTTTTCGTCTCCTCAGATTATTTATGCTTTTATATTTAATATAATTTTATAATTTATATCAAATGGAGCGTTTGCAAATTAATCGAAGATTCAGATAGTAATGACAATATCAAACAATTTATTCCGAGGCGTCCGAGGTGGATTAAAGGAAGAAATGATGATTACTTCGAAAATTATGATGATCGTGATTTCACTATACTTAAGATTACGACTTTCTAAAGAAGCTACATTATGTTTGTTAGCGAAAATGTTGTTAGCAAACTTTTCTCTGAAGGCATTCAATACGGACTGCGTTTCTTCTTTTCTTCGAACATTTTAAATAGGAGTAGCGTCAACAAAACCGCAACGATACAATTCATGTAAATATGTCGATATACCAAAGTGTGCTTTTGTGTTAGCTGTTACCTGCTCTTTGGTTATCTGTCAGATTAGTTTTACTTTGGCATTGGTATAACATTGACGCTAGTATAGTCCGATAAAATTACGTAGTCACGAAATGCCGCAGTGCACCCTAAGAACAATGTCAAAAAAATTTTGGCGGGTTACGGTGTTCGTTCAACGTTCATTCAAAACCACAGAGTAACAATACCTTGTATAGCTTACTCTACGCTTGCATTCGAAAAACAGAATATAAGTTATCTCAGAGTAAATTCAAAGAGTAAAGTTATCCTGGGATTAGTTACTCTGGCCTAACATAAAATTTGGTCGAATCCACCCTAAGTAATATTAACTAAAGTAAATCCGAAGCACACAATCAACATTCACTCAAACTAAACTCTAGTAATATGACAATGCCCAAAAACTATTGAAGTTGGCCCTATCCACAAATTTGCATGCCCAGTATTAATATTTATTATATTGTATGGGCTATTAAGAGCACTTTGAAATAGTATAGTAACTAAAACAAAATAGCTAGCGTATCTGAAGATATTACAAAAGAAGTATTAAAAACTCCTCCTCCTGCATGCGCATTGCGACATTTTTCAAAACAACTACAGAAGTCAAGTTGAATACAGCGAGAAGTAATCATATAGACAAACAAAGCACCCAGAAACACAGCAAGGGCTGTTATTTACATGCAATCCCATGAAATCGCCAGAAAAAGAAGTTCACACGTTCTTCCATTAGCGAGTATGTATGTAGATGGTTGACGTATCTACATAAAAATCGAAATGTCAACGTCAATGACATTAGCTGTGTCATATTCATAAGTCAAACTCGTCAACTCGGACAACGCCGTTGATTTGCTATTTTCCTGTCAGTCATTTTATTTACAAAGGAAGTAATTTCATTTTTACACATTTTCAGTAATAGTTTAGAAAATCTAGCGCTATTAAATTCTAGGGTACGTTCACTTATTATTAAAAATCTGGATATAACGTAATATAAAGAATAAAATCGACAATCTTTATAGCCTTGTTCGGCCATAATAAATTGTCTAGTTACTAGAAATACTGTTAATTTTGATCATTGCTTGTGCTAACTCAAAAAATATAAACCACGCAGAAAATTCAAAGAAATTAAAATATATATTTTTAAATATAATGATTATTCTGGGACCAGTGGTAGCAAATTTGGACATTGTCACTTAACATAAAATTTTGTTAATTTTAATTATGTTAGCCTCACTGTTAGAATGTGTATCTTCCATCTTTTTTATTTTATAAATTGAACATTCGTGAAATTGTAAAAACAAAAAAATTATTAATACATTAGTGAACCTTAGTTGGTTTTACAAAACGACCCTCGGAATTCAATTCAAGTATTTTTTCAGTAATTTGTCCTTCTCTAGGTCTTAATCAATTTCCATTCTTTCATCAATACAGTTTAGCCGTGAAAACGTAATAGTCTCATGCAAGTTCACTCTCCTCGTGGAAATGTAAAACACATGTCTCGTTATTTTTAATAGGCAATATGTCAATATTAACTCAATATCACAGTCGCATATCGTACCATATAAAGTGTCATACGAAGTTCAACCCTCAACCACCATTAACACCCTTAAAATGTATATTTCCAAAAATACTTTCTTAACCGCCTGCTCCCACACTTACAAACGATCATCAGACCACATTTCATGTGATTCTAGCTTAAGTACAATATTTTTTTTAGTTTCATTTTAGGTTAAAGGTGGGATGGTCGAATCGCGATCTAGTATACAATTTAGTCCTTCTATATGTAATAATATGTATATATTTACAAAAGAAAAGTATAAAAGTAGTATATCAGTTGTTTAGTACCCATAACACAAGCGCTATGCAGCTTACTTTGGGACTAGATGGCGCTGTGTGAAATGTCTGAGTATATTGTTATTATTATTATTATAAAATTCATTTATAAGGTTAACTTATAACTTATAACCATGCAAGATATGCGTATTAACAAAATATATCACTATGCCAAACAAGTTGGTACAATTATTTCCTGAGAATATTTACCGTGACACGAACAGTTGGACAGACGCACGAGTGAATCTATAGGGGTTTCGTTTTTTCTTTTCAAGTACACATACATATCCTCCGCTGTATACCTAACGTGGTAGTCAAAGAGGACTGAGTGGCAAGTGTCGCAGTCCTTATCTCTTTCACTTCCTCAAGTTTCATCATTCTCTTCACGCATTTTGGCCTAGGTATGCGAGTGCTTTTGACATTCCTGTCAGCTAACGCTCTGGCCATTTGATCTTCGTCAGCTTTAGTCTTCCTTGGCTTCTGCTATCACTCGCTTTCGCTCTGTAGATTTTCTTCGTCAATATTCCATCACTTATTCTTTCTATGTGCCCAAACCATCTAAGCGGTCCTCTCTACATTTGAATGATAACACCGTCGTCGAATCCTGTCATACTGCTTAACTCTTCATTCGTTACTTTATCCGCGAGTATGGCACCGCAAATTATACAAATATTTCACACATTTTTAAGGTTTTTAAGGTATTCAATCCAAGAAGAGACCAAGGTGGACATATTAAAGTCTAATAATCCGAATCTTAGGTAATGGGTTATATAAGACACTTCGGCGTAACTGATGTTTAAGTAATTGGAAAAGGTATCTAAGAACATTCCGCTTCCGTCCTCTCACACACTTGACTTAAAATTTTTGTCAAGGACTTGAAATGATAATGCTTACAAAAAATATTTACTAACAAACGACAACAATCAAAAATGCGAAAAGCTTTGCACGTGTACGCCTCTTCCTGAACGGAGTGCCCATGTATCCTAAAGTAAGTTGGCGTTACGGCATGCGTGGCGGTTATATTGTTAATATTCCTATTGCAAAAAGAAAAATACCGACAAAAAGCTACCATAGACAGTATAAGGATGTCGTCAAAGTGAATAAAAATACTTGGAACTGAGAAACAAATTATAACCCTCTTGAACTTACCTGACAGATAAATTTTCAAAGATATTTTGACCATTTACATCGATATCTCGAAAAAATATTATGAAAGTATATGTAATACACGCGTCATAAATTAAACTGTCATTTATCAATTGATACCACTACAATCAGTACCTGATACCTGCAGTACGCAGTGTTCGAAGTCTTTTTATATTTTTCAAACGTATTATGATATCATTTCACTGCAAAGGCCGTCATTTTTTCTCTTTTCTTTAAGGAAGATGTAATTGACTAGCGCTTGCTCGGCAAACGGTACCATTTATGACTTTAAGCAAATTACTTCACTTCCACGTAATTATTGAGTTTTTAAGCATTATTCTTTTAAGTACGATTTCTATGGATCCCCGTTACCGTGACCGAAACTATGAGATATCCGACATCAAAATCTATTGGGAACCGCAACCAAATCTGATATATAAGTAATAGTTTCGATTGATTTCGAACAGGGCCGGAGTCCAAATGCAAACGTTATAGACAGGTTTTCGCCGCGTCGCTTACATTGTTCAGATAGTTTTTATTATTCCTATTGCATAGCCAGTCATCTATTCTTGTGGGATTATAATCACTTAGATACAAAAGTGTTGTTTAATGATGTCTGAACAAAATCAAACCATTAGCGAGTAAAGCGAAGCGAAGCGTTCCTTCGAAGAGCACAAAAAGTAAAAGTCTTGCAGAAAGGAAACGGTATGTTTATGCATTTGTGAAGCTTTAGAAATAATAATCTCTTTTACCCCGTAGCGAGTAACACCGCCATTAGACTGTACATAACAGATGCCTTTGATGTAATATGTCTCTATATTCTTAGGGCTGCGTAGGTACTACAAACGGAGAAACGAAGTCTTTGCGAGATGATTTCTATGTCCGTCTATTAGATTTTACTCAGAATTCAGCACGGTCTCACATATTTTGTACTTATTAGTGTGTTAAAATATTTATACACACATAGCTTCCCGCTTCTTAATGTGGTAGTCACAGAGGACGGAGCACCAAGCTTCGCAACCCTTACATACTTCTTTCGCTTCCTCAAATCTCATCATGCTCCTCACACGTTTTCGTCTAGACATGCGAATGCTTGCGACATTTCCATCAGCTAACACTGTAGCTATTTGATGTTCGTAAGTCAGCCTTGGTCTTCCTTGGCTTCTTTCACCACTCGCTTTCGCTCTATAGATTTTCTTCGTCAGTCTTTCATCACTCATGTGCCTGAACCATCTAAGCATTCCTTTCTTCACTTTAACAATTAACATATTCATGCGATAAATAATTATGAAATGTGAAAATTGGGCACTTCGAAGACTTTTACAATCCACACTTATTATTTCCAAAACTACTAGTCCTGGTATTTAAAAAGTTTCAGGGAATATATAGAATCTTCACAGGTTTTGAAAAATAATTCAAATACAACAACACCCAAATATTACTGTAGTGCAGCCAGATCTTAATTTTTCTTAAGCCTATCCTTGATCTCAATTTATGGTAGATTTTGAGTTAATTAACACAATGACCCCAATTTGAATTAAGTTCAATTTTTCAAGATAACGACGCCATGTCAACTGACTTACGTTGACAAATCGATCGATCGAGATCGATTTTAAAATATTAATTTTATTTATTCATTCTTTTCTACAACTGTTATTTGTTGTAGTGGTAAGCTTTAGTCCCCACGCACTCCAATAACAAACCCGCGTATCTGAAGCAAGCGGGCGAGTGAGCAATCTTTTTGTATTCGATTTTTGCAAAAAGACCAGTTGCTTTGTTAATGTCATTGATTTTTTTGGCAAAATAAATAGAACATGTAATAAGTAAGAAGAAAAATCGCAGTACTATCACAGATAAAGAAAATGTTATGTCAATTTGAAATTTGTCTATTGATCTATGTCAACGGCTCATTAATTAAGTTTACATGCATTGTTCATGAAATAATTAATTCATTATGGCAGAGGGTTAACTGTGTTTACACCCAAAAATCCCCTTTGATAAATATTTACTTCTAAAATTACTCTAATTAAAGTCATACATACCCTAAAAGTTACCCTGTCGATACAGTTTTATCCTAAATGTAGGGTAGAATATCCTAAACTGGCACCACTACGTCACTGATTTGACGTTTCGTCTGTCAACTTCCCAATATCCAAATAGACGCCTTCTTTATGTTCAGTGTTGCCGCAATTACTTTGGAGTATAATTTACTACCATGAAATCAACTTAATAAAACTAAAAATATAGGTAGATAGTGTTCAGTACGACATTATCTGCTTTATGTTACACCGTACAATGTCATAGTCAGAACCCTCTTGAATTCTGAAACATCTCTTTCACCTGTGATAAATTTTCAAAATCTTCTTCGCTTCGCTTCTCAACGAAGCATCCTCAGGATATACCAGAGATAGGATTCGGTCAGCTAACCAGCACCGAATATCATTTGGTCACCAAATCTTTCGTAATTAGCTGACCGAATCCTATCTCTGGTATATCCTGAGGATGCTTCGTTGAGAAGCGAACACGTGTCGATTGATGGTTTTTGGAGTTTGAGCAGAAAATAGCTAAAGATTTTGAAAATTTATCACATGAAATGGATTTCCGCAAAATAACACCCGAGTCTATACAATATCTCTTTCATCGTTTTGTAAAATATCGCGCGAAACCATCTGTGCACGAGTGGAACTCACATTTAACAAATTTTTTCATCTACCAGACCAGCGTGGAAACTCAAGTACAAGTCATTACTTTTATATTAATTTAAGATATTCTAAACACTATTTATTTAGTTTCTTTGTTGGATTTCGCGAAAGGAGTGCAGCGAGTTCTAGAAATTTCTCAGTGTCTTTGTTCATAAAGTTTTGGTTATTTCGTATGACTTGTTTATATTTTCAAAGAAGCCTGTGAAACTGCGATACGCTGTTACACATTCATGTCGCGTGGAAAGACACTGCAATTTTTATTCAGCTCGCTGAGGTTCGTGTACAGTGTTTTCACTGTTAGGGCAATTTACGTAAGACTTGCGCACACACATAGATACACAAAGAAATAAAATATATCTAAAACGGGAAATTTAACGCGATTACCTTTTTATTCTGGCTTGACGTTTCGACCGTTGCATCGGCCAAAAACAGCTACAATTTATCGACGATGTGGAATCCTGTGATTCAAGAAACAAAACCTCATGTTTCGCTTCGGTTAAACGCGTGGACACTGTGAGTGTCGTGCGTAGGTATCCTGAAAATTATTTACAAATATCGGGGGTAGATGACAAAAGTCTACCTCAGACACGGAGTGAAACTTGCTACGACAATTTGCTTGAGACCACGGCCGATGCAACTCGGTCGAAACGTCAAACCAAAATAAAAAGATAATGCGATAAATTTCCCGTTTTAGATATATTTTATAATGCAACGCGAAAGTTTAAAAGTTTATACACAAAGGAATCTTTTAAGGTCCTTATTGACGTATGGCACCGCATACCTATTATAAACTAGGTGAAACCGGTCGCGCATTGTTGTGGCTCAGTATATGAAAAAATACTTTATTTGAATTACGAGGGTTGGTCTGTTGTTTCCTAAAACGAACCAAGGTTCACTAAAGTATTAATTATTTTTACAATATCACGAATGTTTAATTTACAAAATAAAAAAGGTTCAAGTTACACGTTCTAATGTAATAAATTTACAAAATTTTATGTTAAATTTACTAATTTAGTTTAAGAGTATGTAGATGGTGTGCATCGGACTTACTTCAGTTAATATTACTTAACAAATTTGTTACACAAAACAGTTTTGTAAATATTTCAAAGTTTCAAGTTTATTGAAACGATTCCGTATGTTAGCCCGTAGTTAAGTCGCGAGTTTAGTAAAACTTTTGTAAAACCGATTAAAGTATTTTTCACATTATAATTCGTGAGTCATGGTCTTGAATTAATACAAAAATCCTACTGAAAAATGTACTTTCAGTATTTCCCAAATTTTTCAATTTTCCGAGCAACATTTCCAATTTTTCTTTCCATAAAAATATTACTCTGACTATTACAAACATGTAAAAAGAATTTGTGCAACATTATATATAATTTAACAACAATTAATTTTGTTTATGTAGATATGTTCTACTGAAATCAAGAACAAATATATACATATGTGTTTGTTTGTGTATTATTATGTGAATTTATCCAAGTTGTAACAAGTAACAAGTTAGTACTAACAAAAATGTTATTGAAATCAAAGTAAAGTAACGAAGAACATGAAAATAAAGAGAATATAAACATATCTTCATACTTAATTCCCGACGGGGTAGTCTAAGAATTAAAAAAAAGGTTTTATTATCGACTTAATTAATGAATTACTCTGGTACACGATGAGTTTTTATGATAGTTTTTCATTTTCAACTTGATACTATCGAACATACTTTGAAACTGAGGTATCTATATGTATGTACTTACATATTACATACATAACTAGATATGATTATCGGTGTCTTTATTCCATTGTGTAGAGCTTTAATGGCTAGGCCGTTTATTAAAATATAATAGATGGTCACAAAATTCTCGAGATTTTTAGACCATGCCGTAATATTCTCTTGTATAACATAATGATACGGTTTATGTAATTTACTAATGATTTCTTTTAAACTATTTCTAAACTTCTAAAGTGTTTATACTGTGATCAAGTATAGTTATCAAGAGAGAACTAGACTAGGTTGTTATGTAATAATAGATATGGTTTCAACTGTAATTGAAAGTTGCGCACAGGTTATTTCAGTACGTTATTACTGAATAACGTACTGAAATAACCTGTATAATGCTTTTATAACAAAAAGTACTTCTCTAAATATTATAAAACAAAGCTGCGTTTGTTCATGTATTAACTTAGAACTTCTAAACTGAAATTCCAAGTGAATTTTGCAGTTTTTCACCGTGATTTAGGACATTTAACTAGGAAAGTTTATACTTGTAACACATTCACATTTAGTCTATAGAATTAGAGAAATATTATCGTCTCAAAGCCGTCCCGTACTTATGTGAAACTGGGCGAGTTTTGTCGATATTCTAACGTTTAAAGACTTCAAAAGACACGTTAGGCCATTATCCATACTAATATTACAAATGCGAAAGTCTGTCTGTCTGTCTGTTACGATTTCACTGCTGAAACTCCAAATCATTTTCGATGCTTGGCACAAAGGGACAGAAATAAGCCTTTTTCTATGAAAAATGAAATGAAAAGGGAAATGAAACTTTGTACGGTAAACGCTAAACCGCGCAGTCGATTATGATGAAATTTGGTACAAAGATATACCTCTTTTATCAAAAAGAAACAAGCTATTTTATTATCTAAAATCTACTCCTAAGGGGCTGAAAAGGGTTATGAGACTTGTATAGGCAATGCTAAACTGCTGCACCAACTATGATGAAATTTGTTACTGAAATCAAATGTGCTCGGATACAGACGTAGGCTACATTTTTTCAAATACTACCTCTTACTTATAAAAGTCATGAAAAATTTTTCAACGCAAACGAAGTATTTATGACAGGGTTGAAAATGACCATGGCGATATATAGCCTCTCTGTTTCTTAACTTATTTGTAGGAAGAGACTCATACTTTACATATGTTTCGCAACCAAGTTCCTGTATGACGTCGGGGTGGGCGGAAAAAATTTAAATTTTTCAATAGAAGCTACTGATTATTTACTGAAATACTAATATATTTAAGCAGTATCTCTAACGGGGTAGGCAGAGAGGACGGAGCGCCAAGCTTCGTGGTCCTTACAAACTGCTTTCGCTTCCTCAAATCTCATCATTTTCCTCACATTTTCGCCTAGGTATGCGAGTGCTTTTAACATTTCTGTCAGCTTACACCCTGGCTATTTGATCTTCATAACTCAGCCTTGGTCTTCCTTGGCTTCTTTTACTATTTACTTATGTTCTGTAGATTTTATTCGTCAGTCTTTCATCACTCATTCTATGTGCCCCAACCATCTAAGCATTCCTTTCTTCATTTTAACAATTACACTGTCGTGCGACCCTGCCTTACTACGTATCTCTTCAATGCTTATTTTGCCCGCAAGGGTGACATCGCACATTTTTCTAAGAGATCGCATTTCTACTGCATTTATCATATTTTCACTCGATTTCGGGCATATCCAGGTCTCACTACCATGTAATAAAATTGGCACCAACACCTCATTGTGGATGAATTACTGACATTTGATCCTTATTGTAAATTACATTGCAAGCGTATTGTGTGTATCTCTATGATGTATCCTCAACGGCATATAAAAGGAGGCCAAAGCGCCAAGCATCGCGATTCTTATGCACTTCTTTTGTCTCCTCAAGCTTTATCATTTTCTTCAAACATCTTCGCGGGGTATTCGAATGCTTACATGATGCCTATTGGCTCCCGTAATTCTGACTACTTGATCTTTACAAGCATTCATAAAATCATTTCGTAAATTTAATTTCTAAAAAGCTATTACACATATAGGACTACGTAGGTTTTGTAAAAGCTTTGTCTGTCTGTTTCGTAATTGTTCGTCTGTCTATTTGTTTGTCCGTCTATATGGCTGTCTACCTGCCTATCTGTCTATCTGTCTGTCCAATTGTCTATCCATCTATTTGTCTGTCCGTCATTCGGTCCATTTGTCTATCTGTTTAACCGTCTGTCTATTTACATACATATCCTCACGCTGGACTCCTAACGGGGTAGTCAGATAAGACGGAGCGCCAAGCGTCGCGGTCCTTACATACTTCTTTCGCTTCCCCAAATATCATTATTCTCCGCACACATTTTCACCCAGGTAAGCGAGTGCTTTTCACATTTGCGTTTGCTAACACTCTGGCTATTTGGTCTTCATAAGTCAGCCTAAGTCTTTGTTGGCTTCTTTTATCACTCGCTTTCGCTTTGTAAATTTGCTTATAATATGTTTGAATTCAATAAGAGAATGTAAAAAAGTCTGTCATTTCCTGCAGATTATAAAATACACTCATCAAAAGTGTCTAGGGGTCAAGTACGTTTTACAGTATCGCCGCAATTGAGGATTATTATTTTAACTTTTTTGGATCGTTATTGATTCGTTTTAGTGATTTTCACTATTTGAATAAAGAATTTTCTTTAATTTTGATTACAAATAGAAAATGAACTGTCAATCAGGATTCCTATAAAAGTGTGTAATAGCGTTTTTACAAAACCATTACAATTTCTGCATCGGAACTGAAAAAAATTGCATCGATATGGAGCGACGACATCATTTCACACGAGAAGAGATCATGAGAGCCGTCGGAATGTTGCAAGCTGATTCCAAGCAACGTACTGTGGCTGTCGCTCTTGGTACTACACAGAGCTTCATAAGCCGTATCTGCACACGCTATCGTATCACAGGCAGCGTGGCCGAGCGACATAGAGGAATCGTCCTCTCGCATCACCACTAACAGACAGGACCGGTACATCCAAAATATAGATACATGTTATTAGTTTAGTATTAAATGTTTATATCTATGTTTACCTTTAAATTATTAGTTTATATATGTTTACATAAGATGAATGAATAAAGCGATTTTATTTGGAAGCTGTATATTTCGAGAATGTCTTATAACGCTCGATTAAAAACACTCCAACTATCCTCAGTGTCTTAGTAAGTAAATTCAACTAATTAACTACGTAACAAGAACTAATTGAAATGCCTATTATTTTTTGTCGCGAGACCTTTTAAGAATAATAAGAAATCTTAAGGAATAAATATTCACCTTTTTTAATGCGAAGCGACTTTCTGTATTTACATCTTTAGGGATTTATCGTGAAAATATGTAAGAATACTGATTTTAAAATACGGTATTACGAGAAAGAAAAATATGTCTTGCAAAATGTCTTCTTAAGTTTATAAAGCGACCATAAAATATACAGCAACGATTTATGGCTGCCCACGCGACCTCAGCGGGACTGTCCCAAATTTGTCTCTGTCTTTGAAGCAAACATAAGAAGTGCACTATGCAAATTTAGAAATACACACTACGCGGACTTTATTTCGTAATCCATAAAGTTTATTTTAGGGCTGCTCCTCTGGCAACGGCGTTGCTAACTTGCACAATCCCGTAGATAAATTAAAACCAGGCTGCAAGGTATATGTACCGTGTAATTTTCTTTCGTTTTGGTAAATAGGGTGACACTTGTATTATGATAGCTACAAGTGGTGCTATTAGTAGGGAGGAATCTAGCTTCTTATCTGGTATTTTCTTTGCTTCCTATTTTGGTTTCAAAGGGATTTGGTGGTATATATGTGTACACAAAACTTAGACGAATGAGGAAAATGATGAGATTTGAGGAAACGAAAAAAGTACGTAGGAACCGCGACGTTTGGCGCTATCCTCTTTGATTACTGTTGGGGATACAGCGTAAAGATATGTAATGTAATGAAATTTAGAACAAGAAACCTTAGAACGAGTGTTATATTTACTAACTAGTGACCCACCCCGGCTTCGCTTAACTTTACTTTGTATGAATAAAATATACATGTATTATACATATAAACAATACCTGCATATATACATCACGCTGTATCTCTAACGGGGTAGTCAGAGAGGACGGAGCGCCAAGTGTCGCGATCCTTACATATTATACTTCTTTCGCTTAGTCAAATCTCAATAATCTCAATAACAGTGATAATTGTATTTGATCTGTTATGCAGTTTAGAGAAACTAAGCACAGAAATAGACAGACAGAAATAACGACATTTTTTATTCACTAGTCACTAGTTTCGCCCGGGTAGGACCCATTATAATATGCCTATGCAAAGACTTTCCGCACGAATTTCTTTAAATGATGGTAAAACGTATGTTATTGTATTGTATGGTATGGTATGGTGTGGTATGGTATGGTATGGTTATGTTATGGTAATGTAGAGTATAAATGAAGGCAAAACCATAATTTATACCATACACTGGAAACGATGGAAACGTCTGGAAATAATCTTCTTTGCGCATGCATTTACTGGCTTTCTGAATATTGTAATTTAATAAATCTTTTGTAAAATGATGTTAAAAAATGATACCTGACTGAATTTCTTGTCGGTTTTTCTCAGTTTTATCTTTGAACCGAATTAAAGTAGATTTGACGTTCAAAAATACCTTATAGTTGGGTTTACTTGAATACGTTGATTTGACTTCGAATTTAACATTACCATATAACACCGGATTTAATTACTCGGAAAATATAGTCACATATTTCCTCAATACCCTTCAATACATTGAATTAACTTTTAGCAATATTTAGATATGTTTTCCTACTGTAATGGTTGTCCAGGAGACAAAGCACTTTCTCTAGTCCAAGAGATAATTTTGTTATTCTTTGAGGTTTTTCGATTTTATAATAATTTCATTTAATAAAAGTATGTTATTCAGCACGGATTTACAATTATACTAGCGACTCGCTCCGGATTCGCATGGGTAGTAGCCATTTTGTACAGGACTTTCGTTAAATTCGTTGTTAATGAGCATCTACATTGCGAAGGGAGAAACTATGCTAAATTAAAGTCAATCGGCCTAGTAGTTTCGGAGATCTCGTGATGAGTCATTCAGTCAGTCAGTGAATGGTATTTCGCTTATAGATCGTTTATAGATAATAGAAGATAGATAAATTATTGTCTATTCTTTTTAGTTATTAAAAATATAAATAGGTAATGAAATAAATATTTTACTAAGCTATTATTATTATTATTTGATATAAGTGGCAGTGCAGGCCCCACCAAACCTGCATTACTGCGAGCAAAATAATAATTGATCGACTGTGATCGCCACTATGTTACAAAACACTACCAAGTACCAGTCAGAAACTGCAGGGTATTCCTTGGAGTGACGTGCTGAACGTCCTCCGGACTCAGAAAATACTGGCCGAGACAGGATCGACGAGTGTGCGTCAGTGGTTCGCTGTCACACAAAATGTGCATAGATGTTTCATTCGCCTGTTGGCAGTACCGGCACATTCTTGTGTCGGAGAGCCCTATGTTAGACATGGGATTATTTAAGCAACAATGCCCAGTAAGCGCAATACAAGCAATACTAAATGATAAGCTGATCGAACAATACAAGAAATAGTCAACCCATAAATTAAAAACTGAGATGGATCTCCGCAACGTGTATTTGTGTCTATACTATTATAATATCCAAGTATAAATAGTTTAAGACAAAACAATTTAGTCGCTTTTTTACCACTTTGGTAGCTTTTGACGAGCTTTGGTAGAATAATAGGTCGAATTCAAAAACAGTCAGCAGTTTTAAGGCACATTTTCCCATGCTCTCCAACTGCAAATTCAAGTTTGTAATCGCAAAAAATATACGACATAAATATAAAAAAATATTAACGGTTTTCGGATTTTTAGCTTCACTTGTGCTATAAGACATTGCTTCTTGCCAAATTTCATGATTCGTAGTACTTATCCTATAGGTTTTGATTCCCTGGGGATGTTTTGATTGCGATAACTCAAAAGTTTGAATTTTTCACAGCTCCAAAGAATTGCAGACCTGAATATTTGACATTAATTTCAGTTTGATACCTCTAGGCGTTCCTGATAAAAAAAGAAAAAGAGAAAGAGTCTTGACAGACAGACAGACAGACAGACACGAACAACGAAGTGATAATATAAAGGTTCGGGACACAAAAAAATATATTTACGGTTGACTTATGGACCACCGGGAGACATTTAGTAGTGATAATTGCCTACCGACAATGGTTCGAATATTTTTAAGTACCTATATTTATGATTTACCCAATAGATATTCTACGCAATATATCCAATTTGTTTTCAGAATACTATACGTACCTAAAGGGCCCGATAGATAAACATGTGTGCTTCAAAACACTTAACCGATTAACAAACATTGCTTATCTGACACAAGTGCTAGTTGCTAACTTTTGTTTTTATGTAATGGATGGGAAAACTGAGAGCTCGGAAAAAAATGCGATCTATAATTTTACTATACCTACTATGAAACTGTAGCAGAGATATATCTTCTCTTCTTCCCTACATATAACATCAAATCAATCATGTCAATTTGTGTCATTAATGTTAATTTATAATTTATATTAATTGTGTCACTTATAGAAAATCATGGTTTAGGAACAAGTTTCAGCAAAGTATTCAAATCTTCGTTCAAAGACGGAGCAGAGCAGCTAGACAACTGGACAGACAGAACAGATTCGGTGCTGATAAGCTGATCGAGTCCGATCTCTGGTATATCCTGAGGATGCTTCGTTAAGAGGCGAAACACTTGTCGATTGGTTGTTTTTGGAGTTCGAGCAGAAAATAGCTAAAGATTTTAGTAATTCATCACATGTAAGAAATTTAATAAGATTTGACTACCAATACTAGAATTCGTTACGCTAGATTACATGGTATTTGTTATTCTATTCTACTATGGTTTACGACAATTGAGCCACTTGTCTAGACTCCCTGGTTGCTAATTAAGGTGATAATTGGAAATTACGACAACAGCGATCTAAATTTTTTCCAAATGTCTATGGAAGCTATGAAAGCGATATTTGGCAACTTGATTCTTCATTTTGTTGACTTCATTTTTAATCGACTTCAAAAAAACGAGGTTTTCAATTCGATTGTATGTTTTTGTATGTTTGTTACGCGATTACTCCGCCAATTATGAATTGATTTCGATGATTCTTTTTTTGTTTGGTAGATCATAATTTAGAGGTGGTCTCATTTCAATTTCATTGGTATTGAAGCTTGGACTTTAATGATACACCAAATAATACGACCTGGTTATAACCTTTATTTATATTAATCATTCTCTTGTATATCATTGTGCTCCAAAATTAGAAAGAAGTTAACTGCAAACCAGCCCTAGATATTTATTTAGGTCAAGATCATTCAAAAGGGAGAAATAAAAAAATAAAAAATAAACCGCCTTCAAAAAGAAACACTGAAAAGTACAAAATAATTATCCTTTACTAAACAAAACAAGTACAATAAAAATAACTTTATAAGTACGAAAATCATATCTATACAATTAAATTTGTCAGTTACTGAAGTCGGTGCTAAGTCTACCAAACTAATAAACTTCTGTTGTTGCACATTGATTTGGCACCGACTTCAGTAGCTAACAAATTTAATTATATAGGTATCTGTATTGTACTCATAAAGTTATTTTGATTGTACTTGAGTTTTGATTAGTAAAGGATAGTTATTTTGTACTTTTGCTAGATGCATTATACGATTGACTTTGTTGACATAAATTAGTACAATAATATCTATCGTTAATTTTTACAAACTTAAAACTTTGTCTTCTTTAAAGTTGCCGTTTGAAAAGCTGTCACTGCTTAGGGTGCCCAGCAGACTGGTAGCATTACCTCTTTGAATAGCCAAACTGATTCGTTGACGAAAGCTGCCACCCCGGCGGTCTCCCGAAGCCTCGATCAAATTATTATTATCATACTAATGTCGGAAATCAGTTGTAGGGCTTCAGAGCCTCAGGGTGCCAAAATTTCGATTGCAAAGGGTGATTGATTAAATTTCTTAACAGATAAAAAATCGAACAAATCACTTCTTAAACAGAGTGTTACATTTTAAGGATTAACGGGACCGATTTGAGCCTGTAAATTGTTTATGTAGACTAATCTAAGCACACACTTCAAAGTCTCAGTTGGAACTTTAGAAAATTATTTTTAGTTTTTAATTTAAACGAAAATAACTGTTTTTTCGTAGACTTACGAACTTCTGACATAAGCTAGGTAGTATGAGGTATGAATAGGCTTGGGGGGTCCCGGTGCGCTTGCACTGTGCCATTACAAAGTAATTGCATTTCAGACAGTACGACAAAACTTAACAAACATTTTTTGAGGAACGTATAAAGTTTGAAAAAAGTTGTAGTACAAAAGTTGTTAGGTATGATGACAGGAATTTTGCACTAAGGAGTTATTAGAATTTTTAATTAACCCAGTATTTTACGGTAGTAACTAATTAATCTGTGCCAGTATAGTCAAAACATTAGACTTTGTCTTTTATTTTTAACAGAAGCGTAACAAATTTGTATGTGTGTTTGTGTGTGTTTAACTCGTCTGTATGTTTGTTAGTAGTGTTGTTGCTCTTGAACCGAGGAAGTGTTTTGTGAAGTTTCATCTTCATTACCAGCAGATTTATCCATTGTTAGCCCCGATTTTACCAGGCTTTTATCAAGATACATATCCTGCCATCCTTCGCATCTATTCATTACATATTCTGGGGTCTAGGGTGACACCACACATTTTTCCGAAAGATCATTGCTTTTGCTATAAAGTTGCGTAGTTCGTTAAAGAGAAAAAGCCAATTATTAAAAAAAAATACGGGAATGAAATCGCATAGACACTTCGATCACAAATAAAGAACTAGATTCACAATCTCCTATAAAATTTAAACAAATTATTACCCGAATTGACGTATGTATTTTTAGTATCGTAAAGTATTATCGGCAATATTGTGTTAATCTGAAGTAGACCTTACTATCAAACCTTAAGGTTATAAACGCTCGTAAACGATTCTTGCATGACATTGAAACGGAAGTTTGTTAAATAAAATATTTAAAGTGCAATCTTACGTCTTGCGCATAAAATATAATTCAAATAATCTATTTGCGTTGCTATGTATGTCATTTTGATTTGTGACATGAAAGTGACAAGGATAAGACAAATATTGTCGGGTAATATTTAAAAATATGATTAACGAATATAATAAAAAGAGCTATGTAACGTTATTACTATAATGAAATAATGAACACTTAAATAATATTATTTATTTATTAACAGAAAATAAGAACTTGCTTCTTTTTTTAGCGTTCTAGATGTATTATTTTTGCAATTTTTGAAGGAGCACTTTGACATGTTCGCTGTTAGCATTTTCGAATACCATTAAAACAGAAGTGCGTTCAAATACTCATTTGAGCGCACATTTGGTTCGGACATTTTTGGAGCGTTGATTGTGTATCTAGTTTTTTATTTGTGATCGAAGCATAGACATGATTTTAAGTAACAAATACAGGCACATCTACACAGATAATGATGACGTACATTTTCGTGAATTGCCATAAACACGTTAACATTTCTTCGGGAGTATAAAATTGAATACTTAATTGTAATATTTTTTCATTTAATGTAAAAAGATGCTTTTTGTAGAGAGTTGTCCCCATCTTTATGCGAATACTTTTTGAATGTCTCCAGGTGAAGGTAATGATGTTCCATAAACGTCGATAAAATAAATCATATCGATAATCGTGAAGTATAATAATTTAATAGTTATTGTTATAGTGTTTTTAACTGATCCTATTCACCTTCGAAAATATAACGTAGGTAGACACAGATTTTTCTGATTTGGAAACTTCAGGTCACAGTTAATTAGTTATTTATACATAAGTAAGCACATACATAACTTTATGATTTTTCACTAAGAGTGAACAGAACATTAAGACAAGAAAATCATGCCTTGGCACTACTTTGAGTAAAAAGATTGAATGTTATTTATGCACAAGGGAATCGGCTATTTACAGATAATTACACCGCCGTATACTCAAATCATAGATACAGTACTCGTATTTAAAAGATTAACAATTTGCCAATGAGAAAATAATATTCGTTTGAAGCTAATTGGCAGTAATTCATAAAAGTGCAGCTGCAAGCAATCCAAGTAATCGGCTCATCCGTTTAAAAACTATGGTACCACAGACAAACTGACAAACACAAATGCATCAAAGTTATGATATTCTTCTTATTCAGAATATTTAAATTCAGAGTTATGGTTGTTATTGTTAGTCATAGATAAAGTAGATATACCTACCTAATGTAAAATATAAAAAAATAAAGTAGTAGTTGTCCAACCGTCATTACGTTTTATTAGTTATATCGTGTAATTAAACATCGATATTCGCAATGGGACATCCCCAAATTGGAACGCGACGAGACTCATGAAATTATTATCTCTTTATTATAATGGAGACGAGTTTATTGAAATGTCTTGTTGTTGAGTATTTCCATATTGATATATAATGTCAAACGCGTGTCTTATATAAAGCACATCATAATGAAAGTCGCATATGAGGTAATTTCGTCAATTATAATGTGTGATGTTATTTCTTAGGTCGTTAGCTTTTGAAGTGAGAATTACAATTACGATATAAGATAAACTTTTAAAACTTTTCAGAAGGCATTAGTCAACTGGGAATTGTTATTTGGTCTGTTTGTGCGTCGATATTTGCTTCAGATCTCATATTATCTACCCCGAAATAAGCACTAGATTTATATTATACCTAATAATAATAGTACTTCAGAAAATCACATAAAATTGTATGACTCCAAACTCTATCAAGGTCTATATTATAATAATACTCCATACAATTACGTAAAATTGTTTAATCCCAAATTAAGCACTAGACTTATACCATAGGTAGGCTACAACGAACACGGGAGTTCCCTCAGTAAAATCCGAAATAAGATAGAACTAAAGGAGCGCCCAGTAAAACCAATTTGAGACGAAGAATTCCAATTCTTTGGTCTGGAAACCAGACGCGCTTTCTCATCATCATGTAAATCTAATAGTTTAATTCCGATACACACATATTAGTAATTATGTATATTATACGATGATTGTAGATAGTTCACTTCGTGATGTCGCACCATATTATGTTTTTGCGGATGGTTTGATTTATACGGAGTCCGCCCAGATTGCTACCACCATTACATCATTGTACCGCGGAACAGTAGTGCTAGTATTATGTGTTCTCGTGTGAAGGGTAAGACAGCTGGTGGAATTATTGGTACAAGAAGCACTACATCTTTGCCCTCAGCTTTCAGCTTTGTCCTCATTTTCGTTTACGGTATGGATTACTTCCTTACACATATGATGGCTAAATGTTTAAATCCATTTCTCTCTTTTTGTCTTTGTTAATGTAAAATGTTAATATAAAATACAAATTTACTTTTGCTGCCGATTAAATGAATGTTGTGAATCCCCACTAAGGGAAATATACACTTTGCGTACTCCAAGACACATTTCGCCGGTCTGCGAAGTTATGCGTTTTTAATGAAGTGATAACTCTTTGTTGTAGTTATTATACATTTTATAGAGATAAATAGCATCTTATGATTGTATTTATATTTTAAACATACATACATACATATACATATAATCACGCCTCTTTCCCGTAGGGGTAGGCAGAGACCACTTCTTTCCACTTGCTACGATCCTTACATACTTGTTTCGCTTCGTCCACTTTCATTATTCCCTTCATACATGCTCTTCGGTTTAGGGTACTCTTGACCTGGCCTTTTTTCAAGACGTCCCTGATTTGGTCTCGAAACGTCCGCCGAGGTCTACCCCTTCCAACACTTTCATTCATACTCCCCTTATACACTTTTTTCGTCAATCGTTCTTCATTCATTCTCTCGACATGGCCAAACCATCTCAGCATACCTTTCTCAATTTTTGTGAATACATCTTCTTTCAGACCACAACGTTTCCGTATCTCATTATTTCTTATCCTGTCACTCAGTTTAACTCCTATCATACTTCTTAACGCTCTCATCTCAACTGCATTTATTCTGCTTTCATGTTTCTTCTGCCATACCCAACTTTCACTTCCGTACATGAGTGTCGGAACCAACACCCCCTCATGCACCGCCAAACGAGCCTTGTTAGACACCTTCTGACTGTTCATAAAGGAGTGCAAAGCTCCATTCACCATGTTTCCTGCATTCACTCTTCTTTCAATATCACTCTCACACTTTCCATCTCTTGTAAACTTTGAACCCAGATACACAAACTCATTCACCTGTTCAATTTGTTCATCTCCAATCACGATATTGCAGTCTGTCACTGCCTCATCTCTTTCAAACACCATCACTTTCGTCTTCTTTGCATTCATCTTCATTCCCTTTCTAACAAAAGCTCCATTCATAGCAGTTACCATCTCCTGCAACTCCTCGGCCGAAGACGCAAGTAATACTTGGTCATCAGCATATAGAAAACATTTGACGAGTAACTCATTCATTCTCAACCCACTTTCATTCTCTTTTAAATCTGTCAAGCAATTGTTCATGAACAGATTAAACAGCCACGGTGACGCTACACATCCCTGTCTAACACCTTTTTCGATATTAAACCATTCAGTGTATGCCCCGTTTATCCCTACACAAGCACTAGAATCCCTATAAAGAGATTGCAATGCTCGTATGAGGATACTGCTCACACCGTTCACGGATAATGCTGACCACAATTCATTCCTCACCACTCTATCATAGGCCTTTTCTAGATCCACGAACGTGCAATAGACCTTCTTGTTTTTAGCCAAACACTTTTCGGCAATGCACCGCAAGGAAAAGACCTGATCCGTACATCCCATTAAATCCCGCTTGTGCATCCCATACTTTTTCGTCTGTTTCATTCACAACCCTTTCAATCAACACTTTCGCATACAATTTACCGACGACGCTGAGAAGGCTTAACTTTCTTTCAGTTTCTCTACATACTCGTCTTTCTTTTCCTTTTCTTGTAGATTTTCCACTTTCACTCTGTCCAAAACACTCGTAGGCTCGGCCCCTCGGTGTCGCCACCGTTTAAAGAGGCCACGCATTCGGGCTATGACCAGGAAGTGGTCTGTGTCGAGGCCTACACCGCGGTATGCCCGAGTGTCTAGCACTTTCTTCCTCAGTCTTTCATCCACAATTACAAAATCAATCATACTTCTAGACTCACCCTCATCTCTTGTATACAAATGGATCTTTTTGTGGCTAAACATTGTGTTGGCCACGCAAAGATTCCATTCCAAGCATACTTCAAGCAGGCTTCTCCCATTGTCATTCACTCTTTCGTCCCCAAACGTACCCAAAACTCCTTCATACCCATTACGCTTTACTCCAACCCACCCATTAAAGTCCCCTAACATCACGATCCGTTCATTTACTCCGCATTTATTCAAGACCTCTCCCATGCTATCCCAAAATTCCTCTCTCTCTTGTTAAGCTTTTAATGACCCACCTCCGCGCAGATCCGTCGGTGCATAGACCCCAAGGATAAACAAGCGAGTGAGTCCGACTTTTAACCTAATCCAGAGGAGTCTTGGGCTTACACATTCATGCTCCATCACACATTCAACTATTCGAGAGGAAAGAATCACACCAACTCCCTGACAGCCTCGGCTGGTTTGGGGGACTCCCGACCAGTATGCCGTGTAGGGACCATGAACCGTGGTGTCACATCCTTTCCTCTTGGTTTCGTTCACGCACAGAATATCTATGTATCGTTCATCCATCATCTGACATACTTCATCTACCTTACCATCCATTTCTCCTCTTACATTCAACGTAGCGAAGCGGCTCTCCATGGGCCGCTTTTCGCCCCCGCGAGAAACGAGACGTGATGGGTGGCGAACCACATCGCCGCCATTTTGGTTGACTAAATTATTTTTATAATTATTCATTGCGTTCCCACGAATAGCGAGGGAAAGGTTTGTCCACCCCAGCAGAGCCCCGCATGCCAGGGTAAGGCTCGCCTAATTCTGGGTCGCCCGGTCCCAGGGCAGTGTGGCACGCTAACGACTAGGCTTGCCCCTAGCCATGCATCCATCCGCACGGCAGACGTTGGATTTGGCGGAGAGGGTAGGAATAGGGAAAGGGAAGGATAGGTGGTGTGAAAAGGAAGATTGATAAGTTAGAGTGGGAAATAGGAAATGTAGGATATTACCGCCCAGGAGGGCAAGGGATAGGACAGTAATAGCTAGGGAAGCCGGGGTCGCATACCCGTATACTATACCACAACTACCGGACAGGTAAGTTGGGATGAGTATCCCATGACTTAAGTACTTTTGAAATGTTCATACATATATACATATCTTCACGCTGTATCCGTAACAGGGTAGTCAGAGAGGACAGAGAGCCAAGCATCGCTATTTGAAAAATACATACATACATATCTTCACGCTGTATCCCTAACGGGGTAGTCGGAGAGTACGGAGTAGAATCACAAGTAAATTAGTTCTTTCTTATCGTAAAACTCCTCCAGTAAAGTGATAGTAGGCTTTACTGAAGTTATAAAGGACTTCTTGGAAGAACGCGAAAATTTCAGCTACGCATGTTTATGTAGATATCCTCCATTCTTGTCACTTACACAGAAGTTTAAAACACAATATACTATCACTGTTGTACTTTAAAACTCCCAAAAATGTAAAAAATAGAAAATCTAAATAAAATGACAACCTCACTTCTCCCGTTCCCGCCAAAAAGTCCCCTCCCACACTTTCCTTGTACATTTAGAAAGTTAACTATAAAGGGGGTTCATTTTAGTGTTAAAGAGGTGAACATGGCTGGTTTCCCTGTATCTTACCACGAAGTTAAGCGAAAAACGTGCCTAATGGAGCCTGCATTATTTCATTCATACTGTGTACATACATAATGTATATCAATTCTTAATATCATATTTTCAGCAGATCTCCAGACAAATAGTTTTTCGATAAATCAGTGTAATTGTTAAGCATATTATTTTTTTATTTATCATCAATGTTATAGTTTTAATGGTTACACTAAAAAACATACATTTAATAGTTGTTTAAAACAATGTGGCATGAGTCTTAACGGTAGATATTCTATTAATAATGAATCTTTTTTTTTTCTTTTTTTTTTTCTATAAAAGAGGGGGCAAACGAGCAAGCGGGTCACCTGATGGAGAGTAACTAACCGCCGCCCATGGACACCCGCAACATCCGGAGAATCACGGAAAAGAGGGGGAGGGGTGATGGGCCACCAGCACTCTCACTCACCGAACGAAACACAACAGCAATAGATCCTTTTATTTCACGCCGATATTCTGTGAGAGGGTGGTATTTCACCTGGAGAGCCAGATGTCAGCTATCTGTCAGCACAAGAAACGTTCGTAAAGAGACTTAATTAGAAAAGCTGGCTCAGGACTCTCGGTTTAATGTGTGGGTTTAGTTAGTTCTCTAAACCTAGTAGCCCTAATTGTACTATTATCATATGTTTCATGGGTTTTCAAGCTGGCTTTACAACCATCACCGTTTTACGGTACTGATATTTATGATATTAATAATGCCTTCGAAGTATAGAATCTATTCTCGAAGTATACTTAGTCATTCATCAATAAAATTAAATCCTTCGCATCAAAAAGCCAGTTATCAATAATGATGAATAAAGCCATGCATGGTGATGACGATGATGAATGGCACTAACTCCTTAAATACGGAGTCATTCGCTATCGATGCCGTTTGATCATCTATGTAATAAGCAATTCGGTACCAATAAGCCAGCCATTGTCTTACCATACTGATACCAATAAGATTAATGTCTTTTGAAGCATAGAGTCACTGGTATTATATGTGGTCATCTACCCAAGAAGTAACTTCTTACGCAAATCAAAAGGCAACCACTGTTTTGTGATACTGTTACTGTTGTCAGAAATTCTTTTTGGAGTAAGGAATCGTTGGCATTACACATAGTCTTCCATTCAATGAGTAACTTCTCTAGTACACCAAAAAGTCGAACATTGTTTTGTTATATTGTTACTAACAACATTAATGCCTCTTGAAGTACAGAGTCACTGGGATCAGATACCGTCATCAATTCAAGAACTGACTTCCTACGCACCAAAACGGATCCATTTACTTCCCTGGCAAGAAAAGAGTAGTCGTTTTACTTCTCATTAGTTGTATTTCTTTTGACTGTGCAAAAGCTGGTCTGTAAGGGGTGCATTTCTTCAATCACCTTTATTATTCTTAGCTTACTTATGGAGGCCACCGCGCGTTTTATTACTGCACGCTGTGGTATAGTAACGACTCGGGGATTCCGACGTTTTACGACTTATGTCTGTACCTATAGAACGTCTGCATCGCCAAATGGTAGCTGCTTCGTTTTATTGAAAATAACGTCAGATAATAAAAATAAAATAAAAATTCTGCACGAAAATAAGGTAGATTCGAATTTAAAATGCACTTGTAACCGTAAAACATGGACATATCTCTGAAGCGTTTTTGAAATTGAGATTGAATGTCCTAGCATCTTCCTGTTGCATGAGAGGAGATGAATAGGGCTAAGATATCCCTTGCTTATCGTATGAGGCAACTATAGGGAAACAATAGAGGTTGGGGGCGATCAAATTGGAGGCTTCGATCGTCCACTTTAGACGACTCTAAGGAGGACGGCAATACGTATGGTTCATGCTGCTGTAATATTGACAAGGATTTTTTTTTGAAAAGAGGGTAAAAATGAGCTAGCGAGTCACCTGATGGAAAATGATCACCGCAACCGCAACCGCCGCAACGTCCGGTGAGTCACGGGTGCGGTGCCGGCCTTTAAGGAAAAGAGGGGAAGAGCGATGATCTCACTCACCTTACCTGGTTCTGTCCCGCTCTGTCCACGTTTTGAGTCCGTTAGCAAACAGCAGCCTTTAGGCTTATGTACCGTGTATACTACGTCGCCATCCTCTTACTCATAACTTTCTGCGATCTGTCTTAAAACCCGTCAAGTGCTATCAGAGTACTTCGATCGATCACCTCTAGAGCGATTATAGCTTGTTTCGGCCGAGCCGGGCGGTCACCGCACACTTCAATTTGCCTCGCCCCCTTTCATTTTGTCATATCGTATATTGACGCGCGATAAGATGACAAGATGAGTAAAATTATAAGATTATTACCTAGTATTACGCTAGCGACTTTTACTAACGGTTTCCTTTTGCTCTAAGCCGAGCTATTTGAACTGTATCTTATCATATGATATGTATTTTTTATTATATTTGGTAAGAATCTTTCAGCTAGTAAACTTATTCATAGTAACAAAAAGACTGAATTGCATTGTTTAAATCCCATAACTTTAGACTGAAACATTGCTGAAGAAGGCTGCATTCTAGTTTTGGCAGCCAGCCAGCTAGTAGCCGATCAGATGCCAGTTTTGGGCGGATGTTTTAACTACTAATGACGATCCTACCTAACATTGGCAGTAGAATTAATCTTCTGTCTGGCGATCGATTGTGTAATTGATGTCTGTAAATACTATTTCTCTTTGTAATTTCGTTCTAAGATTTCAAAAACGGAACATTAATGGAATTATTCAAATATCTGTCTGTCTGTCTGTCATAGTATATTTTGAAATTATTTAAAGTACATAATGTAGCTGCCATAACAACCAATTACAGTAAATAGTAGTCCAATAAGAGACGTGAGGTTAAAATTTAAATTTTGACATCAAATGTTAATTCAGAGAGCTAAATTATTATTATTAAAAAGTAAAAATAAATTTCAAGGCTGTGTATTAGATATGGTCTTATATCTTTATTTCTTATATTTATATCAAGAGATATAAATATAAGAAATAAAGTAGTCTCTATTTGTCAATGAAAAAATCTTCCATTTGTTAATGAAAATCCCGTCAAAATTAGTTAAGCTATTTCGGAAATTAGCCCGGTCAAACAAGCAGACAGATTAAAAATTGAAAATAATACATGTTTGGTTTTGGTTATGTCCCAATAACTAAGAGTATATGAGATCAAGAAAAAACCTCTAATACGTAATCACATACAGACATTTCAATTTTATTTATTTGTGTGGATATGGTATCACTATATTTCTAAGTACATTTTGAATATTTTAAAATAACTAAATATTAAGGCTAGAATAGGTACGTTCGGGGCACGCGTGATTAATTTCCATTTCTTTCTACGAAAAGAGATTTGGGATCAAACGTGTCTTTAGTCTTTTGGTCAATTCGTTAAATTATGAAATCTTTAAATGTTATTTTTGTCAGAAACTAACTTAAATTGATGAAATTTGGAAAAGTTTAAATAAGACCCAAAATTAAAAATGAATTTGAAAAAGACACCTTCCAAAAGAAACACTGAAAAGTACAAAATAACTATTCTTTACCAATCAAAACTCAAGTACAATATAAATAACTTTATAAATACGATACACATACTTACATTATAATTAAATTTGACAGGTACTGAAGTTGGTGCCAAGCATACCAAACTAATAAAATTTCTGTTACAGTCGACATACAATATATTGATGATTTCTATCATCAATATGATATGATGATGATATCATCAATATAATATATATTGGTTGTAACAATTTCGCGTTGCTTGGGGCTATTTGATGTATCTCCGAACTTCTATACCAATGAAAAAATGGGACTACCTCAGAATTCTCCTTACCTTAACCTCACCCTTTTAAACAAAAAAAAGAAGTTTTGAAATGGGTCTTCAATTGACGAAGTCATTGGTGAACATACATGAAAAAGAAAACATACATAGAGACGAACATAAAACCTACTCCTTTTTTGAAGTCGGTTAAAAAGTCGAGCTTTGAATTTTGGAAATTAGTTTTGGGAGATTAATAGGAAAGTTTAAGTGCGTAAGACAAATGATGAGAACTGAGGAGGCGAAAGAAGTATGGAAGAACCGCGGTACTCGGCTTTCCGTCCTCTCTGGCAGCCCCGTTAGGGATACAGCGTGAGGATATGTATGTATTAATAGAAAAGTAAAAAAATTAAAGCTATCGTGTGAGATATCAAATCAAAGAGCTTCACATAACTAATTCAAAATTTTAATTGCGAATGTTCGAATTTCTTGTATTGTTGACTGTAATAACCTCCAGCCAAATGCATACATATACAGTTAAGTTATGTAATTACCTACTCGAGGTAGGCAAAACGTCAAGGCGCTTACAACTCACACCATAACATAGGTATACTTGAAAATATAATTGAGAAAAAATGAGATGATATATATCAAGGCCATATTAAACATTTCTAGGTAATTTAGCTTCATGCAAGCGGTTCTAAGTTGAACTTGAAAGTATATACTAAATTAAATCTAAATTAAATCTAAATTAAACATCTCCTGCAAGCCACCCTTTCCAAAGACAATCTTTTACGAAAGCTCGCATTTTCAACCCTGTTAAAACCACCTTGAATAGTGATGTTATTAGTATGCATTTTATATAGTTCGCGAATGCGAATGGAGTGCTAATGCGATGGATGACTAACTTAATATTTCGGAAACAATCATTTTTTGTTAATATAATGATTCTTACAACAGAGTGTAACCGAACAAAACGATGTGAAAGAACGAATATTTATATAATATAAACAAATAATACATAAGTTTGTTATATTATTTAGTGTAGAAATAATATCATTATCTTCATTTATTCATCACCATTTTAAGGGAATGGTAAGAAAATGTTTACTAAAACATTTTTACTGTGGAATTTCAAATGTAGTAAAATCGATTATTATTTTTTGAACATGACTTAGAGTATGTTATTATTAGTTATTAATAAATATAAATATAGCTACAAAATATTAATTTTACGTACTGTTTTTCTCACTTTAAATCAATTTTGTCAATAAAATACTAAAATTTATTGATCCCTCAAATACAACTTTTCTGCACTCAATTAACATGATAATAACAAAAATATGAATTAAATGTTTAGTTCGACTAAAGATTATATTCGAAATCTTCGTTCGTATTCGCAACTATTTGACTCTGTCACTGGACTCGTAATAACTCAGGCAAATTGCAATAAAGTGGTCCCGGCTTCACTGTGTCAAAATTTAATTTGGAATCCTCGTGGAAGCTTCACTATTGCTACAATTAATTCAAAATTTCAAATTGAATCCATCGCATAATGTAGATTTACTTTTCCTGACTGCGTCAAGTCGATTCTTAGCGAGTATTTTAATTTGATGAGTGGCAACTCTGAAAGTTTTCATCATGGATAAGTTATTCTGAAACTACGACATCGAGCTTGGGAGATGGTTTTAGCGAAAACTGGATATTAATTAAATTTTTTTTGATAAACTTTTTTTTTTATGTGCATGAAAGCGAAAGAAGTATCTGGTCGTCTCATGCGATGACGCATGGCAAGTGGTAATTGTCGAAGATGAGGTAATTTCCAAACACGTTTAGATCATTCCGGACCGGAATTGATTGCGGTTTGGTTTACAGTTACTGGTATTTCAACCGGTTAATTCAGAAACCGGTTTTTTACATACTTTGGTTCTGTTAACTGAAATGAACCGGTTTTTTGAGTTGCCTTATGTATAAGATGCAACACCTTGTTCTTTGTTTAACATAATTATATACATACTAGATTTTGCCCACGATTTCGTTCACGTGGCGGTGACTTACAATAAATATAAGTAAGCTTGTGAAAATGAGATGAATGAAGCATTGCCAGCGCGTACAGATAAAGGAAAGAACTCGTCGCATAATATGCCAGTGGCGCGCCGGTGCGCGGAGTGCGTTGCACTTGGCTTTGATCGATCTAGGCAGGCAATGTGCGTCTGAGAAAAACCGCTTATTTATTTATTTTATTCATTATCGGTTTTAGTTTCGTTTTCTTCACTAACTGGTAACCGAAATTATTTCGGTTTATTCAAAACTGTTTTCTTCATTAACCGGTTAATCAATAAATGGAATAATAACCGGTTTGAGAACGATATTAACCGTTATTTCCGAACCGGTTCTGAGTCCTGTTTTGAACTGTAAACTTGACAAAGTAATACGTTAGCTGGCAGTATTACTTATTACGGCTGGCAGTATTACTTATTAGCCTGTGTTTGCCTGCAAATCGCTACAATGGACGTCTATTGAGTGGATTGTAACATGTCACGGTGACAGCAGAATAGTTCTTTTACAACAAGAGGCAAGATGTGTAGAGAGAATGTAATTGCTAAAAATTTGAACATGTACGAAATAGAAATAGCATAGACGTATCCGTACAACACATTATAGGAACATCGTTAACTTTACGTCTTCAAAATTATATTACTGTAATTTATACACATATATATCTTCACGCTGTATCCCTATAGGGGAAGTCAGAGAGGACGGAGCGCCAAGATTCGATCCTTACGTACTTCTTGCGCCTCCTCGATTCTTTCTATGTGCCCGAATCATAACATAATATAAATATGCAGATTAATATACATAAATTTTAACTTTCTAAGTCATTAAAAAATTAACAACTGGACAGGCAGGCAGATGCGTGAGTTTTATTTAGGTTTCCGTTTTCCTCTTTAAAGTACAAAAATATTAAAAAACTAATAATTTTACACGGAAACCAAAAAGATTAAAACATACACTACTATATATTATAAACAAATTAACTGGTTGTATCAAACTTGGTTACAACTGCATCGATGAATCAGATAGAGAATTTCTCTTTATGTGTATAAGAAAGGTAGTCGTACAAATGAACCAACATCGTATCTCCGCCTCGTCTAGACTTGTTCCGCGAGCCTAATTTAAAAGACATTTATGCATTATCCAAATCTCCCTGTTCGCTTGTTCCGCACGGATTGAGTACAGTTTCCTGGATGGACGCCAACACTAGTACGTTAGGGATGCGTCAAAGTAATATTACCTACTACTTTTTTCGCACAATTTATTGAAAAATAATATCATTAAATTACTATAACTGCTATTAACTCTTATTGAAAAATTAATGAGTTTTTATTATCAAGCAAAACTCAAGTTTGTTAAAATAGATACTTAATACATAGTCACGATAAGAGATTGAAAATATGAAATAAATAAAAACACCATACTAAAAACACCTAATAAAAACACCATAAAACCTGCTAAGGGCAAGTGAGACTTGCGCACCACCGCACCACCGCACCACCATTGTAATTTGTGTCATGTATTTACAAAAAGAATATAAGTTTGATTAAGAAACAAAATTAACTTTAGTGTTTTTAAACTTTCACGACTTGTACACATCTTACAATATTCATTCACGGGTCTATGTCGCGTTTATACTTTAAGGCTAATTATCTCTTTTATCCCGACGTTTGGACCGGATTACATCGATTGTGGTCACGGGCAGACTGATGAGGATGAATGTCATCTTCGTAGTGTGCGGTTTCTTGCAACTACCCACACTCATTCAACTCATTTTTTAATTTTTATTATTGTCACTGTCGGTACTTCGACACACTACACTAACGACATCTAGTTTAGATGTCGTTAGTGTAGTGTATAGCCTTAAAGTATAAACGCGACATAGACCCGTAATTATATATTATAAAACTTTACTTTACAGTTCAAATTCTCCCATACTCTCCTACTCCAAATCGCAAGAAAACATTTTTTTGTGTGATGTAACTATTAATTAAAGATTTATGGATTTATACATTACTTGTGCTGTGAAACCTTGCATCTTGCCGAATTTCATGATTAAGGTAAGATATGAGGTGTAAATGGCCGGCCGTACTTTTTGATTACGTTGACTTAGAAGTTTAATTTTTAATATCAAAGGACCGCAGACTATTTGATATTAAGTTCAACTTGGTACCTCGAAGTGTTCCTGAGAAGAAGGGACAAAGATGGTCAACGAAACGATCCTTTAAGGGTTTCTTTTTTCTTCTCTAGTTACAGAACTCTAAAAATAAAAAAAAAGTTATGAAACTGAAACCCAAAGACGTATTTAACTAAAAGTTATAAACAATATGAAGTAATTGTAATTTCTTAAATTCATTTTCCGACTCAAAGGCCTTTTGATACCTGGCTGATTTTCTTGTTGGTTCTTCTCAGTGTCCAAGTTTTTCTTTTCGAACTGAACTAAAGTAGATTTGACGTCCAAACACCAAATTATTAACAATTAATTAATAAATTAAAACCAATTAAACTAATAATAAAATCTAATTATTAACATAAAATATATTGGTTTTTATATATTTAGACCCAAATGTTGCGCTTTTTTGGAATGGCCTTCGCCAGCTCTTGACTTTTGATACCAATTATGATGGGTTTCCGATAGACTTTTTAAACTTCTTGAATTTACGTTGCATTAAAAACGTCACATTGAAAAACAACAAAAAATAACCTAACCTATCCCACGCGCCTAATTGAAACAAGTTCAATGATACCTAATATATTGAAATCAGTTAATAGGCTTCGGCACTGTGAGTGAACAGACAGACAGCATACGCATCTAAAATCATAGTCCTCCGTTTTCTTGGCCGTAGTTGGGTATTAATATGAAATCGTACTATGCAACTTATCATTAGGCTTGCATTGTATAGAAAATCCATGCCCAAAGTTAAGATTGAGCGCATCCTCACAAATGCCTCCTGAAGATTGATTTGAAAATTGTATTTTCATTGAGAAGAATTCTGTATGAGCGCACGGTCAAAATATCGCAAATAAAATGTCACTCAGGGCATAAAAAATGTGCTTAAGGCGACGCATATAACACATAAACAATGACATATAAACAATAACTTAATCCAAAATAGACTTTGTCTATGCAAAAAAGTAGTTATTTTCGTTGATTTTAAAATAAAACTTCGTTTATTTAAAAAAATAAACTAAAGTTAATTTTAAAAAATCCAACTCTCATTTTGAAGAATATGTTTAGATTAAAACTATACAGAAAATTTAGAAACGTAAATCGGTCCCGTTATTCCTAAAAATGTAAATCTCTGTTTTAAAAGAGGATTCCTCGATAATTTTTTTTTGTGATACAAACGTTAACCAATCTAGTATCGCAACTGGTAAAATAAAGTCAATGAAATGAAAAATCGGGTTACTAAATATCACTGTCATATGTTTTGTAGTCACTTAAAAAAATTGAGATCCCTATCGCCAAAATTTCTAATGCGTCGCCTTAAATCTTTGCTGTGTTTCGATGTTGATTGACTTAGAAATTAATTATTTTGGTTTGAATTTCACTTGCTAAATATTCTGTTGCTTAGATTTTATTCGTTACTACGTACTTGACACAATTTTCCTGGTTGACAAGTTAACATTTCGTTCCCAATTAACTCTATTGTCATGACCAACTTCACATTTCATATTTTCATTACTTGTCAACATAAAATTATAAAATAATTGTATGCCCTACTGTAAATTACTCATTCATAAAATTATACTTTTTTCACAGACAAATACTATCAGAAGTGTAGGCCTTATATTGCTTAAAATTATTTTGTTTAAACTTTTATTGTGTAAAGTTTAAGTATACTTAGACATACATGCATTATGCCATTATACCACACATTATACCATTCTCACTCGGATGCCACAAAATGAAAATGGGAAAATAAATTTTGAATAGAATTTGGAAATTTCTTAAATAAAAATTCTGTTTGGAATCGAAAACATATAATGGCAAAAGTTATAATTAAATAGAAAAACAATATTAATTTTAAAAGTCAACAAAGAGTGTGTAAAAAGTGGTAGTGACAGTGAGATGTTAATAAAAAGTATAAATTACCTTTAAATTAACTTTGAGATTATAATTGCCATTAAATAAAAAAAAACTTTAACAACTGATTTATGCTAGATGTTACTGTTCCGTATACATGAATTCCACTCTCGAATGATATCTTCACATTTAGGGAAGATTTTCGTAGCTTTTTTACTTGTGTCATATAATCCTCTGAATTGGACTGTCAGACGTGTCCAGATGAGGTGGCAAAAAAAAATTAATAAATACCTTTTCTTAGTTATGGAAATATCTACTGTTAATTCCCACCTCCATTTGTTATTATTCACCGCTTCCAAACTCCTACATGGTCACTGCTTGGACTAGACTGGTATTTATTTTTATATTCTCCAAATTTTTCTAATATTTATATCTCCAAAATCAACTTGTCCTCACGCCATCGCATCATCGTCCCTCTTCTTTTCTTCTTTTTTGTTTTGCCTCCCTCAAAAATTCTATTCTATTCTTCCAAAGAAAATATTTCAAAAAAATTTATAACTTGCCAGTTCTAAATTCAATTTTTCTGACTTAGCCTCTATGTTCGTAAAAAAAGGTAGAATAGGAAAAAAATGGTACAATATTTACATTTTATTTCCACTTGCAATTAAACATATATCACATTATGCATATTTTGTTACACTAATATGCATTACACATAAATAAACACTCGAGTATAAATTCACATATTCAAATAAATAATAATTTGTGTACAGGCAAACATTTTATATAGATAATTTATTTCACACCTACCCACACTTTTCATACACCGCGCATGTCGCGCGTTAATATTTTGAGTCGAGCTAAGTACTTGATGTATACGGTTGTGATCGTAGTGAAATTAAATTTTATTGGGATATTTACTTACTTTTAAATTATCAACATTCCCATATAAGTATTAATAATATAATGCAGCTTTTAACAGCATACGTAGGTATCATTCGGACCAAGAGATATCACTACATAATTCTATATAGTGTTATAGCGTTATTTCATTCCTTTAATAGCAGGGAATATAGAATCTTAGGAAATCTTATTTCTTCCTCTTAAGCAGGAATAAAACAAGATTGAATGATAAAGCATGGTATGAATAAAGGCAATATTATTTTAAGCTTGAAATTAAAGTTCTGTAATGAGATTGTTACTGTTTAGTTTTTTTTTATGAAAGAGTTAGCAAACGAGCAAGCTGTCAGCTGATGGAAAGTGATCACCGCCGCCTATGGACACCCGCAATGTCCGGGGAATCACGGGAGCGTTGCTAGCCTTTAAGGGAAGGAAGAGGGAGGGGGAAGATGGGCCACCGGTACTCTCACACACCGAACGAAACACAAAAGCAATAGATGCTGTTATTTCACGCCGATATTCTGTGAGAGGGTGGTATTTCACCGGGTGAGCCGGCCTAATTAGCGATGCAGCATGGTGGTAGGCCTGATCATTCAAACATAGTGTGAAACTCCAGAAACGAGGTTATGCTTTGAGAGTGGGGATGTCATTATTGTAATGCACTTTCATGGCTATGTAACTGTTTGAATTTGTTAATTTAGAGTTAGAAGACCTAAAAATACTTACAAATGCCTTGAACGAGGTTGTTGTAAGAGCGTCGCTACAACCTCCAAATCGCGGCACCTGACTGATGTTGCCCTCATTTCGAGGGCATACGTTAGCAAAACACTTCGTAACTTTAGTACGCCAGGATGCACAAGTCGAAGGGCATGTTTTGAAGCGTCTATTATGACGAGAAAATGTTGTACCCCTTTTTAAGCATATTGCGTGCACGGAGGAGTCTGAGATTTGGCATAGTTAAGGTTTAAATGGAGAAGAAGTGCAAAAAGCTAAAATGTATGTATAACATAGGTACAAACAGCCTAGTGCTTTATTTTGGGCTCACAGGATTGGTATTTGTCTGGAATATTTATTTATTTATATTACTACAAACATAACACATATTTCCATTCACTTCACATACATACATATTTTCACGCCGTATCCCCAACGGGGTAGTCGGAGAGGACGGAGCGCCAAGCGTCGCGGTCTTTACATATTTCTTTCGCTTCCTCAAATCTCATCATTCTCTTCACACATTTCCCCCTATATGAAACCTGTGTTATAAATACATTAAATTAAACAAAGTAAAACATTCATTCTGCCAACGTCAAACACATATTAGTTATACTGTCAATGTCAAACACATAATAGTTTGTAGTCAAACAGTCGCACAGGGTAGAGATTGTCGTCAAAGAATTTAACATGCTGCCGACTAATAACTACCAATCACTGACAGATTGACTAAATGAGTTTCAAGCTGAATTTCGTGTAATTTCTGAGCTGTGAGCTGTTTCGAGTCTGTGAAGTAATGTCAAGAATAAAAAGCCTTTTCTTTGCCTTTACTGTAACATTTCAATCACTAGGCGACTACTTATATATTTTTTTTACTTTTAATACCTACATCATCGACGGTATCTACATTTAAAGGGTTTAACTTATTTTTTTGGGCTTAGTTTACCAATTAATTTAAAGCGATTACCAAAGCAAATGGTCTAATATACGCAAGCCGTGCGCGCTCTCGCACCCCTCCGCGGACGTGTAGGTAATTAAAATCTGACCTGTTTTTAAAGTGACGCAGTGATAAACAATTAAATTAATCTAAAATAGACCTGTGCTACACAAACGCGCACGCGCTAGCATACGAAAAATACGAAAAAAGGTTAAATTTCGTTTACTTTGAAAACTATATTTAATTTTGAAAAATCCAACTGACATTATGAAGAGTGTGTTTAAATTAATCACTCACACACACATAATAGTTACTCCTTAAATGTAAATCCCTGTTAAAAAGCGGTTTTTTGATATTTTTTTTTGTTACAAACGTTAACCCATGGTGTATCGCAACTGGCAAAATGAAGTCAATGAAATGATTATGTTACAAACCGGCCTTTGCGGCCTGAAATACTGCATGCTACGCTACAGTGCATCTGCGACTGCATCACGCCCAACAGTCTTGATCTTATATATTTACAAAGAATTACATTAATTTTGTATTTGTAAAGTTAAAAAATAATTAAAAAACTTAAAAGTACTAACAAGCAAATATTTGTTTTGCGTCTTAGAACTGTTAAATGCAACAGCATAGATCTCAAAATATTCAGCATACCCATAGAGGCGAAGTATTCCCATCCCTTTCTATTACAGGCTTACGCCATATTCGCCATATATGTCTTTCAGTTTAACAAATCCTAAAGATAAATCCTTTAGATATTTCTAATAGTGGCAGAATTTATAAAAAATCAATGGATTTTAAAAAGAAACATCTAGTGTGTAATATCCATATAGCTAGACAAAAAATATAATGAAAATTCTTGTATACTTGTGGAGTCATTTTAGCAGAAATTTTCATAATAGGGAAAATCTATACTTTGTCAATAATTATATAAAGTATGAAAGATGTTTCTGAAAGATATTTGTGGCAAGCGCAAGGTGGTTGTAGGAACGGTAGGGATTGTATGGATGAGATTTTCTCGCTTCGCGTTGTCGTGGGGAAGCTTCTGGCCATAGGTCAGAAAGTTTTCTGCGCTTTCGTGGATCTAGAAAAAGAATTTGATAGAGTAATGCGAAAGAAACTGTGGAAACTTCTGCTTGAATATGGCGTGAAGGGCCCCTTACTGCAGGCTGAGGTCATTATATCGAGGCCACAGAACCAGTGTAAGCATAGATGGTGACATGTCGCCCTGGTTCGAAGTCTGTTCAGGCATCAGTCAGGGCTGCAAGATGTCTGCCTGGCTATTCGTGTTTTATTTGGACAGTTTCCTCCTGACATTAAAAGGTAGTATGAGTGGTATGACACGTGATGATACAGTGGTAAACTGCCTATTGTACGCAGACGATGCTGTGCTTATAGCATCATCAGAAGCGGAGTTGCAGACACTAGTTACGTGCATGAAAGGAGACTGTGAAGTGAAAGGATTGAATATGAATGTGAATAAAACTAAGGTTCTGGTGTTTGAAAGAGAGATGTACAGACAAAGTGTGATATATGGGTAAATGGAAAATGTCTAGAACAAGTGAACGAAACTGTATATCTGGGGAGTGCGTTTTCGAGGGACGGAAGATGTGAGTTGGTTGTGGAGAGACGGGTAGCAGCCGGCAATATAGTGAACGGTGCTCTGTCCGCATTAGTAAACAGTGTGAATATATCTAACTCAACCAAAATGGCCATACACAATGTGGTGTTGGTGCCAATTTTATTGTATGGTAGTGAGGCCTGGATATCCCCGAAATCGAGTGAAAGTAAGAAAAATGCAGTAGAAATGCGATCTTGCGGACAAAATAAGCAGTGAAGAGATACGCAGTATGACAGGGTTGCACGACAGTGTTATTGTTAAGGTGCAGAAAGGAATGTTGAGTTGGTTCGGGCACATGGAAAGAATGAGTGATGAAAGACTGACGAAGAAAATCTACACAGCGAAAGTGAGTGGTAAAAGAAGCCAAGGAAGACCAAGGCTGACTTATGAAGATCAAATAGCTAGAGTGTTAGCCGATGGAAATGTCAAAAGCACTCGCGTACCTAGGCGAAAATGTGCGAGGAGAATGATGAGATTTGAGGAAGCAAAAGAGGTGTGTAAGGGCCGGGACTCCTGTCGCTCCGTCCTCTCTGACTACCCCGTTAGGAATTAGGGATACGGCGTGAAGATATTTATGTATGTCACTAATTTTTTTTATTAAACTTTATCATTAGAGTTCAAATAAACATCTAAGGCATAGAGTTGCGAATTACATTATATTTCTTTCAAATTTATGAGTGCGTTATTGAAGACGTTTCAGCTTAAGACGTAGGTAAGCTCGTCAATATGAATTTAATACTGAAATTTAGGTAGCAATACATTTCTACATACACAAAAGCTTTTATTTTTTTTGCTTACTTAACAACTTTTAGGAAAACACTTCGAGGAACTGACAATTCTTTGCTGAGAACACTCACAGATATCTAAACAATAATACTTGATTCGCCGCTGTAGTATCTAGAGTATTTCCAAAACGGATGGGTGGGTTTTTATTATATTGCTTCCTTTAAGTGCGCAGTTTAATATTTATTATCAAACAGAATCACACAGTTTTATGTACAGTAAATAGGTAGATACAATTCTATATATTTTTAAAAGTAAGTCAATTTAATAGATTCTTAAATTTTATTCTTAGAAAAGAAACCTTTGGAAATGCCAAAAATGGAATAATATAATACGATTAATTAATTTATAACAATCTTTCAACAGTATTATTTTTAAGCTCCAACCCGTAGAATAAAATTCTACAAAATAAACTCGGCTATTAGTATTAATTAATATTACCTAGAATAGTTTTCTTGACTTTAATATATACATCATCGTTGTAACATTAAACTCGTTTATTTAATTTTTTTTTTAGTTTCCTTACCTTAAAACGAAAAATAGAACCACTATAAGATTACTAACGCATCCGTTTATCTGTCTGTTGGTTTGTCACAGTCATGTTACGTAGTATTTATAAATTAGGCACAGTAATACATCTAGTTGTTCTACATATTAGAATGTAAGTATATAGATAATATTTTAATACATTAATAGTGGGATTAGATATAATTTAAATTCCACGGTACCAACCAATGAAGAAATGCATTTTGTGTGTAGAGCCATGCTGCATTGCAGCACGCCGGCCAGCCCGGTGAAATACCACCCTCTCACAAAATATCGGCATGAAATAACAGCATTTATTGCTGTAGTGTTTCGTTCGGTAGGTGGTAGAAATATCGCGCGCCACCAATTTTTTGTCTTTTTTCCAGAGTGGATTTCAGAAATGGTCCGCCAGTCCACTGGGCAGTCGCTGGAGAGTTCGGAGCACGGACCCATTTCGTCTTGAACGAGTCTGATCCATCATCAGCGCATCTCGCCGTTGAGGACGTAGCGAGACAAGACGAAGGAATGTATCGATGTCGGATAGACTACATTGATTTCCCAACAAGAAACTATAGAGTCAACTTAACCGTTATTGGTAAGAATTATTTCTTTAGTAGTATTAAATGCTCATAGAATCGCACTTTCACCATAGAGGTCATAAAATAGAAAGAGTGAAAATAAATTACTGTGATTGAGTTGAGAGAGCTTCAGTTTTGAATTTAAAATATTTTTTTACTGATTTTTATTCTTCAGGCAACACTTCTTCAAGCTGTTAAACTAAATTTGGCTTTTATATCCGTCTTAAAGAAGACTTTAATGGCAACATCGATTTACTATTATTATTAAATCCGCGGATTGTTTTCTTCTTTCCAAATCAAACTCTTCATATACTACACTAATATTACCTATAACTATATACATGTGCAGCTGGAATTTTAAATACATATTACCCATTAAACAACCTCTATTAAGGCTCACTGCAATCAATATAGAATATGATTCATTATTCTCTCGCTAGTGAAAACTCTGTCCAGCATTGGGGCAGATATGGGTTGTTAAATCGTCTTTTTTTTCAGTGCCACCAGAATCACCTCGAATATATGACTCCGAAGGTAACGAGATTCTCGGGTCCGTTGCTGGCCCTTTCAGAGAAGGTCAAGATTTGTTGCTATCGTGTCAAGCAGCTGGAGGTAAAAAATATTAGTTACATTCTTGTATGAACCTTTTAAAATTGAATTTTCTGATTTCTTGACTTGGTTATTTCTTCCAAACCAAGAGACTCGAGTCCGATTTACGGCTAGGTAAATTTTAGGATACGAAGTTTTATAAATTGTTTCAATGTCTGGGTTACTAGTTTTCCCGTCGGAATGGAGTCTAGATGATTTATTTTCCCAAAACTTTGAGAATATGCGATTGGTGCAATTTGCTCAAGTATATATAAAATAAATTATATTGTACTGTGATATGGTACGTGACGTAATGTCGCGTGCTACATCGTATTGCATGTTAAAGGATAGTATATTATACGTTAGATAAAGCATGTGCCAATGCAATATTCCACTAATTTTGAATTTAGGAGCAGCGGGATGCTAAATAAGTTTGCATTGTTTAGAAGCATGGTTTTGAATTTGTCTTGTTTTGAAATGTCAAAGTTACAAGATGACGAAACATTTAACTCTAAGATTTTTTTCAGTATTATAAAAGAAAAGCGAAACGGATACAAACAATCTTCAAGAACCATCGCAAACAAATATTACGTCTTACTTCAGCCAAAACCTGAATCTTTGTCATGTAACTCTTAAGCCTGACAATGGATACTTACGAGTATTAATTTCATATTTCAGATTTGGTGAACGTTGTTCATAAAAATTTAAGGGTTCTGTAACTTAAAAGGAAAAAATGGAACCCTTATAGGATCACTTCGTTGTACGTATGTCCGTCTGTTCGATCAGACGAACATACGTTTTTATCTCGAGAACGGGAAAAGTTATCAAGTTGAAATTTATATAAAAAAATGTGGTTATCACTAAAATGGAGGTGTAAAAAAGTCAAGCTTCTAAGTAAACTAAAACTCAAATATAAATCTACAGGATACTTTTCGTTGACCTAGAATCATAACATTCGGCAAGAAGTAAGGTCTCACAATACAATGAAAGGAGAAAATAATATGCGAAAACGTGTCTTTAAACTGCAAATTTAAGTTTGTTCTTGAATCCGACTTTTATATATTTTTTGTACAACAATAATACACAACAAAAATACAATGTAAGGTGGTATGGAACCCTCAAAGCGCAAATCCGACTCGCACTTGGCCGTTTTTTAAAATGGTAAAGCCAAAAGAATAAGAGATTGCGTCTGTTTCTAGTGAATGGACGTTACGTAATTATGTTCCTGCTGTGAATCTGTAGTATTTTCAATTTTCTTTAGGAAAACCACCTCCAGACGTGTCATGGTACAGAGGAGACGAAAGGCTAGCGTACACAAAAGACGGATCAGTCTGCCAACTGCAGCTTACGTCGCTGTCTAGAGAGATGGCCGGCGCAAGATACCAGTGCAGGGTGGAACCACCGCTATTACAGCCAGTTCATAGAGACGTCGTCATAAAATTATACTGTAAGTGTAATTTGTAAACCACTTTATTGCTATTTCTTTTTTAAATTTCATTTATGTTAAATTTTATTTGTGTATCATACGCAGTATGACAGGGTTGTACGACAGCGTTATTGTAGAAATGAAGAAAGGAATGTTTAGATTTTTCGGATACGTAGAAAGATTGAGTGATGAAAGAGTGACGAAGAATCTACAGAGCGAAATTGAGTGATAGTAGCAGTCAAGGAAGACCAAGGCTGACTTACGAAGATCAAATAGCGAGGATGCTAGCTGACGGAAATGTCAAAAGCACTTGCATACCTAGGCGACAATGTGTGGGGCGAAAAAAGTGTATAAGGAACGTGACGCTTGGTGATCCGTCGTCTCTGACTGACTCGGTAGGAATACAGCGCGAAAGATATGTATACCTCTATATTTGTGTCTAGGGTTTCCTACCTTAAAAGGATTACTCATGCCCCTTTTCATATGTCCGTCTGACTATCTATACATTTGTCATGATCAATTTCTTCAAAAACGTCTGACGTACAAATTGTGTACAAACATAAAAAGAGAATGGGTAATTACGACCTAAAAAAAAATTATAGCATTATGAAAATTGACTGTAGTTGTTGCTTTCGTCCACTATTTCAATTTTGTATATCCTAGTTGTATATGATATAACAGGTCACTGAATCTGATAGCAAGTGCAGTCCTAATCTCAGTAAAATATGTCTACATAGTACACACGGAAAAATCTTTCATCTTGTAATGTGAATTTTTTTTCTCCATTTAAATTACAATATGTTATCTTAGTATAAATCAAAATTAATTTTTTTTAGGGATGGATCTCGTAGAAAATAACCCATTCTTCTATAGCACAGTGATAAGTCGATCGTTAACTCATATTTTGCATCAGTTAACACTAACTATTTATAAGAGGTATAACGAGAGAGAAAATTTTATCTCCAAAACTACTGAAACTAAAATTCAAAAAATGTTGAGGAAGTAAAAACATACATTTCATCCACGTTGAATATAATTTTAATTTTGTGTCACGTTCGTGATTCACTCCACACACTCCACTCACGTAGGCGCAATTATTACTGTAGTGCAGTGGTTCTTAACCTTTTAGTGGTACGGACCATTTGGCCGATTTTTTATCTTGCCATAGGCCACCCACCAACTGTTAGGCATTTAGGCATAATATCATTTATGATAAGATTGTTTCTTAAAATTTTTCACTAAATACAACACGTGCGAAGTTATTCGAGATTAAAAATATTACAATATTTGCGAAAATTTTACGTTAATTATATTTTAGTGCGATTTATGAGACTGAAAGCTGTTTATTAACTTCTGGATTCTTGGTTCATTTGCAATTCAATTAACTCTTTCTAAATTTCATCGAAAACCTTAAAAATGCTGAGAATGAAAGGATTGGAGATGAGTATCCTATGTCAAATACTTTCTCATTATATGAGAGACTTTTACAAAGACTTCGCTAACCACTTCACATGCCTTGAGGGACCAATAGTAGTCCACGGGCCACCGGTTAAGAACCACTGCTATAGTTTTTATGTAAATATATATATTATAATTAGATGTACATTATGTACGTATGTTTGTCTATGGCCTCGTAATCATTTTCAATTTATTATTAAATATAAAAGCTAGGTATGTCGCGTCGCTGACTTTTTCATAGATCTACTGGTGACTAATATTTTAGTGGTACATTATTTTCACGTATATCCAATTAATTTGTTAACGTACGCCAATAAAACAGCCAACCAGCGCTTTTCCCTCCCACTTGTTTTTACAAAATAAAGTAGTAGTATGATTATTCCTTTATATTTCTATTTACAAAATATATCAGACGTGTCATGACGGTAGTATACTCAGGAATAGTGGTAGCTTTCTATTAGTAAAATAATTTTTAGAATTGCTTCAGTAGTTCCAGAGATTACACACACACATACAAACAAATTTACGTCTTTACAATATTAGTGAACATTAATATGCATAATGTGTGATAATAATTATTATTGTTCTGTAGTGAAACCTCAATTTGCCCGATTAACGGGCAGTGGCGCAAGTCATGCGGGTCAAGAGAAATCCTTTGTCTGCACTACGAGGGGCTCAAAACCTCCACCAAATATAGATTGGTTTATTAACTCTCAGCGGATCGATTCCACATTGACTCAGGTAAAGTGCTATTCGAGATTCTTTTTGACTTGAAACATTCATTGGTATGCTTTGGGGTTAAGAACGATTCGTATGCCGTGACAATCTCTTATATTGTCAAGTCCCGCCCTCCCTCCGCCCTCCTTCGTGTGTCCGTGTTGCGTATAGTATATACTTTCCATTGTTTTTTTTAATTATAAATTCTTTCAGTAACCATCATAATTGACTTTTTAATCGCCTTAAAAAAGGAGGAGGTTCTATGCTCATCTGTACATACTCTTTTTTTTTTTAATTTTTAAATATTTGTAACCAAGACAGCAGAAGTTCCCTTATTTGGCCATGTCTGTGTATCCATCTGTCTGCTACTTGTCTGTCTGTTTGTCAGTTTGTCTGGGCAGTCTCTTTGTACAAAGTTACAAACAATTTATTGCACCATTGATACTTGATCAGAAATTTTGCACTGAGACTGAAACTGAGACTTTAAATTGGAAACACAAAACCAAAGATTTAAAAAATATGCGTTTGGAATAGATTTTTTCATTTTGGTTTAAATTTCAGTTTTACTTATCTTAAATTGCTGCGGGACCCTAAGTTAATACGTGTCTTACATGCACCTAGCTGGCTTTTTGTTCAATTTTACCTCTACTTATCTGAAATTGCTACTATACTGTCAATTAATACGTATCCGACATGATCTTAGCCAGGTTAGATATTCCAAAAACTGAACAAATTCTTTTTTATGAAACCATTTAAAACTCTCAAAAATTTTTTTTATGCCTTTGTGCAATGTGATGTCATTATATATCAGATAACAAGCAGTTTACGTCTCTCAGTGCCGGAACTGGAGATCGTTACATATTTCCTGAGGTAACGGATTTTTTAGTAGATGAAAATGTCGTCTGAGCTTACGCATTGTAGTACCAAATTAATACTGTCTTTGCAAAAGATTGATCGACAGACTGCCCGTGCTACGATCAGTGCAACGTCAGTATAGAAAAATATTATTCTTGAAGCATCAACACGACATAGACTCGGCTAGTTAGGCTTGTTAGATTTACTTCATGATTTTATATTTCACTACACTATACTATACATTCTGTCAAGAAAGTATCGGGAATGGATGATTTGTTTATGGTTCCAAATTCAATTTTTTGTTTTTTTTGTTGTTATTAGATTGGCACAACTGTTTTCCATTTCGGCGCGGAGTTTGAGCTGCATCTGTTATTTAGATTAAATACAGTGCTGTTTTTAGTTATATCATTCTAGTGTGTATTGCGAATTTCATAATGGACAAAAACATCGAACAAAGAGTTTGTCTTAAATTTTGCATCGCCAATGGAATTTCGTGTTCGGAGTCACTGAAAATGTTACAGAAGGCTTACGGTGAATCGACTTTATCAAAAACACGTGCTTATGAGTGGTACAAAGCGTTCAAAAGCGGTCGAGATGTGATGGAAGATTTGCCTCGCTCTGGTAGGCCATCAACGTTTGCAACTGAAGTTAACATCGCAAAAGTGAAGGAAATAGTGACTGAAAATCCTCATTCAAGTTTGAGAGAGATATCCGCCGAACTTTCTGTGTCTCACGAGTCGATCCGTACCATTTTAAATAATCACCTGGGTATGAAACATGTTGCCGCTCAGCTAGTCCCAAAAGACCTGAATTTTCTCCAAAAACTCGATCGCATAAGAGTCGCTGAGGACATGCTAGAACGAGTCAATTCCGATCCAACATTCATGAAACGCATTGTTACTGGTGACGAGACGTGGTTTTATGAGTTAGACATGCAAACTAGGCAACAAGCTTCGGAGTGGCGCCTTCCAACTGAACCGAAACCGAAAAAACCACGCCAAAGTCAATCAAAAGTCAGACATGTTGACTGTTTTCTTTAACTATCGCGGTGTTGTGCACTCGGAATTCTTGCCGGAAGGTCAAACGGTAAATAAAGAATATTATTTGGGCGTTATGCGGCGTTTAAGAGAGCAAATTCTACGAAAAAGGCCAGATTTGTGGAAAGAAAATTCTTGGATTTCGCACCACGATAATGCGCCTTCGCACAAGGCCATCATTGTGAACGAAGTTTTGACCAAAAACTCAACAAATACCATTGAGCAACCACTTTATTCACCAGATATGGCTGTGTGTAAGGACCGCGACTCCTGGCGCTCCGTCCTCTCTGACTACCCCGTTGGGGATACAGCGTGAAGTTATGTTATGTTATGTTATGTTATATGGCTCCATTCCATTTTTCCTAAATTCAAATTACCACTTCGTGGCACCCGTTTTCATTCGGTAGAAGACATAAAGGAGAATTCGCCGCGAGTACTGAACTCAATTCCGGAAAAAGCTTTTAAAAAATGTTTTGATGATTGGATTATTCGTTGGCGTAAGTGTATCGTTGTAAGTGTGTCGAAGGAGCATGCTTTGAAGGTGATAAAATAAATTTGGATGAATAATTAACATTTCGTGTATTATTGATCTTTTCCCGGTACTTTCTTGACAGAATGTATTTCACTGTTATACGTGTCACTTTAAGATATTTTATACCCAATAACTTTTCACTAGTCTATTTACGATATTTTTTGAAAAACTATGACTATACAAGTTGTACTTTATAGACGGAAGTGGATGGTGAAACAACGAAGAGTATACTCACGTGGCGAGTGAGGAGGGAAGACAGTGGCAGTCAGCTGGTCTGTAGAGTCTCCAACCCCTGGTTTCCAGCTCATACCTTGGAGGATTCCTTAATATTGGCTGTTATGTGTGAGTGTTCATTACATTTAAATAATACTGAACCCTAAAAAAGAAAAGATTGCTAGTAGTTAGCTTTTCAACATTTTCAGTGTTAAAAAGACCCATTTACCCAATTAAGTAGCAACTAACAAGCCACTCTTAGCTCAATGGGACTCGACGATAATATTTAAACTGCGGGACAAAGTTGTTGGCACACACCGCTCTGTTCGGCGAGCAAACACAGCCGGAACTCCGCCGCCGCCGTATCTCGTGTGTGGTGTGCCTTTGATATATTGTAAGCGGTTTTTACCGTTTCCGCTTATATTTGTTGTGTGCAATTATTTTGCCCGCCATTGTACGTTTTCATTTTATCAAATTTTCATTAGCACGAATCTGTGACCGTGCTATGTATATTAGATTAAATCAAATTCTATACATACAGAATATTTATTTGACGATATAAAAAGCGAGATTGTATTGTATTTTTAACATACGGTAATCTAAAACAAAAAAAGAACCCCTGTAATAAAGCGTCAATCTGCCTCTCTGTCTGCCTCAGGGAGGTCTCAGTCATCTTTTTCAGACATAACGCGACGTACTAGTTTGAAGTTTGACATAATAATACATCTTTGTAATCCAAATATTGTGCTAGATTAGTTTACGTTTAAAAAAAGAAACATGCGTATGCTCATGTACGCACGTAAGAAGTTCTACTTCTGTGACGTGAATAAACACAAACCCGGTCACATATAAAAAATTTAAAACTGACTAAAATAAATGAATAAAACAAAAGTGGTCACAATCGCGTATAAAGAAAATGATTGAAGTTTTTGGCGGGAACGGGAGATTTGAGGTTGTCATTTTATTTAGGTTTTTGATTTTTTACATTTTTGAGAGTTTTAAAGTACAAGTGATGGTATATTGTGTTTTAAAGTTCTTTGTAAGCTAAAATTAATTATTATATAATTAAGAACTAAAATTAACATACGTATCTGAAGTTACAAAAAGTCCTTTATAACTTCAGTAAAGCCTATTATCACTTTGAGACTAGTATATTAACAAATTCATTTACTTGAAATTATACATGGGTTTAGTAGTTTCGAAGATGAGGAGAATAAATAATCAATTCGCCCAATGTTTTAAAATATTAACTATTAAATATAATATCATTGGGCTACATTCAAAGAACATTGGCCAAACTTCATACTAGTGTGGAGCTGACTTCAAATGTCGACGTTTAAGAATCGTTTATAGTGCGAATGCTAGATCTAAGCGTAGTAAAAGTCATCACGCAATTCTTTTTTCTACGCGGCCACAATTTTAAGATATGGTCAAAAATATTTTTGAAGTTGGTCTTAACGCACAACTCAAATAACAAAAGTGAAATCGGTATCTATAATATAGGTTATAGTAATCACATGCACAAAGTCGTCGTCACAAACGGTAGATATCACAGTCCATAAAACAACTTTGCATTGGCAAAGGTCACAAAAATAAAATGAAATTCGAAATAGCACAGCACGTTTAGAAAGCAAAGGCAAATAACCTGAAGAACACATAATTTATTATTTTTTATATTTCTTAAGGCATTGGTAACAAAACCTAATGACGTAACTTCTGGAGAAATATTATTATTATTAATTAACTGTCTCTAATACTCCTCCAGTAAAGTGATAGTAGGCTTTACTAAAGTTAAAAAGGACTTCTTGGAAGAGCGCGAAAACTTCAGCTACACATATTTATTTAGATCTCCTCCATTCTTTTCACTTACACAGAACTTTAAAACACAATATATTATCACTGTTGTACTTTAAAACTCTAAAAAATGTAAAAAAATAGAAAATCTAAATAATATGACAACCTCACTTCTCCCGTTCCCGCCAAAAAGTCCTAAATAACACATAAGCTCAATGGCGTCGCGTTTTGACATTTCACAGCTTGACGTTCTGTTTTGCACAAATGAATCCAAAGTCCAACATGATCTTTTATATATTTTAATACAGACAGAAAATAAAACTCCTGCACTCGAACAAACAATTATTTATTTCTATTACTGAATCTTATGGTAACAAAAGAGTGTACAATTTTAAAGAGAAGCGTTTTATTAGTCTAAAATAAACAGGTCACATTTTAAGAACCGTGAAACGGAATGTAAATAAAGCGTCGGGTTGCGTTTAGAACACATGATCCTTAAAAACCTATAGAAATGAATGACAAGTAAAAAAATGGATGCTTTTTTAACATGGCCCGGTCTAGGATAAATATTTGTGTTATCTGTCATTCATCTATCTATCATTTTCATTATCTATCATTTTCAGAGATCCTAAAAAAAATGTCAGAGCCAAAATGATCATTGTTCTTTGTACATCTCGTAATTTCTGAAATAATCAAATATGACATAAGGACAGACTGACAGAGTTGAGTTTTTTTAACCTACTAAAAAGAACTAAACGAATGATGAAATGAATGCTTACATGGTTCGGGCACATAAATAGAGAGAATATTTGATGAAATATTGACGATGAAAATCTACACAGCGAAAGTGAGTGGTAGGAGAAGCTGAGAAGGCTGAATTATTAAGATCAAATAGTGTTTGCCGACGAAAATTTCATAAGCACCGCATACCTAGGCGAAAATGCGTATAAATACAGCCTGTTACCACTCGCAGACTGGACAGAATTATTTTCGAAAATGGTTTTCAGGCTGTATTTCAGTAACGGATGAAATTATTACAAAATAAAAAAAACGTAAGATTTTAAATCTGTAACTGTACACGATCAATCCAATTTTACGAGAAATGGTGGGGATAACACTTGAAAATTAAAACGGTCATAACTCTTAAACGGATACGTTTTTTTCGATAATTCTTTTTGTAACTACATACTAAAGTTATGCCCTTTCATCCATTAAAGTAACTGTCCCGTTTTCATATACACCCTGTATATGTTTTTTTATGTATGTTCGGTCATAATTTCTTTGATTATGAACCGATTTCAATGATTATTTTTTCTTTGGGTTCAGTATAGATCCATTGTGTTCCCGCTTTGACATAACATATCTAATACTCCTTACGGTTTATGTAATTAGCTGTATTTTATATTTTCTGTTCCAAAATTAGAACTAGTTAGTTAAATGAACCAACTTTAAAATAAAAACACACTAAATTATCCTTCACTAATCAAAAGTCAAGTCCAAAAAATAAGGTAAACACAATACTAAAAACTATATAATTACAGTTATTGAAGTCGGGTAGTCAGTGCCAAATCAATAAATATCAGAAAGCCTACTAGCTCGGTAGGTTTGTTCGTTGTTTGGCACCAAATTAAATAACTCGTAGATTTAATTATATTATAAGTTATTTTTGTACTTGAGTTTTGAATAAGTAAGGGGTAATTATTTTGTACTTTTCAGGGTTTTTATTTTGAAGTGGGTTTGGTTTATCTTTAAGGCGCAGTAGTGAATATCAGTAGTATTCAGTAGCAGGTAACGACATTATTTAGCATTACTAGTAGATAGTAAAAATTTTTAGCATAAGCACATTTCCACTAAAACAATCACGGACATTTAACACAAACGAGGCACGAAGCAAACAGGATATAAACAGAAGTTGTGCCAAGTTTCTCGGAGTTTATCTCGTCAAGTTAAAATATTATCGCTCGTTGTCAAGCCGTACAGGATCATTCGCTGTGTGCGCCGTCTCCGAGATATTTAACTTTGTCAACTAATTAAGGAGATACTCTGCTTTAAGAAAACAATGGTACCAAAAATAATGTTTGGCTGCGTTTTACCGAAAAGTATTTATTTTTCCCCGACTACAACGAAGTAAAAGGAGGGTTATGATTTTAACAAAGTATGTAATACTTGACGAAAATTACTCGCAATGTATAATTATGTATTAAATTTGTACGTAAATATTGTATATATCAGAAATTAACTTTTAACAATGTTTATTATTTTTATTCTGGAATACTGCGTGAAGATATGAGGATGGATGGATTCGATAAGCGTTTCGTTAATCCAATTTTAATACAGAGCACATACGTATATACATATCTTCACGCTGTATTCCTAACGGGGTAGTCAGAGAGGATGTAGCGCCAATGGGCGTGGTCCTTGCATACTTCTCATTATTCTCCTCACAAATTTTCGCCTAGGTATGCGCGTGCTTTTGACATATCCGTTGGCTAACACTCTGGCTATTTGATCGTCATAAGTGAGCTTTCGTCTTCCTTCCTTGCTTTTACCACACGCTTTCGCTCTGTAGATTTTCTTCGTCAGTCTTTCATCACTCATTCTTTCTATGTGGCCGAACCATCTTAGATACAGAACACCAAAAAAAGAAACACTAATTTCGCTAAGTACTATATTAAATGAGTCCCAATGACAGCTTTTTAAACAAATGAGGGTCTCGTTAGCTTTTGAAAATAAAGTTTCACCGCTCATTGTCATTAATTCGTCTATTGTACCGCCGTGCCCTGTGGTATGGCCGGGTCGCTTGGTCTTTCCCGCGGTCAGTACCGCCGACCGCACCAGAGCAACTTTTTAATCGTTTGTTTACCTTCATATTTCCGCTTTATTGGAGTTGAAGATGTGGACCACTGAATTATTTCGTGCGACTTCGTAAAATTGTCGTTTTGAACGATACTTGTCGAAGTATGCATAAAAGAAATATCTTCACTGTAGTTTCGAAACGACTTATTATGTGAAAATAACATTATTTCAAGTGACAGGTTCTTAAAAAAAGCATGTGTGTACTCATGTACGTACGTAAGAAGTTATACTTTTTTGGCGGGTGTAAAAATACAAGGAAGAACTGGCTACATATAAAAAAACAAATTTGGCCTCATATAAGAAAATTAAAACTGGTCACTTAAACAGAAGATAAACTCTTCGTTGCAAACTTCATGTTGTGTTAAATCAACGTTGACGGACTTTTTGGCGGGAATGGGAGAAGTGAGGTTGTCATTTTATTTAGATTTACGATTTTTTACATTTTAAGTTTTAAGTACAACAGTGATAGTATATTGTGTTTTAAAGTAAGTGAAAAGAATGAGGAGATCTAAATAAACATGTGTAGTTGAAGTTTTCGCGCTTTTCTAAGAAGTCCTTTTTAATTTCAGTAAAGCCTACTATCACTTTACTGGAGGCATGTTAGGGACTTAGTATTTCTCTACAAGTTACGTCATTAGGCTGATGATCTCGTTACCAATGCCTTAAGAAATATAAATAAGTAAAAAAATCGACATTGAGGGACTTTTTGGCGGTAACGGGAGAAGTGAGGTTGTCATTTTATTTAGATTTACGAGTTTTTATGTTTTTACTTTTAAAGTACAACAGTGAGTATTATTGTGTTTTAAAGTTTTGTGTAAGTGAAAAGAATGGAGATCTAAATAAACATGTGTAGCTGAAGTTTTCGTGCTCTTCCAAGAAGTGCTTTTTAACTTCAGTAGAGCCTACCATCACTTTACCGGAGGAGTGTTAGGGACTTAATCAAATTTAGTTTAATTCACTTTACTTTAAACATGTGCTCTATGTGTTCGTCATGAATTATAAAAAACAATACTGCGACGTGATTATAATTTATAACAAGCGTTTCTCCAGAAGTTATGTGATTAGGCTGATGGTTTTTAGCCAATGCCTTAAGAAATATAAAAAAAAATCAACGGTGACGCGCAACTTCCTTTGCCAACTTCACCTGTATTACATCGATGACGTAACTCCCGCTACATACTAAAATTACACTCTAATCTGTTTTTCCAAAAGCGCCAAAAGAAGTATAACTTTAAAAAAATATCTTAAACACTGCAAGACTTCGCAGAACATTAAAACATTTTAATGGAGAAGTTTGTGTAAATAGATACGTAAAAATTAAAATCCCTCCAATTAAAATATTTTAAAGTACTTGAGGTATTAGAAATACTAATAATGTTTTTTTTCATAGAATTTAAATCATTTAAACAACGACGAAAACAAATGTAACTGTAAAACATTTTGTAAGCAAATAATTACAACTACAAATTTTAATTGTAATTATTTTTGGAATTACATTTTGTCCAACACTGTCAGTAGGTATATAAGAGATATTAGTTTTAGATATATAAAAACACTGACATATTCAAATGAATTTTTGTATTACATTTTCAAAGCAATCGGTCTTCACCGATTGCTTAAACCGATATTGAAGAATATCGGAGATTTAACATTTCAAACAATCGAACATTTTACATTTTAACTTATGTAGAAAACAATAATTATGTGATCCCAAACAAGTACTGATCTTGTTCTATGGGAATCACACAACCAGCTGTGGCAGCACCCAAGCACGTAGCGTAGCCAACAAGACAAATTATAAAAATTTCTATTTCCAAATCGACTTGTTAAAATCAAGGCTTTGAAAGCATATACAAACACTTAGAAACACTTACAAACATTACAAACACTTCAATTATCCGAAAATTGGCTGAATACCCTATTTAAAGTAAAAACCAGATAGTGTAGATTGAAAAATTGGACGTCCTAATATTAAGAAAAATTAGAAATCCTAAGTTATCACGCCGTTTTAACGAAATCTGTTCTGGACATAATTGTAAGGCAAAAAAGGCAACATACTAGTAATTTAATTTACATATGTATGTACATACAGCTTAACCAAAATCTTTTTCTAAATTATTATTTTAAATTTATTTACCTATTCATTACAAAATGTTTCTGCTATATAATATATCGGCATATTGGTTACTTTGTGTATGATACTGTGGATTCTGTATGTTCATCTTACTTTTATCATCCATTTCGTATTAAACTATTTGTTTATCATCGCTTTCGTGATCGTCCCTTAAAAATTCGAAATTATATATTTAATTTAATGTTCTACTGTTTTTTTTTATGCTGTAGAGAAGAATAGTCCACATCATGATAACTGGACTGAGCCTTCAAAACATTTACAATTACAAAATTACTAAAAAATTACAAATAATTACAAGAACTCATTAAAAATTACAGAAAAGCTCTACTGATTGCAAATTCTTCCGAAATCCTGAGGAAAAAGTTGTTGTGTCTCTCGTGCCAGTAATTCTTTACGTATATAACTCTTTATAGATCCACCTGCAGCTCAAATATCTCTCGTGGAACCAAAAGAACCAAGACTGCTTCGTGAAGATGAAAATGCTGAGTTGCTGTGTTCTGCTGACGCGTCTCCTCCACCTTCAAATTTTACTTTCTACAAAGAGGTATGTTTTTTTAAATCATATCAAATTCAAACATACCTTTGCGGTGCTTCATCATTTAATATGCTCACTGAGATTAAGTAACTTTGTAAGTGATCACTTATTGAATAGATGATCTCTAATGTCTCTATGTTTTGAAAAAGAATTGTGTCATCGAACGCATTTTTGTTTGTAATATAAATTACTGATTATCACCGATAGTGTAGTCCTAATTTAACTATTACGCTTAAACTATGTGTGTCACAGAATGAATTAAAAATTCACTCTGTGACATCTAGTATCCAAGTCAATTTAAATTAGTTTCGATCGAATCCAGTACTTTTAATTTAGAAGGGACTAATTATGATTGCCACAGATTAAACTAGAAAAGCACCTAATAATAACCAGACTCCAAGAAAATTTAAATTAGTGCATTTCCTAACTCTTAATTGAGTTAAGAATATAACTTAGAACTTTGAGTTTTGGACGAACTAGACACGCTCCTGACATCTAAAATTTTAAATCTATTTGGATCGGTTCGTTTTTCAACTTAGCCGAGAATGAAATTTGTCAATTTTAACTTAAAAGGTGTTCGAACCATCTCTTTCTGCAGGTGCTACTGAGCGAATTAGACACCTACTACAAATTAATTTATAAGAGTTTATTTCACCTAGCCGAGATCGAACCTGTAGTCTAACATTTGATTTGATAGAGTAATTTTACGTTTCAACGTGTTGAAATTTTTATTAATGCGGTCAGCTAAAACAGTGTTTTCAAGAGGTAGAACTGAATCTATATTGATTCAAACTAAATCAATCAACTAGTCCAACATGTAATTCATTTAATTTGTTGCTAACACGACTCTGTAGCGTCGCCATTTCATAATGTATTAAATAATTCGAATAAATAAGAATATATTTCATTTTTCGGTTTTTTTTACTATCTGGCTCACTTTCCTTATTGCTACAGATATTCATATATTTTCGACACTACCGCTATCTCATGAAAGGAATGATTCAAAAATGAGATTTCATGCAGATTACGCTACGTGGCAACCGCTACAGACTTAGTTATAATGAAGTCAACATTAAATCACTCTACCGAATTAAACGTTGGACTATAATACATAGAATTAACTTGCGATTCTAAATTCTAAAAGCCTAGTTACAACTGACAAAATTCATAAAATTTTCAACAAAATGTTTTTAGATGAAGTAGTTATAACTTTGAGAGAAACTCGAAGCAAGTCTATTATACAAGTATCTAATCTCGCTTAGCGTGACGAGGGTACATAATGAGTGTTTAATTAATACACGTTCCATGAAAATTCAATTTGTTAATATAAAAATAATAACGTTGTGGTGTAGTTCCATTATCTTTCAGGTTATCTATATGCTATGACATTGTAGGAGACTGTACCAGTATTAAATGTTTTTATGGTAAAATTATTTTTATGTGTTCCTATACTTCGTGTTATGTTTTTATAGCGTTAGTTAGTGTCGTGTGGTCTGACATACGATTACATCTATTTGATTTTGAAATATTGTACTAAATTTTTTAAAATTAATTTAAGATGATTGAAGTGTGAGGTGAAATCCATGTATGTGAAATGAAATAAAAATATGTGAGAAGAATTATGAAATTCGAGGAGGCGAAAGAAATATCTAAGGACCACAACGCTTGGCGCTCCGACCTCTCTGACTACCCCGTTAATGAAACAGCGTGAAAATTTGTATGTATGTATGTACGGATAAAGTAACAAGGAAAAATCGGTTTCCTTACTCTTGTATTTAATTATTAATTTAAGATGTACAATTAATTTAAGATGGTTGAAGTGTGAGGTGAAATATGTGTGCGTGAAATGAAATAAAAATGTGTGAGAAGAATGATGGAGTTTGAGGAGGCGAAAGAAGTATGTTAGGACCGCGATGCTTAGTGCTTCGTTCTCTGTGACTACCCTGTCAGGGAAATAGCGTGTAGATATGTACGTATGTATGGATAAAGTAGTAAGGAAAAATCAGTTTTATAATTATTGCATTTACTGTTAATAGTACTTAGACAATAATTTAATCTTTGGACTCGTATAAGAATCAGTCTTAATCGTATGTTTTCATCTCTTAATCATATTTCGTAATCAAATCAAAGTCGCGGGTAATACCTAGTTTTTTAATGAAGCTCGTACAGTATATTAACTCATATCCCAATTAATTACGTTTCAATTTTTGATACATAGTAATGGTTACGTATTTTTCGTGACTGGGACTAAGTGAATGACCTGTGAGGTCACGAAAGTCGCAACTTAGAATAATAAGTGGATAGGTTTTTTTTATAGATTATAATTTTTCGTCCAATCAACATATTTTTGTATTGTATTAATTTTTCACGTATACCGCATAGATGTGATGGCCATACTTACATTGTAATTAAAAATACTTTAAAATTGTATATATAACAATAAAAATGCTCTCTATCGTTATAAAATATGCTCTGTGTCAAAATGTTACTATTTCATTAAAAATATACTGACAAAAATATAATAACGTTAAGGTAACGTATAAAAAAAATTGAAATAATATGAAATAAATAGTTTTTACTACTGAAATACAATTCCTGTATACTTCTATAGATTAAATGTATATGTGTTATCTACCACATATTAAAATATATTTTGAAATTTAACGAGAAATAATATAATTCAAAAATAGCGCTCTCACATGATGAGTAATTGTAACCTAACTTAAGTTGAATACAAATATTGAAAGTCAAGTTGAATGTTCACGACTAGCTTTCTCTCAACTCAACCAATTTAAGTGGGCAAAAGCTCGAATGAAAGAACTCTTCCCAGCGAGTGTTTTTAGACCAAAACTAACCGAGTACCTAAATTAAAATCGGAGATATAGAGAAAGAAATCTATAAAAACAAAAGAAATGTACAGGAGGAAATCGCGTTTGAGTACAACTTGAGTAGGGTGAAAGTTCCAATACTTGATGACAAATCTGTGCATCAATACCTTTCATATAGATAGAACGGCCGAACTGACTCGTAATAGATTATATAATATATGATAGAACTAAAGTAGTAGTAACTAAAGATTTGATGTTCAAAAATACCTTGTAATTGGGTTTACTTGAATAAATTAATTTGACTTTGATTTGACTTTGATTAATTCATAATTTTTTAAATATAGATATAGAATGCAAAATGGGGAAAAAATTGTAAAGTGGATTTACTGGGTCAAATAAACTATCTACGTAAATAACTTCTTTCGCACATTATAAAATGTATTTCTTTCCTTTCATCCCGCATGATTTTTTTTAATAATAATAAAAGATATCTCAAAATACGCTCCCCTTTTCACAACAAATCTAACACCATTTTAGAATAAACCTTTACTGAGAACCGGCAAGAAACTCAGATCGCAGAATATTGTTAATGTGCTATTGTTGCATTTGACTGCTCTGACGATCACGAATGGAAAGTGCTTTGAAGTTATGATGTTGTTAAACTTATACACACGTATGTACTATCACGGTGTTGCCTCGACGGAGTAGTCAAAGAGAACGAAGCGCCAAGCACCTTGGTCATCGTTCTTCTCAGACACTTTCACCGTGGTGCCGAGTGCTTTTGAAGTTTCTGTTAGTTATCTTTCTATTTGATCCTCATAAGTCAGCCTTAGTCTTTCTTGCCTTCCGCTAGCACTCATTTTCGCCTTGTAGATTTTATTATTCAACCGGTCATCATTCCTTAGTATGATTTAATACATTGTTAATATCATCAGGATAACATAATCCATGACGATCCTATCGGAGGGATATCTGTGGAAGGCAACAGGCTGGTGGTAAGGGGATTAAGGAGGTACCACTCAGCCAGATACAGATGCCGGGCGAAGAACGTCGAGGGAAGCGGCTTGAGCGAGCCTTTGACTTTGAACATTCTGTGTAAGTCGCTGATATTTGTCTAATTTGTAGAACCCATTGAATTATACGTTACACTAAAACAGTACATCAATACGATATTTAACATTAAGGGTTACATAATGGCTAAGGAAAATAAATTAAAGTATGTTCAAATTGTAGTTAGTGGTTTTTTATCTCTAGCACGTCCAGAATGTGCAGCGGGCAGTGTCATACAACAGTTAGCTGGCGCCCCCGGTGGAGAAGTTCGAGCCCGGTGTTCAGTTTCAGCGCCATCTGCTAGAGACGCTGGGCCATTAAGGTTCTATTGGACCTACAATGGAACGAAGGATGTCTTACCGGTATATAAGTACACATATACATATAAGTACACTCCGTTTGCTAAACTTATCATTGATAAATCTTTAAATTTTGACCATATTGTAATAATGATAGTCTGCGGAGACACCTAAAGATATACTAATTATGATAGCATTAGAGATTCGACTATTTATATCCGAGAGCACATGGCGGCGGATACTATTAAACTATCACTTACTACCTTTATTCGACTACATTGAACACGACCACTTCGCGGCTATTTAACAACTACTTTACAAAAGTATAGTCAAACTCCTCAGTACAGCGTCATTAATATATAGGCAATCTATTTTATTCCCACTCTTGTCCTTGAAATGTTGCAAAATTATCACACATGGCTAATTGATGTGACTAAAATGTTATTTCTTAAAAAACGAAGATACAGTGTGTTTGACTCTTCATCATCATTATCCTCCACAGCTCATTGTAGTGTACTACTGGACTAAACCGTTTTCTATTGCACGCATTCACTTCTTTTCTGTGCTGTCATTTAATTACAGTTGTTCTCTATTTAATTACAGTCAGATTTCACGCCGTGCCGTTAGCCCTTGCAGTTTGTCTTAAAAATTCGTTCATCATGTCACTTTCAGCTGTTCATCTTGTTAATTATCAAAACGAAGTGTGAAATATATTACGCTGAGCTCTTCATCTTATTGTGCCTTGTGCTATCATGTGGTTGGTTTCTTGTCGGAGACACCGTGAAGTTTAAGTTTAGATTAAAGAGTCTTGCTCGCCAGATTTCAGCAATGGATCGACGTATTTCTCACACTTATTCGAATACGAATTTGATTTCAAATAATTTATGTATACATACATCTAAGACGGTATTATGTCTATTTATTACACTCTTTTTATGAGGTATACATGAACCTCATTACTGTATCTTCATTTGTGTTTTTATCAATATCTAATTGCGGAAATAAATATACATCTAATCGATCTTTTTCAATCATTTCAAAACGAAAAATTCATTTATTAAGGATATGGCTTATTTTATGGAAATCGGAAATTGTAAAGTTAAAGTAAAGGTTAGTATACTGTCTTCATATTATTCCACTTTGCCATCTGCAAGTCGAAATATTTCTAAAGGTTTTATCTCAATATTACTTTACTGTGTTTAATACTCTCTATATGGTACCCATTTTTTGTTATCTATAGTTGTGCATGAGGCTCCCATTCTGACTCATTGATTTTAGGTAATGTAATATAATTTGTAATTTAGTACATTATTCTAAAGACAAGACAAAGGAATACAATTTTGGGTTCGAATGTATGCTGACAATTTCATTGAAGCAGTAAAAGTCATATTGATACTTAGGCTAACATTCTTTCTTCTTGTTTATTTCAATATGACCATGCTTTATGGCTAAATTTCTTGTGGTCATATTTTGAAGACACCTTCGTTTTTAAGCCTCCTATGTATAAGAGGGGCGCTATTATGACGCCATTCTGTCTGTTTGTGGAATTTCTAGAACAACTGTATAACTGTATATTTTATACAGATACCACCATCAAATGTAACAGTGATGGGTGCGAGCAGTGCAGTAGTTCACGGTCTACCTGAGGATGTGGAAGACGACTTAGGCTGGCTAGCTTGCTGGGCCAGCAATGACGTGGGAAACCAGAGGGAGCCGTGTTTATTCAGGATAATGCCAGCGGGTACAGTATTCCTTAAATATTTTCTTTATGTACTTCAGATATTTACACCATTCGTGTCACCCCAAATTAAGTTTAAGGCTTGGCTATGGGTACCTACCACACAAAGAACTGAGGGAGAACCCAATTACACTCAGACCCCAGGACAACTTAGAAAATGCTGTTTTGTAAATTGAAAATCCAACTCGGGTCGGCTTAGAAGACAAATGTACTCACCAGCATGTAATGCAGACTTTGTTAGCAGCAATAAGTAAAAATTCTTGCATAGGTTTGAGATCTTGTTTTTTATTGATGCTATGGCAGTTGTAATTATTTTGGCTGGTGTAGTTTGTTCTTTAACTTGGGTTATAGTTATGACGTTTTGATTCTCCCAGTGATAAGCAGGTTTTTTCTCGCGAAATTATTTTATTAAAAGTTTAGTCTCTAGTTTGAAGAAGATTTATTTATGCTATAGCATTACCGGAGCCACCAAGTAATTGCGAGTTAGAAAACGAAGTGCTTCGCTGCGAGCCTGGCCACGACGGAGGGCTGCCACAGCGGTTCATACTTGAGGTGCTCGAGGTACGGCATCAGACCGAACCGATGCGTCGAGACAATGAGATATCGACGATGAATGACCAGGTGAGCACGGTTGTCGTACCCTAACCGTCCGTGCTGCCTCACCTTGTTCACCAGCAATGTTCTTTACTAGTCCTGTCAACATTCCTGCTTAGTGCATAATCATCCTGATCACTGTCTTTGCCAACTGCATTGTTATTTCTACAAATATAAACAAATCTGCCTGTAGAACCTATTTTCTTGTAATAAAATACTAAGACAATTTAATTTGTAAATTTATTTCTGGAGATATGTATATAAGACTTAGAACATCCATTACATTTTTCCTGCAAACCTCCATTATTTTAAGATTAAGATAAATTTTGGAATGGTCAAGTTGAGTTGAAGTAAACAATTTCCTCATGAATTTTTCAAACTCTTAATTTATATTAAATATGTGAGTTATTATTATACCAAAGAAGTTTCTATGTTGTATAGTATCTGAGGAAGTCATCTGTGACAAACAGACATACGAATAGACGCATGAGTGACTATAAGGGTTATATTTTTGCTTTTAAGTTACAGAACACTGTATAAGACGACAATCCAGTGTCGCTGATATTTTCGTGTCAATTTATTAACTGATTTTTAGTTACGAGCGCCCATATACCCTATGTTTTCATCTCAAATAATTTCAATAAGATTTATTGATGCTTTTGCAATAAATTTAATGCCTTTCCTTAGAAATTTATTGTATTTACGTTTTTGTACCATTATTTGTATAATTTGTAATGTGTTTAGAGATAGATAAAAAACAACATCATTGTTTTTTGTCGAGTTCCTCTAAATATAAAAAATAGCCCGATTCAAACTTATCATCGAGTTATATTCATCGTTAAACCATTTATCTAGGGAATATTTAATTAAAACATAAACGAAATAGTTTTTGGTAATAATTTTACAATATTTACTCACGGGTCTATGTCGCGTTTATACTTTAAGGCTAATTACCTACAAGTCGTGAAAGTTTAAAAACATTAATAATGAGTATTGAAGATATAACGTGTGCTACAGAGACTCGATAACAAGAGTTTAAAAGTTCCAATGTAAAGACAAATTTCTGTACATTTGCTGATGGTAACGCTACTAACTCATACAGCTTTTTATAATTCGTAAGTTTTTTAAACACTATTACATTTAGAAATTTGAATAAAATGAATATAATAATTGAATTAATTAGGGTATGTCCGGAAGAGGTCTCACCGAAGCAGTATACCGCGCCAGCAATGATGCACCGCATTTCTCTCTCGATGCCCTGTCGCCTGGTCGATATACACTACTGGTTTATTCAGAGACTCCTATGGGAAGATCATCTCGACCAGCGGCGTTACACAGCGTACCGATACGTACAGCCGACGATCTGGATAGACCTGGTAAGTTATTATTGAGGAAAGAATAGTGTCTAAAGAAAAATTGGTTTGAAAAATACTAAGATTAATTCATAAAATTTTTAATAAAGAGAACACAAAAATATGAAGAAACATAGGCAAAAAAATGACAGACAGAAAGACCGTAATTATTTTAAAATTCCTGGTACAACTGGTATTTATTCTTGTACTACTACGCTGTTCCTAGCTAGGGTAATAATAACGTAACAATAATTCTCAGTACACAATTTTTTTTTTTATTATTATAATTTTTTTTATATTATTCGCTATAGGACCGGCGCTAGTCCACCAAACACTCACAAGTAATATTTTCTTATTATTCGTCGCCTATTAAAATAAGTTTTTGGATTGTACTGCTAATGTCACAAATGAACTGAGAGAGTATCGAGTAACATAAAGATTACAAGCCTGTTTGGAACAATTGGTTATTTGCATTTTTGAAAACAATACTAACATTTCTTAAGGTTCCTTTGACAGACAATCATTCAACTTTATCAGGTTCCCTTCAAACAATGACGCCAGCTCCTCCTCAGCCACCAGCACCCACAGACAACACCGTCGCTTTACTTGTTGGTGCTGTGCTCTCGTTGGTACTGATGACGATTCTGACGACACTATGTGTAGCACTCGTGGTGATGTGCAAGAAAAAACGTCGGCATAGACCAGATCTCGAGCAAAGGTGGGATTTTTCAATTAAAAATTACTTAAAGGATTCTTTTAAAGTAAAGAAATGTTGCCATGCTCTACATTCGTTATAATAATAAATATTGGGTCATTACATATGAAATTGGCGTTTTGTACGGGAGGAATATAAAAACAATGTTTTTTTTGTAAAATATATTTAATTAATCAAAGTATGCACCGTTGTTATCTATGCACTTTTGGCATCTCATAGGTAGTTCATTGATCCCTTTACTAAAAAAACTATGGGGGCGAGAATCAATAAACTCTTTGAAGGCGGTTTGGACTGCCGCATCGGAGTTGAATTTTTTCCTTGTAAGAAGTTGTCCAAATTCCGGAAAAAATGGTAATCTGTTGGAGCAAGGTCCGGGGAGTACGGTGGATGTCGCAGACATTCCAATTGAAGCCCATCTAACTTAGTCGTTGTTTGTTGTGCAGTGTGTGGTCTTGCGTTGTCGTGAAGTAGCAGTGGCCTAGAGCGATTGACCAATCTCGGTTGTTTAGCAGCTAGTTCTTCCTTCATGATTTGCAGTTGCTGACAATAGATATCTGCCGTAATCGTTTGGCCAGATTTTAGAAAGCTGTAGTGAACGACACCGGCGCTAGTCCACCAAACACTCACAAGTAACTTTTTCTGAGTCAATTTTCGTTTAAGGCAGGATTTGGCTGGGTCTCCAGGGTTCAGCCATTGCGACGAGCGCTTCCGATTATCGTACAGTATCCACTTTTCATCACAAGTAATGATTCGATTTAAAATCCCTTCATTATTGTGTCGGTTGAGCAAAGTAACACAGCAGTCGACGCGTGTTTGCAAGTTCGATTCACTTGATTCATGAGGTACCCATAGTTCAAGTTTTTTTACTTTCCCGATTTGCTTCAAGTGGATTAATACAGTTTTGTCACTTACCCCGAAGCCTACAGCTATCTCTGAAGTGCTTTGTGACAGATCCGCTTCCAATAGCCTTTAATTCTTCATTTTCCACTTTGATCTCCGGCCGTCCATGGGGTTGGTTCTGAAGGTCGAAATTTCCAGAACGAAAACGTTGAAACCAAAAACGTACCGTGCTTTCTTTTGCGACACCAGCGCCGTACACATCATTAATCCTTCGAGCTGTTTCTGCAGCACTGGTGCCACGATAGAACTCGTACTCAAAATATACCGATATTTCATGTTTTCCATTGTGCGGTAATAAGCGACGCAAAACAAAAAAATATTGAGGAAAAAACAAATGAATGACTGTTTTCAAAACTAAAATGTACCAGCTAAATGAATTTATAAATTTGAATTTGGAATTCTTAACCAAAGAGGAGATATTTCAGATCTGAAGTGGTCAGTACGAGAAAACGCTAATTTCATATGTAAGGACCCAATACTATGATAGGACTCCTGTTACATTTTTATTATAAACTTCAATTGAAGTAGTAATAATTAAGCACAGTAGTTCTAAAAGTAAAACAGAAGGGAATCATCAAGTTGAATATATGACTTGTGCCTTTTATAATTCTGATATGAATTTAAAATTATCGTTAGTGTGAAATATATGATCTAACTAAATGTATCTTTATATCTATCGAGTTTGTTTGTCACTTGTATTATGAATAAATCGATTGTGACAGATGGACAGACGGGCAGTAGGACATATCCGTGTGAGTGATATGTAAGAGTTATCTTGCTTATTTTGAGGTATGCAACCTCAATATTGCCTATACGGATTTCATTTACACCGACTTTATGGTAACCATTCATTATTTCCACTTATTTAAAAATAAAAAAAACACAAAACAACAAGAACTCCTTTTGCCTTCAGTTCGACGACGCGAAGAAATGTTGGCGTGTCTATGTATGGTAATACTTCCATGTCTCCAAGCGTAGTACCAACAGTTGTTGTGAGAGGACACAGAGGATCAAGAGTGTTGGCTGCTAGATGGTCGGGAGTACTTGATGAGGCACCTCTAACTGTACTCGCTTTGGACACCAGAGCTCACGGTAGGTCAAAATCAACTATAAACGAGAGAAGCATTCCTGTCATTAAGAAAATTACAATTGTATTTTCTTTATATTTAAGGAGACAACATAAACACGACTGTAGTTGCATACTGACAGATTTATTTCTTTTTACCCACATACATATCTATTATGGTAACATACATATATTATCTTTACACATTTATATAGAACATCCCGCCAACAATCTTTATGGGTATCATATAACAAAATGGGGCAGTATCCAGTCACATAGACTATAATTTGGAAAAGTTCATTTCCTAAGACCTGATTGAGAACCGAACTCTCGTCTCTTGCCTTGAAATCACTGACTACAGCCTCAACGTGTCAGTCAATCCTAAATGATAATAAGTAATCATTTATTATTAATTTTTTTAACATACTAGTTTTTTACTCTATTTATAATCCAAAGCTAATTTATTTACAAATTAGGAATGTAACATTTCTTTTTATTTCAGCTGATACAGATTCCAGTATAAGTGACAATGAACATCAAGAAGCTGAACTAACAGGGCAAGATGACATGGAAACACAAACAGATTCATAAGTACATGGTGATAAAAGTCAAAACATAATTGATTAAGCATAATTTGAAACAAAAGTTTCCCTTGAAAATCGACACATTAATGTCGATTAAATGTTTTTTCATACTTCTGTGAATGGAGATGTTCTTAGTCGTGCTATTGTTTGCATAATGTTCATGAGAATTAATCTGTAGTGAAATTTATAAGTTGAGTAAGTAAATTTTAATCCTGGCAAAATGAGCCAGTGTATTGAAAAATATGAAAACTTTTTATTTATAAATCGACAATTCTTTATTTAAAGAGACTACAAAATACATGTAACTGAAATACGGTATATTTAAAGTCAACGCACAAATATCGTGCTTGCTGAGAATTTTTGGGGCATAATATATTGAATTGAATACTGGGAGTTCGAAACGTATTTTTGGCCGTTAGCCAATGATAAAATGTGTATGCATGATGCAGTATTATTTATAGTGATATAGAAGTGTTAAGTAAGTTATGGCTAAGCTTATAGAATTGTGTAATATGTATTTAGATGACGTTACTAGACAAACAAAAATGGTGTCATCAAATATGTTGTAAGACGCGCTGCTAATGTTCAACTTTAAAATAGTACTAGTATATTTACAAGGCATAATTTAAGCTACTGGCAATAGAAAATTGCATAAATACCTATATCGAAATACACAAAAGAAAAATGCGGTACGAGCGATCCATGATCAGTTGTCTATTTCTCGATTTACTCTTGCTATATATCATGTTATTCTTTTATCCATTAATAAATTACATTGTAGATGGATAGCAACAAAAATTCCATATAAAAACAACTTTGCTACAATGCGACATTGCACATTATTGTAACAATGACATTGTAATGTTTTTTGCAGTAACGGAAATAACAGTTAAGAAACATTGAACAAATTTTGGCAGAGATAAATATCACAATATTCAAATATATCTCGTGGTTACTTCTTAACGTGGTTGCAATTTAACAAAATTCTGAGGAAACTAAGCAAGGGAGGCTTAACGGCTAATACTTTCCTTTTCACTACCAATAAAAACGAGAAGAATATTATAATACGGCGTCTGTCTTGTCTTCAGCTGTTCTTTATTTTGGATTTTTCTGTTAACTTCTTTCGTATGCGTTTTGTCTACATAGCATCGACATTATGTGGATTTACAATATTATTACTTATCAATGTTTTAAAAGCTACTATGCTACACCTACCTATAACACCATAATACCTATTGTTTTTCGATACTTGCGTATTCTTGCTAATGCGTAATTACCAAATCATTGAACCAAATATCTTTGAAATACATAAATAAATTAGTTATCTTAAGTTGAGATACGATTCTATCAAAATTATTGCACAAATAATTTTAAACAATAAACAATTGAATAGTAAAAATAAAGCTAAAAAAGATGCCAAGTACACTGTAGTTAGAAGCCGTAGTAGTGCCATCGATTGAATTGAAATCGCAAAGTCTGGGCGCAAACGTGCTGATTTTTATCGGGCCGAATCTCTAGCCATTTGTACCGCATACATTGCTGGACACACCAATAGATTCATAGCGAAAAATATGAATTTTAATTTATAACAGCGATGATTGCTACTTGGACATAAGATGGAGAATGGCTATTAAAAGCAAATATATTATGCTTATTAGGAGCATCTTCTACGCTGATTAAATTCATACCGAAACTTCTAATCAGTTAAAATACCAAACAATTATAATTAAATATAAATCTTATCTATCTTATGAAATATATCACATCTAGGTTCGACCACAACTTGTTCCCGACGATGGAACGCGTCGATCTAGAAAAAGCCCTGAAGATGAGCGGGTTATAGTTTTCTGGAAACACAGAAGACGGCAGGGAGTTCTAATCTTGGGCAGTACGTATCATAAATAACCACGAGGAATGGATGATAGTGTGCCGTGTTCCTACTAGTACGATATTTTGTGGCCAAGTTTATTGTTCAATGTTACTTGTACGTTCTATTGAAAGTAAATCTAAATTTTTGTACATGATCAAAATCGCAAAGCATAAAACTGGCTAAAATTAAATTGTTGCCTAACGCCTTTGTGTTTTAGGGGATAATGAAAGCCTACAATTACGTCTTTATTTAGTTTTCTGTGAACTCAAAACGATTGATTACAGCAGTCAATTGTTAAATAGAAAATTAATATCTAAGTCGCTACAAGAATAGAAAATAAATGAATCCCTTGACATAATTATTATATAAACGGTACGGGTATTAACTTTATAAATAATTTAATTGTTCCACATTTAGATGAAATAGGTAACTATCACAATCTCACCGATATACTTAGCTTTTAGTTACTTAAAACAATATAAACGAGTGCCTTTTGCAACGACACAAAAATAGGACTTATTTTTCCAGATTTTATTGGCTATTTGTAAGACCAAAGAGTTAAAAATATATTTAAAAAATGTAGGTAATTTAATTAATTGTGATTAATTCTTATAATTTTTTTTTGTTTGTGGTAGACGGTTATAATTTTAGAAGTCTGTAAGAAGTGTAATACTATAAGTTAATGAATTCAACTGCCAATCCAGTCTTCAGCTATTTATTTGTCTAAATTATATGCGAAAATGTTTAGCATTCAAATATCTTTTTATTTAGATATAAATGCATATAATTTGAGACGGGCGTACTCAGAGTTTAATTAAAGGGGGAGACAGAGTTAATATCGATTAATTTAATTTGCTATTACAATATATACTATTTTGTTCTATAGGGTGTTAAACATTTTTTTTGATGAAGTAGTCAAAATTTTTGAAGTTCATATTTTAATGTTAAAATGGTTTTTTTTATGAAAGAGGGTGTAAACGAGCAAGCGAGTCACCCGATGGAAAGTGATCACCACCGCCCATGGACACCCGCAACGTCTGAGGAATCACGGGTGCGTTGCCGGCCTTTAGGGACAGGACTCGAGGGGGGAGATGGGCCACCAGCACTCTCACTTAGCGACTGAAACACAAGAGCATTAGATGCTGTTATTTTACGCCGATTCTTTGTGAGAGGATGGTATTTCACCGGGCGAGCCGTCCCAATTCATGCTACAATGCAGCATGGCTCTACCACACAAAACATTCACACTACATTGAATGTTTGCACAACGTTCATAAAATAATTCCACAGAAATGTGGGTACAACCTTTACTTATAGTTGTTAGCATACAAAAAAAATATAATAATGTCCCGATCTCTTTGAAATTAAGTGGTGTATTTTCTCTTCTGTCTCCCTCTTAGTACGCTTCTGTATGTTGATGTGACACAATAGTGGTTTTGAATAATAACAACATTCGATAATGATTTACAATTATATTATAATTTAAGTAAAAAAAATGTATCCTTTTGTAGCTATCATGATATAAATAACAGAAAATGGTAATATCTGATTGAATATGCATCTACTGATTGAATATTGATTGTCGGAACAAATTATGAATGTATACGTTTTAGTATAACATTGTACTATTTGATTGAATGAATAGTAAACATTATTTTTAACAAAAACTTATTTTATTTCATAATTATCGGCCATTTTCCCTAAGAAAGGTAAAAAAGCCATGTGCTCCAAATTTCCGTCGCTGGAACGGTAATGCGGTGCGATTGTCAGCGGTACAGATAATCCATAGTCGCAGTTTCGCAGTAGGAGCTCCATGAAGTTGGGTTCTTAGCTGCTTAGTTAAAAAGATAAAAGTACCCCAATAACAACAGTAACATTCTATTTAATTGGTTGATGTGACCGGTAAAGCAAATGCATTTCATCTGCCCTCCTGCATTCGCGACCCTGCACTAAAGGTGGAGAAATCGACACTAAAGCCAACACACTGCGCTGAATGTACATTGCAATTAAATCAACCAATCATACACGAGCTGTTAGACTTCTACTTTATGCTTGTAACTAATTATTCTGTACTTCCGCTATAACATTAATTGAAATTCTCACTATCATTATTTTGTACTTTTTGTCGACTTACATCATTTTCTATACTAGTGGTCGCCCAGCGGCTGAATATATACATAAAATAAACGCTTTTTTCCCTCGACATAGACGCCACAGACTCGAAGCAGCTTGCATTCTACAAATTACACAGAATTCACAGCTTCAAACTAATTCAGCTAATCTGTCAGTAATTATATACTGGCAACAATTTAAAATTCTTTGGCAACCTCTACTCTGTGCAAGTTGTTTGACCACAAACTATGTTTGATGATGACAGTATAACTATTATGTTGTTGACATGGGCAGTACGAATGTAAACAATAAATGTTGTATTTCATTTTATTTTATGTCTTTGTAACATTTATATGTATAATTAGCTTTCTGCACTCCTTCTCTATATAAACTTTAACCATGCCAAATTTCGCACTCCTCCGTGCGCACAATATGTTTAAACAGGGGTATTAAGTTTTCTCTTCACGAATTAATACATATATGGATTACAATATTATCCTTTCCGACATTCACATTATAAAAATGTATCTCACTTACGTTATTCAATGACTCTGAAATGACAAACGAGTATTTATTTTCTATCAATGGGAGTTACGAGATCACGACCCTGGTTGCAATTGTGGTAATATTTATTTGTCCTTCACATCTGACAATTTTTTCGGATCTTAACTAAAACATACTTGATGATGGGATTTTTTGCGCAAGGTAGTCAAAATGGCGAAACGTAACAGTCCATTTTATCCGTCGTCTTTACACTTACTGAATTGAAATTTACCGCAACACGTGAATTGCTAACACAAAAACAAAAGGAATTAATTAAACAGATTTTGCCGCCTAATGGCAACGAAAAGGGGTTTTCTTTTAATTTACCCTGTCGAGTGGGGTATTATTGAAAAAGTCATTAATAATGAAATAAAAGTTAATTTGACTATATTTTATTTTAAAACTGCGTTTATAAAATATCTTGCTACAAAATGTCATTTTTGCTGAAAATGACTGTCGTGAAATGAATGACAATACATGTCATTTTCGACGAAAATGACATTGACAATGTCGAAATTTAAATGAGAAAGAGAAAAAACTTATTAGTTTTTTTTATTATTATTTATTTATTTACCAAGTAACAAAGACTCAATCAATTTTTGTTAGTAACAAAATACTTACAAGCTATGTTAGTAACACAAAACAAATTAAATTAAGTTACATTATTATTATTCTAGAATGTGAGTCATTGCCTCTCCATCCCGTGTGAGATGGATAGGCAATGACTCATATATTTGCAATTAAACCTGTGTGCAATCATGTTTAGGATGCTGTTAGCGCTGCCCCGCACTCTGCCCACCAGGGATGTGCATCTTTTACGCATTCTAGCATAAAAGCAGTCAACGCGAGCCACTGCGAACATTCCTGATGCACTACAGAAGCGCGAGGCAGTCCCATCAGCATCCTGAATGCATCGATGTACTGGACGCTGAGAGCACCGTACGACCTCTGAGTATAGGCGGCCCACAGACTGCACGTGTAGATTGAGGTGCAATATGCTCTGAATAGTGTAATTTTTACTTCTCTCTAACGATAACGCTCTCCGCTCCCGTTCAATGTCCTCATCGTCCTTGAGTCCAGCGGTCAACAGGTGTCCCAGATACTTAAATTTGTACACTCTTTGCAGTGCAACTCCTCTTAGATAGACAGGCGGCATTCTATCTACTTTTTGACTACCAGACTCAAAGACCATGGTTTGACTTTTCTTAGCTATATAGACCTAATCGTTCCGCTCTGCATAGGCTTCACAGATGGCTATAAACTTTCTTAGACCACAGGGCGAAGCACTCAGCAGCACCATGTCATCGGCAAAGCTCAAATTGTTGGTGCACAGTTTTAACTTAGAAACTGAGAGATCTGAAATAATTAACAAATGTTCATCTTAAACGATTGTATTAAACGAAAATATTTACAATTTTTCATGACTTAAATCGTTATGAACACCGAAGTTAGCTGGGTCTTGTTTTCTTTCTGTACAAGTACATTGTTATTTATATAAAAAGCACGCATCAGCACTTAATGCTGCCTATATAATAACGTGTTTCCAATTATTACCTGGTACCTAGTAGTAGTTTTTCCTAGTACATAATATAATAAATAAACAAGTGAACAAGAAGATTGATCTATCATTTCCAACAAGATTCATGTAAAAGAAAACAAGACCTCTTACATTGTGGTCTTGCTTCCTTTATATGAATTTTGTAGAAGCATCCGGCTCGAATGACCACAATGTACGAACTCTTGTTTTCTTTTACATGACTCTTGTTGGAAATGATAGATCGATCTTCTTGTTCACTTGTTTATTTTTATATTATGTACATACATACATATCTTCACGCCGTATCCTTAACGGGGTAGTCAGAGAGGACGGAGCGCCAACCGTCGCGCTCCTTGCAGCCTTCTTTCGCTTCCTTAAATCTCATCATTCTCCTCACATATTTTCGCCTAGGTATGCGAGTGCCTTTGACACTTCCGTCGGCTAACACTGTAGCTATTTGATCTTCATAAGTCAGCCTTGGTCTTCCTTGGCTTTTTTTACCATTCACTTTTGCTCTATAGATTTTCTTCGTCAGCCTTTCATCACTCATTCTTTCCATATATTTCAATTAATTAAATTTTTATTACGTTATGTACTAGGCAAAACCTTTTATCGAACTAAGTAATTAATGGAAACACATTATTATATAGGCGGCATAAAGTGCTGATGCGTGTTTTTTATATAAATAACAATGTAAATGTACACTTTCTATTTGTAAGGAAGTTTGATACAATATAAGGTAGAGTTCTTCAGGTAGGCTTTGACGGAAAACAAATTTGTAACTTGTTGAAAAACGCTCAAAATTCAAACCATACCCAACGGTTTTTTTGCACTTACGTTGAAATCCTTAAAGGCTTTAGCGGTTTCGCAATAAAAGTGGAAAGTAATCCAAGAGCCCAACGAGGTAGCACTTCGATAACGTGGTCTCACATTAAAATTAAACCATAAAACACTAGCAACAATATTGTACAGGTTGCACTTAAGTGCACCCACACTAAACCCTAGCCAGTAAGTGTTTGCTTAGAGGCGTATAGTTTGTTTTATAGAGTTCAAGTTACTTTTGGTATAAAGTTAAAACTTCAATTGTAACTGCTTCGCTATGCGCAGATACAGATACAGGATTTTACTTAGGAAGTAAGAGCATAGTTCAAATTGATTGTCTTGTTTCTAAAGAAAATTGTTCCGTACAAAAAAATTGATAAATTTAGTTTAATATATTTTTGATATCCATATTATGTTTAAGTTGAATATTTTGATATTTAACATTTTTGTCTATTTGTTTGCCCGGGCTAATTGAAGAAACGGCAGAAAGTAGTCTAGGCTACTTTTTATAGCGGAAAAATATTCAATTTAACGCACATGAAACTGTGAGCTCCAGCTAGTGAGAAATTAATATATTTCGTATCGAGTACAAAATTACGCTTTTTCTTACCCGAGGAAAGAAGCCAGTTTTCATTCTGAGTGTAAGAAAAGCCATTTTGTATTCGGTACGAACGATATTTTTTCTACTACCTGAAAATCTGATACATTATCATGATCATAAGATTAATTTTCAGAAAAATTCGCCATGTTTTCCATGTGTACCTGATACACTAACGCAATGAAAATATGATTTGCAACAAGATTAATATTAAATTTATTTAAAATATACAGAGCACAACGAGCATCGATAATGTCCTCAGAGCAGAGAGATATTAATAATAGAGATGTGATAAAGGTGCGAAATTTAAACATGAGAGATTACAACTGACTAATATTTTAACAATACCATATACAAATTGTATATCTTTTATACAATACCTTATACCTTGCCCCGCGGCGTGGCGCGAAGTGGCCAGTATCAATCTGACAAATGGCGCCGGTCTGTGGACCGGCGTTAATAATTGGCCAGTAGCATTCTGCCAACTACGTGGCCGCGAGATATTTATAAAGGTAAAAGTGGCGATCGGTGGAACGGACTTGTGGGCGATAAAATTCTATCCAATGATTCGTATCCGATTGGAGAAGATGTTCCGCTACCAGCCAAACCAGCAAACTACCAAATCAGCGATATTTATTTACAAATAATAAGCGATAATTATTTACAAATATCGGGGGTAGATGAAATAAAATCTGCCTCGGACACGGAGTGAAGCTTGCTGCGACAGTTTACTTGAGACCACGGCCGATGATACTCGACCGAAACGTCAAGGGAAAATAAAAGGTAATCGCGTTAATTTCCCGTGTTTTTAAATATTTTAAGTTATGTTATAAAAATATGCTAAAGAAATGAATGGGCATTATTTTAGCATATTTTCCTTAGAATTCCAGTTTTAGAAAATAACAACAACAGTGAGTAATCCAGAACAAGTTTCCAAGGTAAGTTGGTCCCAGGTACTAAAACGATAAATAAAAAGAAATCTAATTTTAGGTTATTTTTCATTATTTTTTTACAATTTAATTTTTTTTATTAAACTGTGATAATGTTCGACCCTGAGATAATTGCGCCCTTTGCCTCCTTGTCTTTGTCTAGATACAATTGAGTATAATTCAACTGTAACGGGTATTAATGACGGCCACAAACACCTTTAAAAAAATATTAAATTCTATAGAATATACTTAAATAGACTATTACAAAAATAAATACATAATATCACAATATGTGTACTACGAAGTGCAAAATAAAAATTAAATAGAATGTGAATGTCGTTTCCCCAGTAATGCATAGTGTTAACTTAACATTGGTTTTAATCACATCAATTTCCCACGTGCAATATTTTGTAATATTTTAGTAACAACAATGAGGGTAGAGTGAGTTTGCTGCGTGTAGTGGGGCTGTATGTAAGTCTAATTTTAATCCTGTAAGAGTTCAGTTGTCAAGCAGCCGTCGAATAGTCAAGTACATAATAGTTGTAATGAAGAATTGATAGTGTTCGTAGTTATCAGTGCTTCTGTTACATTTCATATTTAACAATAACCTGAAGAAAGAGTAATAAAATCTTACTATTGTACGGAGGCGTGTACGAGCTACACAGTGCGCTGCATCGGCGCACGCGCTGGCCGACTGATCATTTGAAGCCAAAAGCCAAGCACCACGCATGTCACGCTCCTCATAAAAGGTATCTTAATTTACAAAGTACGCCTTTAATTTCAGTCGAACGTACCTTTTTTTACGTCAGAAAATGCTTTATACATTCCTGTCTCGCTCGAGGGCGGCGGGGAGGTTATGTGGGACTTATCTATACTGAATAAGATATATCCAATATAACCTAACGGTAGTACTCAGCGACACGTTGTCGAGGGGCTCCAGAATCTACTTCTAAAGGCAATTGGAGCCCCTCTCGTGCTGCGTCGAAGCACAATTCTCGGGAGAGGCGGTTAAAGAGCTCCTCTTCTACACCTTCGCAGTGCTATGACAGTGCGAACTGCAAGCGCTGTCGTTTCCTCGGGTTTGTGTGGAAGAACGATTGGTACCCCTAATCCCAAGGTCAACTTATTCGCCTTTACTACAAGTGGGAAACACCGTATCCTAATTCTTGAGTCCGGTCTACTAACCTTACTTATACAATCACTCGCAATGGGAAAAACATCTGTTTATCTGTTAAAAGTTTTTTTTTGTAAAAGAAGGGGAAAACAAGCAAGCAGGTTACCTGATGAAGAGTGACCAACCGCCCCCCATGGACACCCGCAACATCCGGAGAATCACGGATGCGTTGCTGGCCCTTAGAGAAAGAAGGGAAAAGAGTGGAAATGGGTGATAGGCCGCCCGCACACTTACTCGCCGAACGAAACACAAGAGCAATAGATACTGATATTTGACGCCGATATTCGGAGAGGGTGGAGTTTCACCGGACAAGACGGCCCAATTCATGCCGCAATGCAGCATGGCTCTAACATTCTTAATAATTCGTTTAATATATATAATAACTCTTAATAATTACGTAATTTGCTCTAAAGGTATTCACTATCATGGATTGTATGAGAAAACAACGACGCTTTTGTGATGGGTTGGTTTTAAAAAATGCGGTACTGAATATACCTACAGACAGTTCCGTAGAACTACATTCAGGAAAGAGGCGCGTGATCCATTCCACTCCGCAGACAAATAACTCGTACCGAAGGATACGTGATCGATTTGTACTTTGATATGTGTATGTCACATATCCATCTGGATCTACTCATCTAATATTAGACGCTAAATCTGCTGTTAGGCGACGTTGTGCACAGTTTCTTATTAAATGGACGTTACAGTTGGTACCTACATTGAATTGAAAGTCTTGGTGATTTAGAAGACATGTTAAAGCAACTTGAAATGTAAGTAAAGGCTATATAAACTATAAAACATACATATATATACTTATACATAAATGTTACTGCTGGACAGTAGTTTAAAATATAAGTAAAATATATATAAATAGACTAAACACTATACGTACATACATGTATCCAATATACATACATACATCATACTGATTTAAAATGTAATTAGCAGTCCACACACATCCCATGGCTGTCCATTCTTTAGAACCCCGTAATATGAGAATCAAAAGAAAAATATCGATAAGTCAAAATCGAAACACCGAGTACCGAAAAATATAAATAAAATTGATAAATTGTCAGTTGAACTGGCTCGTAGAGGATTCCGCAGGATATTCTTGTAATGATACATTTATATCTTAATTTCTAGTGATCTATGTGGCCCATAACTTTGCGTATATTTTTCCTGTAGCTTTTAAATAAGAAAAGAAAAATAATAATAATGACATCTGATAATAATGACGTTGAAACAAAAAGAAAACAATCACAACATATCAGCGAATATTAAAGTGAATCGATATAAAGATCCTGCTTAAGCTATAACTCGTTATGGTATTCCTTAATGCAACAATTTGTTCATACTATTGAACTATGTGATTCTTGAACACGGAGGCAGTAAAATACATGCTCTGTTTTGAGCAACTTCGTTGTATATTTACGACTGATATAAAATCACTAAGTTTGCATTTTTACGATAAAACAAAGTTACACAGAGCTTTTATGAAGTCGGAAAAATAATGACTTCAACATTTACTGTCATGAAACTCTTCTCTATAAATGCTGACGTAGACTTTACTGTAGGTATTAAGATATTTCGATGGAATGCTGAAACTGTGGGAAAAATCTTTTTCATTTTTATTTTTTTTATTTTCATTTGTGAACAAGAAAAACAACATTTTTTATACGTAGATCTTAATAAATTACATATTTCTGTAACTTTTGCCAATTACTAATTCTAAATCTGCTAAGATTCTATATTTTATTTTTAAAAAGGAGGTAAAAAACGAGCCAACGGTCACCTGATGGAAAGTGATCACCGCCGCTCATGAACACCCAAAACGTCCGGAGAATCACGGGTGCATTGCCGCCCTTTAAGGATAAGGGAGGGAGGGGGGAGATGGGCCACCGGTGCTCTTACTCACCGAACGAATTACAACAGTAACAGATGCTGTTATTTCACGCTGATATTCCGTGACAGGGTGGTATTTCACCGGGCGAGCCAGTCCAATTCGTAGTGCGATGCAGCATGCCTCTAATACACATGAACACACATATTTCTACTAAACAAAACTAACAAAACCGACTGACAGCACCGAAAGCACTGCCCTGTAGCCCGGGCCCGAAAATAAGGCTATAATGTTCTCCGCCTGTCATAAAAAGCAACTAAAGGGGTCTTCGGTATTGCGGCCGTTTGAAGCGGGGGCTATAATTTATCGTCCATCCATGTGAGCGTGCAGGGCAAGCTCTGCAACTGCTTCCACTTGCACTCCTACCCTTAGAAGTGCTTCGGCATAATATGGTAGGAACCACGGTCCGTATCGAGTTTCGGTGGGTAAAAAGTTCACATAATCCAGAGATACCAAAAAGGGAGGACATACGCACAGACGTAACGAAACTGTGAGAGTTCTGTTTTTGCAGAAACAAAACCACGAAATTCTAAGTCTATAAGAAATAATTTATAGAAATTCGGTCTTTGAAGGATTAAAAAGTGTATCGGTTAGAATCGAAAAAAAGTAAAAAATACGTTTTGGCATCGTCATCCACAGCAACCGCTGTAGTTCACTATTTCTAGAGCCTTTTTTTTGCATACCATTCACCTCTATACACCACCATTGTCAGTCAGTTACATCTTGCCGCCTTTGCAATATCTCTTTATCGGGCTGATGGTCAGCCAACGGTCTCGAAACCTGTTTTCGAATAACTACTATTCTAGCTATTCTCATCATCATCTGTCCACCGGCCTGGTAGTCAGCTAACGGTCGTGAAACCTGTTTTCGTATACTTACAAGTCTAGCTACTCTCATCATCATCTATACACCGGGCTGGTGGTCAGCCAACGGTCTTGAAACCTGTTTTTTACACTTACAAGTCTAGCTACTTACTACTGCATGCCATACAAGACCTGCCCAACTCTACCTAAGTGTTACAATACAAGGGATGTCTTTCGCACTGATATTTATTTTATCTACCTACATACATATTAATACGTGAAGAGAAAATGTATCCCTTTTTAAGCATGTTGCTCTCACAGAGGAGTGTGAGACTTGGCGCAGATAAAGTTTATATGGAGATAACTAAAATGTATATTATATAATATTATGAAATGTGTTGCAAATACAGTAAATAAAATAAAATATTCATTGTTCACGTTCATTTGCAAATGTCGAATTTCGACCACTGAGCGACCACTTGTTTTAATTATTTGAGATAAAAACAGTAACGAATTAAAGTAAATGAGGTACATAGACAGAAACAAATAAATTAGTTAATGCAATATCTAAAAAATTATCTGATGTTCTCTTTCCGATTTAAGAAATACTTTGAATCACCTCGAACTTTGTGTAAACAATTTATCAAACCTTTTCAAATATACGTACTATAATTAAATATGCTACAAATCCGGCAAAAACCTTGCATAAACCATGCCAATGTTATTAACTTTAGATTGCAATAAACTAAAGTGCGTCGTACTTTTATGGGGGAATTAGGAGACGTTACACAGTGCCTCTAAACAAGTGTAATTACACTAGTAAACCGCAACAAAACCGACTTTACGACTAACTTAATAAGGTCGTAACAATGTGTTTATGTATGTTTGTAAGAGTACTCTGTTTACGGTATGGTTTAGTAGGGAAATATCTTTTTTTTATGATGTAATAATGGCCAGGCTTATGCATGGAGTTGCGTATTACGCTTTTATTGAGTCGTGTGTCTTCCGCTTTGGCTTGTGACATTGCTGAATGTTACTCATATCCATTGAATTACGATACTGAATGTTTGTATCTTTATCTGTATTTTCTATCTATTCGTATGCCTACAGATTTATACATCTTAGGCGGCCGTTACACATTCATGCAATCTTCACGCAAATTGATTCGAATTCCACTGTCGTGAAAGTTTAAAAACATTAAGAACACTGGCTAATACTACAAGTAATACATTTAAATTCTGTTTGCAATAGTAATATTATTCTAAACAATTACACAAATTGTGTGACCCTAGATTTATGCTATAATACACACAACGAACTGCGAATGTTTTCTGCAACACCTACACCTAGACTCCAAGCCGATTTATACCAGTTCGTTTGCTAAATTGACTTGATTGAGGATCAAATCCGGGATCCCGTCGTATAAAGCAGATGCTCTACTAACTGAGCCTGTGGATGTGGAGCCTGAAACAGAAAGTTGACTGAGAAAACACTTCGGATTCCAACATCGTTGAGAACATTATTGACTATGTTACTATTTCTTTTTGTTACTATTTATGTTACTTTTGATTATGTTTATGTTGCGCCTTCTGCGCTTTACCTTACACACCAGAAGACAACAGTGTGCGCACTGCTGTTTGGCGAGAAGAGCACCAAGTAAGATGGTGATAACTATCCGGACAAATCCCACACAAGCTTCACTCTCAAAACTGTAATATTATCCTCTCCGCATAGAAAGGGTATAACTCTAAGAAACTACTTATAAAGATGTAAGTTGTGTAAAGTTAACGGCCTGTAGCCTGGGCCCGATTATAAGGTGTAATATTTTATCTACAAATGATAATGTGTGTCCCGGGGGTTAGTGTATAAATGCTAGATAGGTAGGGTAGCCAATGAACAGGTAGATAGACTAGGGACTAGGTTTATTAAGTAGAAAATTCGCTAAATGCCGCACAACCTGGTCTCCAGCAGTTATGGGGAAGTCACTGGCCTGAATCGTGAATCTGACCGCCGCGCTCCGGTTTGTTTTTAGTTTGTTCCGGTCTCGATCAATAACCCTGGACGTTATCACATCTGGCCCCAGGCTCCGTCAGCTGTTCTGCAGGTTCTGGAAAGAACTGATATGATCGTCTATAGAGATATAATCGTCGGATAGACAAATTCCAAAATCTGGATCTGGAATCCTGGAAACTCAGAGTGTAGGTATTAGACTTGACGTAGGCACGATGGGTAGACAGACGGACGTCAGTTCTAGGTCCAGTGGCTCGAAAAACAAGAACTCTAACAGCACAACGTTTACTCAGCATTAGAATAGCTTACGATTACAAGCGCCAAGTTCAATCTCAAAGAATAGGAACTTACCCCAGGGGGATTCCAATGTAGTAGATCTGGAAACAGCAATTAAAAGGAGTAAATAGGTAAATATCATTAAACGAAAGTTCAATTCAGAGGTGTGATTATTACCTGCCGTTAACCACAGCTTAAAATACCCTCAACAATGTAAAACCCACGACGCGCTACAGGGTTACGCAAACCAGTTTCGGGAACCACTTAGTGATTACCCTTATTATGTAGGTTTCATAGTTATTTATTTTTGTTCGATTTATTTATTTCGTTAAGTTATTCATATTAAAACAACATTATTATGAAGATCAAATAGCTAGAGTGTTAGCCGACGGAAATGTCAAAAGCACTCGCATACCTAGGCGAAAACGTGTGAGGAGAATGATGAGATTTGAGAAAGCAAAAGAAGTATTTAAGGATCTCGATGCTTTGTCCTCTCTGACTACCCCGTTAGGGGTACGGCGTGAAGATATGTATGTATTCATATTATTCATTTAGATTAATCAATTTAATTACTTAATTTGTTTTTATTATTTATTAGAAGTTTCATTTAAGTTACATGTGCTTACGAATATCTCTACCTCTAATTGAATATACCGAAACCTAGAGATCTATTTTCGATCAATAGCTCAAAGTGTCTGGCGTAGATATTCAAAGTTTCACTAACTTCACTTTACCAACCGTTCCATATTCCACCGTTTGTACTGAAATTAGCAGCTGAAATCGTTATTTCATACTCGCATATTTTTTTAACAAAATAATGGTTCAATGCGAATAAATGTCACATTTTCCTCTAATCTAATATTAAGTAACAACGACTATATGTACATATTGCAATCAAGATCCATCTATGATCATGTATACATCCCCACATTTTATGATGAACAACGATTTAGTTGTATTTTTCGATTCTGTAAACATAATTGTATTAACTGCACTAAAAGGAAGAAAAATACGCTTAAATCTAAAAAGAATTGCTGAATACGTATTTGAGTGGTAGAGCTATGCTACATTGCAGCATGGATTGGGCCGGCTCGTTCGGTGAAATATTTACCACCCTCTCACAGAATATCGGCGTGAAATAACGACATCTATTGCTGTTGTGTTTTGTTCGGTGAGTGAGTGTCGGTGGCTCTCCTCTTCCCTTCCTCTCCCGCCCGGACATCGTGAGTGTTCACAGGCGACGGTGATGACTTTCCATCAGGTGACTCGATTGCTCGTTTCCCCCTCTTTTAAAAAAAAAGAGGATCATTATGATCACATGATCGTCATCTATGTTTTTAGATTTCGATAACAACGCCATTTTGTAACACTGCTTAAAAGCTTAGTCTGATCATATTGGTTTAACCGTTAAACCCTCGGATCAAGTAATAATTGACGGACACGATACACAGCTGAACATGACTTTTATTTTTGTGAATACTAGTAGCTAAACATTGGTAAGATTTAAGATTACTTTGACATGAATTACATCAACAGTAAGATGTTGCCACACTAACTCTTTTACTCGTGGTTACACTGAATGAGACAGAAAGAGACGAAAATATTTTCAACACACGGTGGTCAGAGCGGGAACTTATTATAGGTCCGATCATTACTTTTCTTTTTCCAAGGTTAGACCAATATGATCCTAATTCTATGCATATTGTCAAGTAGAATCTTTTTTATGATCATAGGCAATGAAATGATAAGTAGATATCACACGATGCTATGAGATGATAGATTTATCACGTTTAGAATATTCATAGATCTTCATCTCATATTTTACCCCAGAAATCAATTTTTTATTTTTATATTTTTTATTTTATTCTTGCCAAATTGTTTCTCATCCGGGCTGAGACATTGTAATGTAACACATCAGTGCACGATAACTAAACTGTGCATTACCTATGGCCACTAGTAGGCCAGATGTTGGTTAAATCTCTTTGTTCAGTTCCGAACATATAAATGCTGGTTATTATTATTTTTTTTTTATTTATTGTCTTATTCTATGTTTAAAATTTATGCATTTCTATTTTGTTATTGTTTCTATTGTTTCTCTTCATTCGTTTCACTTTCGTCGCATGGTGTGGGCTATAGCCACACCTTAATTGTATTTATTTATAATATGTGGGCCATAGCCACAAGTATTATAACTATGTTATTTGTACAGATACAAGGTTATGTTGAAATCATTTATTAAATTTCATCTGAATACAGTCCACTATAATTATTCATGTGCTTGTTTCATTTATAAAAACATTCGGGAACCAGCGCCGCACATGAATTGGTCCTTCATCGGTGTTTCTTCAGTCACTGTTGTGTGAGAAGTCAGTTATGTGTCTATAGGCAAAATATAAAAAGTGCAAATAAGTGAGTGAGCAAAGTGCAAATAAGTGAGTGAGCAGTGTTGCATTTGCGTGAACAAAACGCAAAGCCTGTGTTCCGGTAGTTCGCTGTTTCGCCACCAGGGTTCGCTCGTCGCGTTCGCTTCATCTGATTTTGGCGGACATTTTGTTGGCATTGTAACACATTGTAATTTTGTATTTTTTTAGTATTGGACAATATTAGAAGTTACTTGATTTAAGGTTATTCTATAATAATTATTGTGTTATTTTTAAACTAAGTTGATTTTGTATCTGTAAGTATGGATAAGAACGAATTAGTTGTATTAATTGCCTCTCGGGGGCAGGTTAAGGCAGCCATTACTCGTATGTTTAATTTTTCGTCAGATATGGAGGCATTGTGACGGGCAGATATGGATCTCCTAAAAATTAAAGTAGAATATTTGAAAGAAACATATAAAGAATATCAACGTTTGCATCATTGTATTTTACTTTTGGAGTCTGAGCCTAGTGACAATGATGACGTGTTTGGAACTTATGAGGAAAAGTATCTTAGTGCTTTGTCCAAGTTATCATCTTTTCTCGTGGCTGAACCCAGGTCTACCTCCCCTAGAGGCGATCTTAATAATTTTGTAAATCTACCAAAAATATCAATTAATGTTTTCAATGGTAAGGATGAAGATTATTACCCTTTTATAAATTTGTTTAAAAGCATGATTGATAGTGACGTACGTTTGAATAACATACAAAAATTTTATTATTTACGTAGTTTTTTAACAGGAGAGCCTTTAAATTTAATTAAAAATTTGTCCCTGGATGATAACAATTATCCAGAGGCTTTGAGATTGTTATCCGATAGATATGATAATGTCAATAAAATCATAATGAGACATATTAATTGTATTTTAGACATTAGTCCCATATATAGATATACTGCTCACAGCTTGAGGTGTTTCATAAATGATATAAAGCAAAATTTAAGTGCACTGCATGGTTTAGATCAACCTGTTAATTCATGGGATATGTTGTTAATCGCTATTCTTTCTAAGAAACTAGATAATTTTAGTATTAGGTCCTTTTATTTGGAGCAGGTTAATAGTAGTAATATGTCATTACATAGTTTTTTAAAATTTTTAGAAAATAAGGCATTAGCTTTAGAAGCGGTGGGGCCGTCGGAGAAGAAACAAGGTAATAATTTAGGCGTTGCCGTGCCACCTCAACGGTCAAGTTTTATAGCCAGGAAGGAGACATGTGAGTATTGCACTGCTTCTAACCATAAGCTTTATAAGTGTGTTAAGTTCCGTACCATCCCTATAAAAGAAAGAATCAATTTTATAAAAAAAACAAAACGGTGTAAATTATGTCTTAATAACCATGGTGAGAATTGCTATTTTCAGTTTAAATGTGCTTTATGTAAAGGGGAACATAATACTCTTTTACATCTCGATGTATGTGCATTAAAAGATAATATAAAGACTCCTATGCCGTCAGTGTCTTTGATGAATAGCATTAATAATAATAATAAGCATGTATTGTTACCGGCTGCTTTGGTGAGGCTTTACAATAAGAATGGGGGTGTGCTATATGTCAGAGCTGTGCTTGATTCTGGTAGTGAGGTGTCAATGGTTACTAGGGAATTAGCTGATGTCATAGATTGTCATTTAATTAATAAATCACATACAGTGGTAGGGGTGTGTGATGGTGCAAATAAAATTGATGCTATTGCAGAATTTAATATTCATGCCTCAGTGAATGAGTTTTCTTTGCCTATAGCTTGTTCAGTGGTGGATAGAATTACCTGTATATTGCCTCAACAGCGCATTAATATTAATCACTTTGATTTTCCATCATTTTTTCAGTTGGCTGATACTCATTTTAACATGCCAGCTGTAGTACATATACTTTTAGCTTCTGATATATTTTTTCAGATTCTCCTACGGGAGCGGATTCCACTAGCTCCATGCGGTCCCTACTTAATTAATACCAAGCTTGGATATGTGGTTGGCGGGGCTATTATTAGCAATAATAACACAGCATCAAAGTATTTATGTAATTTTTCAAAAATAGTTAGTTCTGTAGATAATGTTGTTAGTGGTGATTATTTTAATGAAATGTGTTCTTTTAATGAATCAATTGATCAGCAATTAAATAGATTCTGGGAATGCGAGAAGGTGCCAGAGGTTTATTTTGAAGGTAGTTCTGAGCAACAACTTGCTGAGGAGATTTTTATAAAGTCTGTTGTTCTTGATAATAATAAATTTCGGGTCGACTTACCCCTTAAATGTCCCTTGCAACAGATTAGTTTAGGAGATTCATTTTCATTTGCTTTACATAGATTTTTAAACTTAGAAAAACGTTTAATTAAAAATCCTAAGTTATTCTTGAAGTATAAAGAATTCATTGATGAGTACATTTATTTAGGTCATGCAAAAATTGTAGATTTATCTGACTATGATCTTGATAGGCAGTCAGTGTATTTTCTTCCTCATCACGCTGTTTTTAATGAAAACAGTAAAAACACAAAGTTAAGGGTTGTATTTGATGCAAGTATGAGAACTAAGAATAAAATTTCATTAAATGATTTGCTTTTGAATGGTCCGGTTGTTCAGAACGGGTTATTTGACATCTTGATTTTGTTCAGGTTGGATAAATATATTTTGATATGTGATATAAGGCAGATGTTTAGGAATGTTAATTTGAATTCCAAGCATTGCCCTTTACAAAATATCTTATGGAGGGATTCTACAAAAAACCCTATTCAGTGTTTACAATTACAGACTGTAACTTATGGTATGAAAAGTTCATCTTATTTAGCAACACGTTGTTTAATAGAATTGGCTAATAGGTATGCTGAAAAATATCCTATGGCAGCTACTGCCTTAAAAAGAGATTGTTATATAGACGATGTCAATTCTGGTTGCAATAGTGAGGACCAATTGATTTTATTAAAAAAAACAATTAGTTGATTTATTGCGTCTCGGGGGATTTGAGCTTCATAAATGGTGCTCAAATTCATCACGTCTATTGAGTGATATTCCAGTTGAACGGCAGCAGCTGGATGCTATTGATCTTAGTAAAGATGACACATATGTTAAAACTCTAGGTTTGCGTTATAATGTTAAAAATGATAGTATTGAGGTTTTGTCTCCCAAAGCATGATGTTTCAAATTATTTTACCAAGAGGGATGTTTTAAGTTTTATTTGCAAATTTTTTGACCCCTTAGGTTTAATTGGGCCTATTTTAGTTAATGTTAAATTATTTTTACAGCAGCTTTGGAAATCAAATCTTGATTGGGATTCTCCATTAATGGATGATTTGAATGAAAAATGGAGGGCGTTTAGTGTCGCATTATTAAACATGCCTATAATTAAAGTTCCTAGGCACATTGATATAGTAAATTGTTTTAAAATAGAGTTGGTAGGATTTGCAGATGCTTCTAATACTGCAAATGGTTGTTGTCTGTATTTAAGGGTAATCAAATCTGATTTTGTTACGGTTGATTTATTATGTTCAAAATCTAGAATAAATCCTATAAATAATAAACTTACAATTCCTAGGCTTGAACTGAGCAGTGCCCTTTTATTAGCTAAGCTTACACGAAAAGTATATAATACACTTATGTCTAAAGTTGATTCATATAATATTAGTGTACATCTATATTTAGACTCTCAGATTGTTTTGGTTTGGTTAAAAATAAATCCAATGCGATTATCAGTATTTGTAGCTAACAGAGTCAAAGAAATAATCAAGTTAACAGATTCATTTTCATGGAATTATGTAAGTAGTCACGATAACTCAGCTGATTGTCTATCAAGAGGTTTAGAACCTGGAGCCCTTCACAATAATGTTGTGTGGTGGAGGGGTCCACAGTTTTTATCTCAAATAGATTATGATCATAATGTTCAAAATATAAGTAACATGTGTTGTGATAATATTCCAGAATTAAAGGTTTTAACTTTAAGCTGTAATGCAAGTAATAATGACTTTTTTGTAGTTGATAAATATTCATCTTTAAATAAAATGCAAAGAGTTATGGCCTATATTATTAGGTTTGTTAAAAATTGTAGATCAGTTGAAAGAAATAGAATGAAATCTTTTTTAATACCTGTAGAATTAAATGAAGCTTTGAGTATTATTGTAAAATTAGAGCAGAAGAAATATTTTTATGAGGAGATAATGTCTCTGTCTGCTAATAGTTTCGTCAAAGGCAATTTGTTATCATTAAACCCTTTTTTAGATGGCAAGGGTGTTCTAAGAGTTGGTGGGCGACTGCAAAATTCAGATATTGCATATGATCAAAAATATCCTATTATTTTACCTAAATGTTGTCATTTAACGAAGCTATTAATTTATAATGCTCATATTAGGTTATTACATGCAGGCCCTAGGTTGATTCTTAATTACTTAAATAAAAGATTTTGGATCGTCAATGCTATTAAGCAGATTAAAAGTGTAATTTATAAGTGTACTCAATGTTTTAGACTTAAAGCTAAGCATGCTACTCAATTGATGGGTTCCTTGCCTCAGCAGAGGGTAACAGCAGCGAGACCATTTGAAATTGTTGGGATCGATTATGGAGGTCCTTTTCCAGTAAAGCAATCTCGGGTAAGAAGTGTAATTGTTTCAAAGGGTTATGTAGTTTTGTTTGTTTGTTTTGCCACCAAGGCAATACATGTTGAACTTGTTTCTGATATGACTACAGATGTATTTTTATCTTGTTTTAAAAGATTTATTGCTAGGCGAAACGTTCCGTCCACTATATATTGTGATAATGCTGCTACCTTTAAAGGGGCAAGTAACGCCTTGCATAAGTTATATTTATTAAATGCTTCTACTGAACATCAGAATACAGTGGGTACTTTTGCTACTTCTTTAGGAATTAATTTTAAATTTATTCCTAGTTATTCTCCTGTATTCGGTGGCTTGTGGGAAGCAGGAATTAAAAGTGTAAAGTATCATTTAAAACGTACAATAGGCGAGTGTGTGCTTACCTTTGAAGAATTGTACACTGTTCTTGTGCAGATAGAGGGAATTTTGAATTCCAGGCCTATAACGCCTATTATTGTATGTGATATTGATGATATGAATTATCTTACACTTGGTCATTTTTTGACTGGTGCACAAATGAGTTGTATTCCTGAGCCGGATATCACTAATGTTCCAACGAATAGGTTAAATTTTTGGAAGAAATGTGTTCAGATTCAGCAAGCATTTTGGAAGCAATGGTATAAACAATATTTAACACAGTTACAGAACCGACCAAAATGGAGGTCTACTATATCAAATTTGAAAATTGGAACATTAGTGATACTCAGGCAGGAAGATGTGAGTCCACTTAAGTGGCCTATGGCTAGAATTATTAACGTTCACCCTGGTTCAGATGGTCGGGTCAGGGCTTTAGATGTTAAAACTCAAAAGGGTTTAATTATGAGAACAAGTGTTACAAAGGTTTGTGTGTTGCCTATTGAAGGTTAATTTTTTTTTTTTTTTTTTTTCATTTGCGAGCTCTTAATTTATATAAATGGGAATATCTTTTTAGCAAACTGCTTATTTTTGTTGTACGCTGGCCGCAGTTATGTTCAGTTCCGAACATATAAATGCTGGTTATTATTATTTTTTTTTTATTTATTGTCTTATTCTATGTTTAAAATTTATGCATTTCTATTTTGTTATTGTTTCTATTGTTTCTCTTCATTCGTTTCACTTTCGTCGCATGGTGTGGGCTATAGCCACACCTTAATTGTATTTATTTATAATATGTGGGCCATAGCCACAAGTATTATAACTATGTTATTTGTACAGATACAAGGTTATGTTGAAATCATTTATTAAATTTCATCTGAATACAGTCCACTATAATTATTCATGTGCTTGTTTCATTTATAAAAACATTCGGGAACCAGCGCCGCACACTCTTTTCTACCCATTCTAATCTTAGTGAACGAATTGTAAAATGGGGGTTATTATTATGTAATGTATAGCCTTTAATAACTTTCATTCCAGCGAAGTAATCAGTTTTCATGATCTTCCGCACACAAGTTACAGTTGGCCGCCGTCCAAACAGCACCAACTCATAAGTTGGCAAAACTAAGCTTTTACTTAAAGTATTGTAAAGTATACGATCGTAAATTGTAACATTATTTGACATTTTAACGTATTTTGCGCTTACTCTTTTGTAGCAAATCTTGTTTGTATGCTTATTAGTGGTTTCACTAAGATTCTTTGTTTCGGTAGGAAAAATGAAACTTTAAGAAGATCATTTACTCATCCGTCCGTTTGTCTGTCAGTCACAGTTGATTTTCTAATAAATCGTATAAGAAGGAATATATTAATGAATAATTGTATTAGCCCATATGTTGCAATAATCAACTTGAAAAGGGCTGGATCATGGGCTGGACACACTTAACTTTTTTTTAAATGTTGACAATAGTCCGAATAAAGTTATCACAGAAAGAAAAATTGGAAAGTGTTTTGAAAAATTGCAAAATTGGGAAAAAAGTAAGTCATTTTTTCTGTGCGACTTTTGGACTCATATCTTTTTGGTTTTTCTATTATATATTTTAAAATGTTTTCTAATACAAAATTAGCGTGACTCTATGAGGGTTCATGCTTTTTAAAGTATACAGTGTATGTATATTTTACTTAAATCAAAGCTAAAAAGTATTACTAGGTGAATATTCAGTAAATAAATTCGGTGTACGTACACTCTACGTACAATGTTTCGTTCAAACGGTGCCTGATGAGTTCTATCTCGTTGGACGACAGTGGTTTCCTACGTCTGACGGGTCGGAGCGACTCCCAATTTTACTAGTACGAGAAAGAATGATGTAACTGACAATTAAAGTAAGAATAACTCTTTTTAGTAACAATCTATATCTGCTACTGTTATGTATGAGTTTCTTCTTGCAAACGAGTTGTCATCTTTAAGCTGATTATAAGAAGTTTAATCAAGCTTATAACTATTTTTACGGCTTATAAAGGGTCTTCCAAAGTATTGAAACGTACGAGGAGATGATTAGTGAACGTCAATATTTCTCTATTTCTATAAACCAAACGTGAAGGTGTTACATACATACGAGTATATACACATTCCTCGTTAAATGTTCTAAATGATGCCGAAAACTATTGAAATCCACTTAGCAGTTTAAAAGTTATTAAGTAAACAAACTATCACGGACAACTTTGTTCTATAAACATTTGTTTACTTTTTATTTTTTTATTTACAGATTATATTAAAGTGTTATATTACATCAAATTACTAAACTAAATGTTATATAAAAAGTAAAAATCTAGATGCAATGATAATGAAGAATGTATTTAGAAAAGAAGGCAATTGAAAAAAAAAATTAGAGGTTTTTATATTAATTATTGTTATTTTAAATAACATAAAAAATCGTTTTGCTCAAAAAATGCATTGTGTACTTTTTTACAGACAATAAATTTTTTTTTTAATTTTATTAGTTCATCAGAATCTTACAAATATTTTTCAGTTTTGTGCTTCTTTTTTACGAGCAGTACTGAACTTGCAAATTCAGGGATTGGACTCTGTGAAGAGAATGGTTAGAGAATAGCTATGCAGTAGCCATGATTTAAACTGATTGGATCTTTGTGAGTATTTCGATTTGTTGTGAAAGTTTGTCACAATTGACTTATCTTCTGAGTATTCTCGACATGAAAATCCTTTGTAACATTAAACTAACGCGATGCAACCTTGCCAATAGTTCGTATTCCGATTCAGTATTCCTAACCGAAATTGGACTTACAAAATTATTTTTGTGTCTGTGTGTTTGTTATAGAGGAGGATCTTGGAGGCTGTTCACAGCAATAACCCACTTAACTATTTTTGTACTTGAGTTTTGATTAGTAAAGGATAGTTATTTCGTACTTTTTGTGGTTTTTTTTTAAGTCGGTTTATATTTTTCTTAAAATTTTTTATAGTTATAATTATTTTAATAATTTGTAGTAATCATGAACAAAAGTTTTTTGACAGTCCCTTTTCAATCACTTAGAATTTAAATTTCCAAAAAATTTTGTATGAAGAAACTGTATGTATCGACTTTTCTGACCCAGTGGTTTGACTCTGCGTCAATATCATTTAGTGGACTAGTCACATTCTTCTTTTATACATCAATATCTTATTGTACACTAGCGACTCGCCCCGGCTTTGCTCGGGTAGATATTATATTCTTGGACCCCATTTGTTTGTCCATGAGGAACGAAACTGTTGGATAAACATTGTTTTGTAATGGATATTTGCTTGCTTCGAGAATTTGGATAACACAAAGTTGAGTTAAATGACAGATAAAAACTAAAATTTGAAACATGTCTAGCAACTGCAATCTGTTCTAATCTGTCTTTCTGATGCGGTTCCGTCCATATTACGGATTCATGATTCACTGAATACAGACCATGTTATTCGCTGATAATGTAGCTTTCTATATAGAATTTTGTAAATCGTTTGAGTAGTTTTCGAGTTTATCCATTACATACAACGAACGAAGCTGATCTCTTTATAATATTACTTCACCTCTTTATAATTATTTAAACAAAGATAATATACTAGCGTAATTGTAAATATCCATGTTAATGTCCTCCTGACGACGTGACGATGACAGATGACCTCCGTGGCGCAACGGCCAAGCGCGTCGGAAAGTAAACGGGGGTTGCGAGTTCGATTCCCGTCCCGAGCCTGGGTGTTTATGTATAATATGTATTTATTTACAAAAGAAAAGTATATAAGTATATAAAATAATACATGTTTGGTTATGTCCAAATAACTAAGAGTATATGAGCTCAAGAAAAAACCTCTAATACGTAATCACATACAGATATTTCAATTTTATTTATTTGTGTGGATATAGATATTACTATATTTCTAAGTACATTCTGAATATTTTAAAATAATTAAATATTAAGGCTAGAATAGGTACGTTCGGGGCATGCGTGATTAATTTCCATTTCCTTCTACCAAAAGAGATTTGTGATCAAACGTGTCTTTAGTCTTTTGGTCAATTCGTTAAATTATGAAATCTTTAACTGTTATTTTTGTGAGAAACTAACTTAATTGATGAAATTTAAGTTAGTATATCAGTTGTCAAGTACCCATAACACAAACGCTGTGCTGCTTACTTTGAGACTAGATGGCGCTGTATGATATGTCTGAGTATATTATTATTATTACAGTCTTACCAATAAAAAAATCTTACACAGTTGTTTAATCATTGTGTAGTTATTCATTGTTTAAAGAGTGAATAGTTTTACACGCCTGATTTATGAAGGGACTACCAATAAACAATGAATAAGCATTGAATAGTTTAACATCTGTTACACATCACTTTCATTTTTGAAATGGCAACCACACTGAGAGTACGTTCAAAAGCTAAATATATGTTCCAAATCTTGAACTTATTACAAATAAATATGTGCTTATAAATTTTTTTATTTGTGGGAAAAGTTTAATTGTGATTTAGTTAATTGCAAATTAGTCATTTGTAAAACTATAATGTTAATATTATGCCTTAAGTTTTAAAATATATTTGAAGTTTATTTAACTTGATTATGTTTCTGAACAACACAAGTCTCAGACACGTTCCTTGACACTGATATGTTTGAATTCGTTAAGATTGGTTGTGGTAATTTGAAAAAAGCATAAAAGTAAACTAAATAAAACTTAAAATGTCATCGCAAATTATACAGAAGAGGAAACGATCGGCTAATTGGGACAATTTGGAAAAAGTGAGTTGTTAAATTTAATACATATTGCTGATTTAAATGATTTCCGCAAGGTCTAAATTTCTATTTTCTTGTTCCAGTCTTTACTAAGGGAATGTTTGAGAGATCATTTACCAATATTAGAAAATAAGTGCACGAATACAAATACTAATAAAAGCAAAAACATAACTTGGCAAAAAGTTTTCAAAAGGTAAGTCAGCTATAGTTAGAAAATTATTACAAATCGTCCAGTCTATATGAAAATAACATTATAAAATTTTCGTTTGATTTTTAGTTTCAATGAAATTAATAGCATGCCTAGAACGTTGGTTGAAATAAAACAACAATGGAGAACAATGAAGATAGATGCGAAAAAACGTTCTTCAGAATATAAAAGATCATTAAAAACCACTGGAGGAGGACACAAACCACCAAGTCCTGACGAACAAACATCGCAAATCATTGAAATGATACCACAAGAGTTTGAAGAAGACATCAACAAGTTTGATAGTGACTACAATAGTATACAAGTAAGCTTCACTGCATTTTCTTTATATTGTTTTTAGAATTTTAAAATTATTATTATCTATGATTACAAAACAAAATTCACTTCCTTTACTACTTATATAATTATACATCAAAATAAAAATATCACAGGAGGACTTTTGTAACCTCATAGTTGGACTCTCTACTTGACATGGTATAATACCTTTCAGGGATTCGGTGGACTTTTGTAGCAATCTTATAGAAAAAAAAACATTATTTTTATTTTTTATTGCAGATAGACCAAAAGGAGGCAGAGGTTGTTTTTGTTTTAGAAGAAAAAGAAGTAAGAGAAACAATTATTATAAATTATTTATAATATTATAAGTTTTTAATATTATATCAACATTCATTGCAATTACTGTAATTATTTATGGTTAATATTATTTACAGAATGAGAAACAAGAGGAAAACATGAATCAGAATGACGGGTTAAATTTTACCTTGGGAGATACAGAAACGTCTCAGGTCTGTATACATTTATTATTACATATTTACATTAATATTTGCATTTATTAAAATAAATTACTGTTTTTTATATCTTTCGTCAACAACCAGTTGTGAAATTAGTATTTATTTTTTATCAATTTGTTTCAGATGACTCCAGTAAATAGAGAAAAATCATTAAAATGTAAAGAGTCTCTTCCAACTTCACAAAAGAAATGATACAAGAAAGACGAGGTTGGTATCAATTTATTATCATGACTAGACCATTCCGGATTCAGCTTGAACCGTCGTGGTTTAGTAGTTAAAAGCTGGGAGACCTTAGTTCCAAGAGTCTTGTGTTTTTTAATTACAATCATTTTTAATTACAGAAAATCCAGTTGTCACAAACGGGATCAAAAGAACGAAACGAACTTTTGGTAAAATTACTTCAAGAGGAGCACTTTTTAAAACTAAAGCAGATGCATGAAAGTCATGATTGGGCGAGAGAGGAACATGAATTACGTAAAAAAAAACTACAGTTGGAAATATTAATATTAGAAAAAGAGTTATCATAATAAAGTGTAAATAATTTATTTAAATTTTTATTTAGGTAATGAATTTTTATTTAATAAAAAATGTTTAATAATGTGTTTCTATAAACATTGCCCTGGCAGCTTGTCCACTTCGGCTTTCTGTCTGTATTTCTTGTTGTTGATCCATTCGTACACTATTACTGTCACATATTGTTACTGGTATTTCTTCCCCCATATCAATAGCGATATTGTGAAGGACTGCTAAGGCAACAATATATAACTTTACAAGACACTGTGAACCCAGTTAATAAACACCGAAACCTTTGCTTCCATAGTCCAAAGCACCGCTCTATAGTATTCCTTGTGAGGATGTGAGCTCAGTTGTATGCTTCTTCTTGCCGTGTTTGAGGATTATTCACTGGAGTGAACAAGTAAGGTGTTAAACCATAACCAGAATCTCCCAATAAATGTCCAGAAAACTGTCCATGTTCAAAACATTGACGTATTTGGCTCTCTCTGAAGATTCTAGAGTCATGTGTACTGCCCCTCCATCTTGCTACAATGTCTCTAATTCTTAGTGATGCATCACATACAACCTGAACGTTTAAGGAATAATATCCTTTCCGGTTGACATAGTATTGTCCAGATTGTCCACTAATTTTTTTAATTCTTATGTGTGTGCAGTCTATTGCCCCTACCACATTTCTAAACCCACATATTTTTCTGAATTCCGACATTACTTCTTCTTGTTGTTGCAATGTACGGGACATATAAATTATCCGACTAGCTTTGCTCGCTAAAGCTGTCGCTACACGTTGACAGATGTATGTAACAGACTGCTGACTAAGTCCATGTAAATCACCAGCGTCATCTTGGACCTCTTGACGTGCCCATGTACGAAGTGCCGTCAAAACTTGCAATTCAGCTGATATTCCAGATCCTCGAGTGTCTCTTTTTATGTCGTTTTTTATTAGGTTAACTATTTTATGGACATAAGTCTTAGTAAATCTGTACTTGGACTTAAAGTCGCCGTCATTTAATAAAAAAGGATCCGCCCGTGTTTTATCTTTTTCTACATCTGGTTTGCAAATTTTGTTCTTCATCTATGTCCCACTCATCAAATAAGTCCATATAATTTAAATAATCCATTTAAACTGTTACAAATACACAAAAAATAACAAAATACGCACGTACTTAACGAAGCAAGTCAGCTGACACTGACGGACACAGCCATGTTTCCCTTTACACAGTCGTTAAACAAGGGCTCTTATTGGTATAAGCATTGTGTAAAATTTCTTTGTGATTACACACTTCTTATAACAAGCGTATACAGCGGTCCCGTCAAAAAGTTTTTATTGGTAGCGCTTTGTCTTATAACAGATGTATAAGGTGTATGTAAAGTTTTATTGGTAAGACTGTTAATGTGTAAGTCATGTAAGTGAAGTGACACACTGCTAACATAGATATTATTAGACTCGAATACCATTCTATCTAATGAGCTCTTTAAAAGTTAGGTTCAACACATTACTGGAAGCTTAGGAAGTAGTTCAAGCTATTTTTAATTTATAGACACTGAAAAATTAATTCGACCCTGTGCGAAATCAAGGCGGGTCGCTTATTAAGAAATAAATAATTTTATTTTGTAAGTGAATTTCATATTCGACATGTTTAACGTTATTGTTATTGAATAATTATTCAGTGAATCATGAATCCGTAATATGGACGCAACCGCGTCAGAAAGCCATATTAGAACAGATTGCAGTTACTAAGACATGTTTCGAATTTTAATTTTTATCTGTCATTTAACTCAACTTTGTGTTATCTAAATTCTCAAAGCAAGCAAATATCCATTACAAAACACTGTTTATCCAACAGTTTCGTTCCTCATGGACAAACAAATGGGGTCCAAGATAAATAAATAAATAAGGTGCAAGCCAATCAGACTAAACACAAACAAAAAGTAATAATGTTGTCCCGTCCTAACAGATTTGGGTTAAATGAAGCGAAAAATTAAGATTTGCCTTCAGACGTCCTGTTGGTTTTGGAAATGCGGGGTTTGGGATAATTACGTCAAATGACGTCATCAGAAGCTCGGTTCCCACAATCTACCTGTCGTTATTACAGCCCACTCAAGTCTGTTTGCTATTCAGTAAAAATATAAGTGAAACGAGATTCTTCATTTGTTAGTAGTGCGTTCCAAAATTTAAAAAACACCGTCCAAACGCATCTCAGACACCACGCAACATTGTAGTTCGGTACTTGGGCTGAAAGTTCACGGTTAAAATTCAGTGAATAATTTTTTTTTTTATTTACACATACAAATTATTCATTTTATCAACACCAACAAGAAGTGTGTCTTTCATGCATATTATTTGTAAAAATATGAAAGTATAAATAATGCTAAGTATACAAAAAAATCAATATCTTTTATTCGTGGTACTCTGGTCACAAATATATATACATATATTATATTTAATCTACTACATTAAACGAGCAATATATGTATATACATATATTGCTCGTTATATATATGTATATACATATATATATATATTTATATTTGAAATCGCTTTCTCGAAAACGGCTCTAGCGATTTCAATGAAATCTACAATATAGGGGTTTAGAGGGGCTAGAAATCGATCTAGCTAGGTTTCAATTCTGTTACTTGTTTTCTTGAACAATAAATTTCATATTAAATTTCATGAACTTCCTTTATTTTAAGATACTATGGTATTTAAAAGAGTAGTATTATACTAGCAATATTTGTATATTTATAATCGCGTTCTCGAAAACGGCTCTAACGATTTCGATGAAATTTACAATACAGGGTGGTGGTGAAAAATCGAGCTAAAGTCAAATTCTGAGAAGATTAGTTTTCTTTATGTTTTCACGCACTAAAACCTTCTAAACTCTTCTGATTTTACAACAAAGTTTTCCTTCTCAGTAGTACAACAATGGCTAGAGCGTAGATCTACCAAGCTGAAATACGTGGGTTCGAATCCTGCCATGTGGTCAGCTTGCGAGGTCGCCCAGGTACTATCTAAGTAATATAGCGCCCTTTTGCGTAGTGTTATTTGTTAAGTGTGTGTAATAAGCTAATAAGTTATTATTAAACAACAGTAACGGTGATAGTGAGTCAAATAAAAAGAATTTAAATACTTTCATTTGCTTCAATCTGTTATAAAAGATACTATGAGAAATGAATTTCGCTTATCTTGTAACCGAACATATCGAAAACAATACGCTTCATTAAAACAATTTTCGTTGAAAACGTTTCTTAAACTCTAGTAGGTAGTTAATTTTTTTTTTAATTATCTACCTCCTAGTTGAAATTTTTAATCATTTACCATTTAAAATTTTTTGGCGATCTGTGCGCCGTTTTGACCAAAAAATATTATTTTCAACACATTTGCTTAAAAAATGCATTTACGAAACCTGTATACATTGCTCGAAAGTTAAAAATTTCAACGGAATGTGCTGTAAAATAAGTACTCTCACAGAGTACATGTTTTACCGCGTACTCCGTTGTATAGCGCCGTGCGTATCGTTTACGGTTTTATTTAATTTCCGTAAAAAATATATAAGAATTCCAGCAAGGAGTTTCACATGACGAGAGGCTGAATTATCGAACCTCCTTGGAAGCGCTTTTGCTCTCAATACGTTTGTCTCACTTTAATACTAAAGAAAAAATGAGACGAAAGATGTAGTTCTAATTTTCACCACGCGCACATTAGTAAATGGAGCCATCCATTTGCTAATGTGCGCCATTTTCATATTACAAACGTCAAATATTGTTGCGACTTTCCAACTGATATTTATAAACAAAATAATAACATGAGTTTAAACTAATGTTATTATTTTCGATTATCATGTTATTATTTTGTTATTATATTCTCGCTTAAGCGAGGAATCCGATATTAAATGGAATCTACTTCGCCTGATATCTTGAATGAGGCACAAACAACGATGTTACATTTAAAAGAGGTAGATGAGTTGTTGCGCTCGAAAACTGGCACCCCGAAACTTTGCTAATTAGCCAACCTGGAGCTCATTCGTGTAACAACGTGACAGTGTCAACTCGTATGTGCGCTCCTAATATTAATATTAAAATGCCGTCCTGTGTTATTAAATACTGCAGAAACTATACTAGCAAGACTTCCAAAGGTTCACGAATCACGTATCATGCGTAAGTATACTTATTTAATTCATTTGTGTCACCATTTTTTCCAAAATCTAAAATATCAGTAAAATATTAAATCATAAAAAAATGAAATGCGATAGATAATACCCCAGTTACCAAGTGCGACAGAGAGCAATATACTATGTTTGGTCAAAGTATATAAAAAGTTATGATACAGAACCATCAATGTCATGCAGTGCCTATTAAACATTTGATTACGTTTATTTAGTTGGTATATAAGATATAATATACGTATTTTTTAAAACGAATCAGAAGCTTTAGCAGTGAGTCTAATATCCCAATAATCCCACAAAATAAAAAACTTTTTACATGAAAATACCTAGTGTTTTATTTTTATCATTTTCAAATTTATAACAAAATTGTTTTACGAATGTATGTACTTAAATAATAAATAATAGTTTCCAACTGTACATGAATCGAGAAAAATTAATTTTAAAAATCAAACATAAATCCTTTTTTATTGTCTTACCCTTAGGCATCAATCATATTTTTCGAAAATGTCTGTTCTGTTGCATTAATTACTAATATTCTATGAATTAAGTCACGGATTCGCTTTAAATGCAGTCCTCCTCCTTCAGTCGTCTGTTCACTGCTGAGCGTCGTGATGTGCCCGACCTAGCTTTCTAACGATCTCCTTCCATTTGACGCGATCCTTTGCCTGTTCCAGTGCCTTGGAAATCTTGGTATTCAGATGTTCTTTTATTTGGTCAGACCAACGTATCGGGCTACGGCCCCTTGATCTTTTTCCTTCCATCCTACCAGTCACCATAAGTTTCTCCAGGTTATCGGAGGGTTTTCTGGCTATATGACCGAAGTATTGAAGTACTCGCTGGAGGCAGGTACTAAGGAGCCTCTGGTCAATTTTAAGTTCCTTCAGAATAGAAACGTTTGTTCTCCGTGCCGTCCAGGGTATTCGCAACATGCGTCTCCAGCACCACATCTCAAAAGCATCAATCCGGCCCCGATCAGCTGCCTTCATGGTCCAGGTTTCTACGCCATACAAGAAAATGGGAAACACTAAAGTTCTGACCATATATATTTTAGTCTTTTTCAGTATGTTACGGTCTTTTCATACTTTTTCTAGTTGGGTCATCGCCGATTTCGCCATACCGATGCGTCGCTTGATTTCGTCCTCGGAGCCACCTTTGTTACATATGCTCGAGCCTAGGTATATAAATTGCTGCACGATGTCATATTGCCCGAGTATGTGAACGTGTCCAAGAATAAAATTAAATGCAGTAAGAAAGTAAAATTAGTACTACAAGTACAAGCATTAGTACTAACGTAACCTATCTACCTCTTGTTTAAATGTAACATCATTGGGCACAAATTGCAGAAATGGTCTTTTGCCGCCAAAATCGCGAAAGCGCTATTTCATGATTTACAATAATTTAATATCATGGAAGACTCAAAGAAATACTCAATTATTCCCTGAAAATGTTTTGATGGCTTATTTCAATGAATTACGTGTATTTCAATGAAGTATAAGCCGTCCTCAATGTGGTCAATATATTAGATGTTAAAAAGCACTCTAAAAACCAATGATGACATCGATTTAACAAAATACTTAAAATTACATGTATTTTTGAAACGACAGTCAGATGGCTTCTTCTTCTTCTTCTTTTCAGCCATAGGACGTCCACTGCTGGACATAGGCCTCCCCTAAAGATCCCCAATAAGACCGGTTGGTAGCGGCTTGCATCCAGCGCGATCCTGCTGATGGCTATATAAGCAAGAAGTCAAAAGTATTCACTGCAGCTAACGTAGAGAAATCCCTTAATGACGCGCCAGATGAAAAATATTTAGTAACTAAGGCACGTTTTTAAAATTTTCTTTACTTTAAACCTTTTTGTAGACACATACTTATTTGCTATAATAGTTTAGGCAATACCTAATTTAATAGGTAGGTACCTATGTTTGACAGTTAATTTGATCATTTACTTGTATAGAACTACTTAAAGCATACTTAAATTACTTGTATTTTATACAGGGTATATTCATTTTTGGTATATGTGGAGCGTGCAGATGACAACATATACAACATCATAGTGAGCGATATCAAAAACCATGGGGACCTATTGCTTGTCAAGATACCTTACACAAAAACTAAAATCTCTCGTACATTCACCATACATGGTGAGTTTGACGACCTCCGTGGCGCAATGGCTAAGCGCATCGATAAGTAAACGGGGGTTGTGGGTTCGATTCCCGCCCCGAGTGTTTATGTATAATATGTATTTATTTACAAAAGAAAAGTATACAAGTAGTATATCAGTTGTCTAGTACCCATAACACAAGCGCTGTGCTGCTTACTTTGGGACTAGATGGCGCTGTGTGAAATGTCTGAGTATATTATTAGAATTATAATTGTCAAGAAGTATCAAGCTCTAGGAATTACAAACCCAAAGAGTAACAGATTCTTTCAGAAGTACCAAAATGGTAAATGCATGCGGCAAGTCGTTGGCGTTAACAAAATCGGTAGTGTACTAAAAGAAATAGCCACGTTCTTGAAATTGGAAAATCTGGCTAGTTACACCGGTCACAGCTTTAGAAGAACCTCTGCAACATTACTAGCGAATTCCGGAGTCGATATCATTACACTGTAACGCCACGGAGGATGGCGCTCTAATAATGTTGGAGAGGGTTATATTGAAGACTCGGTGCACAATAAAATTGAAATAGGCGACAAGATATCAAACTCTATAAATATAAATAATGCTGTGGAACCGCACCCTTCTACCTCGCGAAAACGTCCAGCCACCGCCGCCGCCGCTGCAAGCTCCGCCGCCACCACCGTCACCGCCGTCGTCGCCGACGCGGCGACGTTTACACCACATTCTCCCGTTCAACATAATACGTGTGAAATTAATAAGGTCAGTCAGTCAGTCAGTCACTAACTGAAGACTTATTTTTAGTGTAATCTATATATATAAAAGGCGACGTATGTATGTTCCTTATGGACTTCGAAATGGCTAGACCGATTTCGATGAAATTTTTAGGGAATCTTCAGATTGGCCTAGCGGGTGTTCCTGTAAAGTTTGGTAGCGATCGGATCAGTAGAATTTTTTTTTTGTTTTTTTTAAAACTGTTTAATTTATTTTAACTTCAACAAACGGCCGGGTTGCTAGTCATACCATAAAATTAGAGAAATGTAACAGTTTTAGCACCTCGGTGTATGTTTGTTTATCGCAAACTTTTTTCTCAGAGAATAATTATATAATTCTAACCGATTACCTATCTAAATAAACCAATGACTAAACATCGATAACCCTACTTAGTTCCTATAGTCGTTTCTCCGACTTGTATGACCCGCGTGGAAATGGAAGTAGCTGGGACATTCTTTGATTTTCTTTCCCTTTTAGACCAGCATAGATATTGTTATTCCTTTTATTACATTTTATTCTCTCTGCCATTGCACAACTAAAAGCAATCCCGTAAGATATAAAACCAGAAAATCTTCTCATTGGTGTCATTAGTGGAAATCTTGAACATAACAGTATCGATCCAACGTCAAGACAGACTCGTGCAACAACAGCCGGGTTCCTTAAAGCGTGACATATAAATAATATCTAGAAGCGACGTACCGTGAACGATCTGAAATATAGACGCAATAAAGACCATTGCTCTACCGTAGCGTACCTAGGGATGAACCGATACAAGTAAATAAGTCTTTAACGATATTTTTGTTTCTAAAACAAGTACTTTTGTACTCAATACATTACTTGGGTTACGTACATACACGGTATCGAAAGAAAGTAGTAGCATTGAATTAAAAAATAAAATAGTTTGTACTCGAATCTGTATGGACTATGTGGAAGGAAACGCTACTTTTTGCGACATTTTTTTTTAATTTTCAAAGTAAAGGCTTTTGAAATCCACAAATTTGTACACATTTGAGAATATATTTAGGTCGGTCGGTCGGTAATCCATCTACTCGATGCGAATATTTATTGACATTTCCCTTTCGATATACTAAGTAGACAACGATACTTTTCTTTTGATTTAAGTCATGAGTTTTATCGATACATTTGTGGTACCGATGTACACCCCTAAATATACCTATAATGTATGGAGTAGATGCTATTATGAATTATAGAGGAAATATCGACATTACCCGGAATTTGCTAAGAGCAGTATTGTTTATGGAGAACATTTCATTTATGAGTAATTCAGTTCACTCTGTGCGTATGGAAATGAAATGTAATTTAGCGTTCCTGCGAAACTGCGAAGGTGGTTTACGAAGGAGTATTTTCTATCCCTGATTTCTGTGTTTATTTTTACACCTATTCTTAGTTTTAATGAGGAGTGGTTATTTAAATCGTTGCAATTGGTTCCATCATTCTGTAACTTTCAGTTTAAATTCGGAGTTTTTATGTAATCTTTCATAAAAATATACATATCATGTAGTATAAATGTAACTACATCGATTTTAATCATGATGGTTTTGGTGTTAAGAATTGTACTAGGCAGGTTGTCTCGTCATCATCCCATTACAGTTAATAACAAGGATTCAAACTCCAGACAAATACCAGAGCTCAGACTTAAAGTCCAGAGTCTGAACTCTGGAATTTCCTGATGCATCGCTGAGAAGCGAAATACGTGGATAAATAACTTTGAACGGAAGTTAGCTATAAACATTTTTACATATAATCGTTGATGGGTCTGTTAGTTATCTTGCGATTTCTGAACGACTTAATAGATTTTCATATTTTCGCAATTTAAGTATGTAATATATTTATTTTGTCAAAAAGATGGCTCATAGTTATGCTAGGTTCCAAAAAGTGGCGCTGTGGTAGTCTATTGTAGATGAAATTGCGATACGACTTGTGACGACCTGTCATTCAAAACGGGTTACTACAGCGTACCGTTCGCTGTCCCTTTCCTACTTGTTGCGCTATCATAAAAGATTACATTCTCACTCGCACTCATTGTATGTCTATACGCCAGAAGACTATGGTAAATTTATGGTCAAAACTAATTAATTCCATAGTCTTTATTCGTACTAAGCTGTTTGGTACAATGTATAAGCCTAGAAATTAAAAAATATTTGATTATAACAGAAATTTAATACTATTACTACAGTTTTAAATTCGACAAAAAAAATATAAAATTGCGTGTGTGAGATCTTGCAATTTGTACCGAACAGACAAACAATCAAACACATAGGAAAGCAAGTTAATATTGCATTGTCTTAGGTCCACGTTTGAACGCAATCCTTCTTCTTTTTTTTTCTTCTTTTCCTCTTCTTTCTCTTCATTTTCTTGCATTGTCTTTCAATTTTGAAATATATTCAAGTTTTCAGTCTCTAGCTAATCAGGAAGATAAAAAACAGTTACAAAATTCCATCCTGTTTTACATACCAGATAGCGAGTTAATAATAAGGTGGTACAATAAAAAAATTAAATGCTAATTAAATTTTACATTTACGGTATTTTATTTTATGATATTTTGGATACAAATTTTACTTTAGTTTTTTAACTTCTTCGTTGTTTGCAATTTCTACAGTACCCGCGGTAAAAGCTTGTCTAACACGCCCTCAGTCGTTTTTTTTGGTGATACGACAGAAATCTTCTAAATATCTGCAAGCACCCGTTAAAAGTTTCGCAGTGATTATTCTCGGTGTGGAGACTTTTGGATTTCGTATGGAACGGAGGACGTTCCCTTGTAATATGAACAGCTAGATCGCATTAATGTCTGCAACAAAAAAGGCAGTGACGTGCATGCAAATATGTATGTAAAGAAATACTTAAGTACGTGTGTCAGACTTTTTGGCGGGAACGAGAGAAGTGAAATTGTTATTTCATTTAGATTTTCTATTTTTTAAATTTTTGGGAGTTTTAAAGCACAAAAGTGATAATATATTGTGTTTTAAAGTGCTGTGTAAGTGAAAAGAATGGAGTAGGTCTAAATAAACATGCATAGCTGAAGTTCTCGCGTTCTTCCAAGACGTCTTTTATAACTTAATAAAGCCTACTATCACTAGAGGAGTTTTGTGATAACGATTCTACCTATTAATACGTGACATTGGCAAATTGGCAAATGGCAAATAATCTGAGCGCCAAGAAAGAAAAGAAGTATATTAGTAAAGTGTCAAAATATTCAGCAGAAAATAAAATACCCAAATATAAACATATATTCAGTTCGAAAATTGTTTTTCAAAAAAACGAAATCTACGAACAATGTTGGCAAAAAATATTTTTAGTCGAAATAAATTAAAGTGAGTGCTTCTACAGAAAGCGTAAATTATATTTCAATTTGAACACAAAACCAACAGTTGTGGTATAGCAAAACCTGGTAAGAAACAATGAGTTAGTCGATTTTTTACACATTTCATTCCAATGACACATACACACATAGGTAGGTACATACATATCCCCACGCGTTTAACCAAATACGAAACACGAGTATAAGAACTGCTCAAAATAGGATTCAAACTGTAGACTTTATTACAACTTTATTAGTGTTTTTTACATGTGTTCTCTACTACTGACTAAATCCGACTGCTATAGTTGCTTAAGAAATTGTAATCATGTGTTGTTGTACTCTTTTTAATTTCTTAAGCAACTTCCGGTCAAATGCAAAACTTAATAATAATTGAACAAAATTTCAAAAATACAGATTACAAATAATGATCTATAAGCTATCATCTATGATTGCTTATACGAGGTTTTAATGAATATAGGGGTTGTAGGGGGCAAAAATCGATCTAAATAGGTCTCAATTCTGGAAAAAATCGATTTATCTGTCTTTCATACACTTAAACTTTAAACTTTTTTAATTTTTCTGCAGAGATTACCATCTCAATAGCGCAATGGCCAGAGCGTAGGTACTACCACGCCGAAGTGCGCGGATTCGAATCCTGCACTGTGGTCACACCATTTTCTGCTTTTTGTTTAATAAGTTGAAATAATATTATGTCTAAGCTCAGTTAGCAACAAGTACCTATTAAAAACACATATCACTTTAATAGTGTAATAATAATAAGGAAATAAAATGAAAAATAATGATAAAAGCATAATATATACTTCATAACTTCAGACAGCCTGTCCCATACTACGATGTGAGTCAAATAACGTCAGATGTACGGTCTACACCGTACAATTTTGCTGTCCAAGCACTTTTGCACGCGGTGCGCGTTGGCTCATCAATTAATATCAGTAGATGCAAAAACAGCTTAGCATTTATATAGTATAACAAAATAAATTAACAAAAACTTTCATCATATCGTTTAACATAAAACTCTTTAATCATTAGCAATAAAAACTTATTGTGTATACACAGGTAAAGTTTTGATCCTTTGAGTAACAAATCCTCGCACCGTCGACACAAAAAATTACGGTTGTGAAAAATTAGGTGAAATCGTGAATCGGTCAAGTGGTTTACTTGTACATCACTTTCACATCAATAGCCAGGGGATATCACTAGCTTGGCAGGGCAAACAAGGACGACCTGCCACATATACAGCATCAGCAGAGAGCAGTAAGAAAGCACATCCGTCGGTGAGCTCATTCCATTGTATTAAATATAGAGAATACGAAACAATTATCAACATTACAACACTATCAGGAATTCATAACTATGCCAAAAGCTGGTACCTCGAGTCAGGACATAGACTCAAGACCAACATTGTCGGCAACATTCGAAAACGAACAGCATAATATGTTAACAGCGAAGCAAATGCAATCCTCGTCAAAAGATCAGGACAGCAACAGCAGAATGGACGACATGCCGCGCAAACTAGCAGCTAATTTAAAGGCGCTTAGCCCAACGGCATGTTAACATAAACCTGGAACAATTAAATACTAAATGGGAATTTGATGACGTGTTGAGTAATTTGCAGAATCGTTGGACTGCGATACACTTATTACATTGAGAAATCGATAGCGAAATTGACAATGAAAATAAAACACACGAATTAACATTTTCCAAGTATGAGCATCGATACAATTGTACGGTGTAGACCGTACATCAGATAAAATATAGATGTGTGGGTGCTGTTTTCTAACGAAATGGCGACCGATCAGGTTATCTGATAATAAATGTGTGTCGTATATACAGATGAATCAGGTTATCTAATTTAGCTCACCGTTGCTGCTCGGACACGGCGTCTGGCTTTGGAGTTATTTATAAAGTCTATGGCTAAAAGTCACGGAGAAAAATCTATTATTTATTTTCCTGAACAATGAATTTATTGGTAAATTTAATAGACTTCCTTCATTTTAAGGTACTACGTTATTTAAAAGAGTAGTATCATACACGCAATGTTTGTATATTCATAATTGCATTTTTAAAAACGGCTCTAATGACTACAATGAAATTTGCAATATAGAGCTTTACAGTAGTGAAAAATCGATCTAGCTAGGGTTCAATTCTGAGAAAATTCGTTTTCTCTATGTTTTCACACACTTAAAACTTCTAAACTCTAAGCTCTTCTGATTTCACAACAGGGCTTACCTTCTCAGTAGTACAGTAGCTAGAGCGTAGATCTACCGACCAGAAATACGTGGAATTGAATCCTGCAATGTGGTCAGACTTTTTTTGTTATTTTTTTTGTAAGAGATCGAGTAAAACTCGGTCGACTAGGTATACTGTCTTGTTAACCCAGATATTACAGAAAGTCTCCAGTAATTTATTATTTTACTAACATTCTACGGGAATGGATGATATAAATAGGATAGATATTACTTGTAATTATTTGCTTCGTTTAGCGCTGTTCAACCCGCGTTCGGTACGCACTTTGCAAAATTCTATCGTTCCTTTTTGTTTCTGGAGCAGCCCACATTGTTACAAAACACAATTTATCACTTTTATACAATTTTTAACGCAATTTTTTCATTAAATTGACATTAATTGTAAATAATGACTTAAGCCAGTTGGCTAGATGCGATGCCATTGAAATAAGGGGCTTGCGACTCGAATATGCATTAGACTAATTTTTGCTTTTAAACCATTTCCTAGGTTTTGATGTAGTGCAGCAAGTATCGACTCAAAGTTAGTACAGTTGATGTTGGATTATTGAGTTAGGTAGTTACAAGGTGGTATGCGCTCCGCACAGGAGGAGTCATATTCAATTATATACAGTATTCAGGTGAGACGTGACAAAGTCCAGAGCTAAAACGCACTGCACTGCAATTTAGTAATTAACTCTGCTGAAATCTGTTTGATATCTTTGAAATGAGAAATGTAATCGGAACGTAACTGTAATCTATTTCTGTTTTTATTGACATAAAATAAGAACACATACACATTAATGTGTATATGTGTTTCCACTGTACGGTGGAGTTATTACCCATAAATTTGCAGACAGCGACAGCAATGCGATCACTGGGCGACCGGTGACTAATTGTAATAAAAAATTGTTATCATTATCATACGTGACAATTGCGTGTCTATTGCGCCATGACCGCAAAATGCACTTTTCGCGGTGGATTTAGCGCCATTATACGAATTATTACATTATACAAATACTTGTTTTGACAGCAGATAATAATAATAATATACTCAGACATTTCACACAGCGCCATCTAGTCCCAAAGTAAGCAGCACAGCGCTTGTGTTATGGGTACTAGACAACTGATATACTACTTATATACTTTTTCTTTTGTAAATAAATATATATTATACATAAACACCCAGACTCGGGGCGGGAATTGAACCCGCAACCCCCGTTTACTTTCCGACGCGCTTAGCCGTTGCGCCACGGAGGTCGTCATCGTGCAGATATCGTGCAATATTTGGCTGTCGCATGCTGACTGCATTAGGTAATAAGCGTGACGGGTTATATCTCATAGTCTTCTTTCAATTTCAAATACTTTGTTCATTGTAATAGTTACAAACCTTTAGATATTATAAATATATATACCATCGTCAGCGTGCAAAAGACAGTTTACCACTGTACCATTACATATCATACCACTCACACTACCTTTCTGTCTGGTCTGGAGGCATCTGTCCAAATACAGCACGAATAACCAGGCAGACATCACACAGTTCTGTCTGACGTCTGAACAGACTTCAAATCAGGGCGACACACCTGTCGTTACGGTCATTATATCGAAGCTTTATGGCCTCGATATATAGACCTCGCTGCCTGCAGTAAGGGGTTCTCCACGCCATATTCAGGCAAAAGACTCCACATATTTTTTCGCACTACTCTATTAAATGCTTTTTCAAGATCTACGAAAGCGTAGAAAACTTTCCGACCTACTGGCAGAAACTTCCCCACGACACCGCGGAGCGAGGAAATCTGATCCATACAACACCTACCGTTCCTAAAACCAATTTTGTGCCTCCCACAAATATCTTTCAGAAATGCTTATCATACGATCAGTCAATACCTCTATATAGACTTTATTTGCTAAGCTGACCAAGCTGATAGTTCTACAGCACGCGCAGTCTAAATGGGAACCTTTCCCTTCACATAGAGGTACTATGACTGCGGTGCGCCAGTCCTCCAGAACCTCTCTTCTGCCAGCAAATATTCCACACTTTATAGAATGTATCCAGACCTTAGGACCACCATACTTGGTCATTTCAACAGTAATCTCGTCATTTCCCCCAGACTTTCCATATTTCAGACGCCTTATCGCTTTCTCAATCTTTTTCATGCTAATGACTTCCTCTAGTTCCTGACCCGAGTATGGCGATTCGTTGAGATCGCTCTCAGTGTCAAATATTAAACTTACTATTAAATAAAATATCTAAGTCGGATATGTTATTTTCTTACACGTAGCTGGTTCGATACTCGTCGCAGACAAAGAATTGAAGAAAACTTTGTACCAGTTTTTAAGCACATTAATGCGCGCGTGGAGGAGTGTGTTATTTGTCGTAGTTGATATTCTTACCTAAAAGGATCCCAGAAAGCTAAAATTTACATATAATACATTTATACACGCATAATATTCTCACGCTGTGTTCCTAACAGGGTAGTCAGGGAGGACGGAGCGCCAAGTATCGCAATCATTATGTACTTCTTTTACCTCCTCAAATCTCATTATCTATCATTCATTTATGTATAATATGTGTTACACATAAACTTAGTATTTATTGACGTATAAACTAACATGGAGATCCTCGACGCGTGACGATTTTTAATTTGTCAACGTCACCTATGAAATAAATGATTCCCTTGATTATTGCGACGTGTAATATCACAATCACTGCAAAACGCTTATGCGTTTGCCATTGTTGAGAAATACAGTACTTCTTTGGCTTAAAACAGGAATAACACAAAATAATAAAATAAGTCAACAGCGTTCTCCACAGGGTGACGACGTGTGACGACTTGTGACGACCTGCCATTCAAAAAGGTTACAGTAGCGTCTCGTTTGTTGTCACTTACTTACTCGTGCCATTATCATGAACGATTACATCCTCACTCGCACTCTTTGTACGTCTACACGCCAGTATATATTAAGTGTATGTTGTTACAAATACAGTAAATTAAAAAAAAACAAAACATTAATTGTTTACATTCATACTGTCAATGTCAAACACATAATAGTTTTGAATAGTTTGTGGCATGGACGTACTAGTCTTCGTGGTCAGAAACTTAGTCAGAAACAGTCACTCAGAGAGAATGTCTGTGTGGAATGAGCTCCCTGTCGAGGTTTTCCCAAGAGACTACAGCATGGGGTTCTTCAAAAAGGGCGTAAAATGGTTCTTACAGGGTCGGCAATGCGCATGTGATACTCCTGGTGTCTCAGGCGTCCATAGGCTACGGTAACCTTTTAACATCTGGCGGGCCGTATGCTTATTTGTCACCTTCGTGGTATAAAAGAAAAATGTCAAGTCAAATATCAAATGTCAAGAGTTTCAAAATGTTACCAACATGTAATTACTGACTGAATAAGTTTTGAGATGTAAGTTGTGTGATTTGTGAGCTGTTTCGAATTTGTGGAACGTATGTTAAGGAAAAAAAGCGTTTATTTTGTATTTACGGTCCAATTTCAACCACTGGGCGATCATTAGTTTTGTTATTATTGTTTAATATCAAAAAACGATGGACAGAAACTTACAACATATTTGTAAGACCGTTGAGCAACATACTTTCGTGAACAGGAAATTTGTAAACAGAGTTTGTGAACAGGAAGGACCAATTTTCATCAATTGAAATATTCTTTTTTAATATTCCAAGTACCTTACTTCCAGGTCTCTAAGTGTGGGACAACCTGTATATACAGGTACAGCTATGACAGCTCGGAATAAAATCGTTATGTGACCAGGAAATCATTGTGGAACAAGACTTTTATTTCATTTTGAATATCTTTAATAATCTTGGACCTTTTATGCCTAAGGGTCTAATATCTACCTCTTTACGAAATTCTTTGCCAAAGTAGGGCAGCTGTCGCATTATCCTGGCAAACAAACTTCGCGTCCAATTAATACTATATCAAACGTCATAGTCGCGAAGTTAATTCCAACTTAGGAGTAAGGAATCCCAAACTTCATAAACCTACAGAATTATAACATAACTCTTACAAAATGTCACACGATGAACTATTCCTAACTAGTACGCGATGGAGCAGCAACTATTCTGTAATAGGCATACCATTAAAATTGGAATTGTATCGCTAGGAGTTATATCAGTATTTTTAATTAGTTCCGGAACTAATATCTGAAGTCCGACATTAATAGTTCGGTGAACAATTATCTTAATTTATCTGTTCCATTTAAATTGTGTTGTTGATGCTCGAGGATTCTTCGGTAAGAGACTAAACACGATTAGCGGGTTTAGAATTTTGGTCAGAAGATAGCTAAAAATTCTAAGAATTCATCGCATGAAATAGTGTTCCGCAAGGGAACACGGGAGTTTGTACAATATTTTATCCCAATACTTCTACGTCCTCTGTTCCGTGTGCGTTCCTATATTATTAATCCTTTGGGAATAAAAACTTTGGTGGGCTAAGTGCGCAATCTCGAGTAGGTTTCTGAATTAATTTATTAAATTGAAGACATAAACGAAGTTGCGGTCATCAGCCAGTGTTGTACAAAATATCCCGGTTCAGGAAACACCTGACATCGTAAACGGCCGGTAAATCCAAATCGACGTCACTGTAACAAGTGTCCCGTAATGGACTTCTCTGGTTTATGGACATTAGACTCGGTCTGGATACTACAGGATTACCTAGCGCGTACTCGTTGCGGATTTATAAAGGTTTAATAAAGAGAAACTTGAGAGAAAGTTCCTATCCAGTACTGTTATCTACGATAGAATTAGATAATAAGTTAGATACCTATAACAGTGGAACATCCAATGCTTTACTTTGACTATGAATAACTTAATAATTAATTTGTATTTGAATTCCTCGTGCTGCAGTTGTGAAGGGAAGAAGTAAAAGAGCCAGGTGGAGCGCTCGAGTTTTAACTTACATAATCTCGAGCAGTTGTGAGGAACAAGCCCTCTGTTGGTTTTCTCGATGAAGACACGAACACAGTCGCGCTCTGCTAGAGGGGCTAGTGTTCTTTTACTCCTTAAGCGTCGGTGTTGCTAACAATACATTTAAAAAAGAATACTTACAAATTATTAGGAGTAGAGTAGAATAAAGAAGGTGACGCACGAAAATCACAGAGAGATAGTTTTAAAGGGAGTGATGTACTCAACTTGCCGTCCCTATACGTCTTTTAAAACTTAATGTAGAAAGGCGATATTAATGATATGGAAAGCCAAGGTCATGACAAAATTATTCCATTTAAATTACAAAAGTCAAATTGGTTATTTTGGGTTTTTTTTTGCGTTTGTTTTTGTTCGTTTCTATGAAAAGGTTTGTAACGAAGAAGTCACTTAATTAATCAAAAAGATTACACCAAGAATGAGCGAATTTTGTAAGTTCGTTTATATGTGGAGGGTAATCTCCGGAACTACTGCACCTATTTGAATAATTTTTTCACCCTTTGAAATATACATTGTTCCAGATAGATATAGGCTATATATTATGTGTTCAATCGCGGCGAGACTAGACAGTTGAGACTAGCCGCTAGTAAAACATACATTAACTATACTTAAGAAAAATCGATTTCGTTGACGACAAAATTATAGACTGGAATAATCTTCCCTTCGTAAGCATTTACTGGATTTCTATCTGAATATCGTACTTCACATAACATGAAACTATGTTTAAAAAGTCTTACCTGCCTGAATTTCTTTCAGTTCTTACCAGTGCGGGTTTCTTTTTAAAACAGTTGTAGACTTGACGTTCAAAAATATTTTGTAGCAGAGTTCATTTGAATAATTCAATTAATCGATTAAACTTTGACATTTCGATAAATAAATGTATTTTTATGTAAATTTTAGCTCTGAAAAACGAAGAAATGTAAGTTTTGTATTTACTTAGATTAACATAATATAATATAAGGTCGAAGACTAATACCTTGGACGCTCCATTACCTTTTGACAATTTGGATACAGAATAAAAAAAAACGTTTCAACATTCTTATGAACGAAAACAAAAAGCATTTGTCAATCTTAATTTGTTTTATTTTCTTATTAGGGTACCTTATGAGGAAAAACTGAGACTGCGAAACAGTCATTGGCTATTGCAATCGATTTCCTCAGAAACCATAAACTGGTAAAGACAAAATAGATCTGTACCTTTCTCTCTTCTGTTTGCCAATCGATTTTCTTTCTTTTTTCATTTAGTAGCTATTGACGGGCTTTAGTGTTATCAATAAAAAAAAATGAGCCGTTGCGGTACGCCTGGGAGATGTGAAACATCGAAACTATTTTGTCTAGAAAATATACATGAAAGGACATTTTACTAAAGGAAACAAATATGGCACAATAAAAAAATGTTCTATAATTTAAAACAAAATATTCAGAATAAAAAAAATATATATAGTATATATATTCTTTATTTAAAAAAACACAGGTGATGTATTCCGAAGTGAATAACAACACTGCATACGCTATAGGTATACGAGGGCAGTACAAGCGCGTGGCGACGCTATGCGCCACCACGCGCCCACCAATACCAACAGCCGATCTGTTCCACCGCATAAGATGTTTCACATAAAAACATTTTGAAAACAGTTATATTAATACGTGAAGCGAAAACTTCTAATCTCTTATTAAGAGTATTGCGCACATGGAAAAATGTGAGATTTGGCATAGTTTTACGTTCATACTGCCAATGTCAAAAAGTTTGTCAATGTCAAACTTGTAATAGTTTGTGATCGTATGTATGTAACCTTCTTGGATCAAACAGTCGCACAGAGTAGAGATGGTCGCCAAAGAGTTTATATTATAAGTTCATATTTATATTTACGATCGAATTTCGACCGGGCGACCCTCTAATATACCGTTTAGGTATAAGGTTTAGACCGGCAATAATAATAAGAACAGTTTATTGATCTTTTGTACATTGAACATCAATACAATATGTATCCTGTCTTTGTTCCCGGACTATGGTTACAACCTGTCAGCCCTGTAGTCTGGGCCAGAGAATAAGACTACGGTGCTCCTCGCCTGTCGTAAGAGCTCCGTCCATTAGACCCCGAGGAGGACAAAAGCGCATATGATCCGCGCTGTCGTTGTACTACAAGAGTGCAGGTGGTTCTGTAACTGACCCGCAAGGAGTGTTTCGGGACATTGCGAGATGAGCTCCGGTGTGTTCCATAGGAGATACCTTCGACAACGCACCGAGAATGATCATGGATCATTCCGATGGAAAGGAATGATCATCATCGCAGGAGTTTTGGTAAAAGCCCGATATAGCCCAGTCTTTCCCCCGGGGGGTGGGTATCTCTGTACAGATTTCTCTTGCGTAACTAAGAAAAAGGTTTAGAGCCTGTAAAACAGCGAACAGCGCTAAACTCACCGAACAATTAAACCTATGTAACTGTACTATATGTAATCTATTTATGGTACATATAATGAAAATGGCTATCTTTGTCATGCAATCACGCAAAACCTACTGAACGTATCGGTATGGGACTATGACCATTCTACGCAGAATCGTTTGTAGATGGTTTTAGGTTATTCATTTTTTGAATTTCATAGACCCTTCACCATTTTTAAAACAAAAATCTACTATAGGTACAAAAGTTTCATTTACGTCCAGCGAACCAGGCGGGTAATGGTTTGTTAATAAATAATGAAAACATACATCAATACGTAAAGTGCAGAGATCTTCTCTGTGAGCCGAATGCTTTTGAAGATATAGTTTACATGTATTTTTTTTATAAAAGAAGGGGCAAACGAGCTAGCAAGTCACCTAATGGAGAGTGACCAACCGCCGCCCATGACCAACCGCAACATCCGGAGAATCATGCGGGCGTGGCTGGCCTTAAGGGAAAGGAGGCGGAAGAGGTGATGGGCCACCGGCACTCTCACTCACCGAACGAAACGACAGCAATTGATACTGTTATTTTACACCGACATTATGTCAGAGGGTCATGGTATCGGGAGAGCTGTCGCAATTCGTTCAGCACCACGAGCAACCACTCGAATAGAGGCTATAAATAGACTATAGATTCGTTAATATCTATATTTTGTAAATTTTTTTATATGTGGAGGGCAATCTCCAGAACTATAGCACCTATTCGAATAAGTCTTTCACCATTTGAAAGGTACATTACTCCAAACGGACACAGGCGTATATTATGTATTCAACCCAGGCGAAGTGGGGAAGGGCCGCTAGTTACATAAAAATACCCATCCCATAAAATAAATACACATATATACTGTTTTTTTTTAACTATGTATATAGTAGGTTATGTTTCCTAATAGTTGAATTTTAGAAGCCAATTAGTGATTTTCTTTTTGCAGTCTGATTTAACCATGTGGAACAATATATTATATACAAATTTGCCACTGTGACACGTCTGTCGATCAAATTATTTTGCAGTAGTTAACGTCTAAAAAGTTCATAGGATTAAAGAAGGGACAAGCTGAGCAGAGATGATATAAACTAAAGTCGTGCGCCTTTCCACTAAATTTTATTTTGTCGATGTGTAAAAAAGAGTACTTGTTACTTGTGTTTATTTGTATGCGTGCGGCGACTATACTGTGAACTTAGACTTGTTAAGTGAACTAAGATGGTGTCCAATTTGTACGCATTATGTCTTTGTAAATACAATGGAAAGGTGCGCAATTTTAGTTCAAACTATCTCTACTTTTATTTGAATCGAACATTCCCGCGCCTTTATCTGATACTTATACCTTGTATTCTAAAAAAATCACAGAATATTAAGCGTTATGTAAAGCTTACAAAAAAAATATAACGAAAGTCCTATGTTTTATAGATTTACTGAAAAAAAGTTTAATAATTTAAGATTTCATAAACGGTAATTACAGTAATTTTATAATTAGTAATTTTATCTACAAATCTCAATATTAAAAATTGACGCTTTTATCTATAAATTTGCTACTTTCGATATAAAACATATCTTCTTTAAAATTAATGGTCTTTACTATAAAAAAATAGTGAACATCAAAATTAACAGTTTGCACAATAAAATTTTGGTTACAACTTCAATCACTGAAACTTTAATGTGGTGTAATGGTGTTAATGAATGCTTGGGAGGAAATCGTGAGGACAAATGTAGGTTAAGGTTCAGATTGTTTCACATTAGGTAAAATTTTCCAAATTTTTTTGTAACTTTATACGAACACGACGATATATTTATAACACTTTTTTTGGTCAGGTTAGGTTAAGTCTTCTTACCACAACGGCTGGCGAAGCGCCAGCTCGGAATCTACTTTATACATGAAGCAGTATTGAAACAGGAGTCCGCACTCTAAAGAGAGCAGAAGTCGAGAAATTTAATCTCGAAACATTTGCATAATCCTCCATCTCTTTTCATCTTTTTCTGTTGATATATCTATATATAGCAATCTTAAATATACTAGTAGGCTTATATCCAGGAGTTGGACGAGACGTTGCGCAATTGCACCAACTCCATTATGGAATATAATACTCCTGTAATTCCATTCACTGCGCCGGATGTGCCGCCATTGTCAGGATGACAGCTTGTCAAGTTTATACTTTTAATTTATAGAAAATGTTATTTTACATGACAGAGTCTATTTTAAATGATTGCTTTTTTTATTGGAAATAATTATTTTATAGCATCTTAAAATTTTTTAAACTAATAGCGATTTAATGAAGTAGTAACCTTTTATTGTGTGACATTATATTTTTTATTAGTAATTCATAGCAATTTTGTCTATATTTTCACCAATTTTAAAGTGCCGTTAAATGCATTCCTTACATAAATAGTGTTTGGAACCCAGTGTATTTAATCGAATTCGCGTTTGGCCGTATATACTTAGTACATTTAAATCTATTCCTTCCAAAAATAGAGAATTTTCCCAAAAAGGGGGCTCACTGTCAACTTAAGATCCCATTTGCATTTAAAATTAGGGCGGCCGGAGCCCGCTGATAGAAAAATAAAATATTTATATATTTTCTCGTTTTACTTGCTTAAGAATTTGCTGTGGTTGCCTCATTGTATACAAAGTATCATTGTCACTAGATGGCGTACGGTAAACTACGCCTAATTTATTTTTTTATTAAATATTAAAACCTTTGATTTTTTACAAGTAGAAATTTAAAATTTTATTATCCACGCTAAGATTAAACTTGGGTTGTGAATATCAGTGCTCTCAATTTTATATTTCATTTAACAGTTTTTGAATTGCCTGTGTATGTAATTTTGTGAATGTGTGAGTGTCTATTAACACTACCTATAGCTGTGGAGGAGACTGTGACTCAAATTCTGATTTTGTGGTGTTCCATTCCAAAATTGGAATAAAGCATCACTTAGGGATGTCCGACACACTTATGGATGGTGTCCATCTGTTTGCTAATCAGTCTTTTTTCTCAGGGAATATTTCAAGTAAACAGCTGTTTGGAACAGTTGTAATAAGTGGTCACCCAAAGATAGACAAGAAATATGTTTAAGAAATGCCAATCTACGTGCGGACATTATAAACACTATTTAAATCGCCCGGTACGCATCGAGGCTCATATATTCACACCCGGTGTATCGTGAAAAAATGATCACAGATCGGCCTTCGCTCTTGGCGCTATCGACTTTGGTCTATCCACCTACAGCATCTGTCAAATGGTACGTAATCAGACCAGACACGGCCAAACTAGCAATGACGATGGTCTAGAATGTTCAAAAAATTAGTACAAGCAATAATAATCAGTCTTGCAGACCATCGAATAATTGATTAAGAATAAAATAATCTTATCCTAAAGTCATTATGAAATAAAGACGTTTTTTTCAATTTCCCGCCAACGAAGTAATCGAACGCATATTGAAATTTGAAAAAAGAATATGCGTTCTTGATTTATTCAAAAATTGTATTCATTTTATTTTTGTTTAGTAGCCCGCCTCGGATTCGCTTCAGTGGGATGTTGAATGTTTGCAACATACTAAATTTTTTCCCCGCTCTGTTCCCGATACTGAAGTCTAAAACCCAATAAATCAGTTTCTGTCAATGAATGTCAATTAGTTTTTTCTCAATCATGCTCAAAATGTTTAATTATTTTAATACAATGTATAAAATATACCGTGTCGTTTAACCTATTGTGGAAAAGTACGATGGCACTTGGTCGGTTAATATCAAATCTCATTTCCTCAAATTACTTGAAATATTTAATTTAGTCGTGGTAACATTCCTACCAACGCACATACATACAATATAGTCCTTGAAATAGAAATTCAAAATAATGTTTAAACATTTCAAGGAAATTGACAGTGCAAAAGCGAGTGATAAAAGAAGGCAACGAAGACCTAGGCTGACTTACGAAGATCAAATAGCCAAAGTGTTAGCTGACGGAAATTTCAAAAGCACTCGCATGCCTAGGCGAAAATGTGTGAGGTGAATGATAAGATTTCAGAAGGCGAAAGAAGTATGTAAGGACCGCGACGCTAGGCGCTCCGTCCTCTCTGACTATCCCGTTAGGAATACAACGTGAAGATAATATGTAATCTGAAGCAGATGCACAAGAGTTACGTAATACTTTCATGTAATACGCGATATGTATAAAATATACACAAAGTTAAAGTTCATAAGTTGAAATAACTAGTTTTGGACCCCAAAGGCTGCAGACCGCGATAAAATGACAGAGCTGAGGCAGGGGTTGTGTGGTACAAGTCATGAAAGATTGACAATAAAAACTTTATTTACTTCCCATATAGTTAAATCTTGAGTCTATGTTGACAGTATTGCTATATAGCAGGCTCAAATAAGTAAAAAGGTCATAAAGGTCATATAAATGTTTATATAAGCTGATGGGATATTGTCATGTAAAAATTTATAACACCCCTAAATCAGTGACTTGCACAGACATTTTCAGTGGGGTAGACAAAAAGAAAACACTTAAAATCGCCACTTATTTTACATTATTTAATCACTGGAACTACTTTGAAAAATATTTCAATGGTAGCAAAATTGCTACTAGCTATCTTATAAACCTACAACAACAAAGAAAAATTAAACATAATTTTGGTTAGTGCTTTACTGATAATTTGTTTCAATGCCAGTAAGTGCCAGCTGTTGTTTTTATACGTTTCTATTAAAAATTCCATAAAGAAAGAGAACGTCACTAAAAAACGTTCAGAGGGCGCTAAAATTAAAAAAAAACATGTAATACGAAATAAGATCGTTCGTATTATTAATTCAAAAAAGGTATAACATTTAACGAACATGTTAATATTTTTTATGAAGTTAATATGTTATTTTTTCTAATAGGTTAAATTGATTTAAAACTAATAAGATTCGAACCTTTGACAATTTCTTTTTCGGATGCTGTTATTGGCTAGAGACTCCGTCTCTTTATTAACTTGTGAGCGTGTTTTGAGCTAAGTAAACATTCACAACCACTACAGATGCACGCGTGTAATTATACGAAACACAGTGTTTAGAAAAGATTTGAATGTGTGTAAATTGAGCTGCGATTTCAATTTGTCTCCCGAGCGAACGGTTGCCGTGACGCTTTCTTGTCGCGTTTAGATAAAAATAAGACGAGTACGGGAATTTTGAAATCATATTTTTAGTTGCAATGTATTTTTTTTTTACTTCATTTAATTAGCAAATTGTCAGGTTAGACAGTCTCCATTTGTCTCTATAGAATGCATGCCACCGCCCCAAATAAAAAAAAAACCCTTAAAAATTAAAAAATAATTTGTACGTATAGGCTCTTTAAGTTTATTATACATACACACATACATATCTTCACGCCGTATCCCTAAGGGGGTAGTCAAAAAGGACGGAGAGCCAAGCGTCGCGGTCCTTACATACTTCTTTCGCTTCCTCAAATCCTGACGTTTATTATAAGTTGTAATATAAATAGTAGTAGTGATATATCAGTGTCGTCGCATCGGGGGACCGCTAAGTAAATTACTTCTATTGAAATTTCATAACTATATAATTTTCAGTTGCATTCTATTTTTACTTTATTTACTTAGCACTCCACCGACACGAGGACGCTTGGATATATTACTATTACTCTCATATTTCATTACAACATTTCATAAAAATAAAGAGCCTAGAGGTACATATTATGTTTTTTACCTTTTAGAGGTTTTTTGAAATCGGGAGTTTTGAAATTTGTAATTTAAGTTTTATTTCATGCTTTTTAAACACGCTACGATTGACACTCTATCCCCACTTCACACAAATACTTTACGGGACGATACACGAAATTAAGACACGAGAACTTGCCTCGCTGAAATCTGCGTATTTTGACAGTAGTTGTCTGCTCCATCATAAAACCCTGATCACCATCTCTCTATCTAAGTATAATTTATTAATTGAGACTATTTTAATAGGCCCAAACGCGATAATTCTACTGTAATTTGGTGAGGAATTGGGTATCTTGCTTATTCCAGATGACGCTAGAGCATGAGGTCAAGGTTATCGTGTTATTATAATATCTTTGAAGTCACAGAATACTAAATTTCGAATCGATCAGACCAGTAGAAGCAACTGCCTTTCAACAGCTGGAAAATAGCTGATGATTTTCAAACGGCTGAACGGTTTTTTTAATCATAGCTAAGTACACTCTTGATCAAGTCATGTTTCAAACAGACAAAAGTAAATCAAAATCGGTTTATCCGTTTAGGAACTACGATGTCACAGACAGACACACAGAGATACACAATAAACTTGTAATGCATCTCTTTTTGCGTCGGTGGTTAAAAATTAGCAGACAGCGATAGCCGCAGCCGACGAATGTTTAAAGCGGTTTCTTGACAGTAAAATGATTTTTTATTACTGTTCACTTATTACCGGTTGGAGGCAGCACAAACGATCTATAAATAATTCTCTATAGAACTTTTGCATTCGATTGTCAGAAAGTTTCGGAAATGCCTGCGAATTTAGGAAAGCTCACAAACAACAAAAACCATAATTCAGTTATTATTTCAGATCAATCTTTCAATTATTTTTAAAATTCACGCCATATTCAGGCAGAATACTCCATAATTCCTTTCGCACTACTCTATCAAATCCTTTTTCAAGATCTACGAAAACGCAGAATACTTTCCGACTTCTGGCCAGAAACTTTCCCACGTTCCCCACGCAGAGCGAAAAAATCTGATCCATACAACCCCTACCGTCCCTAAAACCCCCTTGTGCCTCCCGCAAATATCTTTCAGAAACGCCTTTCTTACGTTCAGTCAATACCTTGGTATTATACTTTACTTGCTAAGCTGACCAAGCTGATGGCTCTATAGCACGCGCAGTTTAAATGAGAATTTTTCCCTTTACAGAGAGGTACTATGAATGTGGTGCACCAGTACTCCGGAACCTCTCTCTTCTGCCAGCAAAGATTGCACAGTTTATAGAATATATCCCAGACTCTAGGACTACCATACATGATCACCTCAGCAGTCACCGCATCACTTCCCGCAGCCTTTTCACATTTTAGACTTTTCTCGATCTCTTTCATACGAATGACTTCCTCTAGTTCCTGACCCGAGTGTGGCGATTCGTCACGATCGCTCTCAGTGTCAGAGACAGAGTCGTCACTCTCATAGAATTCTCTATAATAATCACTCCATCGCTGCAGAACATCTTTTTTGTTTGTTAGTAAATGTTCATTCGAACGCACTTTATTCATTCTGCAAGGTGTCGTACCACTTCGGTACTTATGTTACTTCGGTACGGTTCTTTCCAAAATTATTTGGAATTTTCCTCGAAGTTATCCGACATCTTGTTTTCATCTAATACCCTACACCTTTCACGCTTCTCTCTCAGCAGTGTTCTCGTTTCTGTTTTTTGCAGCTTATATCTCTCTTTCATCAAATCCTTCATTCTATAGCTATTTTTGGCAGCAAAGTAGTCTTGCCATGCTTTTTTCTCCTTGTATTAGATAATACATAATATTATATCGGTAAAGTGAAAAGCCTAGAGTTAATAAAAATAGTCATGGTCTTATCAATGGATGTTTGGTGGCCGTTTGCTGCTTGGTGGCAGGATTAGCAAGTAAGGTGGTATGAATACCTACAGTTGTATAAATTATATGTTAGGACCTGGACTTCGAGCTTTGCTCGGATCTAAAACCCGCGCACTTTCATTTGGTAGGCCTATGATCTAATCACTAAGCTATTGAGAAGGTAAACTTTGTTGCGAAATTATCCATCAACACCAATTACAAGTTTCAAATATGAGAAAAACGGAAAAACTAATTTTCCAACATTAAGACCTAGCTAAATCAAGTTTTCGCCCCCGTAAGCCTTTACATTGTAAATTTTATCGAAACGTTGCAGCCGTTTTTGTAGATGAGATAAGAAACAATACTAGTGAGATGGTAAACTCTGTAGCGGAATTAAAAGAGTTTAGAAGTTTTCAGTGTGTGAAAAACACGATTGCTCGGCTGAAGATTTAATATAATAGTATATTATATATGTAGTAAGTTATAATATAATATTATAATAGTAATATAATTATTGTAAGCTTAAGGATTGGCAAAACGTTACTTACTTCTTTTAGCATTGCCGTTGAAAATATATTGTAATGAAATACAATAAATAAGTTATTTGTCATTCAAATAGATTCTGTAAGTGTTTCGAATAACTCGTTCTCCATTCCCTGCAAAACATCCGTCCTTTTATTTAATTCAAATCAAATGTAACATTAAAATCGTATATCACGCGCGGCAGGTACAGTCACGTATTACATTGCTCCGGTACTCTTCGTCTCTTATCTAGTTTCGTGGCTGTATGTACCATTACGTCACAATACCGTACATTGGACATTTTCACGAAATTTGTTGCGTATTATTCCTAATACAAGGGCAGACAGAGGCGTCCCAAATTTAATAAAACTATGTAATTAATTTATTGTCTTATTTAGAGTTCCGTAATGAAATAAATGAAATCATAAAACGGCAGTTAAAAGCATACAACTACAATAAAATTTTGTCACTTTATTAAAAATACATTAACATGCTATAAAATAAAGCTCTGCTTAAACTGAGGCGAATTCCGCGCCGGACGTGGGATGCGATTCGCTCTGTCCGATTGCTTCAACTAATTTGTATAGATATTTTTACATTGGCGTGAATAGTCGCATGACTTGCAACGAAAATTGAGCGGGACATCAGCGTTTAATCATGCAATGTCATTCGATATGGAATTATTTTTAGAAAAATTGAATGATGACTTAACCGGCCTACGCCTACGCCCTATCTCACAGATTTCGTCTAAGTTTACCCATATATTGTAATAGTCTCCGAAGAAAATCACTGTGACATACGGATAGTCAGACAGATGGATTGGACGGAATTACAAGAGTTCCGTTTTTTGCCATTTGGCTACGGAACCCTAAAACTAACAATTTTTTCTGTGACACTACAGTAACAGCTAAATATAATACAGAATAAAAGAAATAAATGATAAAGTCCGATCACGATTAAACATTAAATCGCCAAAGAAAAAGTTATTTTCTGTTAAGATTTTTTTTATAGTAGGAGACGCAAATAATAAAAAACTTAGCATGTCGTAGCTTGAATCTTGATAGTCTTTTTCTACTATCGCTAACAACAGCATGACTTCTTCATAATCGAAAGACATGTTTCTTTATTGAAGAACCAAAAATAATGATTCGCGGGAAGTTGCGTCAATATGAGCGAGCGAACGATCCGCGCAAACTGTCATCCCGCGTCCCGCACGCGATTCGCCTCAGTTTGAGTACAGCTTAATTGTGAGGTTTAAAAAATATTACCAAATAAGTGCAATATATAGTAATAATGTGTACTAATAAAATATAATTGTGTCTAACAAAATTGTTTTTGACTACTAATTAACATTGATTTTTTTATTATATTCAAACTAGGATTTAATTTTTATTATTTAACTGTTGTTAAACTATTTTTTTTTAAATTTACAACAGTTAGTAGTTAAAAAAATAAATAACTTGCTACGCTACCGAATAAAAATGACTGTTAAGACTGCTACCATTCTTTAATTATTTTTTTAGTAACACAGAAGATACGCGCAATACTCGCGCCTCTGAGTGTGAGACTGATTTATGTGGGGCTTTTACCCACAAAAGCCTCTACAGTAGTTGTGCTCGGACTTTGGGATCTCATACGGTATGCACCGGAGGCCCTATTGCGCTACCCTTCAGCTCCCTCGCAGTGTTATGGTAGTGCGGTGCATACGCGCTGTCAAAGAATTCTATGTAAACTGAAGTACTTTTAGACATACCCTACTCTAAGAAATAACATTTTTTCGCGATCCTCAAACTAAAACATTGACAATATTACTCACTAACACTAACAATATCTTCGTAAGTGTAATAAAAAGCACTGTACATTAAGACTACAAGAATGAAAGAGAGTAATTGAAGTTTTTTCTAATTTTAAACAACACATTTTGTTAGACCGAAGGCGCGAAGGACGCGTCCTCAGTTCATATATAAGTCTTTGCGCGCTGTCATCTTCTTCATGGCCGCACGAGATGCAAGACTGGAGCCCTACTCTATCGGTCACGACTTCGAAAGCCATTTAGACGCCCCGTATGACAGGTGGATACCTTTTATTAGACTCAAGTGTTACTTTGTGGAAATCCGTCCCAGCAACCGAGCCAGATATCTTTACAGTAATGAATTTCACATCGCAATGAAGTATCCTCGAAAAATTCTAAGAGTCAGATTCGGTTGGCTACCTGCTCTCGGTACAATTCTGATCTTTGGAATTTCCCTAGGTTACTTTGTTTGATTATCCAAAAAACACATATATATTTCTTGGCTAAAAAATATATATAATGTGGCTTGGTCGACTGGACATTATGGCCTTATTTTCTGCTCCGAGCTATTATGAAAGGTCTAGCCCTCATTAGTATCATATACGAAAACACTATTACGCAACCGAAATGCAAATTAAAGGAAGGTTCAAAATTAATTACATTACGACCTTAAAAGCAGAAATTTCATTAAATTTTAAACCAGATTTTAGGTCATTTGAAAACTACTATCGCCCAGTTTCAGGCAGAGTTCACGGCAGTCGAGAGAGGCAATATTGTACGTGACTTTGTAGCACACGGCACGTCGCTATTATATTTGATTGTTATTGATAAAATATCATGGTACGATTTTTAATATGATACATTCATGTTCATTACCTATTTGAAGTTTAATATAAGAGCTGAATAAATACATAATCCAAATAACTGGTAAGTTAACAACTGTAATTTTGTATGAGACATGTTCAAGATTATGGATGATAATAATAATAATAATACTCCAGAAAATTACACAGATTTTGTGACCCCAAACTAAGCAATAAGCTTGTACTATGGGTAACACACAACGAACTCTGGGAGAGTTTCCAGTAACACCCAGAATCCAAGCCAATTTAGAAAAGTTCGTTTTCCTAAACTGACCTGACCGGGGATCGAACCCGGGACCCTAGCTTAGAAAGCAGATGCATATGCCACTGCACCAACGGGCCAGTCAATTGACTTCACAGTTTTTATATGTTTGAAAACAATTTTTTTCATAAAATTAATAATTAAAATTAAAGGAAATAATTTCTTTTTAATTCCTATTCATTCTGCCATTACTCGTTACACACGTCTGTATTTTGTGCTAAACATTTTATAATTTCCTCTCTGACTACCCCGTTGGAGATACAGCGTGAAGATATATATAGATGTACGTATTTTATAATTTATTTCCGATACTGTCAAATACGCAATTATCAAATTCTGTGACCTTAAACTAAGATAAACTAGTCTTGCTGTGATTACCCTAAAAAAAACTACAGTAGCAGCCTGCGACACATGTACGTAATCTCCAAGGTAATTTAGAAAATCGCTTTTCTAAGTAAGTAGATCCATTAAATTCTAAATCAACTGCACAACTTCCATCGATGAGTTAAAAAAATCAGTGCTAGATCAACTCGTGTGCAGACGGTGCCGCCGACTGCCGACTGTAATTGGAAAATGGTACCTACTTAAATCCTATGTACATTATTACGAGACCTAGGGCTTTTGTTTTATTTTAACACTTGTACACAACTTTAACGAGCAATATAATATCACAAAATACTGTCATGTTCCTTAAAACTCCTAAAAACGTAAAAGAGAAAATCTGAAAAAAATGCCATTCACTACCCTTGTTATCGCCAAAAAAGTCGGCCATGATGGCCGACTGTTTTGGCACGTAATTTATTAATTTTTTAATATTTTATTACGTATATTTCAGTCTCATGATATTGGCAGAGGTAAGAAAATTAATAATTTAAAATGTAACAGTGTAGATATATAAATACTTCATATTTTTGGAATGTTCGTCAAAAATACCTCAAAACATTATACGCCTGTAAAAATTAATTAGCAAAATCCTGTGATTAGTTTTGCTAAAAAAATGTCGTAGGAATTTCATATATCAAATGTTTAAATTATGTACTTATCTCGCTAATAATATTTGTACACATTACGTACTTTATTGACATAAATAAGTACATGCGTATCTTAACGTTAATATTTACAAATTTGCAACTAAACGTTATCTTAAATAATACGCTTCCTCAAAGTTGCCGCTTAGAAAGCTGTCATTGCTTAGGTTGCCCAACAGGTTGGCAGCATTACCTCTGTGAATAGACAAGCTGACTCGTTGGCGGAAGAAGCTGCCAACCCGACGGTCACCCGAAGCTTCGACCAGTCTCTCACAAATATCAGAAACCAATCAAAGGGCTTCGGGGCTCCAGGGTCCAAAGTTTCGACTGCAAAGGGCGTGCAAAGGGCAAAATATGAAACTCTCAGAGATAGATGTGCATAATACGTATATTTAAATTACAACAAGTACATATTTGTAATAATTGTAACTGTAGGTAAATGATATTGAAAATTACATAAGATTATTGGTAAACTCGATACCGTAAACTAACAATACAGAGGCGCTTACCAAGCCAACCAAGCCTACTAAACTAATAGACTTTCTGTTAATGGTTGTTGCACATTGAGTTTGCACCGACTTCAATAACTGTCAAATTTAATTATATAGATATGTGTATCGTATTTAAAAAGCGTTTTTAATTGTACTTGAGTTTCGATTAGTAAAGGATAGTTATTTTGTACTTTTCAGTGTTTTTTTTTTTTTGAAGGTGGTTAAATTTTTAAATTACTTTTTTATTTCGTCATTTTTTTAATTTCAGTTGTAATTGAAAATAATTACTTAATATTTTTATTTATTATGTTGCCATCTAACGATTACACGATTACTTTCTAAACTGCTTAGCCACTTTTTGAGATTTTCATCGAGATTGTTTAGCTAGAGCACCATTCCCAAAGTGGGCGATAACGCCCCCTTGTGGGCGCTGCGGGCCTAAAGGGAGGCGGTAAGAGACCCAGAAAAAAATGGGGGCGTTGTGTAGAGGCCTGGGGGGTGATTTGTAATTTCATTTAGCTAGGAGGCACCCTAGACAACGACTGCATGAGCTCTCGACTCAGTAGACAAAATAAGTTTGGGAACCAGTGAGCTAGAGCCTAACTGCAAGGAAAAAAAACAACATGCATAATGACACGTATTATAACTAGCTGTTTAGCCAACGACACGTTTCCTAGTGACTGATACACACTTAACTCTCTATCTCAAAAACTACTGAACCCATTTTGATGAAACTTACAGTTTTCTCTAAGTTGGTCTATACCCTAGTCAAACTAAAGAAAAATTTTTGCAATCCGACTTATAGTTTTTGAGATACGCGTGGACAAACATACATGCAAACATACATACACTTATGAAATTAGACACACATGTTTAGAAGCTGGTATAGACTAACATATACAAAAACTGTGCAATTCTGACAATATTATACACATACGGGTCAAATTGATAACTTCCTTTTTTTTTAAAGTAAAATAAAAAAAAAAAAAAATGTAATGGTAAAAATACATGATAATTCGCGGTATAGCACGTTAGCACTAATCGGCTCAGTAAGATTGATTGATTGTTCCAAAACTCCAGTACAGAGGCAGCACTGAACTGTTAGCGCTTTATGCGCCTGAGATTGTACTCTATTACCATCAGATAATAATGAATAATCTACTCTGTGGTTCAACAACGGGTGTTTTTCAAGAGTTTTTAAATAGGTAGATACTTGTGAACATATTATATTAAATACTTTGAAGCCCATCGACTGGATTCTGATATTTGTAAGACACTGGTCGAGGCTTCGGAAGACCGCTGGGCTGGCAGCTTCTTCCGCCAACGAATCAGTTTGGCTATTCAAAGAAGTAATGCTGGGGTTCTGCTGGGCACCTTAAGCAATGAAAGCTTTCTAAGCGGCAACTTTGAGGAAGTCTATTATTTAAGATAATATGTAGTTTTAAGTTTGTAAATGTTAACGTATGTAGTATGTATTTTTTTGTTATTATCATTAAAATGTTTATTAAATGTTTTTTTTATGTGTGCTAAATAACCCAAGGAAGACCAAGGTTGACTTATGAAGATCAAATAGCCAGAGTGTTAGCGGATGGAAATTTCAAAAGTTCTCGCATACCTAGGCGAAAATTTGTGAGGAGAATGATGAAATTTGAGGAAACGAAAGAAGTATCTAAGAACCGGGACGCTTGGCGCTCCGTCCTCTCTGACTACCCTGTTAGGGATACAGAGTGACGATATGCATGTATGTATCAATCATTAAAATATTACGTTATATATGCCTGCTTGCTATAATCATTCACTTACATTATTTATCTCTCCAAATACAGGAGAGTATGTGACAATTACCAGATAGCTACGCAACCTAGCAACCAGTTTCCAGCAAACGACTCTATTACTAAGGTTAAGTAACGTTGGACTTGGTTGCCTATTGGATGGGTGACTTTGTCTACATTGACCGTCTCTGTCCTTCGGAAGGTTTACGGAATTATTCTTTTGGGATGGATATCAAACCGCAGCAAATACCTGTAATTCTATTTTAAGTAGAATAAATGATTATCGAAATATATATATATTTTTAATATTCTACATTTCTTATAATGGACTATAAAGTATGAAATAATTTCTCTAAGCCTCATGAAGATTTAAAACCCCATACAGATTCCTAACCTCTTACAGATTATCTTGAAAATTTGTGATCGTGAATAATTTTGAGTAACTAAGAAAATACATGTAGATTTAAAATTAAAAACATGGGGTGTTCTTCTTTCCGTTTCTTCCAGCAGACCTGTGATAGGAAAGATGTTACGAAATAAAATTTAATGTGTATGAATGACAAAAACTATATACAAAAATATAATAAGTACCTACTCATTATATACAATATATAAGTCATACATATACACATACAAACCATAAATAAATTAAACATAATATTCACATTTGCTGTAGGTATGGAAAGATCGATCGAGATTGAAGACGGCTCGACCGATTTGGATTATTTTTTTATGTTAAGGCGACGCATTGAAAATGTTGACGCCAGAAATCTCAATTTTTCTAAGTTACTGCAAAACGTATGACAGTGATATTTGGTAGTATGTATTTTTTTGGTATGTATTCTTCATTTCTTTGACTGCATTTTAACAGTTGCGATGCACGGTTGGTTAACTTTTTTAACACAAAAAAAATATCAAATAAACCTCTGTTAAAACAGAGATTTACATTTTTCGGAGCAACGAGACTGATTTATGTTTCTAACTTTTCTGTATAGTTTTAATCCAAACATATTTTTAAAAATGACAGTTGAATTTTTTTAAATTAATTGTAGTTGTCAAAAAAACGAAAATAACTGTGTTTTCGTATTTTTCGTAAGCTAGCGCGCGCAGGTTTGCATAGAACAGAAGATCTATTTTAGATTAAATTATTGTTTACCAATGCGTCGCCTTAAAGACAGGACAAGTTTGTATGAAAGAAAATTTTGAGAAAATTTACCGGAAAAGTTAGAAATTTGGTTGGTATTTTATATGAAAATCTAAATAAAAAATTATGGCGAAAAATACAATATCCCATACAGGCAAAGCAGAGGTGGATCGCTAGTTTTACATAAATATTATTTAATATACTAGGAAATTTAAATAAGTGAATTTTTAGTACACGACACTACCTATTAAAAACATAATATTTAGTGGCGTCTGTCAGACTCAATTAGACATGTTTTGTGCTTTCTATTCTCTAGATAGGTACGTCAAGAGTTCATTCATTTGTAATAGAGAATCTTACAAAAAAAAATTAATTTTATAATAATCCGAGCTCAACCAGTTTCAAGTCAACTCTCATCTTCATTCCATGACATCATGTTTTGATTCACAACTCGATTTAACAATTAATTAATTTCCCCTAAACTTAGTTTAAACTTTTCCTAATTAACGGCACTCTATCTTGAGCCCTGTTAGTGGAAGCCGACGGAGCTTAGCGAGTTGCTAACTTAGTAAATAGCCCGTAAATGATGAAGACATGTTGCTAAAATAAACATATAATATTGTGCTTTATGTATTCGGAATCTTTCACCAAATGAAAACCAGTACATTTTTTTTGTATGTACTACATGTATTGTATGTATGTATATGTACTACTTATATTTGTATATGTCGGAATTCACAGAGCAATTCGTGCTCTTGCGACTCAGCTATGAGAAATAGGTATAATAATAGAAACCTAATCTACAGTAGGCGAACTAAGGGTCTATTTAAACAAAGTCGAAATAATTTTATTCCACCAACTACTTATCCTAAGAATAGTGAATTAATACGAGAGCAACTCTTATCCTACCGATTTTGAAGGAATAACAGTCGTATTTCTCAGATAAAATCAAAATGGCCTTAAATGTTTTATGTCAGCTGACATTTGAACATCGTTTAAGATTATTGAAAGTTCAGTGTTGGATCGCCACAAAAAAAGAATAATAAGTTTTTCTTTTTCTTTCTTTGTGGCATGGCGCACAGATTAGCGTGTTTGTCAATGTCACGTATTAATAAGTAGAATCACAATCATAAGTAAATTAGTCTTATTCTTATCGTAAAACTCCTACAGTAAAATAATAGTAGGCATTACTGAAGTTATGAAGGACTTCTTGGAAGACCGCGAGAACTTCAGTTTCATATGTTTATTTAAACCTACTCCATTCCATTTTCACTCATACAGAACTTTAAAACACAATATACAATCACTTTTGCACTTTGAAACTCCCAAAAATGTAAAAAATAGAAAATCTAAACAAAATGACAACCACACTTCTACTGTTCCCGCCAAAAAGTCGCAATAAGAAGTTGCGTATTAAGATTGTTTAAGATCTAGTCTAGAGAAATACAGCGTTTGAGAAGAATGGCGGATCGGATAGCGAAAGCGATAGTGAAGATGACTATGTTATTATAATAAAACATCGAAGCTGGATTAAAGAAAGAAATGAGCATTTTTACAATTACAACGAAAATAATTTCATGATAAGATTTGTTTATCTAAAGCAGCAGCATTTAATTTGTTATTGAAAATCGAACATCAATTAGAATTTCTATTTTTTTGCTAAATGCCAGTTTGCATTACGTTTCCTACAGACATTTTATTAAAAACAGAAAACGAATCAATAACATTGTAATGAAATAACAAACGTAATGCCAACATAGAAATATTGGAGATGTCACATTGACATATGTTCAAAATAACGAATAATACGACTATTTTAAAAATATTCTGCTACGCTAAAAGTGTACAAAGACAATAATATACTATTTTGACTGCATTAAGCGCTGCTCAAACTGAGGCGAATTCTGCGCGGGACGCGGGATGCGATTCGCTCGCGCCGATTACTTCAACTGCCCGCCACACACGATCAAGTATGCTTGATCAAGCCTTTCTAATTGGCATAAAGCGTTGTTTGGCATGACGTCCCTAGAGCACACACACGATAAGTTTTACTTGATGCGCCACCAGTTCACGCAATTTCTGTGTGCAGAGGGCAGGTCGTCTTGCGCGCTATTTTACGATGTCGAGGGATGATGACATAGCAATAACTAACCTTGAAGCTCGAAAAATCCATACCATCTCTCCATTCCGGTAGGGATACAACGTGAGATATGTATATACAGAAAGCAATTTATGGCTGTCAGTCACTTAATTACAATTTGTAGGAGATAGTTACATACCACTGATATTCTAGATAGTAGTGAAAACCATACATACGTACATACCTACTGATTAGCCATCGTCAGACATATATATGAATGCAAAAATTCTATAATAGCTATCCTTCATTGTCTTGTGAAAGGTCAAATTATATGTTAAATTAATTTCAAATTAAATAAATAAAAATATTTTAAGTCTTAAAAAATATAATCGATTGATAATTTTTTATTATTTTTTTTTTATTTTTTTTTTTATCGAATCGTGTTTTAGATACATAAATGATCCCAAATAAAAATACTTGAGATAAAATGCAATTTAGCGTATTTATAGCAAATAGAACAATAACGGTCATCTTTAGCGTGTGACTTGTAAATTGAAATGACAGTTATAATAATATGAACATTTTGCAATGTGGGTAATAAAAACTAAAATATGAAACAGTACGAACTTAACAAACGCCTGTAAGAATTGAAACACCCTATTTGCTTTGAGTATTGGTGAGGCGTTAACATAATTGATTTATATACCTACTTAATTTTTTTATTGATTTCATTTTTTGTCAATTGATAATCGATAATCAATTGATAATTTGTTAGTTTATAAAATAGTTTTTCCTACTTGATAAACGCACCTGAATAAATAATATTTCTGAATTGAATACGTTGTAAAAACTCGATGTTCTCTTTTTTTGAGATTAAAATATGAATTCATCCAATAAATCGGTGTAATTGATTGAAAATAACTTATTTTAATATGCGACCATATTTAAATAAGTTATTTCTTAAAATTACATTACATATTCAACAACTACATATAAAAATAAATAGGAATTTTCTTTTCAAATCGTATTTTTACTGGGCTATATTGTGATAACATTAATTTATTCTTCACTTATCTTTATCTCGCTTCGATATGTATTTCAATTGATCAATACATATTTCAATAAAATAAATACGATTTAAAAAAGATAATTCGTAATCAGACAAGCATCGCTGAGGCATAACATAACACAACCGTTCCTAATCAAAATTTCGAGTAAACTGACAAAATGGCATGATGCCGTCACACACCCTCAAGTATGTAGGACGCTCGTGGCTTGATCAAGCCGGCAGAAGTGAAAAACGATTTGCTTCAAGTAAAACTGATCAACCCAAATCAACGCCACACACAATCAAATTTACTTGTTGCAAACTCCGCTTCGTGCAAATTGGACGAGCTTGATCATACATACTTGATTGTCTGTGGCGGTCATAATGTAGTTAAATGAGTGTCTTTTATTATTTATACCGACATAAAAGTATGTCAGTTTATACTGTACATACCATATATACACATCCTCACGCTGTAACCCTAGAAGGGAAGACGAGCATCGAGCATCATGATCTTAAGCAGTTCTCTCGCCTGTTTATTAAATCTCATAACTTTCCTCACGTATGTAGTTCAGGTATACGAATGCTTTTACAATGAAGAGTTATGCAATATGGCTGGATTGGATGAAAATGTTATTATAAAAGTGAAGAAAGGTATATTTAGATTGTTTGGGCATGTATATACGATAGAATGAGTGATGGCATAATTGATGAATAAAATTTACAGAGCGAAATTGAGCGTTACCAGAAGTCTAAGAAGCCCAGGGTTGAATTATATTTGACTCGTATTTAATGCTACTTGCTGTGGCGCGCGTTTAACAAACAAATATATATACGTTTAATTTATATAAATACTAGAGGTTACCCGTGTCTTCGTTCGCGAAGTTTTTTATTTACTAAATTAAATATCTAAAAACTTTCGCGGCCGTTCGCGGTACGACTCCCCAAAGTTTCATCATATTCGTATGAATGGATTAGACACAAAGACACACAAACATACAAAGACACATTCATTTTTACATATAATTAGCTGATGCCCAGTGGCATGTATACCCATATAGAGGCACAGAAACACTGCCTACCCTGACAATTTAAATGAAAGTTACTTCGATATCTACCATTTATATTTTATTAACTATTTAAAATTAAAAAATAAGTATTTAAAAATAGCGCTATCTACCATCTTCGTTCTTCCGTCCTTCATCTATTTGTAATCGTATTTCGTCTTTTTAACCGACTTAAAAAAGGAAGGAGTTTCTATGTTCGCCTGTCTTGATTGTCGCCTGTATTGATGTCGGTGCCAAATCAATGTGCAACAATAAAAAGTTTATTAGAAGGCTTGGCACCGACTTCAGTAACTGACAAATTTAATTATATAGGTATGTGTATCGTACTTATAAAGTTATTTTTATTGTACTTGAGTTTTGATTAGTAAAAGATAGTTATTTTGTACTTTTTGGTGTTTTTTTAAAGGTGGTTTACTTTTTTCTTATTTTTTTTTAAATTATATTACTATTCATTTTTAACAATCACGCCATCTATCGATAAAAAATACCTGCTAAATTACTTCTCCGCGGAGGTACGTAGGTCCGGTGCCTACAAATCAAGCACACATTTTTACATTTCATCCATCAGTACAAGAAATAATTCTTCAAATCTGTGCTACTTTATATTCGAAAATTAAGTTTGTGTGCATGTTTGTGACTATTTGTGACTACGTAGCTTCTTGGGAGTTTATAAATTGAAACGCAAACTAGAAATGCAGTTTGGTTTATTGTTATATGTATGTGGTTCTTTTAATGCTATATATTGAAGTGACAAAATAAAAACAATAATAATTCGCTGGTCGCGCTGCTCGCGCGATCTTTGTTCCGTTGACACATTACATATATTGCGTTAATATTGTGTTATATTATATTATACATATGTGTACATTATATCGCGGGATGTCGCAACATCTTCCGCCGCCTTGAAGTTCTGCTTCAACATATGGGGAGGGGACATGTATTGTTATACGCCCTTGTAATTGTCCCTTTCCTTGTAAAAACATCCAGAACACGCGCGATTCAATGAATATATTTTTGTGATGCGACCTAACAACTAAAGAAGAGGGTGTAGTCCCTTATCCTCTACGACGACCAGGGTACCAGCCTTCAAAGTGTGTGATGACGAATGCCACTTTGTCTGAAAGCAGAGAAATAAACTCATTATGAAATCGTTTCCAGAAATGTTGTTTCATGCAATGTATTCGAGTGCATCTTTCTAATCGGTTGATTTTTCCATCGGTGAGCTGTGGGTAAGGAATTTGCACTAATGAGCGCCAATTCGAATGTCGATTAGGAAGTGACATGGTTGAAGTGCGGTGAGGTCCATGGGATCTGAGGATAGATAATATGCGGTCTGGAGGTCAGTATGGTTTCTATCTGAGTTAAACATCTAGTTTAGTAGTAGCACAGATTAATTAGTTACTACCGTAAAGTAGTAGTATAACTTTTATTTGATTGTGTTTGTGTGTTATATGTAAATAAATCTTTGTATATGTATATGTAAATATTCTAATCAACTTAGGAAAATTTGATTTGGTACGTAATATAGGAAATTTTATTAGTGATATATTTTTTGTTTGTTATAACTACGTATGATATGTAAATGTTTTTTGTGGTTTCGGAATTTCAGGAAATTTGACCTCATTTTCATGAGGAAAGCGAGGATCTTGCCACCACAGGCCGGAACTAATAAGAAAATTTGGCTTGACTCCTCGAGAAATTAAATCAGCTGGATTTTATTTAGAGGGAACGTAATGCCAAGAATCTTTGCTCGTAGTGTCCTGTATCTCGTTCACTCTATTTCTGACAAACAGTTCCAGGCGATTCGTCATTGCAGATAGCCAACCAAGTAAAATAGTTGAATCGCGCCAGAATAATCGACGACAAAAATTTATAGTGAGTAATTTTCTTACCTTAGTAGTGCCGCGCAAAGATCTAATTGTGGTATAGAAATAGGCTTTATGGGTACTATTTTACTTTTTGAGACTAATAAACGAACTTGCACTATGTTATTGCGGTTTATTGAGCAAATGTAGACACAAGCCCCGAAAGCCGCTTCGGAAGCGTTAGAAAAAATGTACATTTCATTTAAAAATTTTGGCTGATCACATGACATACATCTAGGTATTTTAAAGCTGTTTAACAATAGAAGTAATTTAATAAATTCAAGAAATGCCACTTTTATGCTAGTCGGTACATCATTCTCCCAGTCATATTTTTGTTTCCATAAACATTATGAAATTAATTTGGCTTCGACCATACAGTACTCACAAGACCTAATGGGTCAAAAATTTGACTAATTACAGACAATATATTGCGCTTAGCAATTTTTGTGTATTTTTCGTGCTAATATTAATCGAAAAGTGTAAGAAAATCTGATTGTGACTGCTAATAAATTCCTAGGGTTTTACTAGACATATTATCGTTTAAATTTAGAGTACGAATGAACTAATTGGTCAGGAGCGTCTTTAAACGGCATCGCGACAATAAACCTTCTATTGTCGTCACGAAATCTGTATTTTTTGAAACTGGCCTCACATGCTCTTTCTGAGACATGCAATATGCATGGGAAATTGAATCTAACTCCCAGAAACGTGTTAATTGAACATTCGTGTTTTGTGAAAAATAACATGTTTTTTGTGATTCTTTTTGCGGTTTATTTTGCGAATATTTATTAAATGTATGCGAAACACTACATGTTAGAAACCATCCTAATTGTGTTTCGTGTAATTAAAATTTATTTTTACCTAGGTTTATAAAATTGTGAGTTAAGACATTCCAAACCGTTTCGGCGCCTATCAAAATATCAATAGCAAAAGGTGCATTACAGGTCGGGTCTGCTAATGCTATATCTGACGGTTTTGAAATATTATCGATATTTATATAAGTGGCCGGTAATGATGATGTAATTTGTAGTAAAACGTAACAATTAATGTTGACGTGATAGCCGTTTACTCGTGAAAAAATAGTGAGGTAGGAGACCTCAGAACCAACCCTACTTTTCGGCAAAAACAGTATGTCGCAGACGCTGCTTCACGTAGTTTAAGGTGCTGCCGTTATTAAGGAGAATTCTTCCATTGGGGAATTCACCACTGGAGTCCTTTACTCGAACCAAAGCTGTGGATAACAAAACATGACCTTAACTACCATCGTTAACTGCGCTTGCTGTGACATTTTACGATGGTAATGAAACATGCTCCTGTACATTTGTGTCACTACTCTTCTTCTCGGAATGTAGGAGCGTGGTGTGTTTATTTGAGCAATACTTGGAAGAGGATCGTCTGCAATACTTAATCTTAAACAATTGAGAAAGACATTGTACTCGATAGCTTTCTTTTTACGTGATTCAATATCAAGGTTTCTATATAGTTTACAGCCAAATAAATTATGATTTTCGTTACACATAGGACATAATATTATTATATGGTTATTTTTTTTGTGTTTGTGTTTTTTCAAAGTCAAAGTCAAATCAATTTATTCAAGTAAACCCAATTACAAGGTATTTTTGAACGTCAAATCTACTTTAGTTCGGTTCAAATAGAAAACTTGGACACTGAGAAGAACCGACAAGAAACTCAGTCAGGTATCATTTTTTCAACTTCATTTTACAAAAGGTTTATTAAAATACAATAGTTTCATTAAGCCAGTAAACGCATGTGCAGAGAACATCATTTCCAGACTATTGTTTTATCTTCAATGAAATCGTTTATTTTATAGTATGATTGTCTAGTCAATGTACGTTTTATAACCAATGTAAATTTATTCTCTGTTAATTGAGTAATTTCTTGAGGAACTTTATTATAAAAACGAATGCAGTTACCTAAAAATGAAACATTTGACTTATGTAATTTAAATTTTGGAATAACCAATTTATCACGAACTCGGGTTTCCCTACCATTCATATCGCCATTCTTTTTAAACTGATCTATATTTTTTCTCGTATACATAATAATTTCAAAGATGTATAAGGAGGGCCAGGTGATGACATTAATGTCTTTAAAACGATCTTTAAGCGATTCTCGTGCATTCATCCTGTAGATGGCACGTATTGCTCTTTTTTGTAAAATGAAAATGGAGTTAATATGCCCCGCTGATCCCCACAGCAGAAGGCCGTAGGACATTAAACTGTGAAAATATGCAAATTACACCAACCTTGCCGTATCCACATCTGTCATTTGCCTAATGCGTCTAATTGCATATACCGCAGAACCGAGCTTACTAGCCAATGCCCCGATATGGTCCGCCCACTGTAACTTGTTATCTACTGTTAAACCCAGAAAACTGGCTGACTTAACGAATTCTAATTGTTTCCCACCCAGTTCTATTTTATCATGGATTCTGGGTACCATAGAAAGGGAAAATTTAATACATTTAGTTTTTTGTGCATTCAGTAGTAAATTATTGGCAGCGAACCATTTCGAGACATCTGTTAGGATCCTGTTTACCCAAGTAATATCTAGATTTTTTCTGTCTAGTTTAAATAACAATGAGGTATCATCAGCAAACAATACTGTTTCGCATAAGTCCCTGACTGTTATTGTTAATGAAGTGAAGTGTTATTTATTGTTAAGAAACTTTTGTTTTTATATGTGTTTGTTGCGATTGTTTTGGTTTTTTTTTTATTATTTGAATTAGAATGCATGTTTTTTTGTGTAATATTTGTATTTTTTTCTGTTTAGTGTTTTATATTTTTTAGTGTATCAGCCCTGTTCGTAATAAATTTCATAAATTGTTGTAAAGTTGGAAAATTATCTAAAGTATTTTTGTATTCGTCCCACTGGCGTTTGTAATGTAATATAATTTTTTCGATAACAGGAAAATTATTGTTAATGTATCCCAGTGGGCGGTGGGCTGTCCTAACATTGCAAGTGCGCATAAATTTTTATTTGTCGTGTCTATTACATGATGCAAAGATGTGCCTGTTTGTTTATGTGTAGGTGAGATGTCGAGTAATGCATTAAGACGATTACTAACGAGCATTCTTTGATTGTCATGTCTTTCTGAAAATAATTGCCATGCAACTTTATAATTTACAGATGTGAAATCTAAACACTGTATGACTAGGGCTGCACTACCCGACAAGGCAGCTCGTAAATAATTAAATTCGTTAATGTTGTCTATGCCAGAATTGTTATGTATTAATGATAAATAAATATCTCGAAATTCGAGCTAGTGCTAATACTCGCCATTGAAATGGGACAGATCGATCTTAGGAAGTGGAATAAAGTTATTATTTTCAAACGTTGATGATTGTTCAGCGCGGTTAAGGCTGAGAGCTAAACCGGCCGTCACGCGGTGGCCAGTAGTTTTGCTCCGTGCAAGTATCTACATCCCTTGCAATCGCGGCGCTCCGACAATGACTCATTAAGAATTATCCGACAACAGCTCGAGCTCCGTCTGTAATTGATCGAAGTTATCATAAATAGTTGTGATTTTATTCAAACGGTCTTCTAAGTCTAAAATTTGTGTGTTTCCCAAATTGTAAAAAATTTTAATTGAATTTAAATAAATATTGAATTTTGTAAGTTTTCCTTTAAGATTACCGCGTTTACAAATTAGTAATTGTTCAGCCATATTAACTATTTTGAATTTAAAATATAAGAACAAAAAATAAAGTTGCGGTCGGTGAAGTAAACAACCACCAAATAATGCAAAAACACAAATACTATTCTTTATGATGAATGTATTGATTGAACTGCTATCTAATGATGATAAATATATATGTATATAATACATAAAAATTGTGGAATTGTAATATTTATTCAAAAAGTCAATTTTTTTTTTGAAGGTAGGTAGTAAAAAATATATTTTATGATGATTTCGATATTGTTATGCCAATGAATTCACTATATGTTTATTCAATCGTATTGTTTTAGTTAATTAACAATTACGAATTTCATTAATGTGAAAAAAATTTGTAAAAAATTAAAAAACAACAAAAGAAGCCATACAGAAATGAAATGTTGGATATGAATGATTTGTGATAAAGTTGGAAAAAATTATGGACCGGACTCACAATGCTTTACTTTAACTTGCTTTTTATACCGATGATAACTGAATACTGCGCTCGATGGACTACAACTGTGCGCACGGCAATTTTATGGAACGAGCTTATAGCGCCGGTTACGAGTTAGGGACCTTCAAGAAACGAGCCTACTCTTTCCTTAATGGCAACGCACCCGTGATTCCTCGAACGATGCGGGTGTCCTTGGGCGGCGGTGATCACTTTGCATCAGGTGACTCGTTTACTCATTTGCCCCCTCAGCCATAAAAAAAAAACAAATGACAACCACTACGAAAAATTAGAGTAACGGTAACGTTCTCGCTCATCAATATTGATGTATTAGTAATTATAATGATTATTAAAATTGTTACTTTTTTTATATTACTTGTTAGTTTGAGACTGCCTACCCTGTCGAAAAACCCTATGCACGCCACAGGTGATGCCCGCGACTTCACCCGCGTTTTTTATAAAATATTCATCAGGATTCAAGCTATCTCCATACCAAATTTCATCGCAATCGGATGAACGTTCGAATTTTATGGCAGCCCATAAAATACGAACAGACAAACAAACACTGATTTTTATATACTAGAGGTCGCCCTGTGCTCGAAATTCGACCGTAAATATAAGCTTATAATATGAACTCTTTGGCGACAATCTATCTGTGCGACTGTTTGATCCGAGTAGGTTACGTAAACCATATGTTGTGATCACAAACTATCATAGGTTTCAACACAAACAATGAGGTTTGACATTAGCAGTATGAACGTAAACAATGAGTGATTTATTTAATTTAATTTAATGTATTTCTAATGCATATTATATAAAAATATTAGCTTTCTCCTGTCCTTCTTGTTAACTTTAAGTGTACCAAATTTCACACTCCTCCGTCCGCGCAATTTTATTAGAAAGGGAATTAAAGTTTTCGCTTCACGTATTAATATATAGATTAGAAAATGTATATTACTTTAAGTCCAAACTCAAAGTAAATATGGCAGACCTACAGATAGAGGTAGAGGAAATGCTACAGGTAGAGGATTTTTCAGAGAGTAATTTAGTTAAGGACATTGTATTTATGCTTCTTTTAATACAGGAAAAAGATCACAATGCAGGTAAAACCGGGAGACAGCAATAATAATTCAGTTAAATTAGATTACATTGAAGATAAACATAAATACACATATCTTCACGCTGTATACCTAACGGGATAGTCAGAGGATAGAGCGCCAAGCCTCGCGGTCCTTACATACTTATTTCGCTTCCTCAAATCTCATCATTCTCCTCACACATTTATGCCTAGGTATGCGAGTGCTTTTGACATTTCCATCGGCTAACACTCAAGCTATTTGATCTTCATAAGTCAGCCTTGGTTTTCCTTGGCTTTTTTACCACTTGCTTTCGCTCTGTAGGTTTTCTTCGTCAGTCTCTCATCAGTTATTCTTTCTATGTGCCCGAACCATCTAAGCATTCCTTTCTTCATATTCACAATAACGCTGTCTTGCAACCCTGCCATACTACGTATTTCCTCATAGCTAATCCTGTCCGCAAGGGTTACACCCCACACATTTCTAAGAGATCGCATTTCTACCGCATTCATCATACTTTCACTCGATTTCGGACATTTCCAGGCCTCGCTATCATACAATAAAGTTGGCATCAACACCGCGTTATGGATGGCTATTTTGGCTGTCGTTGGGGTCTGGTGTTTGGGGGTCAACTGAGGAAGCGTGGTCGTCGCGACCCCTGCCGACCCTTTTCAGGACTGCAATTGCTCTCCTGTGCACACTATGCGGGACAACGATTGTAGTATATTTAGCGCTATCCCCGAAAGCGACGTACAACGGTTTGTCTCTGCTGATGTGTGCAGAGTGCAGTTCGCCTTTGGGAACCGCCACCTAACACGCTGTGCACCTCGCGGCGGGAGGTGGAGGGAGGAGAATTGAAGACAAAAGGGACCTTATATCTATTTTTGTTTGTTAACTTAATTATAAAAAAAAGTCTAAATGAAATTTATTACATCCATATGTCTGCCCATTATACGAGTACTTTCTTAATTGAATACATCACAAAAGGCATCTACTCTGCAAACATAGTTCCAGAATAAGCAATTCCGGTTCAGTGTTAAATAATTTAGAAAATGTTATTTCATAAGTATAAGATTTTCTAAATTGTATAGGAACAGTAAGATTAGAACTTTGTTTTTCTTAGAATATTTAAAATGTTAAATAAATAACAGTAGTAGACAGAAAATAAAACAAACTTCGTAGTCAACTATCATCACAAATATTTGTATTTAATGCCACTGACGTCACAAACGATTCATATTCGCTAGCCGAACACAGCGGTGTATCAACTTCTTCAGTCACAGATAATTTAGAGAAATTTACATTGTGTATTTCTTTATCAAAATCATATTCGACTATTGGAAGCAACCTATGCCCCCATAATATTTCATTTTCTGTAAAACTCGACCTAGCTTGCACTGGTTGACCGGTTGATTCAATTGTTCCTTCAAAGACAACTAATAATTCTATTTTTCCACATAGTAAATCTGCCGCGGATAGCGTATATAGCGGACTTCTTTCATCTATAACATGTATAACCGATACAGGCCATAGAAAGAAAGTGGTTTCGCAACCATCCATTTCCACGTCTAGTTCAATTTGGTCTGAGTTATTTGTGTCTAAATGTTGGGTGTCTGTTTCTAATCTTATAATATATACTGACGCTTTAATATTAAGTATTCTAGACTTTCTCATATCCCCAACTTTAAATATCATACACAGTTTATCATCTCTAACATTAATCACTGCATGTTTGCTGAAAAGTATGGTCCGTGTTCTTCCTTTAGGCCTAGTTAATTTAGCAAATAGGATGCCGACCATGAAGGCTTGAAAAATGGAACTGAGAATGCATTGGATGCACATGGCGAATATGGCTAAAGGGCATTCCAGTGTGATTGCTCTTCGTCCGTAAGCCAATGTTGTGTGCACTTCTACGCTGAAGAGAAACGTCGAAGTGAAACCATAAATGTTTCTGATGCATGGTTTCCAAGCTGTAGCGTTTGGTGGGAGATGATCTGTGTTCAGATCTCCGTTAGACAAAGCAATAACCCAGTAAATGAAGCCGAAAAACAACCAATCCGCAGTAAAAGCTGCGAAGAAATTGAACAAGGTCCATCGCCATCTTGCTTCAACCATTGTGACGAACCAGTTGGATATTAATGTAAATTTATGGTTTGGGTTCGGTTTGTCGACATTGAATTCACCATTTTTAAAAACAGCTCGTTGGTACTTCTGTCTAGAAAATTTGCTTTTCATGCGATGAAATAGCCCTGAAAATTTACAACAAAATATCTTTCAACATACTTTAGTAGTTACAGCCCAAGATTGAAGTTCCATAATATTTCTCATAAAATTACTAATTGGCTATAAAAGGAGGTATTATATTACGAGGTATTATAACTTAGTCGTTTATAGTATTCAAGACTTTGTAGCTTAAGAATTATCATAAGTTCAGACGAGGAATAGCAGTCCTAGAAGCTTTAGACCGTTTATTACCAGCCACCATTTTTCAGCTCCTATTTCATTGTCACACCATTGTCATAAGCAAATGGTGTCTGCATTGTTGATATTGGAGCTTGAGAATGACGTTATTTGGGGAAGCGAAAGAGGTATGTAAGGACCGCGTCGCTTGGCGCTCCGTCCTCTCTGACTACCCTGTTGGGGATACTGCGTGGAGATACGTATGTATGTATTTATGCTTCTAAATTTTTTTGTGTAGAATAATATAAACACACTTTTGAAGTTAAATTTTTTAAAATTAATCATAGTTTTAATATAAACGAAACGAAAATAAATGTTTTTCGTAAGCTAACGCGCACACGTTTGTATGGTGCAGAAAGTCTATTTTTAACCAACATCTAAAAAAGGAGGAGGTTTTCAATTCGGTCTTTTTAAATGTTTGCTACCTCAGAACTCCGTCATGTAGAACCGATTTGGAAAATTCTTCAATTCTTTGCAAGGATATATTTCCAGATTGGTCCCATTTAAATTTCACTGGTATTGGAGCTTGGATTTTGAAGATACATTAAATAACACCAAATGACGCAAACTGTTTATAATCTTTTCTTATTTGTACTGATGATTCTCTTATATATGTCATTGCGCTTCAGAATTAGAAAAGAAGTTAATTGTAGTTCTGCGCCAGATATTTTCTTAGACCAAGGTCACTCGAAGGGGAGAAATAAATAAAAAATTAAACCGACTTCAAAAAAATCACAAAAAAATGTGAAATAACTATCCTGTACTAATCAAAACCTAAGTACAAAAATAACGTTATAAATACAATGCAAATACGTGTATAATTAAATTTAATAGTTATTGAAGTCGGTGCCAAATCAATGTGCAAAAACAGAAAGTCTATTACTTTTTATGTCAAATTTAATTATATGGATTTTTAAATCATATTTATAGTTATTTATGTACTTTGGTTTGGACTTGTAAAGGACAGTACAGTAATTTCGTACTTCTCAATGTTTTTTTTTAAGTCGGTTTTTTTTATTACATTAAATTATTGTTTACCGCTGCGTCACCTTAAGGGCATGCTCTTGGAGCAAATGCTCCGTCCATCCATTTGATACTTGGTTCGAGATCTAGACAGTAAGTAGGTTAATTTCAATATTATAACTCAATATTCCAAAATTCTGACTGAGATCAGCTTCATTTTAAAGGTGCGATAATATGTTTAGGTACATCTGAACTATTTCGTTAAAGGGTCCTAGAATGTAATATATTCTTACTATTCGGTGGGTAATATACTCCTGGAGTTACAATTGATTCAACTTTGACAGAATTTCGTTCATTTACTTCGAATCCAACACTTTTTAATGTATCATGTACGTCCATTTCATTTACCTGAAAAAATTAAAAGCTTATTTTGTTATATACTTTCTATAATATTATTAAAATTTATATTATTTTCCCGATTTATATAACAAAAAAAGTGACTTAATAGTATACTATGATTTCGTACTTCGACAGACGTAATTCTTATATTATGACGTATGACGATTATGCCCAGATTGGAGATCATTGTCTGACATATGAATCAGTGCAGTTCGAGTGTCAGACTCAATAATCTCCTCAATAATTTCAGAGTGGCAGAGTCATACTGCACTGCAGCACGAATTGGGCTGGCTCGCCCGGTAAAGTACCACCCTCTCACAGAATATCGGCGTGAAATATCAGCATCTATTGCTGTTGTGTTTCGTTTGGTGAGTGAGAGTGCCGGTGGCCCATCACCCCCTCCCCCTCCTTTCCCTCCTTTCGCTATTTCCCTAAAGGCCGGTAACGCACCCGTGATACCCAGGACGTTGCGGATGTCCATGGGCCGCGGCGGTTACTCTGCATTAGGTAACCCGCTTACTCGTTCGATCCTCTCATTATAAAAAAAAAATCTCCAAAACTACAGAACGTGCCTCACATATTTTGCATTAATTAATATTTTAAAATTTAACGTACTCTAATTTGAATTGAACATCAGACCGGGATTTTATTTTAATTTTGAAAATTATGAAACCTAACTAGATGTTTACAGGAATAACGTAAGAAAAGTCCGTGATTTTAGAGATTTACAGTAAATTTTACAAAATTACCAGTTTTTAAATTCTGAACGGAATCCTCTGCGCGGGAACTGAACTCACATTTAACTAACTTTTTAAATATATATTGAAATATATGCATGGTATGAATACCATGTTGTAAGAATATAAGTTAAACTACATCTATATGTAAACCAAAATTAAATACAGTTCGTGTCTAAGCACATCACTAATTTAAATTTAAAGCTAATTTTTTTTTATAGTCTGATCACGGTTTTTAATGAAAAGGAAATTGGAAAAGCTAGAAAAACTGAAAATGTTTTTAGGGATTTTTGTATGAACTGAAGGCCATAATTTATCTATACTAATATCATAAAGAGGTAAGCTTTGTTTGTTTGTATGTAATGGATATATTCGAAAATTACTCAACCTATTTCAAAAATTCTTTCACCTATAGAAAACTACTGTAAGGTGTATAAATAACAGAAAGTAATATGTGTGCGAGAGAAACGAAAAGATGTATTTTTATGTATGTGAAAGCGTGAGAATGAATGAAGTTGACAATTAGTGTGTGAAAGGGACAGATGTATGCGAGAAGATTAGGAGTGAGCGAGACACGATAATAAATGCAATGGCTACGAATCGTCGTTTCAATTAAGCACCTTTACACTACATTATCAGCAAATAACACGGGTTGTATTTTATTTAAAAAAAAATCCCATCCGTGCGAAGCCGGAGGCATCGTAAGTGTTTAATATTGTAATATCTACTGAGCCATAACAACGCATGGTCGGGCATGACTAGTCAAGGATAATAAAGAATGTACATACCGTCTGTTTCGTATTATTTCGTTATCAGTATATCACTCGACTGCCGAATAATTCACGTATGAACACGTTACTGTCATAACTGAATAATAAGTCAGTAGAAACCAGGAATGAGGCTAAGACTGACTGTGAGAGCACGGCAAACATTATTTATATAGCGTTACATAACTGATAACTAATGAATATGGTTTTAAACATACATACGTATTAATACCGACGAAAGTGTGTGAGGAGAGCGATGAGATATGAGAAAATTAAAGAAGTACACTCGGGCCGCGATACTTGGGGCTCCGTCCTCTCTGCCTACCCCATTAAGTATACAGCGTGAGGATATGTATGAAAGTACATTGAAAACTCGTTTATCCGGACCTCGGTTATACGGATTCGCGATTATCTGGATTGCTAACCTTACGTATAAACTAGAAAAATAACCATTAATGACAACGTACCTGTAAAAGAGCCAGGTGAGGCAAGTTATCATTTTAGAGTTAATAATATGTACAAAAGTCGCTTCTTTTCATGCATTCGATTCTCCGGATTTTCGATTATTTAAATGCCTTACTACGACCATTAATCCGATTAACCAAGTCTTTACTATATGTAATAATTTTACACTCTTCCCCTTACGGATAGACAGAATTTTACAATAAATAAGATTACAGTTGACGCCACTTAGACATAGCAAAGAGAAAATTGAAGTCTGCTTTTTGTTATGGGATATAAAGTGATGTAATATCACATAAGATATAAATTAATATCACCGCACCTTGTACCTGTACTTTGTAATGGAAACTAACTGGCACACAAACTTGGACAATTCCCAGTGAGATCGCCCAGTGATCGAAATTCAACCGTAAACATAAAATAAATGCTTTTTTCCCTTGACACACAATCCACGGACTCGAAACAGCTCACAGCTCACAAATCGCACAAAATTCACGGCTTTAAATTCATCCGCAGGGTTATATTAGCAAAGTCAGGTAACAAGCGTGCCGGTCAATAAGTGAGTAATTATTTGTTGGCAACTGAAAAATTAAATTTTTTTGGCAACAATTATCTACTCTGTGTAACTTTTGACCATAAAGTATCGTGTTTGAGAAGTCATTGGCAGGAACGAGAGAAGAACAGTTGGTATTTTATGGATTTTCTATTTTTCGCATTTTTGATGGGAGTTTTGAAGTGCTACTATATTGCGCATTAAAGTTCCGTGTAATTGAAAAAAATGGAGGAAGCCTAAATAAACATAATATGCAACCGAGGTTTTCGCGCTCTTCCAAGAAATCCTTTTTAACCTCAGTCAAGCCAACTATCACTTTACTGGAGAAGTATATATTATATATATATGTATATACAGCGTAAAGATATATATACATGTATATATATTCTAACACTGTATCCCTAACGGGCTAGTCAGAGTGGACGGAGCGCCAAGCGTCGCGTTCCTTACATACTTTTTTCGCTTCCTCAATTCTCATTATTCTCCTCACGCATTTTCGTCTAGGTATGAAGGTACGCCGAGGTAGGTATAAAATTTTATACGCGTAATATGCTCATGCAATATGTTTATAAAGGGGTATAAAGTTTTCTCTTCACGTATTAATATTTAAATTACATATTTTACACTAATTATCGCTTCAAAATATTCCTAAGAGATTTGGACAAGGGACAAATGCTCGACTGTATAATCATTTAGTCAGAGAATACATCAGTCTTTCCAAAGATATATAGTGCAATTACAAAAGTTCTATGTATAGGTCTTCAGAAATTGAGTTTAAAAATGTATGCACAAGTTGAACTCGGCCTTGATCTTTTTTGTTGGACGTGTTTCTGATGTTATTTCAGAGATACAAGTGTTACGTGTATATAATTTGAATTAAATATAGTTAATATACGCGCGAATACAGGTTTGTTGTTTGTAGTTTCACGTAGCCTAAAAATAAAATTGAAAACTGACAAGAGTTCAAATAAAGTAATCCGTACAAGCTGTTACAATGATGGTAAGTTGAAACAAGATAAGGCTACTCACCTATGTTTAATATTTTAAAAATAACCCTTTAACGTTAGCGTGGAATGAACCTAGCAGTATGTTGTGATATCGGCATTAGAGTCCTGGTAATATTATTCATGTTAAATTTTTGTTCAATATAACGAACGCAGATCTAAATCTAATTATCTATGGAGGGACTTAAGCGATATACATATAAAATAGTTAATCATATAATTAGCTAATAAGCTCCGCCTCGGTGACGATTATTTTATTAATAAACTACTAGAGAACTTGATTTATTATTTGATTGATGCCTGACAATGCCTTCGATCTCTTTGCCAAAGACGGAGGCCTTGAAGAACTTTCTCTGGTCTATGATCTCTGACATTAACAACGAATTCAAAAAATTACAGTAATTTAATCTTATTTACAAGTTTTCGTTAAATAATATGTAGTCGGGTTTCATTTTTATAACTTGCATTTTTATTTAAAGTTTGCTTTATTTTTTAAATATTGCTTTATACATATTTATATCCTGTGTTACATAATTTTAGAAGGGCTTCTCAAGCTCTTGCATTAGATACCACTTATGATGGGATCTGATTAAAGTTTTCTGAGGATATTATGTCATACTCTAGTCACCACAATAATTTAAAAAAAAATGGCCTCTATGTTACGTGTGTAATTAAGACTCTACTTTAAGTAGTCTTATTCTTTCTTCCTCAATGGCATGGCGCGTAGATTAGCGCATTTGCCAATGTCACGTATTAACTAAAATCACAAGTAAATTAGTTTTTTCTTATCGTAAAACTCCTCCAGTAAAGTAGGCTTTACTGAAGTTTTAAAGGACTTCTTGGAAGAGCGCGAGAACTTCACTACACATGTTTATTTAAATCTACTCCATTCTTTTCACTTACACGGAACTTTAAAACACGATATACTGTCACTGTTGGACTTTAAAACTCCTAAAAATATAAAAAATAGAAAATCTGAATAAAATGACAACCTCACTGCTCCCTTTCCTGCCAAAAAGTTCTAATTAAGACGTATCCAATGAGACGTAGAATTCGTTAGGTGACTGACTTTGTTGACATTGAAAAAGAAACTAAAATAAAAAAAAAACAGCATTTCTGATCTGTCTGTCAAAGTCACATTGTTAAATGACAGAAGTCATTTGCAAACATTCCTGAACTTTATGTTTATTTTTATTCTATGTACTCTACTCAACGGATCGCTCAATAAGTTGTTTCAGGATTTTCAGTTTCAGTTACGTCAAAACCAAGTCAAGATACACTCATCTATGGCGATCGACGATTTGTCCGTACAAAGTTGCCACTCTTTTTTCTTTTAAATAATTACCATACATTTTGTTGACATTACAGACAAGTTAATCCATAAATGATACTTAGAGTAATTTTACAACAAAAACAAAAGTTTCACAAGCCTACAGAGCGTGGAACAGTAAGCTGTGATCTGATTGTCATATCGAAATCGGACGTTAAATATTCGAAGGACAAGAGCTGCGGGCGCAATAGCTGGTTAAGTAATACAGGGAGAATTTCAATTCATTCAACAATGTAACGAGGTGGTTCATATATTATATCGAGTAAATAAAACAATTTCCTTATATTCTTAAATGTAATACATTTAATTAATAAATAACAAAAAAGAACATACATACGTTAATATTTACAAACCTAAAACTACACATTATCTTTTTAAAATTATTGTTTGTAACCTTGAATTAATTTGATATTTTTCTCAGCTGTGTACGCGTGCTGAAGTATTTTAATACTTGTCACATAATTACTTTGTGTTTTTAAATTTGGAAATGCACAAAATGATATCTTAATATCATTTCTGAGATCAAATTGGTACTTGCTTCGGCAGTACATATACTAAAATTGGAACGATACAGAGAAGATTAGCATGGCCCCTGCGCAAGGATGACACGCAAAATCGTGAAGCGTTCCACATTTTGTGTATTCTCCTACTTCAATTGTTGGAATCTTTTTTATGGTTACCATAATTATGATGTTTTTGTGATCCTCATCTTTACGGGACGTATCGCGATATTCGCAATAGCGAAGGTGCCATTCAACTAAAGAAGAAGAAGAAGAGATCAAATTGTGATATTTAGGTGCTCATATAACTATTTTTCTAAGATTCCAATTTCTTAAATTTCCATGTAAAATTAATCTTAATCGTGAGTAGAATTCTGCATTTCAATTTGTCAAATGTAGTTTTTACTTTGTATATTATTCGAATACATGCAATCGCAGGTACCCTCGTAAGCATCGTCTGGGCTTTTGGTCTGTAAATGAAATGGACCGTTACGTCCATTTCCAGTCAATCTAAGTTCCACAATTACGTTAATTAATTATTAGAACCTGCCCGGGCGACCGAGCTTAACTCGGTGTTTAAAAAAAAACTTCTGATCACATTGCAGAATTCGAACTCGCGCACTTCAGCATCATAGACCTACACTCTAGCCACTGTGCCATTGAGAAGTTTAACTCTGTTGCAAATTGCAAAAAAAGCACTCGCACATCTGCATTTTATTTGATTTTATTAGCCTCACTTCGTAGTACGGGACAGGCTGTCTGAAGTTATGAAGTAAGTACTTTTGTCATTCTTTTTTATTTTATTTCCTTATTATGAGTACATAATTAAAGTGATGTGTTTTTAATAGGTACTTCAACTGAACTTAGACATATTATATTAACTTATTTAAAAAAAAAGGTCTGACCACATTGCAGCATTCAAAACCGAGCATTTGAGCGTGGTAGACCTACGTGGTAGATCTGTGCTTTTGAGAAGGTAAACTCTGCTGAGAAATTAAAAAGTTTAGATGTTCGGAGTTTAGAGGTTTTAAGTGTGTGAAAGACGCAGAAATCGAATTTTCCCGAAATTTAGACCTAGCTAGATCGATTTTTTGCCCTTCTCAACCCCTATGTTATAAATTTTATCGAAATCGCTCGTGCTGTTTTCGAGAAAGCGAAATCAAATATATATATACAAATATTGTTCATTTAATATAATAGTGGATATCCATATGCGTTAGTAACGAATGGTTAAACGCTGTTACAATATAACAGATGATTTATTCTGATACAATTAAGACAATCCAAATATTTATTCTAAAATAGTTTTTGGGGTTCCGTACATTGAAAGAAAAAATGAAACCCTATATAAAGATCGGTCGTGAGTTTGTCCCTCTGTCCGCCTATCAAAGTTAATGTTCTAAGTAAATGTGTGAGTAAAACTTGAATTGTTTGTTGATTTGAATTGTTACGTATTGCTCTATCTACCCTGAATAGAAAATGATGTGACATAAAGAGTTAAGTTTCAATTAATCTTGTAATTAAATGAAATCGCGAACATTTCTATGTCAATGTCACGGTTGTGTAGTAATTAGAAATTGAATTACGTAAATATACTGTCTGTTAGCTGCATTTGCCAATGACATTCCCAATTCTTCAAATCTGATTTTGCAATTGCATCACTGTATTTATATAAATAAAAAATGAAATGTTCGTTGCTAAGCGCCAAAACTCGAGAACGGCTCAACCGATTTGTCAACTTTTTTTTTAGTTCCGTAATAGTCCGAGTAAGGTTTTCATGGACAAAAAAATTGGAAAAGTATCCCGAAAAATTGGGAAATTCGAGAAAAAACTTTTTATTTTACTTTTTATGGGATTTTTGTATGAACTCGAGACCCATAACTAAAGAATAATAACAAAATACCTACTGGCAAAACAATTAGTAAAATAAACTATTTGGTATGAATTTAGCTTGCGTACAGAGAGCTCCATGCAATGTTTATAAAAAGGTAGATCTCTAATGCCTGATTTCACCAACACTAAGTCGTCACATAACTATGTACCCCTACTTTAAAAGGGCGCCTAAATTGGTTTGTAAGCCTGCTTTCACCAAAACGAAATAAATGTCATCGCTAGCGGACACCTATCCGGTTTTAGGGGTGTGCTAAGTACTAGGGGACTTTAGTGAAACGGGCATTAGGTATTATTGGTTTTCACCAATCCAACGGTCCCTTAGTGTCAGACATACGCGCGAAATTAATAAACAATCTTGATCGATTTTTTTAACTGACTACAAAAAAAGGAGGAGGATCTCAATTGGTCTGTATGTTTTTTTTTCTTTTTTTTTTGTATGTTTGTTACCTCACCTCCGTCATTTATGAACCGATTTCAAAATTCTTTTTTGTTTGTTTCTTTTTTGTAGATAATACTTCAGAGGTGGTCTTATTTAAATTTCACCGATATTGGAGCTTCGAATTCGAAGATACACTAAATAACTCGACCTGGTTATAACCTAAATTTATATTGATGATTCTCTTGTACATCGTTGCGCTCCGGAATTAGAAAGAATTTAATTGCAGACTTCAGTAACTGTCAAATTTAATTATATAGGTATGTGTATCGTATTTATAAAGTTATTTTAATAATTGTAGTTGAGTTTTGATTAGTAAAGGATAGTTATTTTATACTTTTCAGTGTTTTTTTTGAAGGCGGTTTCATTTTTTTTAATAAAAAATTTTTAGCTATCTAAGATTGGAAATATAATCTATTTTCTCAGTAAAGCGTACCAATAACATATCTACGGATCGAAATTGCAATCTTTTAAAGCAATCCATCTTTGGGAGGACGGATCATATACTAGAGATTGACCTCTGTATGAAAATGACAGTTTTTGCGTGTCAATAACCGATCCGCGTATTTTGACATTTCGTTTTATCCGTGTAAGCAGTCTGTAGGTGCGATCCAATAAATTCTTCGGATTTCGACTAGATTTCTGATGATTTTCTTGAGAGAACAATGCTTTTCAGCGATAGTGATAGTGGCAGAGAGGTCTTAATTGAATTATCTGATTTGGATACGGATACGAGGGACAATAGTACCGATAATGATAATAGACGTCGTGCACCTGCTCGGAGAATTAGAAGAGTCAATTACATGCAAATTCTCGATGACGCCAAATTCGCCTTCAGGTTTAGATTGTCCAAACCAGCAGTCAATGCATTATTAATTGAAATAATGCCATTTGTCTGTGTAAGTTCAACAAGGTGAGTATACATACTTCTAGAATTGTTTCACGATATCATATGATCTAATTACAAACAATCTCCTATTTCTTTGCAGAAATTATGGAGTTTCTCCACTGCATAAACTGTTATTGACTCTGCGCTTTTACGCACTAGGCTTGTTGCTAATTTCTGTAGCTGACTTTGTTGGTGTGTCATAGTCTGCATCAGGCAGAATCGTCAGAGATATATCAGCAGCAGTGGCTGGATTGTATGACAAATACATTTTTGTTCGTCAGGAAAGTGCAGAAAAGTTCTATAGAATTGCCGCCTTTTCTCGTGTTCTTGGTGCCATTGATTGCACACATATCCGCATACAATTTCCATGTTAGTAGTAAAATTAGTATTGAGACTTTTGTCACTACTTTGTGTCTTCATTAATTTACTAATTTTTTTCTCTATAGGTTATCAATGGGGGAAGAATTTAGAAACCGAAAGGGATATTTTTCTTTAAACGATCAAGCAGTTTGTGATGCAGATCTAAGACTAATGGATGTTGTGGCTCGGTGGCCGGATTCAAGTCATGATGCAACTATTTTCAATAATTCTATTTTAAGAGGTATCGGTTTTTAATTGTTACTTTTTTATGTACTGTTATTTGTTAAAATAACAATTTTATTTGTCTTTCTTTACAGCTCAATGTGAGGGAGGCGATTTTGGGAATAGGTGGATTCTTGGCGACAGTGCTTATCCCAACGATCTTCGAGCGATAGTCTAGTCATGTTTTATTGTTTCCATAGTGAATATTCGTTTCCAAAACTTTATCGATAAAACAGATATTTTTGTTTTACTTTTATATAATTCATTCATTGGTCGTTAGATGGGTAGCACGTAGTTTTTGTTTATTTATTCATCTTCTTTTTCACAATAAATTAATATTAGGTAATAATACGAACTGTTATTAAAGTGTAACACAGTTTGAATTAAGAACAATTGTAATGGCCAAGTGTAATAAATGTGAAGTTATAATTGCTTCTGATGAGGCGAATGCGGTACGTTGCAGTAAATGCGGCTTGTATTGGCATATTTTGTGTGCTGGATTACGTATGGTGCCTCGTAACATCAATAGCTGGCATTGTGTTACCTGTAAATCGTGGATAGGCGATTGTAACAAATCAAAAAACAATGACTTAGCAGGAAGTGGTAAAGATTCGTCTCCAATAATTAAGTTCGATGCAGGTCAGATAATGAGTAATATTAAAAACTTACGTACTGAGATGGAAGAGATAAAAAATGATGTTCGGAAGAATACAAGTCACGGAGACGTACCTCAAACAGCCTGGGACAGTTTAGAAGAAAGAATTTCTATTATAGAAGATAAATTGATAGACCTAGAAAAAGTGGGTAGTTTGATCGAACAGCTGCAATTACGAGTTGCTGCGCTTGAAGAACCTAATGTGTTTTTGGAGCAATTTGATCACATTTGTAATTTAGAGTTGCACGGAGTACCTGAACATCCAGATGAGCGAATAAAGATGGTTGTCAAAAATTTATCACACATTGTTGGAGTATCCATTGAAGAAAGGGATTTGGTGTGGGTCAGGCGCATTGGTAATAGCGCGACTAACCGTACGAAGAAACCGGGAATAATATTAGTCAAGTTCGCTAACATTGACCACAAGAATGCGATATTACGTGCCATTAGGAAACGTTGCGGTATAAAGGCTGGGGAACTAGGCTACTCCAGTGGGACTTCTATTTATGTTAGTGAGAATCTTACATCGCATTACAGGGATCTTTTCCGTGAAGCAAGGAAGAACAAGAATTATCAATTTGTTTGGAATAATAATTGTCGTATTTATGTCCGTCAAACTTCGGATTCCAAGGCTATCGTGATAAAGTCAAAAAACCAATTATAACTCTTTAAGTGAGGTTAGGAACAGGTTTGATTTTATTTTCACCTTATTTAATTATGTGTGCCCTCTAACTAATCTATTCTTATTATTTTTGATAAACATGGATTACCTACAATGTTATTATTTAATTTATATCGTGGCGAAAATGTGTTTATCTATAATAGAGAAAAGTGTATTATTGTATGCAGAAGATATATTGTTACTAAAAATGATGGTCGATAGCCTTCTAAATAATGTGCTATTATTTTTTAGAGTAACGAATTACTTATGTTTTAACTGTTTGGTTTGTATGGTTGTCATGCTTTACTATTGTACATTAGATATTTATATGGTACAGGAAAGAGAATTTAAATGCTCAGACAATTTATTATTTAAAAAATGATAATAATCGATTACCCTCAAAATATAGCGCTTTTGTTATTAGAACTGAGGAATATGAATATCCTGGGACTTTGTTATTTGTTTCATAGGTGTCATATAATCTTAATAATTGGTTCACTGCATAGACGAGAGAATTTGCTGTCTATAACATACGTGATTTATTATTTAATGATTTTTTCTTTGCCACAAATAATATAAATAGGTATTATATTATAATCTGTAGATATGTAAAATTGTTAATTGTATTATTGATTTATTATGCACGAAGCAAACTTAAACTCGTAGGCCGGTTTGTACCCGCTTGTCATCATAAGGTATTGATAATTGTTGCTATGAGCATCACTAAAATAACACAACGATGTAAGTATATCGTTACATTTTGTTTTTCGTTTATTAAGCCCGCTTATGAGTTAGTTGCGCCCGCAATTTGCATCTATAATTATTTATTTGTTATTGAGACGTTGCAATACGTAAGACGCTCACGCCCCTCCGCTCTGACTGCCCCGCTGAGCACGCAGCGTGCAGATATGTATTTATATTATATGTATTACTACTTCCTCATATTTTTCATACATTTTTTTGTTTTTGTTTGTTTGTTTGTGCAATTTTAATATTAATTATGTTATATTTACATGCGTTACTAAACTGTCATTTTTTTTAATTTTATTATTTAGTCTCCTTTAATTAATTTATATTTTTTACTCGCATCACAATGATTAAAGGAAAGTTATAGGTATGTAAATTCACTTTAGGGCTTTTGAATGTTGGTTCTTTGAATACTGGATGGGAAGAATTTATCCATTCGATTAAGCGTTTTAATTTTGATGTATTGTGTTTGAACGAGACATGGCTTAGAGCTGATTCTGATTTGTGTTCTTATTCTGTACCTGGTTATAATCTTATCCATATACCCCGACATAAGCGTGGTGGGGGAGTTGGTGCCTACGTGAGGACTGGATTACGAGTGAGGCAACTAGAGCACCCAAATAATGTTCTTGAGCAATTATGGTTTGAAATTATTATTAATAAACAAAAAATAGTTATCGGTACGGCCTACCGTTCAGTCGGTCAGCTGTGCTATGGCTATTGACGCGCTGGACGATGCGCTTTCAATGTTTGCCTCGCAATATGAGATATTATTTTTGCTTGGCGATTTGAATATAAACTGTCTTGATGGTCTGAATCGCCCTATTATTCCATGCCATTTTCGAACTTTAATAGACTCTTATAGCTTGCAGCAAATAGTAAGAGAACCTACTTGAATAACTAGTAGCTCCGCAACTCTTTTGGACGTAATATTTGCAAGAGATAACATAAATCCAGTTACAAATAGTACTGTTGCTTCTATAATAAATAAAACTAGTTCTAATTCCAAACGAATTGATGACATATCAATGGCTATGATACAGTTAACTCTGCCTTACTCTCTGGACGCAATTGTTAAAATAGTTAATGAGTGTATATTGCAGGGAGTGTTTCCCGAGGTTTGGAAGTGTGCTATTATTAGTCCTATCTCTAAGAAAATTAAGGTTCAGGAACTGACTGATTTGAGACCTATAAGCTTATTACCGGCTATGTCGAAGATTGTAGAGAGAGTGGTTCAGTTGAAAATTTCGGTGTTCTTGGAGAGTAATAATATTCTTCCGAAGTATCAATCAGGATTCCGTAAGAAACATAGTACCGCTACTAGTTTACTGAACATAGTGGACGACATTCTCAGTGCTGCTGATGGTATGGGAACCTTTTTGGTGCTTTTAGATTTGTGTGTATTCCTCTTCTGTTGGATAAACTTAAATACTACGGTTTCTCCTTGTCTTCATGTGAATGGTTTAAATCTTATTTTACTAATCGTGTACAAATGGTACAATGTGTGGGTGTGCTGACTAGATCAAAACCCTTGACGGTCTCTCGAGGTGTGATTCAGGGATCTGTTTTGGGTCCGACTCTGTTTGCTATCTACACTTCGTCCATCACGCAAGTTGTTAAATGCTCTTTATACCACCTTTACGCTGATGATACACAATTGTATATACATGCTAAACCCGATAAGGCGAATATTGCGGCAGCTACTGACGGGCTGAATAGTGATCTTGCAGCTATCTTCCGGTGGTGCGGGGAACACTGTTTAGTTTTGAATCCAAAAAAGAGTATGTCGATTATATGTGGGACTGACTACCAAGTAAAAACCATAAAAAATTACAACCCTGTTATTAGAATTGAGGTCACCGTGGTACCTATCGAAGACTGCGTTCGAAATTTAGGCTTAAAGATGGACAGTAAATTAAAGTTTGAAGGCCATATTCAAGAAAAGATTTCTAAAAGTTTTGCCTCTTTAAGAACGATATACAAATTGAGACCTTTTCTTAGTCCTCGCGTTAGGTACCAGCTATGTAACTGTCTAGTATTAACGCATTTTCAGTACTGTGATATAGTATATGGCCCTAGTCTCTTTCAAAAAACAATTAAGGCCATCCAGCGGGTGCAAAATGCTTGTTTGCGTTTTAGTTATGGAATATCCAAAAGAGAACATGTGTCGCCTTACCTTAATGACAAGGGAGTGTTAAATATGACTTATCAGCGTGTTTTGAAGCTATCGTCCTTTTTATTTTCATTATTGAAAACACGTGTCCCGAAATATTTATATGAAAAGTTAACGTGGTTGTCAGGACTGCGTAGGCACTTACTTAATACCCCAAAACTCGCTCTTGTCAACACCAGCGGCTGTTTCAAATTTGCAGCCACTAAATGTTGGAATGATTTACCTCCACCTGTGTGCGATTCGACATCGCTCTCATCTTTTAAAAGCAAATGTAAGAAATGGCTGTTATTGAAACAACTCCTGGGAAATGGTGACTCATCTAGTTCCTAGATATGTACGATGCTAATAGGATGCTTATTACTGTTTTATTTATATATTCTCTATATTTGACAATAGATATCATTAATTTTAAGTAATTCATTTTTAATCTATTTGTGTTTATTTTATTTTTTGTAATGTTCGCGAGTAGGTATGAAGTGTTTTTCTTCTTTTGTATGTAATATGTACAGGCTACGGCAGAATATCGGTTGCATGCTTAATAACCGGCGAGTCGTAGACCTTTTTGTCTTCATATTTATTACATTCAATATTGTTTATATATCATTTGTATGCTACTTATGTTGAAGGCAAATAAATACATTATTATTATTATTATTGTATGGACTAACCGGGCTAAGATCCCTTTACCTTCCATACTAATGGAGACCCGTACTGCAACAGCTATTGATTATCGACATCAATCGAATATCGACGTCACAACCATAACATACCAGTTATATACCAGCCAGATACCAATTCCTTGTTCCCGACTATCTGTTGTGTGTGTAGTGATGTCTTCTGTGACATCAGTCTGATATGTTATAAAGTTTTCGTTTGCAAATTGCCTGTCTCGTAAATCAGTGGTATAACTACGTAATATTATGTGTTTGACATTGGTAGTATGAACGTACACTACCGTATAAACTTTAACTATGCCAAATCTCACGTTCCTTGAGCGCAATATTCTTGAACAGGGGTACAGTTTTCTCTTCACGTATTAATATATAGATATACATACATACCTTCAGGCTGTGTCCTGAACAGGGTAATCAGAGAGGATGGAGCGCCAAGCGTCGCGGTTCTTATAAAGGTGCTTCTTTTGCTTCCTCAAATCTCATCATCTTCTTCATACATTTTCGCCTAGGTGCGAGTGCTTTTGACATTGTCGTCGGTTAACACTCTGGCTATTTGATCTTCATAAGTCAGCCTTGGTCTTTCTTGCCTACTTTCACCACTCACTTTTGCTATGGATTTTCTTCATCAGTCCTTCATCACTCATTCTTTCTATGTGCCCGAACCATTTAATAGATTTATTTATATTACTAATATACTACATACTAAATCATATTAGTACTAATAATAACTAAAAGTATAATAATAAATTAAATTTCTCATCTATATATATCCCGTAAAGAATATGACGAGTTGTTAAAATGAAACCCCAAAACTACCCCAGCTTCTGACATATTTATTCATAATATTTATCATAATTTCGTCCCGGTACCACTCAGTGCCACAATGGTGCTTGGAACTTCGCTCGAGCACCCTTCGAACTCGGCAGAGAAAACAAATCCTCAGCTATCATCGTACCCTCATCCCTTCTCCCTGTATCGTATAATTCATTACATTACCGAACATAAGAAATTGTTTGGAAAACATCAGTTACCGCCCCTGTCTAAAAGCAGATATGATCAAAACTTACAATTTTTGTATTTAGTATTTTCAAAGGAAAACGAAACTAATTTAAAATCACTAAAGCGTCCGTCTTTCTGTCCCTCTATTATAATCGATATCTCGTAAACTATTTGTCACATGAAAAATGTAAAGATAGTGCTAGATCTTATAGATTTCTAGTAATAAAGTTTAGAAATATCCCATTTCATCGATATCGTACGTAATCTGCTAAGAGTGAGTTGAACTTGCTCTTGACCAATTTTGTTTGGAGTTCCGTAAACAAAATGGCGAGAACGGAACATTTGTAGCTTCAACATGACTGCTGTCCATCTATTTACACCTAATGAGTTCAGGGCAAAGAAACACAATACAAAAACTAAATAACAAAAAATAAATAATGGGTATTTGCACATATTTCAATTTTTCTAAAAGGAGAATCGATAATAGCGTTATAAACAAAGACTATTGTTGCGTTGATTAAGAACACGCACTCGTATATTCACTTTTACATTTTATTTCTCAATAATTAATAACAAATTGCAAACTATAACACGTTGTCACGAATAGCCGACGACGAACAATCAACAGCTAAAGCCGCAGAATGATATAGAATGATCCATATCTTGGCACGCATCGGCTTATATAGACTTGCTGACGTCATTTCTCCCACGCCTTGGCGACAACAGATGTGGCAGGCAGGATGTGATGTCAGCTAAGCAGACCCGGTGACAGTGACGTTATCTTGCTCCTTTACACTATTGTTGCTTTCATCCGTTACTTTAATTTATTGTAAGTCATGAATGTTCTAAAAATGACAGATAAATCTATTAGCAAGTTTTTTTTCTCCTACGGAATTCCAGTATGCTATCTTAGTATAAATTGAAATACTTGATGAAGATAACAATTTCTATTATTGCTCATAGTGCTACAATTATCTAGTTTTTCTTAGGGACGGATTTCATACGAAATATCCCTTTGTTCTTTAAGATTAATTTATTAAATTCGGTACTGGGTAGCTAATAGAGTCTGTTTTCTGAAACAAAATACGTTTCACTCAAAAACTTTTATAAAAAAAATTAAACAGACTTCAAAAAGAACACTGAAAAGTATGAAATAACTATCCCTTACGGATCGAAACTTAAGTACAAAAATAACTTTATAAAAATACGATACAAATACCCATATAATTAAATTTGACAGTTACTGAAGTCGGTACCAAGCCTACTAAACTAATAGACTTCCTGTTGTCGAACATTGATTTGGCATCGACTTCAATAACTGTCAAATTTAATTATATGGGTATTTATATTATATTTATAAAGTTATTTTTGTACTTAAGTTTTGATTAGTAAGGGATAGTTATTTCATACTTTTCAGTGTTCTGTTTTGAAGTCTGTTTAATTTTTTTATAAAAGTTTTTTATTTCTCCCTTTTGAGTGACCTTGGCCTAAATAAATATGTAGAGCAGGTCTACAATTAGTTTATTTTCTAATTCTGGAGCGCAATGTGTTAATTTCCATTCTATTGAGGAGCACAAACCGTCGGCTTTCACAATAAAAGATGCGAACAGATCGAACATGGGATATTATTGCCCATTATGGCCATTATCAATATCATCAATATAATATCATATCAATATCAATCAGTTATAAAAGAACAGTGTAAAGGTTGCATCATAATTACACCCTAGCAGTATTCTTACAATCCGAAGACGACATCCACCAGACATATTCTCTGTCCGCCACAAGACTGACTCTACTGACTGAATTTAATATATCACAAGCAATTTATATCTTATCCCTACTACTATTATACCATGTGGAGACAACGATAGTTAACAAATGACATACAAGAGAATCATCAATATAAATGAATAAAGGTTATAACTAAGTCGCGTTATTTGGTGTATCTTCGAAACCAAAGCTTCAATACCAGTGAAATTTCAATGGGACCAATCTGAAAGTGTATCCTTTCAAACAAAAAAGAATTTTCCAGATCGGTTCATAAATGACGGAGTTATGAGTTAACAAACATAAAAAAAAACATACAACCGAATGGAGAACCTCCTCCTTTTTCGGTAGTCGGTTGAAAAACTCGAGGCTTTGGGTAGAAGATAGGTAAAATAATATATCTATGTACAAATTGACTGCTTGAGGTAGGTTTTAGCAAAGTATAACATCTGAGTCAAAATAAATATATTAAAGTTCTATGTGGTCTCAAATTACTAAGAAACCTTAAGGCGACGCATTGAAAATTTTAACGGAAGGGATGTTAATTTTTCTAAGTAACTACGAAATTATGAAAGTGATGTCCGGTAAACTGGTTCTTCATTTCATGGATTCCATTTTGCCAGTCCCGATACACGATTGGTTAGCTTTGGCAACCTAAAAAAAAATATAAAAGAAACCTCGGTTAAATCAGAGATTACATTTTTCAGAATAACGTGTTTCTAAATTTTTTGTATAGTTTAAATCTATCATTCAAAATGTCAGTTGGATTTTTAAAATTAATTATAGTTTTTGAAAAAAAAACGAAAATAAATATTAATATATATGAAAACTTTATTATTTAATCCTTAACGTTGTTATTTGTACATTAGGAGATTTCAAACCGACGTGGGGTGAATGATTGGGATGTAATTTCTATACTTTGTTTAAATGAAAGGGTAGGTATGGTATGCTAGAGCATTATTAACTCATGGGCCAGAGGCTTTACCACCATCTCTTAGCATTATTATTTTAATATTACTTCACTTGACTTAGGAGGCTCAGTTAAGATAGGTTGGACGGCTAAGCATCGCGGTTCTAACGCATTTTTTAGCCTACTGATAATTATGTCGAATGATAAAATTAATCACTAACCTACTGTCAGAATTTCGAGCTTTTTATATCAAGTAACACTAAAATAATAATGCTATAAGAGAAGGGCTAAGCCCCCAGGTACAGACATAGAAACGCTACTTGCTGTGACACATCAGTACTTTATATTATATGCCTGAGATGAAAGAAAGAACGATGCAGTAGAATACAGCGAGATTGAAATAAGCTATCGTTACTGATATAATTTCAGGTTGATTGGATTCAGCGTCGCTTCGTATCACATTGAGAGCTTTGCCCTCACTTTCTTTCTTAGACTTTCTTGCCATAATTTATCTTTCTTTTATTATTATTAATGACTAGCTGGCTAGCTGAACCCGCGACTTCGTCTGCGCGGAAAATTTTTTTGCGGCTTTCTCGTATTAGGTTAAATTATATTTATGTACATCGTACATATTATGCTTAAAGATTCTTTTTGAAAAAAGTCTACGTCTAGCCTACGTCTGTTTCCGGGCACATACGACATATCTCTGTACCAAACATCATAACTGGTTCGGCGGTTAAGCATTTCCCATTCAAAGTTTCATCCCCCTTTTCACCCCCTTAGGGGTAGCTTTTTGATAAAAAAGTAGCCTATGTTCGTTCTTTGATGTCAAACTATCTTCTTGCCAAATTTCATCCTAATCGGTTAAGCGGTTTACCATTTCCCATACAAAGTTTCATCTCCCATTTCACCCCTTTAGGGTCAGATTTTCTAAAAAATAAGTAGCCTATCATGAGCACAATTACATGTTTTTATTACATACCAACTTTCGTTAAGATCAGTCAAGCCGTTCTTCAGTTATAAAAGGACATACAGACAGACAGATAGACAAAAATTAAAAAAATGGTAGAATCGAAGTCAGTCACACACTATTTATCATAAAATTTGACAAAAAAATTGAGATTACAGACAGACGCAAGAGATTTATATAGTAGTATAGATTCTAAATGCTCATGTTCTCATTACACTTAAAGATGTGTACATATTCGATAGTAATAACCGGCTTACACTTTTGAATGTGTAATGCTAGAATTTACGGGACTTATAGTCATTAATGAACAAACGAAATGTCTTTGAAAGGGTATTATTTGTAATATAATTTAATTAAATTAAGTACCTACCAAGAATTCAAAAACACGTTAACGCTATACATTGTTATCTAATTTAAATGGTAATGTATTCTACATACTCGAAAACAACTTAATAAAATGGGTTTCAAAACTGCAAGGCTTTTTCAGTGTTATGTTCAAATTAGTGTTCAAAAAATTGATAAACGGAACACATGTGGAATCATCTGTGTCAGTCTTTTTGTCACAGACGTTTTTCTCAGAGAGTATTTGAAGACAATTTAAAGGTGTTAATAAAATAGGTAAAAAAATTCATACGATGTATGTCTGGGCTGGAGGAATCCTTAAGCGGTCGACCGTCTAAGATGGCGTTTTCTGCGCTCGCCTCAACGCGATTGGTGATGCTGTAAAAGCTACTACATCTAACAGCAAAGACGAGGATTTTTTTTAGTCTGTTCGAGTCCGACACTACTCAGTCGACGTAGAGTCCGACAGAGTATCCGCAGAGATCTTTCCCTTCTCAGAAACAAAAAAAAGTTATTTTTTGATTAGTTATTTTAATCACGTGTCGAATGAAAGCCTTTTGTGTTATGATTTTAAAAATGAGTAAAATGTTATTACTTCGAATAATTTTTTAACTATATTTCTCAAAAATTATGTGATAAGATTTGATATATAGATTACGTCTTGTTTGCCATATTTGATATGTATAAGTCATAAGAGAATAAATAAGCGTGCAAACTAGATTCTCAAAATCAGCACGACTATTTCTTACAATTTTATCAACGAAACTGCTACGACCTACCTACGATTTTAAAAGTTTGGGAAATAATATGGCAACGGTAAATTTTCAATTTAGTTAATTTAGGTTTAGTACATACATACATATCTTCACGCTATATCTCTAACGGAGCAGTAGGCTTAGTAGATTTTATAAAAATCGTACAGAACCCAACACTACGCGAATCAAACTTGCGCTCGACCGATTTTTTACTTTCATTTATGTATAAAAAATAGATACATTTTTTAAACTTGAAAATTAAAAAAATTGAGTTACCCTAGCAACTATCAAGGGTGTTCTGTGAGTTGCGGGAGGAGCCACCTGACAGATGACAGGCTATCCCTCTACATCGGTGAATGTTTGTCATTCTATTAGTAAAGAAAACATCTTCAGCCAAGCAATGCGTGGCCGTAGATGGGATCAATTTGTGGGATTGGTTTTGGTTTGTAATAAGTATTAGCTTATCCCTCAACCTTTTGTTGATAAGGAAATATTAATTACGTGACAACGGCCAATTAAAAAGAAGGTGACGTACACGCAAGTGTGTAGGTTTGTGTTTATATGAACAGACTAATTAACTAATTTAGGTGAATTCAATATTATTTTTATCCAAACAGACCTGTCACTAATAGGTTACCGTTGAACTGTTATGAAAGGTGAAACAGGGTGTTACAACCTGTTTTATTATCTACTAGCTGTAAGCCGCGACTCCCGCGTGAATTTACAATGAAAATATTGTTATAGTAAATCTTATTGTAGGGATTATATACACTATATTACATAATCGCGTTGTTGTCAAGGACGCAGTGTAGAGCTGAGAGTGACCAGTCATCATCGGACATAATATCGTGCTTGAATGACAGTGGAAATAATACTGTACTTCCTAGTGCAACTTCTGTGGTTTGTCGAAAAATCTCCGAGTTTCTTTGTGACTTTTCGTCAAAAACTTATTCACATAGCATACTACACATTTATCATTACGCCTTCCTGTGTTCGAAAAATAGACTATAAATCTTTATAAGAAGTAAAAATAGGCACTTATACTATTTTAACTGATACCTAATAATTCTAAATCAGTCTAGCTATCACCATCATAATATGCGTAGAAACATTTTAGTGAGTATTTTTTCATGGTTATTGAAGTTCTCAAACATCGAGCTTTTCCTGCAAATAACTCTGTAACGTGACGTTTTAGGACATTTCAACCTTGGTAATTTTATGTTTGATTAGGTGTCCCTAATCGATATATGTATAGGTTTTATCGTGCACCGCCATTTCGAAAAAAAAATTAAATGGCGACCGGGCGGTATGCCACTCGTAACAAAAATCTTCGAACCCCTTTGCATATGAATTTATTAACAGTTTCTTCATTTCCAAAAAGTCAACATACAAACACACAAGCATTTCTCTAAATATTTATTTTGGAATGAGAAAAACCTAAAATATCAAATTTAATCACATTTTTTAAAATATTTCCGATGTACAAAACACAATTTCGTTGCTGTTTTAAATTCTCATGCGATGATAGATGTCTCTGCTGTTTGTTTCTGTTATTAAATGTAGTTCAACGGTAAACCACTGCAAGTTAAACCCACTTTACAGGTGCCGCTCCGCGTAAGAGAGCTCATGTTAGATCTCACCTTCAAGACGGCAGATCGCGATAGAGCGTACTTTAATGTGCAAGTCTTACTTAAAGAAACGCAACTGGTGTCACCTCCTGCTCCTTAGGGGAGCTTAAGGGAGCAAAATAAGTATATTAAGAAAATTAAGTTAAAAAAAATTCAATTAAAAAAATAATTAAGTCAAGACAAAAATTAGTTACATTTATTTAAGAAGAATTAGTCATAATTTAGAAATTAAAATAAGCGGGTCGTGGATCAGGCTAGCGATGAGTTTAGATCTACTGCGGTCACCGTCCTTTCGCGACACCGTACTCCCCTTGTCCTCCTTTTCTGGGTATGGCCGGATGTTGCAACCCGTACAGCCGCGCTGTAGGTAGATTATTGGTTGTTGCTTGTTGGTTGGTGTTTGCGATATAGATATAAGGGTCAGAGTCCAATCCCAACGGAGTTCCTGGAACGTGCGTGGATCGAGTAATAATAAGTACTTTCCTCGTTCTGGACTGTCATAGCCGATTATCATATATACAAGGGGCTACCCCCTATCATATATACAAGGGGGTAGGTTTACAATTAGCAACGAAGCAAACTGGGTGATGCGGCAGTCCAGATAATGAAAATTAGCAGAAATTTACAGCAGTAGATACAAAGCGTTATGTAAGAATAAACAGTGAATGATACTATACAAGTTTAAAATGTTGTGAAAACAAAATGACGGTTTGCCACCAGTATGATTTAAATAATTTAAAAATATGAGATATTCGGCATGAACTAGTTCTATATATAATCTAGATACATTTATTTAGCATTTAAGTTTTAAATCAAACAGCAATAAACATGAAGATACCAAAAAAACAAACCTACAATGTATGAAGCCAAACAATGATTATTAATATAGTGAAAAGTAGGTATGCACATTGCAACAACTTACCCGGTACGGGATCAAACTCGATTCACAATTATATTGTATTATTCAGAATTTTACGCTATTATAAATTTAGAAAGATTGTCTCCAAAACGATAGTACGTTGGAGAAAATTACAAATATTAGGTATACTCGTATTATAATAGCTGAATAGTTTTTCTTTTAATATTTGTACTTAGAACAACTAAGACGAGTGAGCGCTGGTGAGCGAAAAAAAACAATTTTAGCAGAATGAATGTTATTCGTTCTCTTCGAGAATGAATGTTACGAACGCATCGCGGTGTAGCTACCGTGCGTCTATTGTTCGAATACACTATATAAAACTTTTATTAATAAATTCAGAATCTGTCTGTATATCGATTTTTTATATTATATGTTTGTAAATAATGTAATTTTGTTTTAATATTGTTATTAATTAGTTATAGACAACATTTCAAGGATAACAAATTAATTATTTTTGGATAACAAATTTTATTTAGCATAAAAAATTTAATTCGTAATCACGAATTCAAAACACCTTTCTACAAAATAGTGTTACGTTACACTGGGAAAACAATTTCTGATACTTATAGATTTTTGTATGTATATTTACCTCTATAGATTTACCGTAAGTTCTAGTGATTTTCAATTTACGCAGAAACCCTAAACACTTCTTGAATAAAAAGTAGTCTAGATTATTTTCTGGAAAATCTTCTATCTTCCAGTGGAAATCTTGCCGAAATCAGTTTAGCCGTTTCGAAGATTAGCCCGGACAAACAAACAGACAGACAGCCAGACAGACAAAAATTTTAAAAACGCGTGTTTGGATCTTGGTTACCTGCAGAAAATCATATTTTAAGCTTAAGAAATAGCCCTTATTTCTTAATCACAGACAGACATTTTACTTTATTTATATGTACAGATACATATTAATATTAAAGTGTCTGTCTGTAATTCAAAATAAAGGTTTTTGTTATAGTTATTTGCACGTAATAGAAACCCGAACACGCGTTTCAAAATTTTCGCCAGTCTATTTAACCGATTTTAATGGGACTTTCATTAGTAGGTAGATAGCTTCTCACGGAGTACTTTTTATACTGGAAAAAGCATCTAAAGTAACCCGAGCGAAACCGCGACTCATAGCTAATAATTAAACATTGAATATAAATAATAATTAAACACTTTAGTACCACGTGTCAGCAACATTATAATAATTACCGTAGATCGTAGTAGAATAGTTAGTATAAAAAGTAGAATATCAAACAATCGGCAAAATCTTTGACCGAATAGATGAATTATCATCAAAACTATTCGGCCCTTCGCTTTATCCAGTTGCGGTGATCGAAAGTTTATGTGGTTGGTACGGAGAAGAAACAGATTTCTTCCTTGTAATATAGAAAAGTTACACCACAAATTATCAAATCAATTGACAATATCAGAAAATCGATTAGGATAGGCTTGGTATTGTCTTCAGTAACTGCCAAATACATAGATATTTCAAACGTATTTATGAAGTTAGATTTGTGGTTTAGTTTTGAATAATCAATAGTAATTATTTTGCAATTTTCAGTGTTTTTATTTTTAAGTCGGTTTAATTTTTTCCCTAGCAGTTATAAATATGTTGAAATGCTTTGTTTCAGGTATAAATAATAAATACTTGAAACAAAGCATTTCAACACTGCACAATGTAACTTTTATAACCCATTAATAATAAACGCGCTTTATTTGAACTTTTAGTAAACCAGACGACATGTTTTGTAATTCCCTCGCGATCCACTTAATGAGTTGCTGCCAATTAGCCGCAAATAAGTGAGCAATTCATCAGTGCTGTATCGCTTGTCTATGTAAATGTGTCTCTGATTGAAATTAGTCGAAATGTAATTAGATAATGATTCTAACGAAATATATTTGAATCGTGTTACAGGTTGTACAGAATGCTTGTCCATTTACTTTTAAACAAATATAAGCATTGTTAACGAAATTCCTATGGTAAGTATTCGTTCAGAAGGCTGCCAAATATAGATATTTACATAAGAATTTCATCTTAGGGGATGCCGCTCGTGCATTAGTCATTGTATCGCCAAGAATCTCATATCGTGGCGTTGTTATGGAAAAAAAGTTTTGTGAAACGACATCGTAATACGAATAAAGTACATGAAAATAACAGCGTGAAAATTGTGCGAAACGTTACGCTGATTTAGATAATGTTAATGAAATATTTAAAAATCAAATTAAATATTTATTTTCCTACGAAATAAATAAATTGAATCGTTTTCCACCAAACAGTTCAGAGTATTTATAAATAAATACGCCAGATAATGCACACCAATCATCTGGTCTCAAACTCGGGTATTTCCTGTGTTATGAGAACCAGGCGACGACTACTAGGAGCGTTCTCAGTACATCCAGAGCCGAGACAATCTAGAAAAGTTCGTTTCCTAAATTTATTATTCTCAGGATATTATCAATAAAATAAATTTTCAGCTTTTAACAAAAAAATGAACGAGTAAGCGGTTAACGGTTAATCATTCTCTATGGAATTTTTACAAAATTTCTACTTATCCAAGTACATTTTACAAATTAATCGATTTTTACTCGATAATTTGTAAAGCCTACTTTGAATTTTTCTTTTATCCTCGTTATTCATATTATATCTGATTGTCACCTTTGTGAATACTCTTCACATATCCAAAGATAACGGTTTAACTGAAAGAGCACGTGATTCTGAAAAAAAATCACTTTAAAGCTTAATATTTCGCAAATGGATTCAAACGCTTGTCAAAATTATTATATTTCGTTTTGATCTGGGCTCAGGTCTATAGCGCAAAAAAAAGAAACGCACGTGTAAGAACAAAGATTTCTCTCACATTATTACAGGAAAATTCTTCGAGAAATTTTGAAGAATCTGATCGAGCAATTTTTTAAGCACTCATCGTTCATTGTACGGAATCTTAAAGGCAGTTTTAGATTAAAAATCACCTTGCGTGAACTTTGAAAAGATTCCCCGAGTCGCGAACACTTAACTGTGGAAGTTTGCGGAGATTTTTCACAAGTTAGAAATTAATGCCATTAAACGCAGGTAGGTAGATTATTCAAGGGAGATTCTGCTAGGAACATTAGATTTAATAAAATATTGGTAATACGTTCAATTCACGACTCTTTACAGTGGTTTTTTCTTATTTAAAAATTTATATATTACTTGCGAGCTCAACACTTATTAGAAAATATACTATGCGATTTTTGATTCTTTTTCAATATTAACTTTAATCGATTTCATGAGCATAAATATTTATAAATTACCTGTATACGATAAATAATGAGATAGCACCTAAACATATTATTTAGATGTCGATAAACAGCCGACAAATGAGTTTTGTCACGATTGCTGTTATTTTAAACAAAAAGAGCCTAACAAACTAATTACTGAACACGGCTATATTCACGTCTAATCAGTATAGGTACCGACTAGTTTCGGACCTATTGGAGGTCCATCATCAAGGTGAGTGAGATGAGTTCGCGGCCGCACCCCGTCTCGCACTAAAAAGAGCCTATATTATCGTTTCCCAGTTTTTAATCGGTTGTTTTTTTACTTAAGGCGCGTAGTGCCGCAAACAGGCCTCATTACGTGATTTTTTAGCAATATCTACACGATCAAAGTTGTTGAAAAAAATATATATAAATCTACATGATATTTATAATTAAGCAGCCAGGAAAAATAGCATTTAAAGTAAATATTCTTGATAAAAAAAAATCCCAAAATAACCTCTGAACAGAATTTATGGGGAAAAAAGCTGTTTTCGTCGTTAACATATTCTAATAAAATTCGGCAAATATATGTCTTTTATGAATATTAACACATTGATCAGGTAAGATTTCCGATAAAATCAATACTTTATAAGAAAATACATGATTTATGATTTTTTTCTCAAGCCATTTTATTTTGAGCGATGTCGCGTTGTTCCTTCTCTTTCATTTCTATGCGACTCGAAAGCGATCGCTGAGGCGTGTTGCTAAATAGACCTGTGTCACTTGTTCCTCTTGAATTTTGAAATTATAATTGTCTCTTGTATTGAAGCTAAGGTCTTTCATACACCTTTGGGATGAAAATCACTCAAACTTAAAATCAGATCAGATCAAAATTAAAACGCAACCGAATTATGTAATGTTACGTAGACGTCATGTATTGTTGCTCACAGCGCTTTAAATACAAAATTTTGGTACCTTACATCGATGTGTGTTTAGCTCATTTGTTTAGTGTTTTGATGTTATTTTCCAAAATCATTAATATGTTATTTTCGAAAATCATTAATATGTTGTGAGTTCAAATCTCGACTCGGTCACCACATTTTTTTTTTCAATTTTAATTTCAAGACAGTTTTTTTATCGGCCGTTGATGTTCTAAACCCATACTTTATATTATAAATGCGAAAGTCTGTCTGTATGTCTGTATGTCTGATAAGTTTTGACTTAGGCGTCGGACCGATTTTTATGAAATTAGACATGGCGATAGTGTGACACTAAGGAATGGACATAGCCTACTTTTTTTTCAAAAATCTACCCCTAAGGGGGTGAAAAGGGGGATGTAACTTTGTATGGGAAATTCTAAACCGCTGAACTGATTAAGATGAAATTTGGTACAGAGATAGACCTTTTCAATTAAAAAAACATAGGCTTCTTTATTATCAAAAATCTACCCGTAAAGGGATGAAAAGGGGGATGAAACTTCATAGGAGAATTACTAAACCGCTAAACCGACTGTGATGAAATTTGGTACAGTTAGTATGTACCCAAAAACAAATGTAGGCTAATTTGTTTTAAAAAAAATAACATGTGGCTTTTAACTATGTGACGTCATCATAAATCCAAAATGGCGGATGTTTCTCAATAGGAAACAAAGTTTTTGTTCATCGCCAAAAATATGGGTATCAAATGAAATGGAATACGCAGACGAAGGTTTCTGTATATGTGACGTCATCATAAATCCAATATGGCGAATGGCCCATTATAGGAAATAACTTTTATATTCAACACCAACGATATGGGTATCAAATGAAATGGAATACACAGGAGAAGGTTTCTGTACATATGTACCATCATCGACGTCACCATAAATCCAAGATGGTGGATGTTCTAATAATAGAATGAAAATATTTTTTTTTTTCTATAAAGAAAATATTTTTTTTGTTCAACACCAACAATATGGGTATCAAATGAAATGGAATACACAGGGGAAGGTTTCTGTATATGTGACGTCACTATAAATTCAATATGGCGGATGTTCTGTAATAGAAAATAACTTTTTCAAGACCTCCAACAATATAGGTATCAAATGAAATGGAATACACAGATTTTTCTGTACATTTGACGTCATCATAAATTCGGCATGGCGGATGCTCCGCAATAGAAAATAACTTTTTTCAAGACCTTCAAAAATATAGGTATCTCCGGTATCCTCCGTAACCCGGAGAAGTCACGGGAAAACTTTCCGCGCAGACGAAGTCGCAGGTAAAGCTAGTATCCACAATCCACTACAATACGATATATCCAATTCATTGTACACATACTAACTTTATAAAATACAATACATAGGCACACACATAAATATGTATCCTCACGCTGTGTCCCTAACGGGGTGGTCAGAGAGGCTAGACTTTAGCTAACACAAAAAAATATAATGACTCTTTAAAATAATTATAAACTATGAAGAAAAATTGAAACAATAAGAAAGGGAAATATTAAAATCATCAACGGAGTGAGTATTACAAACTCCAATTTAATATATTTATAGTTAATAGTTTAAGCTATAAATTCATTATTTCTTTCTTTAATCATATGCAATGTAAAAATAATGGTTACTACAAAACATATTATATTTACAATGGTAAACTTTCTAAAAATGAAAGTTTTATAGTTAAGGTTTTAACATTTTTTTTAACTTATCGATATAAACAGCTTGCAAAAGCCTCTCACCGAAGCATCTTCAGGATATACAAGAGATCGGACTCAGTCAGCTAACTAGCACCGAATCAAAGCAGCACAAAGTTGATTCGGTGTTAGTTAATTGACTGGGTTCGATCTTTGGTATATCCTGAGGATGCTTCGTTGAGAGGCGAAAAACGTGTCGATTGGTAGTTTCTCGAGTTTGAGCAGAAAATGACTAAAGATTTTATGAATTCATCACATGAAATGGATTTCCGCAAAGTAAAACCTGAGTCTATAAAATAGTAGGAACAATGATATAATTTAGTAAATCAGTCTACAATAAAATCTATTTTATATTTAAAAGTAATAGTTTTCGCACATTTAATAGAAAGACAGCTCTGGTTTTGTTTTAATTACGGAGTGTGTGTAAGAGAAAGTATAAACATTTTATAAAGCACACAATGGTTTATTTTCAATCGATTAGTTATTTTTTTAATAATGAAAAAGATTATGTTACATCTGCAGTAAACGAAGCTATATAAAAACGCAAAACCAATGCCAAAATACCCATATTGTTGGTGTCGAACAAAAAAGTTATTTCCTATTATAGAACATCCGCCATATTGGATTTATGGTGACGTCACATGTCCAGAAACCTTCGCCTGCTTATTCCATTTCATTTGATATCCATATTGTTGGTGTGAAAAAAAAAGTTATTTCCTATAATGGAACATCCGCCATATTGGATTTATGATGACGTCACATATCCAGAAACCTTCCTCGCGTATTCCATTTCATTTGATACTCATATTGTTGGTGTTGAACGAAAAAGTTATTTCCTATTATGGAACATCCGCCATATTGGATTTATGATAGCGTCACATATACAAAAACCTTCCTCTGCATATTCCACTTCATTTGACACCCATATTGTTGGTATTGAACAATACTCCGAGAAACCTAGAACATTACACCCATGTAGATCTATCAAAAAAAAATAATATTCGTCATCTTAGATTACAAAATGAACGTCATTTTCGTGATCGGCACCCTGAGATACTTAGAATTTGACACCTATATCGATTTATCCAAAAAAGTAATATTCGCCATCTTGTATTTGAAAATGAAAGTCATTTTCGTAATCAGCACCCGAGAAACCTAGAATTTGATACCCATATCGATTTATCCAAAAAAAAGTAATATTCGCCACCTTGGATTTGAAAATGAACATCATTTTCGTAATTAGCATCCCGAGAAACCTCGAATATGATACCTATGTCGATTTATCCAAAAAAATAATAATCGCCATCTTGGATTCGAAAATAAACATAATTTTCGTAATCAGCACCCCGAGAAACCTAGAATTTGATACCCGTATCGATTTATCCAAAAAAAGTAATAATCGCCATCGGATTTGAAAATGAATATCATAACATTCGCCATATTGGATTTATGGTGACGTCACATATGTATCTACCTTCCCCTGCGTATTCTATTTCATTTGATACCCATATTGTTAGGGTTTAGCATTATAAAGTTCCCCTATAAAGTTTCATCCCCTTTTTCACTCCTTTAGGGGTAGATTTTTAATGAAAAGAAAACTATGTTTTTTTAATGGAAAAGGTGTATATCTGTACCAAATTACATCTTAATCGGCTCAGCGGTTAAAAATTTCCCATACAAAGTTTTATGCCCCTTTTCACCCCTTTAGGAGTAGATTTTTGAAAAATAAAGTAGCCTATGTTCATTCCCTGGTGTCAAACTATCTCCATGCCAAATTTTATCAAAATCTGTCCGGCGGTTTAGCCGTGAAAATGGAACAGACAGACAGACAGACAGAGAGACTTTCTCATTTATAATATTAGTATGGATGGATATGGATATGGATATTAGTACGGAAGTATGGATATTAGTATGGAATATGGATATTAGTATGGATTTAGAACATTATCAACGGCCGGTAATAAAACTGTCTTGAAATCAAAGTTCAAAAAAAAATAGTGGAGCGACCAAGTCGAGATTTGAACTTACAACCTAAGAATGATTCTCGAAAATAAAACAGAATAGCAATCAACCGAGCCAAAGACGCTTTGAAGTTACACTCCAAAATCTTGTATTTAAAGCGCTGTGAGCAACAATACGCAATGTCTACATAATATTATACAATTCGGTTGGTTCCCTGTAATGGTTTGATACGGAGAACTCACGATATGTCGTGGGTTTAAAACTAGAATGGTTCTTACCAAGTCATGAATAGCATTTTTGTTACCAATAATATAATATTTATAATTTCATCCCTTTGTAAAAATGTTTTATTTTATTCGTATTTAACAATTTATTTTTCGTATTTGACAACTAAATTTCACAAATCGTAATTTTATGAGGCATAAAAATGTCAATAAATGTTAATGTCAAAAATTGTCGCTAGGCGGCGATTCATGCACGCGCTGTTTTATTGTGGTGTCGCGTCGCGGAGTTCGTTGCGAAAAGTATTTGGCCACGCCCCCTCAGTTCGATTCTGGCGCGATGCTCAAGGTCTTTGACGACTACACGTGCCTTAAGAGGTAGTTCACGTAATCTCTGAATTGAATCACAATCGCTTCAGCGGTTCAGCATTTTACATGCAAAATTCATCCCCTTTTCGCCCCTTTTATAATAATTTTAAATTTATCTTAAAAAAAGTAGCCTAAATTCGTCCCCAGGTGTCAAACTATCTCGGTGCTAAAATTCATAAATTCGGTCTGGCGTTTAGAAACAATTTGAAAACGTAACAGATACGTTAAACATAAACTCTGACGAGTTTTCTTCAGACAGAGAGACAGGCGAACAGCGAAGTGAATCCATAAGAATTATTTTTTTCAATTTTAAATTAATCACTGAAACAGCGTATTACCAGTATTGAAATCGAACAACATTCACGTGACGTGAATCGTGACAACATACACACATTACCCTCCTTTTGGATATGACATAGTTGGGTAGTCAAAATTAAACCAATTTATTAATGTATAATATATATTGCAAGATATTTTCAAACGTCGAATCTACTTTCGTTCGGTTAGAAAAGAAAACCTGCATGCTAGAAAGAACCACCGAGAAACTCAGTCAGGTATCATTTTTTTAAAAACATTCTACAGTAGTTATTTTAAATTACGATATACATAAAGCCAGTAAATGCATGTGCAGAGAGGATTATTTCCTCCCACACTTTTTTATTCGTTATTATTATTTCCTAATTTTGATTTTTCCCTAATTTTTTTGTATGCATTTCCAATCAGTGTACGTTATATAACAATAAGTTTAAATCTCTTGTCCAGTGAATTGAGTACTTCTGTGATTTTCCGTGTATTGGGTTAACTGAATTTAGATGTTATCTGGAACAGTAGCTCAGAGTTAACGATACTTAGAATAAATAAAAGGATCAACAATGCATTTGTAAGTTAGTGTTCTCTTCTGAACAATTTCTTCGCAAACTCTCTTGATATGTACGAAGGCTGTATTTTATTTCACGTAAAATTATCGATATTTTACGTTGAACAAAAGTAGTAGTGCAGAATAGAGATGTATGCATTAATTACTCATTTTGTAGATAATTACGGGAAATAATATGGCAGTGTAATTTTACTATTCAACTGTCGTTGGTGATTTATTAATAGTTTTGACTTTGATTTCAGCCAGGTCTAAGTTAAAATAAAACCTATTTATTCAAGCAAAGCAAAAAATAAGGTATATTCGAACATCGCATCTATCATTGATTCGGAAAAATCTACATTGAGAAGAACAAGCAGCATACTTAGTCAAATATAGTTGTGTAATGGTTATACTAAATAATAACTCATTCTATAATTCACTCGAGGCATTCCGATGTATTTTATGTTCTCATCGACGAATAATCAGGTTACACATAATTTGTTGGTTCTTCATATATATTAATGCTCAGTAAATCTTGTTGATAATTTTGCCATTTCATTATTATCAAAACTTGTACCTTGTGTTTTGTACAATGAATTAAAATCATTAAATGAAACTGAAAAGTATTTGAGCTATTGAGAGACATTGTTGTTAGATTTCTGTGATACAAAGCCACATTGTTTTAGTCTTGCGGTAGGAGTGACAATGCGAGAGTGCTTATCCTTTACTCTGTCCTCGGTACTTGCCAATATACTTTTAATATTTTCTCAAAGCGGCGTTCATTAAAATTTAATCTCATTTTCAGTTACTTTAAGTATATTCTTCAAGAAACAGACAAATATTTTATTTATTCCTTTTTACGTTCTCGATATTTTATGTAAGTGCCGTTTTCCCAACACTAGTCCTTGTGAATTGTTGACGCGAGTGTCTTTTTATTGTAACCCTGATTTATTGCTTGGAGTATACGTTCGATCTTTCTTAGACAAAAATAGAATCCAATACTATATAAGTAATAAAAATTATTTGGTAGTAACGACTCACATGCGTTCACGCCAAACAATAGAATAGATCACGTCGTAAATATATGATTCAGCAACATATATACCATAGATACATGCAGCATCTACGTTAAACCAGATCCAAAACCTTATCGTAGATTGTAGCCCGAGACAAGTAGAATACATCTATGGTATCCCCGTATGTTACATAAGAATTATATGGGGACGAGTGATTTTAAACAAAAACAGCGGCGTGTATGAGCATAGCGAACTGTGAGGGTCTGCGAATAGCAGCTGAACTCTCCTCGAGACGTACATATCACAGTACAAAACGTATCTATTCATTCTATAGAAGGTATCAAAGTCTTTCGATATGCGTCGAATACAATAACAGTTAGTTTTGGTAGGCAAAACCATATTACCTAATTTCATCCTCTTGAGCATTAGTTCTGTTTGAAGATTCCTGTTGCCTTACCAAGCAAGAGATCTAAAGCCTTTAAGGGAGTTTGAAAACTCCTTAAAACCACTTCGAATAGACTCTCCCTCGAAAAGCGATGATATTGATAAAGTTTGAGGTAGGGAAGAACTATGGAAGAATCGCGCTGATTGGCGCTACTCTACTTTATCCTGTTAGCGATATAATATAGCACCAAAACACATATACGTACGTACAAAATCCTTTTATGTAATATCCCACTTGACCTTGTAATGTCCTTCTCAATTTTTGTCTCCAACCTTTTGTCCGGTGTCAATAAAAAGATTATCCTGTGTAAATGCGGTCAACCGTGTTCTTTAACCAAGCCAATGGAGTCAATAACGTAGGTAGTTGTTGAGAAAATGAGATGGATCTATGTACAGACAAATAGACGATCTCTTTGTGCTGTTTTATCGATTTAGATACAGAATAAAATTGATTTAAAAACTATTTTAATCCCGTAGCTTCGTTTGGGTAGTATTGGCAAACGGTAGTATAGGTACTACGTAAACAAGTTTTCACAAATCATTATTCATCCAAATTATATCAAGCAGAGAAGAGGAATGTAAACCGTTAGCGTTCCTCAGATCTGAAAACGTCAGATACACTCAGTCAGATCACTTGGTGTCTAACGGATATATCATCCATAAGACACCAAAAAAAAAGAACGGTAGTACATATTTTGGCAGAGTTTAGTCGATTCATAAAATTCAAATTTAAAGTTGATTAAAACAATTGAGTGGCCCGTTGGTGTAATGGCAAAGCATCTGTCTTCTAAGCCAGGGTTCTGGATTTAATCGACGGTCAACTCAATTCAGGAAACAAGCTCTCCTAAATTGGCTTAGAGTCCGGATGTTGCTGGGAGCTCCCCCACTTCGTTCCTCACTCCCTCTTCAAAAACTGCCCTTTACATAAAATACTGAAAAGTTTATTTCAGGGAATAAAGCATTGTGACTTCAAACTGGATAAAAAAAGAAAGTCCTATCTTTTATAAATTTATAGAAATTTTTTAAACTCATAACTTTTTTAAATATACGAAACTGGGTCAGACTCCCACTTAACTAAATATTTTTGTTGACACTTGACTAAATTTTGATGTATTGTAAAAAGATATGAGGTGTCAATTGATTTATCCATTAGATTAATACGAATATAGGTTGCCCGATGCAAACTTGCCTCTACATTTCGAACTGTTCTTGTTTGTAGCGACATGTAACTGTAAGATGTTTACTGATTATATTATTACTGCTTTTACGGCTGCAAGTGTTTTTGAGGGTAGCAGTTTAGGTGGCAAGCTTTACGAAACCCGGGCAAAGTTATAAGAGCCTTGGAAATCGAAATTACTAAATGTTCACAAATAGGTAAATACCGAGGCGTTGAAGAACCACAGCGTTGGAAAGCAGTTGTTGAAATCACCTACAATACTTGTATAAACAAATAAACGACTAAATTTTTTTTTGTTCGTTATTTTTCTTAATTTTTTTTTCGCTTTTTTCTTTTTTATTGTTTTATGTATTTATTGATTGCTTTTACATTTCCTGTATTGTGTGCTGTGCTCCGATTAAACTATTTATCTATCTATCTAAAATACCTAAAGTTACTTTTTATTTTCATTTATATAATTGGCTAGATGACTACTCTTAAATTGGTACATTTTATAAATCATATTAATATAATCAAAAATTTTGAATACAATTATGAAAAAAAAACTTGAAATTCATTGATAGAAATTGAGTTATTGGGTTTCAAAATTCTAGTGGGAACAGAATGGGGATGATTTAGAGGGAGATAGCGTTACATAGTTGTGTCGTCACAGTCGCAATGACATTGTACAGCGCTAGGAGTGACAGAGACGGAATTTATCCCTACTGTGTTCCCACCACTAAGAACGAATAACTCTTATAGATATTGTATCGACTCAGGCGTTACTTTGCGGAAATCCATTTCATGTGATAAACTCCTAAAATCTTTAGCTAGTTTCCGCTCAAACTTCAAAAACCACCAATCGTCACGTGTTTCTCTTCTCAACGAAGCATCCTCAGGATATACCAGAGATAGGACTCGGTCAGCTAACCAGCACCGAATATTGGATTGGATATTGGACTGAATATTGGATTCGGTACTGGTTAGCTGGCCGAGTCCTATTTCTGGTATATCCTGAGGATGCTTCGTTGAGAAGCGAAACACGTGTCGATTGGTGGTTTTCGGAGTTTGAGCTAAAGATTTTAGGAATTTATCACATGAATAACTCTTATGTTTTTCACTGTATTCCGAATATTTTTTTGCAGTTTTGCTTATAATGACTAAATCTATCTTTTTACTAAGTCGTTAAGGAAAAGTCATCTACCCTACTTCTACATTGTACTGGCAAGTTTGATTCAAACAACCTATTATACGTATTACCCCTATCACCTCGATATGCCTTTGTATAAATATTTAACATTAACATTAAGCCTTACAACGGAAATTGGGTGTCTTTCCATTTTTTTGAAGTAAGAACAGATTTTTCTGAATTTGTGTTAAATGTATTCTGAAAACCTTTTATACTTCGATGAATTAATTTGTTTCAATTTGAATATGATGATTACGCGTCTGTCTTCATGTGCCTAAATACAAACACGAACTTCAAAAAATCAGTCAAGTGTAAGCTTGACTTGTGAACAGAGAGCTTTTTCAAAATTAAATTCTGTAATCTTAATAATAATAATAATAAGTTTTTATTGACAGGCAGAACCTAAATATTAAATATAAACAAACAATAGGTAACAATAAATTGACAATAAAATTAAATAAAAACCAAATGAACATAAAATCTTATGACGTTACTTTTTACTTTTTTTATTAGAGCCGCGGTGTAGAGAAAGCCAGTGCTTAAAAATCGGATTGGACACATCCTCACAGACGGTCCGTAATATATTGTTTTCAGAGCTTCGTATTCTCATCCAGAAGGATGCTATACGAGCCCTGATCACCGCAAAATAATCTGGAACGCCAGCGTTAGCGAACATAGCAGTGGCGCTGCAAAAACGAGGCAGTCTCATGACAGTGCGAAAAGCGTCATTGTACTGCACTCTCATGGCGATATACGAGCGTTTTAAATTATTAATCTTAAAAACTTAAAACCTGTGGATTAGGATTTAACTATATTTTGAACTTTAGGTACTGAGACTTTAGATTCGGAGATAGTGGTAGGGGTAATGGGTGGAAGAAGGGGGGAGTGAAGCCTTCATTGAATCCTCTGTAAATATTTAAATACGGTAATCACTGTAAGATATGCGGCGTAATAAAATGTATCAATGCTTCCAAGACTAAACATCGCATAGTTTCTGAGAAAATTGGCTGTGACAAACGGTCGGACAGACAAACAGATAGTCGCATGAGTACTTTTCCACCATACTAATTTCATTCTAATTTAGTATGGTACCATGGTTACCAGTCAATGATAGAGTGAGATAAAATTATATATATTATATATATATATACAAGGTGTTACAAATATACCCTATACCACTGAAAGGGGGTTGACGTACCCATAAAACTGAACAACTTTCCTCAAAGAACATGGGTCAAAATATGAAAAAAAATGTTGGTCCTCTCATACAAAATGAACGCTCAGCTGATGAAATTAGTATGAGAGGACCAAACATTTTTTTCATATTTCGACCCATGTTCTTTGAGGAAAGTTGTTCAGTTTCATGAATACGTCAACCCCCTTTCGGTAGGATAGGGTATTTTTGTAACACCTTATATATTATGTGAGTGGCCTCAAGGTCATATTTTCTGGCTTCAAAGCTTTTTCTTTTCACATACGGAATCCTAACGTTTAACGAATTGTTTCTATTTTCGAAATTGAGGTAAACAAGTACTGCAGATAAACTGTCTGCATTCAGGGTAGATTCAATTAGCGCCCAGCTCAGGTGAGACCCGGTCTTTGGATCGGTGAAAATATCTGGATATTTCTGGAGTATTCAGGAAACTCGCAAGCGGTACGTGCGGCTTAATTTCATTCGGTGCAGCTGCAAATGTTGCGAAATAATATTTCCTAACAACATTTACGTTTTGGAGGAATTCCTGAAATATGTATAGCAAGCTGTTTCACTATGCGAAACTAAAGTATTTTATTTGTTAAGTTATTCTACCTAACAAAATTGAATTCTATTGTGAAATATTAGAGAATATTAAAAAAAGCTTTGCAAAAATGAAAATAATAGGAAACCTTAATGTATTCAGAAACGACTATAATAATGGCAAATACGAAACAATGGAATCGAAGTAAAAACGTTAAATTTTCATTACGAAATTCTGAGAAGAACTCGTTTTAATGGAAAAGCGATGTGCCAATACTTTTAGGAGTCTGTAAACAAGTTGCGATTGTAACGTAGGCGTCGAAGTGTGTCGCTCTTTGATGCAAGCACTGAGGTTATGTCACGTGGCTCACAGTCCTATAGATGCGTAATCTTCTGGTGTAAATAATTCTCCGTATTTTGAAAAGCATGCTTCTTCCAACTCGACGATAAATTGTTCGATTTTCGGTTGAGGGTCTAGAGGTCAACGCTCAAACTACCCGGCTATCATCGTCTCTCTTTGAGTGGTAAGTATCTGTTAAATGAACTTTCCAAACTTATACACAAACTTAACTACTTGACATAGACGTTGGAACAACTTGTTCATGGGTTCCACGTATGCGGACAATGAGTGCAATATGCCTATCTGGAGAGAGTTTTGTGAGTTCGGTAACAAATTCACGAAAATTTGTAGCCCACGCGACGTCCATGCGCTGATCACAAAGTGTCACTTGCCGTCGTCTAGAGAAGCACCCGTTGACAACTGGATGTCGAGCAATGAGGCGGTACTTCTAACTGGGCACCAGGGTGCAAGCAAGCTCCATTGACAGAAAATAGTCATAATAGTGCATTGTAAATCTAATTGTAGTTCATCAATATCTGAAATATCAAATCTATTTAATGTTTTAAAACTTTTGCATCTTGTACACATCTTACAATTTTAACTAACCGGGTCTATGTCATGTTGATCTTTGAAGGCTAATATCTTCTTGTCTCCACGTTTCGATCAGATTTCAACAATCATGATCAGTGGCAGACTGATGAGGATGAGCGTCATCTCTCACATTCATTCATCACATTTTTGAATTTTTATTATCGTTACTGTCGGTACTTCGATTTCATCGAATTTTAATTGTCGTCTATTGCTGTTGCTTCCACCTATCGAGAGCGATAGGTGCAAGCAACTGCACTATAGACTATAGAGGACAATGTCAAAACGAGTATATTGCTCGCTTTGACATTGTCGTCTATTGCTGTTCTGCCACATTAAATTTGCTGTGGTTGTACATGGTAGTATTTGTGACTTAGTTTATATTATTTTAAATATACACATTAAAACCAAGATACGTGTTTTCCATTCTCATAAGGTAAATACAGTCCCTGCTCCTTAATAATCGGGATAAAAATCATATTGGTCTTAAAGTATCAACATAACATAGAGCCGGTTGACCAAGAGAGACCAAGGATGACACATGAAGATTAATTAACCAGTGTTAGCTGACGGGAACGTCGAAAGCACTACCCACACCTCGGCGAAGGTATGTGAGGAGAACGATGAAATTTTAGGAAGATAAAGACTTATGTAAAGGTCGTTACACTTGGCACTCTTGCCTCTCTGAACACTCCATAAGTGTACAGCATGAAATAATGTATGAATATATGTACGTACATGTTATGTATGTATATTATAATTAAGCGTAACTTTTCAATCCCTATATAGTAGCGGTTTTATTATGAGAGGGTGTAAAGTCAGCCGCCACGATCACTTTATACGGTGATGGTGAACGCACACCCTTGAAGTGGAACGCAACATGGCGACCTCTTGTCAACAATTAGTGAACTAACGGACCCTTTTCCGTGCCACAATTTACGAAATATAGCGATTTTATGAAAAGGATTGTAATAATAATAATAATATTTATTTATAACTGTGCATGGTTGAAATAGTTGAATTCCCTGGACCTTAAACTAGCGGAACGCTGTATCTTAAGACCTATTTCTTCCCAAATCATTCTACATTATATACACAAATCAATAAATATATTTATTTAATTAAACAAAATTACAATGCGTGAAAAAAAAAATTTTTATGAAAAAAATAAAATAAAAGTAAGGTATGTATACGATTTCAATTCGTTTAACTTTTTATTGGGTTTATGTTAGAGTATGGGTGCAATTTATATTGTAACAGTTAGATTTATATTCGTCTAATATGTGATGATGAGTGTGTTAGAATACGTGTACCTACCTGTGCGTGTGATAGTATGAGTGTACATGTAAATATTATGCGTATGAGTTTATATATGTGTATAACAATGTGGAAGTAACAACGATTGAGCCTACTATACCTACTATATATTAATAAATAACAATCCTTCCGTTTCTTCGTAGTTACAGCAGCTGAAAAAACAATTACAGACTTTATATGTATGGTGCTCAGATGTCTTACTTGTTGGTTCATATTATTGAAGATGTTATAGAAGCCAGGGGTCAAAAAGTAGTAGTATCTTTCAGTGACAGTATTATTGTACATACTTACATACATATCTTCACGTTGTATCCCTAACGGAGTAGTCACAGACGACGGAGTGCCAAGCTTCGCATGCCATTCATTCTCCTCACGCATTTATTTTCGCTTAGGTATGCTTCAACGGTTATTGTGATGGTTATAATCGCAGTCTGAAAACGGATTCATACTTATTAAGATTATTAATTTAATTTTTGTAATTTTTGAAGGTCAAATATACCCTTAAAGAAACCGTAATACAATGGTGTCAAAAAAACGAAGATGAATTTTGTATTTTGACTAGGAGTGTCTTTGTTCACTTCCATTGACTGGAATTTGAAATCTGAAAGTCCCGGTTGACAAATCCATAGAACGTAACGTCGTCAGCTTAATATGACATTACAATCTGTTTTAATCAATTTTGCTGAAAAGTAGAACAAGACTTAGTATTTCATTAAACCATAAAACAGTATTTGACATACATTGCTTAGTATAAACATATTTTTCCTGAACTTCATTTGATGTAAATATAGTCTTAATATGTACTATTCGTTTTATTTTAATAAACACAAAAAGAACTTTGCCTTTTAAACAAAGTGGTTTGAAATTAGCCATATGTAGCAACGTGTCACAATCATGCAACCATGGATTTCGGTTTCAAATTACACTTCAAAAATTATAAATCAACACAGAAAACTATAATTATATTATATACTAAATTAATCTCATGTTTTCGCTAACCATTTGGCTTAAAAAAAGATAAGCAATTGTTTCACGCATTGAAATCGGTCTATCTATTTGGGTTGAAATCTATTTGGGTGCAAGATTTTTTCACAGTCACAAACATAACAACGTTATCAAGCTTATAACCGCCTTCTTTTTGCGTTGAGGTAATAAACAAAAAGAAGATATGGTTCGAAGTCGAACGTTTCGCAAATTCTCGCGAAAGTTCTCGCAAATTCAAATTAGTCTTCATCAATGGAATCTATGAGACAATGTGATTAATCTTTGATCGTTTGCAATTAATATCACAGAAACAAAAAGCTCCTGCTAGCGTCATTCTCTCTTTTACTGCTGACGTATTATGTACTAGCTTTATCCCGCGACTTCGTTCGCGTGAAGTTCAAAGACACATAATATCTTTATAAGTTATAGCCTATGTCTTATTCTGAGGTATGATCTATATTGCTGTAAAGTTTCATCAAAACCCGTTCAGTAGTTTTTGCGTGAAAGAGTAACAAACATCCATACATCCATCCTCACAAATTTTCGCATTTATAATATTAGTAAGATCAATTAATAATAGGATTGTGTGCGAGTAGTCTTTGTGTTGTATCTGATTTATCAGTCGAATATACACGATATTCCATCGTAGCGATCTTTCCTTTCATACACCTACAAATTAAATTACAAGACTCAAATTTGGTGTCACCTTGGAAAAGAAATAACATAAAGATATAATAATCTTTAAACTATAATATAAGAATATCACCTCAGTAAAAATAAAAACAATTTGTCAGAAATAATTTATGGGAACATAAAAATGTATTCTCGACGTGAGCTCATGGATTATACCATAGCTCTTTGTAACATCATAACACGTGTTTGTATATTTAACGTCGCAGCAACTTAACAAGTTGCGATAACTCCCGGCCCGTCATACAAATATGGCGGGATCAAATCGGTCTTTAATTGTTTGGTTGTTACGCAGTTAACTGATGCACATAATAATATGAATGTTATTTTGTGTATGAACATTTTGATGTTGACATTATTATATAATTGAATATCTTTTTGACATATTTAAAATTAAAACTAATATGGCATATTGATCAGTTATCTTTCCTCTAGGACTCTTATTACATAACCACTGCCTATAATTTTCTCGAATTTCATAGTTAAAACTAGAATTTACTGAAATGTACATTTTAATTTTGGATAAAACTAGTTCTAATTTTGAACCTTAGTTAAAAATAGGGCTAAGTTTCAGATAAACTACTTTAAATAACCTCAAAGAGTTTTTTGAGTTGAGACTGAAGCGCCAGAACAGAATCGGCTCTACTAGAACACTCTTTTTGGGTAAGTTAGATTAAATTAGTATGTTATGTATGGATATATATAAGATAATACTTTTTATGAACTACTTTTTTGAATAGCAGTAAATTCTAATTGTAACAAAGGCATAGTAGAGTAAAAATTGTTGCTCTGATGATAATTAAGACTGGCGTCACACAAGGTTCTATGCTATCCCCGACACTGTTTCTGCTGCATATAAATGATGTGTTGTGTATTAACAATATACATTGCTATACAGATAACAGCACTGGGGACGCTTATTATACAGGTAGAGTAAATACTCCTCGTTCTGTTGTGGATGAAAGGCGCGACGAACTTGTGTCTAAAATCGAGAGCGCTCTGGTCAGAGTATCTGATTGGGGATGACGGAACTTAGTCCAGTTTAACCCCACCGAGATACATGTTTGTGCATTCACCGCAAAAAAAACCATTTGGTGTAATTCTTTAGTTCTTAAACACGTCCCACCTCTGAGAGTATTGGGATCTGTTATAATAGCGAGTTCTTTGCAATTGCATACAAACTTTTTCGATGACGTTGCATTCAAGTTCCAATTGCAATTTACGTAACACTTTAGCATGTCCTTATAATTCTGATTTCATGTTTACGACAGTCTGGTTTTGAACTTCGCGACGGACACATACTTAAAATTCTGGTGCTTTTATAAAATTGAAATAAATTACATCTTTCTCAAGAGAACATTTTCTATTTTTAAAAAGTTCTTCAGGACCCGCCCGGTAACATTGGTGTCAGAAGTGGTCAAGCCGTGATAGCTTTGATCATCTTTGTGTTCCGGTAAAACTGAGGACAAATCATTTAAATAAAAAATAAAATAAATATCGCGTTTTTGTGTCCGTCATCTTGGTTTCTGTTTCCAAGTGCCGTTTCGCTGATTTTTACGGTATCTTCTATTGACTCAATTTGTGTAAAACAGACTGAAAATTAATTAAATACTCAAACTAGACTCAAATAACACTGTATCCTGAAAACACATGCATGAGTGTTAAATCGCTGAAGAATTACTAAATCGTCACTGAATTTTACCGCTGTCTCCTGAAAAGTTTACATCGTGTGTGAGTGAACTACTGTATCGTCGCTAAATAGTCACTGTATCGTCACTGAATCGTTGCTGTATCGTCGCAGTTTCATCACTGAATCGTCGCTGTATCGTCACTGTATCGTCGCTGTGTCGTCACTGAATCGTCGCTGTATCGTTGCTGAGTCGTCACTGTATCGTCGCTGTATCGTCACTCGATCGTCACTGAGTCGCCACTGAATCGTCGCTGTATCGTCACTCAATCGTAACTGTATCGTCGCTGTGTCGTCACTGCATCTTTACTATATCATCACTGAGTCGTCGCTGCGCCGTGTTGCTGAATCTCTACGAGTAGACACTCGAAACCTGAGAATCAGTACTCGCTGATCGTCGTCACTACTGCCGTATTTACCCCGCGTCATGCTGATTGTAAATGTCTTTAACGCTGTAGCCCTACTTATACTGTAAGTCTATTTTATTATTTCAATTTCACCACATTTTTGATACCTTTTTTATATTTAATAATATCATACTATTTTTTTTAAATGCCACAGACCAAATCAGAAGACAAATCTGTAGCGACTAACGCAGATGTTTACCCAATCGCAGTTATTTGTAATTTTATAAATACTTATAAGGGAGAACGCGAAACACTCCCAGCTTTTATCGCAAATTGTCAGAATGCATTAAGTCTAGCTAGTTAAAATCAAAAGTCTCTTTTATTAAAATTCATAATCGCCAGATTAGAAGGTCAAGCTCAAATCGCATGTTTTAATAAAGTTTTTGAAAGTTTTGATGATTTAAAAGATTTTCTGAAACAAAATTTTGGTGAAAGAAAACATTATAACCATCTGTCACTAGATCTTCAGTCATGCAACCAACACCTTAACGATAGTGTATCTCAGTTTGCTCTAAAAATAGAAATCTGTCTTATCAAAAAAGATTTACCCGGACGAATTGCAATGACAGAAGATTTAGCTCTGCATACGTTTACCTTAGGACTTCAACCTAGACTAAGTAATATTGTGAGGTGTAGGTCGCCTAAAAGTCTGAACTCAGCTATTAACATAGCAAGAGAAGAGGAAAAGATTCTAAATCTTTGCTTTAAATCAAATAAAAATAGTATATTTTGCAAATTTTGTAGAAAAGCAGGACATAGTGAAATCAAATGTTTTAATAAGATCGAACGCAACAAAAAGCCATTTAATCAACATAATTATAATCATTCGTACGTGAATCCCCATAATTCTTACAAAAATTCAACATCAACTATAAAACAAAGTCCAATAGTTTGTTCATATTGCAAGAATATAGGTCATCATATTTTACAATGTCGAAAACGCCAATATAATTCCAAGTTTTCACAATACAATCGTACTGGTGGTTAGCAATTCCACGATCAAAAGTATTCGGAATACGCTGAAGCTAATCACACGGATTGCCAATCCTTCAACGTGCAAAAACACGTGCAACGCGCTCAAGTTACTTTACCATCTTGCGACATCAACGATGGTGACAAAGATTATTTGCGGGCTTCGTGTTCGTCCCGATGAAAACCCGTTAGGCACTTCGTCAAGTAATAAAGTAGTTAATTCTAAGTCAAGTCGGTTTAAGTTGACTAATACTATATCGTATTTTTCTACATCAATGAATAATAATTCACAAGTTGATAAATTGCAATTTACTAGTTCTTTGAATTGTTCAAAATGTGAATTCACTGATTCTGTTCTAAATCGTCCTATTGAAATGAATCAACATCATACTAATACTTCTAATCGCGAGTTAAAAAACTATTTCCTTTGCGAATCGGAAAATTATTCCACTATATTCGACGTTTTGCAAAGCAAAAGTTCGTCTTTACCCTACATTGAAGTTCAAACTTCTCATACAAGCCGCCCTATTCGTCTTCTAATAGACACGGGTAGTTCAATCTGTCTTATAAAAAGGTCTTGCTTATCGAAATCGCCCGAGCTCGACAATCATATAGTAAAATTTAAAAGAATTTTTTTTTCTGTTTCTACTGCAACATGGCATCCTGTTTGAACAACAATAAGCCAATCTGAGTGACTGATATTGGTTTTATCTGACTTTTCCTATCGATATACGGAGTACTAGAGCACGTAGGCTTCTTTTACTCTGTGTAGGCGAATCTTCTAATGAGATTAGGGACACCATGTCTCTTCAGTCTTGCATTATGTCAAACTGCCCTCACCACTAAGTCTTAATGCGAGCTCGTTTTTGTGATTTCGTAATCTTTTCTGATATTTATTGCTATATTCAGTTATTTCCTGTTCCACAGTCTTCACTTTCAAGTCGTTGTAAATGTATTTGTTATTGATGTATTGAAGAATATTAAGCATTGCTCTCAGTGTCTTAGTGTAGTAATAATTATAATTCGGGTATTCCTATTTCATGTTTACTATGTTGTTCTTTTAATTCTAAAGAAAGAAAATTATAATAATTATAGTATGCCTATTTCTTTTTCATATAGTTACTATGTTGTTGTTTTGAAGTTAAAGAAAAAAAAATATATAAACAATTGTAGTTTGAAATAATAATTTATGTCTGTCTATATTTTTTTCTATTTTCTATTTTATATGCTCACATTTATACTATTTCATTCACTAGTTAATAATAACTAATCTGAGCTATAACAAAGTTCAAATTCCGTTACTAAATTCCAGAGTTCTCATCACTCATCTATGATGATCAATCTTAACGGGGGGGATGTTATAATAGCGAGTTCATTGCAATTGCATACAAACTATTTCGATGACGTTACATTCAAGGTCCAATTGCAATTTACGTAACGCTTTAACATTTCCTTGTAATTCTGATTTCGTTTTAACTAAAAACGGGTTTTAACTGTAACGTATAATCAATTCTTAGTAGCTCTAAAACTACTGCGTCTACATATCTAAGATCACTTAAGTTTGTCAGTCCTTCACAAAGTTTCTGATTTCTGTTAGAGAATATAAAAGATAGGAAGCTTTTTGGCACAGGCAAATTGTTTATCAAAACACTTTACACCCTAGACCAAAAAATATATGCAATCTTTTTGCAAAGTAACACGAAAATCCTTTCAAAGTCTTTACACAGCGCACAGCTATTTTCAATCGAAGTTTGAGTTGGCAGTCTATACGCTAATTGCTGCAATCGAGGTAATGGCTGAACATTTCTGTTTCGTGGTTCACGTACTGAAACGCTATCGATTACATTTCCTTTCAGATTTTAAATTACTTTTTAAATCATCGAGGTTTTCTTTGTCTTTTTTCCCTTAATATTAATTGTGTGTCTAATATTTATACAAAAGAAATTTGTAAAATTTTTTTAATCGCAATTGTGTTACGTATTTACCAAAAGAATATGTCGGATTTAAAAACAAACTTAACTCTGCAGTTGAAAGACACTTTCTCCGTTACTCTTCAACTGCAATTATAAGTTTGTATGGCGAAAACGTGTGATATGAAAACGAATTCTCAATTATTGGATTATTACCTTTTATTGTGTTATACCTTGCTTCTCGCCAAATGTCATTATTTTAGGTCAACGCGAACTATCTTATAAATTTTTGTTTGTATATATAAATGGCATTGATTGCGTAGAGTTAGAAGCTTCAAATTTTTTACATCTCCAAAGGACCATAAACCTCAACGTTCGATGTAAATTTGAATTTGATACCTCAACCCGTTCTTGAAATAAAGGGTTTTGATTGATCGGATAGACGATACGCGGACGACGAAGTGATCCTATATGGATTCCGTTTTTTCCCGTCGAGTTACGGAGCCCTAAAAATAATTGATAATTTTTGGAGCTATCTAGTCCTAGAAGCTGTTTTAAACTAATATTACGACTACTCCTGCAAAATATTCTAATAGGTAGACATATACAATAAAATCATTTAATTTTAAACGTTGTACTTACGCAAATCATGTATTCATGCAATCGATGTACCTTAGTATTAGGACTTACAGATATTCACCCACCTGACTTTCAAACTATGTACCTCGTACACGTATGAGTGCTAGGGTTGCTACGGTGTTATATTTGATAAGCGCGTAATGGATTTGAAAGCTAATGTTGTTTTTAGTATAACATTTGAAGCAGTTAGTATTGAATTTGCTTTCAATTTATCTGCATCTTTTTTATCGAGTTGTAAAAAACTTATAACGCTATGGTACTCTCTTACCATGAGATTCGACAAACGTCATTGTAACAATTTTGTCTTTTTTGAACGTATTTAATCGTAGTTTTTCTTGGTTAGTTATGCACAACCACGTGGAACATGCTTTCAGCAGTTGATGCAACTTGTAATTACGGTTCCGCTATGGATAGCTATAGTCACTAATCTCTACTTTTTACTATATGCGCTAAACATTGGGTAATTAAGCGCCGGCTACACGGCGGCACAATTATAAAGTTTACTTTTTCCCGTTTTTTTTTTCTTAATACGTTATTAAACTCGTTTACTTGTATGTTCAGTAGAATTTGATTTGAAACTAACTTTCAATGAGCAAGATTGAAATTTTGAATATAGTGTAAAATCATATGACAATGCAAGAAAGTGGAGAGCTTTTTCTCTTTTTTTTTCTTGTATCTCACACCACGTTTTTCGTTTTTGATTTTATTATTATTTTTATAGCAATTAAAAGTTCACAATCACACATTTTCAGGACACCTTGTATTCAAGAATTTGTGTGGTTTTAAATTTTTTTGAGGCTTAGACATTTTTTTTATTCAGTTAAGCGGGTATGCATAACATGTACACATACAAACATAATATACTGAAATCATAACTCTTCTTTTTTTTTCACTATATTCGGGTAATGATCACGTACTATTTGAGAGCACATCCAAACAAAACTATACTGGCAGCCTTGCTGAGGTCGTCACTCCAACCACCCTCGCTATTTCTTTAGACTTTTTACACCAACTTCTCTTTAATATCTTCAAACATGTTTGAACAGATAAACGAGTGTGTGACGTATCAGGATCGACTTCGGCCTAGACGCGCACTACAAATCCTCCGTCCTAAATAAATATTGGAAACATGTTTGGCGATTCGTTTTCATGGCCTCAAGTGTACCCATGTCAGCTGGCTTAGCCTACTCAACTACTGCTCGTAATTGTGTGTAAGTTTGTGTTTTGTCTTATTTTCGCGTTAGGGTAGAATGACCCAAATAGAAATGAGTACCAGGTGTCTTCTACAGTTCATCAATGCTCTCGACTACACACTAGAAACATAACGTTTTAAAAATTTTGTTGAATAAACATACTGCTTTAAAATATTTTTAGGGAGCATTTCTGTGAAACGTGACCACTGACGGCAGGATTAGTCCATAAGCTCAAAGGAGCTTAGCGAACTTATTGATTTTAGAGGACATATATACCATATGAACCACTGATGAATAAAATCTATTGAGCGATAGTGAGTAGCAGTAAATTCCAAGAAAGACCAAGATAAATTATAATAAAAAATGGCAGGTGCTAGAATTTTTATTCCGTGCTGAAAAAGATACATATTGAGACCGTTAGATAAGTTTGCTAGCGTATTTAACGCTGCAATATACTCGATAATGGAATGTGAATCAGCATTGCTAGACTCCGTGGCCATGGTTAAAGAGAATATTATAATATACTCTAACAGTCAAGCAGCCCTCAAATCATTAAATAAGTCGACAACTACATCGCCTTTGGTTGGGGAATGTAAAGCAATCCTAAGTAAATAAGGAGAAGAAAGGAATGCTTTCATAGCCTGCATCCCTGGACATAGTGGCAGTGAAGATAAAGAAAAGGCAGATAAACTGTGAGATGTCGTGTTGGTGATGCGGTGCGGTCACACCAATAATAGGACCAGTACCATATCTTCTGATCTCGAACAAAGTAACAAAGAGGGTAATAGAAATACTAATTGATGAAGAAACAAATGTGGAATGCATAAAATTAAAAACATGTATACAACCCAAGTTGTACTTTGAAGAAACAGTCAAAACAAAGGCTAAGTATATCATTGGTCATAAAAAGTAATGTAAGAATACTGGTAGGTATTATAACGGGTCACTGCACACTAAACCGGCACCTAACATACTCGGACTAACAACAGATCCCCCATGTAAACATTGAAATGGAGAAGAAACCAGTATTCACTTCATAGCAAAATGCAGTATGTATACAGGCATTAGATTCAACACACTAAGGTCAGACACATTGGAAAAAAAGAGACTGAGGACAACCAAACTAAGGGCTTAAAAACAACATCATGTTTTGTAAGAAAACCGGAAGATTCAGAGAAGAAATCAAGGAGGGAGGATCATCAGACCAGCAGTAACTGGAGCTTAACCCAGGGCTGAATGGGACCACTTGGGGAAAGCCGACAGCCCGTCTTCAGCCTGGCAGACATCCCTACAAACAATCTACATCTACAAGATAAATAAAATTAATATCTCGATTGTTATTTGACGGAATAACAAAAGCACTCGCTTAACTCAGGACAGTGATTCAGGACAGACTTCAGGTAGCAACCAAGTTATGTACGAATTATTATGCTTAGCATTCTGTACTCTTTATGTTTAAGGTACCTGGGATCAGACGCCTCATACCTAAGTGAAATATGCTGGTCAAATTGGCATACCTCCACCAATCCTTAATAGATCCACGTGGTTTAATGTTGTAGCCCATTTTCTTACCGCCTCATTTGTAAGAAGAGATTTATACTTAACAGAAGTGGTCTTTAAGTGGACGGGAAGGTCTGGAGTCCCCTTGAAAGGACGAGATGACAATTCCAAAGGCATGAAAATCAAACTTTGAAGTACAATTGATTTCGGTTTATTTACACATAGTTACGGAAACAAGCTCGTTTTAATCAATTTTTACAATTTTCACAGAATTAATAAATCTAAAACAGATAATATAGCAAATTATAGTAGTAAGTTTTATTCTTCAGACCAATATTAATCATAAAATATTATTATGTATATCACCCGCGTATTTAATTTTTCCGTACTAAGTTTGACATTTTGCACATTTATTCTCATTTACCATATGTATTTTGCATCCCTAGAAGTTCATTTGAAATTTTGCCTGTGCAAAAAAAATTGCAAGAAACATTTTGTAGGTTTTTAATCTCATAAGAATATAACATTAAAAAAAAAAAATTTGTATATAAAATTAGCATAGTATTTATTTACGGACAACGTAACGTACTCAAAAATATTTTTTTTGTAGCCTGATTTCAAAGCTTTTTTTTTGTAAAATATTTATTTATTTGAATGAATGAATGAATGATGTTTTTTATTTATCGCTACAGAGACAATATCAACGTTAAAACAGACAAAAGGTGAACAAAACAATATTAAAAAGTAAATAGAAAATTTACAGAAAAAATATTCTCTAATTATCACCGCAGCGACAAACCAGGGACTGACTCCAGCATACGCTGTGGGTTGCACCCACAACACTGGTTTTCAGTCAGGCCCTAAGGAACAACGACGTCACCAACGTCAACATTTCGTTTATTAATTTATTTTACAGGAACTAGGTATACAATACATAAATATTAGATGTAACTATGGCAACCGCATTGGTTAAAAACTGTGTCGCAGTCAACAACTCCCGTCTCCGAATACAAAGATTACACAATAATTAAGTTCCTAATAAAAGGAAAAGGAACAAAAAGAAACAAAGAACGAAAAGAAACAAAGGAAATGAGGATAATTAAGTATGAACTTTATAAACAAATAATAAGGTAGCGTGTGTGTGAGGGTGTGCGTCTGAGTGAACCTGTGTGTGTGTTTGTGTTCGTGTGTGTATTTGTGTGTATGTGTTTGTGTGTGTGCGTCTGTGCAAAAGTGTGAGTGCATGCTTGTATATATATGGACGAGTAAGTAATTAATTGCTATTTATTTGCTAACTTTTATAAGTTTTTCTATGATAATATATACTGTAAGTACAGAATAATCTATAAAGCACTTTATGACACTACAAATCGAAATAAGACCAAACTAGATTTTTAGTTAAAATCTAAACAGAATTTCAATTTCTCTTATACACAATTTATTTTTCATAAAAGGAGGGGACAAACGAGCAAGCGAGTCACCAGTTGGAAAGTGATCACCGCCGCCCATAGACACCCGCTACATCCGGGGAATCACGGGTGCGTTGTTGGCCTTTAGGTAAATTGTAACGTGGCTTGATATTTTTGATAATATAATGTTTGTATTTAAAAATAGACATATGTATAAGAAAAACTGTGACTTGCATAATATTAACACTAGAAATAAGAGTAAGTTTGCGACTTCCGTTTTTCGCCTAGTGAAAGTGGCAAATTCATTTATGGGTTATAGTATACGTTTCTATAATAAAATTCCAGATGCTATTCTGAGTCTTCCATTCGATAAATTTAAGAGTCATGTTAAAACCACATTGATTAAAAAAGCATATTACTGTGTTACAGATTATTTAGATGACAAAGATGCCTGGAATTAATATCTGTCGCTCAGCTGGACATTTAATAATTATGTTAATTGTAATCTATAACATACTGATGTATCTGTTTATATCAGAAAATGTAAATTGTTGATTGTGAACTGAGTTTTGAAAAGAGCAACTGTTGAGTTTCTTGCCGATTCTTCTCAGCAGAAGCAGCCATTGAACTCGGCAGTAGTGACGATTTAAAAGTGCTAGAAGTAGCCTAATTGAATAAAATTATTTTGAATTTGAATTTGAATCTTGCTCAGGCCGGCAGAGTGAGGTGTGGGTTGAGTAATAGAAGATGTTTATTATTACTATCGCTTGGAGAGTGGTGTACCTAATTTGTTTAAGGGCGCCTAGTACACCTCTGCAATCGACGTCTAATGGGCTATTTATAGAAAGTTAATTAATTAGACACAAGAAAAACAATACATGAAGAAACAACATCTACTTCGTAATTCTAAGTCTCATTGGTGGATTCAATGATTTCACTATATATTTAATACAAAAGTTATTACCTATTTCAGAAGATTAAATGTTATTATAATGCAATATTACTTAGTTTATTTTTGTTTATATTAAGTAAGAACCTCTATCATCTAACAGCACTTAGATATTAATAAGTTTACAGAGTAATTAATAGTATTAAAGTTTTATAAGTATTGAGCTCAGATATTACTTGACATAGTTACAACAACATATTTTATTTATGTTATCTTAAATAAAAGAGAAATATACTTAATTATAAAGGTTTAGAAACCATTACATAGTTCATGTACTGTATTTAAAATTCTTAGTAGTACAGTTACATAAACCCAAGTACATTTTATACATCAGAAGTAAATTATTTCAGGTTAGAGAGAAAAATATATTAGATGCATAATAACTTTAAGTGGAGCTAATATCTAACAGAGAATCATTTACTAATTACAAGTAGCGAAGTATTATCAGTTTTATCACCGATAAATCTAAAGAAGGAAAAGTGGTCATCCACCAACTGCACCTACTCCTCAGTCTTCCACTATGTAGGCCGTCTACTGGAAATATAGCACCCACATGCCCCGGTCCTCAAGGATTTCTCTTTCCCAGGAACTGCGACCTGGCCACGTGACATAGTACCCAAGTGCCCCGGTCCTCAGAGATGTTCCTTTTAAAAAGAAACTATGACCTGGCCACTCGTTCTTCCACCCAGAGCGGAGATCATCTACTTGAATTATACTTCTTGATGGACACAGAGAGTTGATTACTCAACCATTAGGTACTCATTGGATATCTGAGATTTATATGTTTATGAACAGTCTTCAATACTATTCCTAAGTATTCATTGAACAAAGGGACAGGAGGCCCACCTGGTTTTGTTAGGTGTCCCAAGAACTCTGTAACAAGCACATGTAGACATTAGGAGCCTATTCCCTAGTCCTATCAATATTGCTTGCTCTTATCTACACCTAACGTACTCACTATGGGATCCACCATGAGATTACCTAAACTACACAAACATTATTTAACTAATTAAGACATTATTTCTAATTGGGGTGCTACTCCCACACAAAGCAATACTAGGCGACATGTGGCCTAACTAAGAGTTTCTACATGGTTGAGGCAGCTAGCTCGTTCCGCAGCAGAGAGAAAATAAAAAGAAGGCTGCTGGATACGAAACGCTATACATACCCCCACGACGAAGGTCACCTAGGCTCCCACTCCTGGAACAACTAGTGAAGAGACAGTGGTCGATAAACCCTATCTAAAATTACATCTACCTAGCGAGTCGATAAGATTAATAAATATTTTATCAGTGTATGAAGTTTATGTCAATTATAGTTTTATTATTATTAATTAGTACTAATAAATTTATGAACTTGAGACCTAATATTTCATTAATTTAGAGCTTATTCTATCTGAAAACAAAGGCTACATATTTAGAGTCTATCGATATGTTTATAGAACATATCTTTACTTCCTCACTCCTAAGCATAGATAATCTAGACCACCGGTACATTTGTCATCAGCGCCGTGTGTCGTTCTAGAATGTTGTAGAAAGTTCTATTTACAAAGGAATTATTAAAAATAATATATCTAAAGTAAGTCTAAATAATTCGCAGGTTGTTATTTTACGGTAATATTACTCAATAATCCAAGATATTATATTTTTCAACAAGTTTGTTCCTGCTGATAGGCTGCGGTCAATGCTTCAATTGTGCTTTAAGAAAGTTAAACTGCTCTACGTTGTCAATGTCCGTCTGTCACAGTGAATGTTGTTTGTAAACATTAAAATTAAACAAGGAATGATTTATTTTTCAAGATAAAAGAAGTTAAATGTAAATTTATACCTTAAGTAATTACTTGTATTTATCAGCATTACAAGATATTGCTCTCCAAGCAGGTGGAGACTCAATATGACTGCTACAAAATAGTGAAAAGAAGAAAAGGATAAAGAGGGGGTGATGGGCTACCCACACTCTCACTCACCTAACGAAACACAACAGCAATAAACGCTGTTATTTCACGCCAATATTCTGTGAGAGCTTGGTATTTCACTGGGCGAGCTGGCCTAATTCGTGTTGAAATGTAGCACTTCATGCAAACTTACGATTTCAACTTCTCTTACGATTTCAACTTCTCTTATAATTTCAACTTCTCTTACAATTTCAACCGAAGCCAAAAAAATTTGATTTCAAAGTACAATACTTATATGTTTTAACATCCTAAAATATTTCGGTTTCATCAAAAAGAAATTTCAGAGCTAACATCGTTTGAGGTATCGAGTGAAAGCTATAAATACCGAATTCAAAAACGTATAGAAATTTTAAAAACGTAGGGACGTAACAACGTTGTTACTACGTAGATGAAATTTGGAAGATAGGAGTATATTATGAATGTGGACTAGTAGCATTGTGAAATTTAGAAAAAAAATTAGGGGTAAACACATCCATACATGAAACTGAGGGATGAAAAAAATTCTAGTGCATATTAGCGTATTGAGTATCTTTAAATACGTCTTCAAAAATGATATAGAAGTTTCTACACGACTTTTTTACTCAACTCAATAGTTGCTGAGACATGCGCGCCCAAACTCGTAAAATGTTTCCCCGTTTAACCTTTCAATTATTGAGTTAGGTTAGTTATGAAAAAATTTAATATAGTAGAACTTAAAAGTCTTTCAATTAAAGTTAGTTTGAATAATATGTGCTGCAGTTTTGGATATATGGGGAAAACAAGATTATTTGTACCAGCGCTTTTCCATGCTCAGCGCTCGTACACGTAACCTTGTTTATCAGTGTCATTGATAAATACTAAGAAATACAAATTATAAGTATCCCAAAGGAACCCTTATATGCTCATATTGCGACACTCACTTGACCGTGTTTTTTTAATTACTGTTTCTGTTTTGTTGCACTCGGTTAAAAATTTATGAAAGACATAACCTTCCTTTTGATGTCGTAGTCGAGGAAAATATTGTTCCTTTTTCATAAACGCAAAATAATAGCGTTGATAACCTCACAGGCAATTATGACCCGGGTAGATCGTAAACGGAGACGCAGCTAGGGTACGTTCAGGATAATTTCAGTTATCTCATGTTTATTTTTACTGATGTAATTTAATTTCAGAGTTCGCGGAATTATTACTTTCAATTGATATTAGGTCTTATGTTTAATAAAGTTGCGCAATAAAATTACAGACTAAATGAAATTTAAAGTATTTTATTCCAAAAAACCGTCCAAGTGTGAGCGTACATGGCCATGTAGGGTGAAGGGTTCGTATTCGGAATACACAATATTTGTTTACAACACACAATGAAAAACAAATTTATTTCTGCTATCACTATCGTGTAATCAAAAATACTCACCCTATATCTCAAACTACACAACACATAAGTGTTGTGTAGTTTTGCCTTGAAAATGCCTTTAGTGCTATGAATTTTTTTGAATTTTCCCTCAAACATTCGAAGTTAGAGGGGAGATACAGATTCGAAGCGCAGATACAATTTGTTTCGAATTCAAATTCTTTGTCTGTGATTACATGTGGCACATTATAAAATAAAGATACATACATACATATCTCCACGCTGTATCCCCAACAGGGTAGTCAGAGAGGACGGAGCGCCGAGCGTCGCGATCCTTACATACTTCCTTCGCTTCCTCAAATATATATATACAACATGTCCCAAAATTCAACGATAAGCCAACACTGGAGGATAGACCTGCCCATGACTACTCGGGAAAAAAAAAGAAAAAAAAATGTATCTAAATTTTTTTTTAAGTTATAAAAAAACATGAAATTCTTCAAAAATTGGTACCTTTTATGACATTTTTCACTACCATGACCACAATTTTTAAATATTTCTGATTGTTTTTTTTACAGGCAACCTGAATAGCACTGCTATCTACCACAATTCTTAAAAAATCCAGAATACCTCTAGTTTTTTCACAAAAATTAATTGAACTTATTTTATTCCCTTAATTTTTGAAGATTTATACTTTTAACCAACTTTAACTTATCGTGGTGTAAAAAAAAGTATGAACACTATTATGGCAAGTTTTTTTATAAATTGACGCAACTAATCAAGATTTCAAAATGGTATAATACTCTATTAAAACCAGCCACAAAAAAGTTATATCCGTACTAGTTCATAACAAGAACCAAATTCTTTAAAATGTAGTTGACAGTAATCACTTTTACCACGTGCCCAAAATAGGTTCTAGTTACAACTTTTAGGAATTTGAATGGGGCATACTCGTACATACCTTACAAATTAGAGAGAGATAGATAGTTAGAGATATTTACGTTAAAAAGAGACAACAATAGGGCAGGTAGAGAAGCTGTTATTATTCTCAGCAAGTCAGTTCAGTTCAGTACACTCTGCTCCTATGTTTACTGCGCATTGTTCCGTATTCAACTGACGTGGCTCTCGTACGTACTAACGACTTTTGGCTTGGCTTTTTGGACTGGAATCGATCTGCAAACGTATCTGACCTGGCATTATTTGGACCGGAAGTGATCTGCAAACTGAACTGACCTGGCATTATCTTGGACTACGATTGTGTGTTTTGTGATTTGGAGTTCTGGCGCATTTTGGACTGTTTAGCGTTTAACATGCCGCAACCATACACACCACAGGAATACGCTAATATACACCTCATCTATGGAGAATGCCGATGCAATGCTAACACTGCTAGCAGACTGTATCGAGAAAGATACCCAAATGCTCAAAGATATCCTGATTATTGAGTGTTTCTTAATGTGCATCAAGCGTTTTCGGAAGGTCGTATGCCATCCAGTAGGAGAAACGCTGGAAGACCTAGATTGGATCGTGATGAGGAAGTTCTCAATGAGATAGAAAATGATTCGGCTACTTCGGTACGTCCCATAGAAGAAGCTACAGGAATCCCGAAAAGTTCTCCACATCGAATTTTAAAACGTCATAGGCTTCACCCATATCACTACAGGCATGTGCAGACGTTATTACCGCGGGACTATCCACTACGAGTCACATTTTGCCGTGTGATGCTGCAAAGGCACAGGGAAGATCCCGAATTCCTAGACAAAATTCTATAGTCGGATGAAACAACATGCAAGAAAGATGGGTATTTAAATCTGCACAACCTACATAGTTGGAGCAATGAAAATCCGCACTTGATGAGACAAGACAGATCCCAATATCAATTCAAGGTTAACCTATGGACCGGCATATTAAACGGAAAAGTAATTGGGCCCTTTGAGTTACAAGGAAACTTAGATGGCAATAGTTATGTAAACTTTTTACAAAATGACTTGCCAGAATTGTTAGACGACGTGCATTTAAGTGATCTCCAAAACATGTGGTTCCAAAATGATGGTTGTCCAGCACACTATGCCCGTCCTGTGCGAGAATATTTAAATCAAGAGTATCCAGGGCGTTGGATCGGGCGACTTGGTCCTATCTTATGGCCACCCCGTTCACCCGATTTGAACCCCCTGGACTTCTTCTATTGGGGTTGTCTTAAAGACAAGGTCTACTCAAAACCCATTGCGACACCGGACGAGCTTCGTCGAAATATCACTCAGGCTGCGGATTACATTAATAGCAGAAGATATGCAAGACAAATAAAACGATCATTTTTAAGGCGATGTCGTGCATGTATTAATGCTTGTGGCAAACAATTCGAACATTTGCTATAATGTTATTAACGTAATAAATTACACGTGAAATTGTTTGTACCATTGTTTTGAAATATTAAACATTTTTCAAGAACTAATACTTTTTATTACCCGACCGTCATTAGGCCCCTGTTTAGAAATAATAGGCACATTTTTTTTTGTAACTTGTTTTCCTAGAGTATTATACCATTTTGGAATCTTGATTAGTTGCGTCAATTTATAAAAAAACTTGTCATAATAGTGTTCATACTTTTTTTTTACACCACGGTAAGTTAAAGTTGGTTAAAAGTAAAAATCTTCAAAAAATTAAGGGAATAAAATAAGTTCAATTAATTTTTGTGAAAAAACTAGAGGTATTCTGGATTTTTTAAGAATTGTGGTAGATAGCAGTGCTATTCAGGTTGCCTATAAAAAAAAACAATCAGAAATATTTAAAAAATTGTGGTCATGGTAGTGAAAAATGTCATAAAAGGTCTCAATTTTTGAAGAATTTCATTTTTTTTTATAACTTAAAAAAAAATTTAGATATATTTTTTTTCTTCTTTTTCCCGAGTAGTCATGGGCAGGTCGATCCTCCGGTGTTGGCGTATCGTTGAATTTTGGGACATGTTGTATATATACATACAAATATGAGAAAGTAGTTCTCTGCATTCCGCTAAAAGCATACAAACCGAAAGTAACAAAAAAAATCATGCTCAATCGATGCAGAAAAAATCACGAGAACTATAATAATTCAGTGACACAAAAGTAGAGAAAAAAGTGAGTGTCAATAAATAGAAAAGTAAAAATTTAAAAATAAGAGTAACTAAATGCATTTAGTAGTCATTGTTTAAAATAATCAGTCGCAATATCTATTTAGACATTTTGGCGGGAAACATTTTTTACATTTTTAGTGGTTTTAGAGTACAAAAGTGATAGTATATTGTGTTTTAAAGTTCTGTGTAAGTAAGTAAAAAGAATGGAGTAGGTCTAAATAAACATGTATAGCTGAAGTTCTCTGTTTCAAGAAGTTCTTCATGACTTGAGTAGAGCCTACTATCACTGTACTGGAGGAGTTTTACGATAACAATTCTACTCATTAATACAATACGTGACATCGGCAAATGAGCTAATCCGTGCGCCATGCCATGAAGAAAGAAAAAAAAATCTATTTAGTGGAATGTTTAAAATATTTCAAAAATTCTTGTACTGAATAATATATCTTTTTATTTAAATATCCTAAAAAGCTTACTTATCTCTTTATAACACATGAAATAAAGGCAAAATTCCAATTTTATCGCGGCCTATACCATGAAATACAATACAGTGAAATACAATTATTATTATATCTCTTTTTTAAGGTTCCCGCTTTTTGCGACGGAAGTTTTTTTACATTTATATATGTTTATTTATATTTATGTACAAGGTATAAACAAGAAATTATGGAAATTCTAATAAACTTAATAAAGAAATTTCTATACATACAGTTCTCCAATCTCAAGACAATAGTTACGAAAAATACGAGACATTTCTACAAAACTGTAAATGCTGTTAATAAAGAATTTTTTCCTTGTCCTTAATCTTTATGGAGATGCCGGAAATTAAAATATTCATCGCCTGTTGCCGCGATTTTAAAAACTGTGGAGCATTGTCAACGCGTATATATACTATACTTGCCATTTCTTGCGATTTTGTTCACGCTAAACTACTGAAGACATGGTTAAATTAATTGACATTGACAAAAAAGTAGATATACATATACTGAGGGCCTGAGGAATGGACGATTTAAATCGAGGGTAAAGCTCTCAATATGATACAAAACGGCGTTGATCCGAGACGAAATAACTGGGAAATACATGAATAAAGTTGATCTCATTCTCACTGTAGTATATTACGTCTTTCTGTCTCTTTTGCCGCTAAAATGTGTGTAATGTATAATAGAACAGTGTCACAAATGACGACGTCGGAAAAGTTCGTGTCTACGACGAGAACTGAAAGACGAGGGAACCCGCGCTATTGGCACTATTTAAGACTTTAGACAGAACCTCATGCACACGGCGTTGCTTGATGTTATTTATTATAGTAACTTCCTTCTCTTGATTTTCTTTATCTATAAAATTACGGTGTGCGCGTGTTCGTAATTCTTCTCCTCCTAAATGGCTTAACCATTTTCGATAAATTTAATTTGTATTTCACCTGATCACCTGGATGGTTTTAAGCTATAGTTGGAACCAGTAGTGGCGCTGGTATCGCTGGGATTCAGATTTGTTTTTCGACCAAATCATTTTTATATTACATTTTAGACGCTGAGGGCAGACTACATTTAAGCACACTTAAAATCTACGCAGATAAAGTAGTGGACAATTGCTAGTATGCCATATAAATAAACCAGTATCAAATTATTGTATAGGCTCAGGTGTTACTTTGCGGAAATCCATTTCATGTGATAAATTCCTGACCTTAATTCTCTACCTGAAAATTCCTGAATTTGCGGTCAGCTAATCAGCACCGAATCTGCTGACAGAATCTGATCTCTGATACATCCTGAGGATGCTTCGTTGAGAAGCGAAACACGTGTCGATTGGTAGTTTTTGGAGTTTGAGCGGATAATAGCTAAAAACTTTAGGAATTTATCACAGTATCAAATTATTTACTCTCATTTAAAGTATTATATGGACCCTAACAAACTGTATATCAACTACACTGTGAGTACGTCTCTGCGTCCATTATCAGAGTCAGCGCAATGTCTCTTAGCATGTCATACTCGAACCTAGAAATATAATGGATGGTGCCATGATAAGTTGCCACTCTTACCACCATGTGTTCGAATTTTCGTGCCTTTTTTATCTCATTGAGGGTAATCACGAGCGAAACAGCTATAGTAAGTTAGGAAATCTCGAACTGTCAGTGTGTTTTGTCAGTTTATGAATCGGTCATGAAATAATTATATGCAAAATACTCGTACATCTTAATTGTTTTGGCTACTAATACTAACAAAAATGAAAATATATCATAAAATATTTTTAAGAATATATGGGATTATAGCAGAGCTATTTGCCATTTGTCGAGAAAACAATTGAAATCGTTGAAATACAACCTCTATCGGTCAAGTCGCTCAGAAGTTACGCGATAATTAACAGACGCGTCTGCGATTTCATACTATATAGATCTAGGACCAACAAATAAATGGACGTAGCCATAATAAATTGTCGCTTTTACCACCGTGTGTCAAACGAATTGTCATGTCTCTTTCTATTTCATTAAGCGTAAATACGAGTAAAAGAGTTAGATATTTCACTCTAAAAAAATCTTAATTTTTCGAATGCAGAGTTATCATTCTTCAACATAACTACAAGAAATTAAATTTAACGTACACGAAAAACTTATCGATGTGCATCGTCATTTATTATGTACTAAATGTATAACTAAACGCTCTCCGCATCTCACACCCAACGCAACAACCCTACGTATCCGGCCGATAGTAGCCAATTCTGTCACGCATGAGGCGGCAGTCGGCCTTCTTTTCTACATATTCTTTGCTATTAGTAAAAGACTGAATCTATGTCGTCAGTGTTGTTATACATATCACTGTCTATGTGTATATGACCTGAAAAGGGCGAAATAACATTTCATTTGTGTAGTAGTCGTATTACTGTCGTGGTTACAAAAACACTACTTGTCGTATATTTTTCTATTGTAAAACCTTTATTTGCTATAATAATAATAAAGTAGAACTTAACTGAAGATTTAGGTTAAATCCAATACATAAAATTGTCTCGGCGTCTCTCTGTATATCACAGACGTTTTTTTCGGCAGCTATTTGTTGTACCGTTGTAAATAAACTAGTAAGTAATCTAAAAATTAAGTTTTCAGTCTTCAAATTACGATAACAAGTTAAAACGTTATTATGTTATCTTGTGGGGTCTTCTACAAAAATTGTGTATTTTAGTGGGGAGAGTAAGAAAGCTGGTGTTTCTGGCACAAGAGGCACAATATTGTTCTCCTTAGGGTATGGCCAACGCATTTACAATCTGAGGTGCTTTCTTTGCCTCAGTATTACGAACGTCTATGAGCCTCTGTTCACTTTACCATCAATTGGATAATTTGCTTGCTTAATTTCTTCATGATTTAAGTAAAAATTTTATAATTATAATGTAACAGTTTACAGGTATTGAAGTCTGTGCCAAATCAATGGCAACAACAGTAAGGTAGGCTAGGCACCGACTTCAATAACTGTCGAATTTAATTATATAAACATTTGTATCGTATTTATAAAATTATTTTTGTACTTCAGTTTTGATTAGTATAGAATAGCTATTTCGTACTTTCCAGTGTTTTTTTTCGTTTCGATTTTTTTTTTTTATGAAATTATATTGTATAGACTCTAGGTTCCCAAACTTATTTTGTCTACTGAGTCGAGAGCTCATGCAGTCGTTGTCTAAGATGCCTCCTAGCTAAATGAAATTACAAATCACCCCCCAGGCCTCTACACAACGCCCCCATTTTTTTTTCTGGGTCTCTTACCGCCCCCCTTTAGGCCTGCAGCGCCCACAGGGGGGCGTTATCGCCCACTTTGGGAATGGGTGGATAGACTCAGGTGTTTACGGAAGTCCATTTCATACGAAAAATTCTTAAAATATTTGCTACCTTCCGCTTCAAATTCCTAAACTAATTGACACGTGTTTCGCTTCCCGACGAAGCATCCTTAGGATATTCTAGAGATCAAACTCAGCCAGCAAACTAGCACCGAATCTAATGTTATTCTGTCAATATGTCATTCGGTGCTAGTTAGCTCGCCGAATCTGATCTCTGGAATATCCCAAGGATCCACGTTGAGAGGCCAAAACACTTGTCGATTAATTTTGGAATTTTGGGTGGAAGAAAGCTAAACATTATAAGAAATCATTACATGAAATGGATTTCCGCAAATTAACACCGGAGTCTATACAATATAACATAATAAAAAAGAGAAAATCGACTTAGAAAACACTGAAAAACACGAAATAACTATGCTTTACTAATCAAAACTGAAGTACATAATAACTTTATAAATTCGATACAAATGCTTTCAATTTGAAGTTAATGAATTCGATGCCAAGCCTACTAAACTTTCATTGATTTGTCACCGATTTCAATAACTGTCAAGTTTAATGGTATAAGGATTTTTATCGTATTTATAAAGTTGTTATAATACTTGAGTTTTGATTAGTAAAAGATAGATATTTCGTACTATTCAGTGTTTTTTTTGAAGTCGGTTAAATTTTTTTCTTAAATCTTTTTTATTTCACCCTTTTGAGCGACCTTGGCCTAAATAAATATCTACGGTAGGTCTACAATTAACTTCTTTTGTGATTCGGGAGCACAATACCATACAAAAGAATCATCAATATAAATAAAACTTACAAGCAGTTAGCGTTATTTGGTGATATTTGGAGTATCTTCGAAGTCCAATTTCCAGTAAAATTTAAATGGAACCGATCTGGAAGCATATCCTTTCAAATAAAAAAAAGAATTTTCTAAGTCGGTTCATAAATGACGGAGTTCTAAAGTAATAAACATAAAAAAACACAACCGAATTGAGAATTTTCTTTTTTGAAGTCGGTTAATAACAACAACCAAAAAAGCGAAGACACGGGCAGAGCTACTAACTGCAGTATGATTATACAGCGAAATTATAAAGCGACGAATGTTAGACAATTGTTTTTAAGTATCCATGACTTATATAAAATTATGTATTCAAATATTCTTAAAAGAGAAGCGAGATAACATTTTACTGCTAGAACTAAATTATACAATTGTCCTTATCTCCCGTTTTATGTAGGGAAAAACAAATTCAGCTTCTTTTATGTTGAGAAAATGGATTTACGGACGACGTAATTTTTGCACTCCTAATTGAAATTATCATTAAAAGTTTTTATTGTGAGGAAGATAAAGGTTCATGGTTCAGAAGATATATCTAACGATGTCAGATGTAATTTGTATAGACAACATAAAAAAAATACTTCGAGTATTTCAACAACGAAGCCATTCTAAAAGTTACGAAACTAAATCCTAACTGTATTTATGAAAAATTTGCAAAAAAGATGTAATGAATAACAATAATTCTTTAATTTCATTGTCGGAGCAAGAAACCTATTGTACTATTCATTGCTTATGGCTTCCAACAAGGAATGATGCAATGAATTTAGGGTATTAGGGTTACGTTGTCTTATTTGAAACTGCTATTTTCATTTATTTTTTAAAATTTTTACGTTACAGTTGTTGTAATCATATTTTACTGGAAGTGTTACATATTTATATACTCCTCATGATGGAATCGGAAGAAATGATTTTTTGCCCTTTATCATAGACGCCATATTGAATTAAAAAAAAACAATTATTATAGCATGCGCCTAATTCAGATGAATTCAATGATACGTTATACATTGGAGACCAAATGAGCATACATACATACGTAAATATACTGGTAAAATTGTAACCTTTACCTTTGATTCACCATAGTAAACTAAAAACAATAACAATATTTTCAATAAACAGACACCATTTAGATAAATAGTCCACTAGCGAGTGTTTTCAGTATTCGTAGCATTGCTTTAAAAAAAATGGTGTCCGATCGGCATATTATTACTGTTTATGATCGGCCCGTTAGCTCGATGGCAGAGTATGTGTCATCCAAGCCGGGGCCCTAGGTACGATCCCCAATCAGGTCAACTTAGGAAACAAAGTTTTTTAATTTGGCTTGGTTTGTGGGTGTTGCTGAAAGCTCCCCCAGTTCAATGGTATCGAGTTTAGTGCTCAGTTTGTTGTCACACGTTTTGTGTATTTGGCTGATGTATTATTATTATTTAATGTAGGTGTAGTGTACAGGAGCGAATGGGAAAGAAGTATTCTGTCCTCCCCCACGCACAGGTTACAGCTCCACAACGGTGGCTGCCTAGAAAAGGGATATAATGAAATAATTACCTACAAACTCTTTGGTTGCGAATCGCTGCAGACAACGGGTGTGTATAGTGAGCAGAGTGTAACTGTGCGGTTGACCGTACTATACGACTAAATATGTCAGAGCTAAATGCGAAAGTGATGTGGGCACAAAAACTATTGTAGTTATTATTTCTACTTTTAAAATTTTATTCTAAAAGTTTTATGGACATAATCATGTGTAATTGTATATTGTTTACGCCAGAACAAGAACCGCACATAACGAAATGTGACGTGCGTGGCGTCTACACTCTCTCTTTAATCTGCAGTATCAATACTAAAATTCATTGTTGCTAGTGCTCATTTGATTGTCACAATAATCGATTAAATACGTTACGAATAGTCGATGCTTTTCAATAATAAAAAATGCTGGTAAAAACAAGGAAAACCAAACATATATAATATCGGATGATGCGCTTGCTCGTTTGCCCCCTCTGATATTAAAAAAAAAAATGATAATGTTATCGATAATCTCAGAACCATCCTATATTTTGCAGTGCTAACAATTTTTTGAAGACAGGAAAAACGACCTTGCGTGATATCACGTATGTTCACCATTTCCATCATCACCATGGTTACCAGTTAAGAATAAGTGAAACACAAATCATACGTGATAACACGCAAGTCTTTTCTTGTCATAAATATACAGATATATGTTTTAATTTTTTGGGTTATTATGTATAACACTGGTTAGTTCGACAGATATCATTCTACCCTCTATGATAGGTGGCGCGATGACTTTGATTTAATTGCAATAACTTGACTACATCAGCATATATCGGATTATAGCATAGTTATTTACCATTTCTCGAGTAAACAATTAAAATCCTTGGAATATGAACTCTATCGGTCAAGTCGCTCAGAAGTTACGTGATTATTAACAGACGCGTCTACGATTTCATATTACATAGATCTTGGACAAAGAAGCATAACGGACGGAGACATAATAAGTTGCCGCACTTACCACCGTGTGTCACACGAATTTTCGAGTCTCTTTCTATCTCATTGAGCGTAACCACGAGAAAAAGAGTAAGATATAGTAGGTATGGCAACCTTGCACTGTCAGTGTAATTCGTGTCAGCTTATGAGACAGTCATGAAATAATTATTTGCAAAATACTCCTAAATCTTAGATATTTTGGCTACCAGTATTCACAAAAATAAAAATATGTCATGTTCAGCTGTGTATCGTTGTACTATAACCTTCCCTAGTCACACACACACAAGTAAAAATCTAGAAACCCGGTTAACAAAAAGAACATTTTACGGACACGCTTATTCGCCAGAGCAAATGCTTTGTACATTGTGATATTTGGTCGGAGATATAGATCGTGTAGCGAAATGTAACCTCCACCTTTTTAGAGTTCCATAGCCAACAACCATTCGATTCCATATTACACAAATTGTTAACACTTCGCCACACCTTCCTTCCGCCTTCTGTTAGGCCTTTAACCCTGGAACCGTACCCTGAAGTACGAATAAAAAAATAAAAAGAAGTCGGTTATAACTTTTTACCTACACAAATATTTATTTCGTGGCTTCGAGTATTCTAAGAGGAGTTGGGAGTGCCCCTGTACGTCAGGGTGTCATAAGCAGAACAGCTGTGTAGACTTTGCAAGAGCTGATTGGGGTGCACCTGTACCCCAGGATACGATTAACGTAAGTTTTTTAAAATCGATGTTGTTTTGCATAATCGTTAATTTCAATTTTTTTTTCAAGTATTTATAACAATATCTAGTTCATACAATAATTTAGATCATGTTTTGGTTAGTATTTAGTCGCTCATCTGTGGCCAGATAATGTTTCATTACGGTAATTGTTACTTTTTGCATACTTATTGTTTCATGCCAATTGATTTCAAAATTATTTTGGTAATTTGTTTTAGATGGCTTTTTTCGACGATGGGGCAATCAAGCAAGCGGGTCACCTTTTGGAGAGTTACCAACCGCCGCCCATGGACACCGGCTACATCCGGAGAATCCCGGGTACGTTGCCGGCCTTTAGGGAAAGGAGGGAAAGAAGGGAAGGAGGGGAAGGGGTGATGGACCACCGACCCTCTCACTCACCGAACGAAACACAACAGCAATAGATGCTATTACTTCACGCCGATATTCTGTGAGAGGGTGGTATTGCTATTTCACCGAGGGAGCTGGCCCTATTTGTGCTGGAATGCAGCATGGCTCTACCACTCGGAAACTTTTGATTCACATTCGTAACGTACTTTTTGAGTAAAGTGGAGACCATGAAGATCCATATCCAGAAATGGACGTGCCATATCTAAAGGCTCTTGTAATCTATTTCATTGAACCCCATCTTGAAGATCGTTTTTTGCAACTGAATTTACCAACAAATCTTCTGATAAGTATTGAAAGTATTATTACTAAAAAAGGGCATCTAATATACCTGCTCTTCAAAATTTAAAAATGAGGTGACATTTTGCATGTCCGAGGTCGAAAGACCGAAAATCTCGAAATCAATAGCAATATGTAAATGGTTTGTACATAATGGGCACCAAAAAAAGTTTGCCATAATTGTATTTAAAGTTCATTTTCTTAATACTGTATTGGTGTAATTTGAAGACTGATAGTCATATTAAACAATCATATTTCTTCTTTTTAATATATTTTTTTTATTAAATAATATTTTTAATTCTATGGGGTGGGTTGTTATTCTTTTTAACCTACAAAAAGGTGTCCCCAGTTAGTGAAGAAAAATTCGAGAGTATTACCAATATTTTTTTTTATTTATATTTCAATATGCACCGTATTAAAGACATAACGGCTGTGCACGTTTTAAAAATATGTATTTATATTTTTGTAGTAAAAATTACGTTACAGAGTTGTAAATCCGCGTGACAGAGGTGTAATTCATACAAATCACAGTTGTCTCCCGCCATCTCGACTTGCGTATATTCCATTATATTACGAAAAAACTATATGGCGACATAAAATATACAACTATTTTTTAACTCCAAAATATAATTATAGCCTGTCATGTAATAGCGACTATTATTTTTTGTCATTATCAATAAAATATGCAAAAAATCTCAAAAACTTGTCTCCTACTACTGCTGTTTTAGTATGTAAATTCTGTCACGTGGGTTGTCCTACGAAATACGCGTATTACGCTGCTCATATTTCTTGCTACGATTTCCACTCTGAGATTGAGAGACCGCGCGTCCGTCGCCTTTAAGCTGTGATAAAAGGTGCGTGTGTTTATTCGGCGACAACTTCGTCACGTAAGTAATTGATTAAAAATATATAAATTATTGTTACTTTTTGTTATTTACTTTTACGTAATAAGAAATACTTTCATGCCAATATGTACATCATATATTTTATGTTAATGTTTAAATATTATCGACTTCGTAACTAATTTTTACCCCTCCGTCACATAACAACTTCTTCACATGGTTTTTGTGACGTAGTGGTAAATTACGTGACGGAGGGGTAAAATAAACTATATCGCGTACTATTTACGCTGAATGTAGTCTGTTTGAGTTTTGAGGGTGTGTTATTATTAAATGGCGAGAAATATTGAAATAGTTACACTGCTTACTATGGTAATTATTTCTACGAAAAATGTAAGAAATATTTTTCTATATTCTTGAATGTTTAGGTACTAACTTATTCTTTATTTCCGGATATCATCATGGCGAAAAAGAAGGCATTAACAGCAGTAGAAAGACAGCGGCGTGGTCGAGAGAAAGGAAAAATTGACCCTGAGAAGGTAGCTGAAGTGAAACACAAGGATTTAGAAAGTTATCATGCTCGAAAGAAGCTAGTGGTACACATGAGCGTAAGAGGACATCGAATCATGAAACGAAGATGGCAACGAGGAAATAAAAAAGAAGAGAAAAGAAAAAAATGCTTGAAAACGTACTCTTAAACACGCCGGCTCCATCACTAATACCAGAAAACCCACTAATGCCTCCTTATTCTGCAGTTCAAAGTTAAAAAAAATCACCCTGCTGTAACAACTGCTCACTTTTTTTCTGACGGACCTGCAACTCATACATTTTTCGTAAAATATTCTGGAACTTCTTTGAATCAGGGCATGAAAAAGGCACTGCTGATGGTGTTGGTAAATTTTGAAACGCCAAGCTGATGCCATAGCAGCTAGAGGTAAAGATATTGCAAATGCATTCCAATTCTTTTCCACACTTCAAGAGGCCAGCAAAATCTAACTATTTATGGTGACTGACGAAGACGTAGAAAACGTAGCAGCAACTATACCAAGTAACATTATGCCCCAAAGAGGAACTATGCAAGTCCACCAAATGTTCTCAGAAACTCGTGGAATCTTAAGCCATAGGGTATTAAGTTGTTTTTGTAAACAATTTCGTTCATGTCACGTCCCTAAGACTTATCGGCCTCTGCCTGATACTCAACCCAACATTGGATATACTGTGGACCAGTTGTCATCTAATGAAAAAGAAGACGGTACAATTCATGAAGTAGAGGATTTCTCGCTTGCTGATATTACGAACAAAATTTGTATGCCTCGAAACTGATTTTACTCTACTGTGTATAGCCCGAATGAATCATCTGATGAAGACCTGCCGTTGGCCACGCTTAAATTTAAAGATTATACTGATCCAACTGCCGTCTCCGGTACTTCTTACCAAACACTCCATCCTGAGGACATTCATTCAACGAAAATAGAAGACGAAGTACACGTTTTGGTAAAAGTACGGAATGAAAGAAATGTCCAATACACTTACGCTGGAGTAGCAAAAAGTGCCGTCGACGAAGAAAGCGATGTTCTAATTATGTTCCTAAAAACAGTCGATGATATTGTATAGACTCAGGTGTTACTTTGCGGAAATCCATTTCATGTGGTGATTCATAAAATATTTAGCTATTAATTAGCTGACCGAGTCCGATATCTGGTATATCCTGAGGATGCTTCGTTGAGAGGTGAAACACGTGTCGATTGGTGAATTTTGGAGTTCAAAATAGCGGAAAATAGCTAAAGATTTTATGAATTCACAGTCGATGGTAGTAGAAGACTGTTTAAGTTGGTGGAGAATGTCTTATCGGATGTTCCTATCGATGATTTGATTAAAGTCCTACCGGCTCCTAAGATTATTAAAAAAGGAAGAAGATAAATTTATGAGTTCTAAGAGCCATTGGCAGTATTCGCAAAGTAAGACTGATTGAAGACTTACTAGACTAAGCCATTGTTAATTAATGATGATTATTTAATTTAAAGTGTTTATGATTTTGAAATTTTTATTCATAGTCAAGTTAGACAAGATTTTTTATTTAGTTGAGACAAGTTTTATTCTTTCAATTTACTAAAACATCTTTTATTCTAAAGGTTCTCAAATGTGATTTAATTAGATAAAGATGTATCTCATATTATTATTATTTGATAAAATTTAAGACTTAAAGATTTATAAGTTAATAAATGATTCTAAATAAATAATGTTGTTTTATTCCAAAACGCAGCCTAATATTCCATATAATAACAACTCTGTCACATACTGAACCACTCTGTCACGATGTTGTCTCCTGGTAGTAAAATTGTTTTAGTCGTTTATATATTTTGTTATGAACAGTGCAACTTTGGAAAAATCATATTAATAATAGTTAATAATATTGCCGTCCATGATGTTCATATTTGTGTGTAAATAATAGTGAAAATTGATTTATAGCAAAAACATACTTCATATTAGATGGAAATGTGACGGAGTGGTATAAGGTCCTGAATAAATATATTTTAAATGATACCAGTATTGTTTTAAATGTGTTGTCTAAAAGTATCCTTTTTTAATTATTGTAACAGAAAGGGCAAGTTATTTGACGAAGATAAAATAAAATAAAATATTTTGTACGGAGGTGTACAATTTTTGGTCAAATCAAGGGACGAATCCACCTTTCAGGTTCTTAAAATCTTACAAAAATGTTTAAACTTCGCGGCCAACAACTTTTTCTCATAGAATAGAAATTCAGCTATCATATAAAATAAAAATGCTAACGAAAAAGCTTTAGAATTTTTTTTTTACAAATTTGAGCAAATATCATATCAAAATGTAGGTTAAAAAACAGAATGACCCGGGTACACTTGCACCCCAGGGTACGGTTTATGTCCTTGTTAATAGGTATGGAGGGGCCAGGTTATTTAGGATTGCTTCACTTCTAAACTTCATAATGCGGAGTCTATATACTTCTGAGGTAAATTGAAATATTTGTTTAGTTAATTTTCGCCACAATCAAAAAAGAGTTACTTAAATTAGGTACCTTATTTCTTCAGAATTCCGCGGCCGAATTATTAAAAACAAAACAGCCGATATTACTGCAGCTAGGAACATGAAATTTAGACAGTAGCTTACTTTTATGGAGCAAACACTCCATAAGAAGGGACTTTCCGAAAATCTGAAGGTTGAAGAGGGGTGGCAAATGTATAGGGAAAAAAAATTTATCTATTTACTTGAAATTTAGCACTTATAACTCTAACTCTAAGACGACCTCCGTGGCGCAATGGCTAAGCGCGTCGGAAAGTAAACGGGGGTTGCGGGTTCGATTCCCCTCTCGAGTCTGGGTGTTTATGTATAATATGTATTTATTTACAAAAGAAAAGTATATAAGTAGTATATCAGTTGTCTAGTACCCATAACACAAGCGCTATGCAGCTTACTTTGGGACTAGATGGCGCTGTGTGAAATGTCCGAGTATATATATAACTCTACAAGTGGCGTGCCGTGCGGCATGGCGGGCTGAAGGTACACTTTTTGTAAAATTCCAGTGGCAAGACAAGGAGGGGTTGAACTTCGCATGAAATTTTTTTAACTTTTTATACGTAGGCCGTTTAGTGGCTGTCGGGGAATGCATTTTTTTTCCATTACCAAAAGCGGGGTTGGAAGGGATGAACTTTGTATGAAATTTTATTATGCGAGTCACGGTATGGCGGACGGTGGTTGCAAATGGTTAAGTATGCAGTTTTTATATTTTTCAAAGAAATTCAATTCTAAATTATGTTCGTGTAGCTGCTTACCTGTTTTTTTTACTACATAGAGGACCAACGAGCAGAGTCATATTGATGGAAAATAAGGCCCACAGGCCAAGAAAGCATTTGAGATCGTAAATTCATTTTTAATTTCAAGGATTAAGATGTTTTGCGTCTTATAATAGAAATATCACCTGCTGTTTTGTTCTACACACAAGAACACAATAATGCAAGTACTGCCGTTCTGCGGCAAGATCAGCGATTAAGATGGTAGTAGCAATCAGGACAGATCCCGCACAATGTCCTACCGCACGCGCATGTTACCATATAAGTCATACAAACCAAACGAGGGCTTATTATAAAACCATTAAAACAATAAAAATAAACGGGTTACTGCGGCGATATTAATTTAATTTTTTTGAATTTATCAAAAATGTGGAACTCTTCACGATTTTGCGTTTCATCCTCGCGCAGGGGCCATGCTAATTTAGCGTGTCATCCTCGCGCAGGGGCCATGCTAATTTTGCGTGTCATCCTCGCGCAGGGGCCATGCTAATTTTGCGTGTCATCCTCGCGCAGGGGCCATGCTAATTTTGCATGTCATCCTCGCGCAGGGGCCATGCTAATTTTGCGTGTCATCCTCGCGCAGGGGCCATGCTAATTTTGCGTGTCATCCTCGCGCAGGGGCCATGCTAATTTTGCGTGTCATCCTCGCGCAGGGGCCATGCTAATTTTGCGTGTCATCCTCGCGCAGGGGCCATGCTAATTTTCTCTGTATCGTTCTGTGCGCAAGGAGGTCAGGTAAAATCGTTGAAGCTTCCCACATTTTTGAGAAACTCAAAAAAATTAATATTGTGGTAAGAACCCTTTTTTATTTTGCCATTTAATATTTCAAATACTTAATGCCAGCTACCTGTTTTAAAAGCCTCCAGCAAATATCGACAGAAAACTCTAGGCTAGGAGCAAACCCAAGCTTTGATATAGGCATATAATCGCATAGTGGCTTCTAGTGTTATAGCAATAAGCCGGAGTAACTTGCGTATCTTGGTTAAAGCATTAACCAGGCGTTTTTGTGGCAACATGGGGCTCTCCGACACAAGAATGTGCCGGTACTGTTAAGTGGCGGATGAAACGCCTATGCACATTTTGTGTGATTGCGGACCACTGATGCGTACTAGTCGATTCTGCTTTGGCTAGTATTTTCTGATTCCGGATGAGGTTCAGCACGTCACTTTAAGGAATACTGCTGTTTTTGACTGCAGTGGGACTTGGTAGTGTTTTGTAATATAGTGGCGATCACCAATAGATGAATTTTGGTCGCAGTGATACAGGTGTGATAGCACATGCATAGCCACTTACATCAAATAAAAAATAATAATAATAATGACAGCTAACAAAATATTTAGCCAAAAAAAACTTAAAAAGCTGAAATTCTATTACGGCTTTAACAAAAACTTGCGAACAAGTTCAAATAATAATAATTCTTTGAATTCATTGCCAGAGTCGAAGGGCTATAATTATTATTATAAGAAAATTTGATTATAAGGATTGTGTTTTTTCTTTTTAAGTCGTTAAACAGATTTAGATTTGTTATAAAACGAATATCGATTAGACAGTCATACTATAAAATAAACGATTTCGTTGAAGGCAAATTGATAGTTTAGAAATAATCTTCTCTCTGCACATGCATTTATTGGTTTTCTGAATATTGTATAGACTCAGGTGTTACTTTGCGGAAATCCATTTCATGCGATGAATTTCTAAAATCTTTAGCTATTTTCCGCTCAAACTTCAAAAACCACCAATCAACAAGTTTTTAGCTTCTCAACGAAGCATCCTCAGGATTTTACAGAGATCAGACTCGGTTCAACCATTCAGTGCGAATCATTCGGTGCTGACCGAGTCTGATTTCATCACATGGTGTTCTGAATATTATATTTTAATAAACCTATTATAAAATGATGTCGAAAAAATTAACTTGACTAGAGTTTCTTGTCGGTTCTTTTCAGTGTCCAGGTTTTCTTTTCGAACCGAACTAAAGTAGATTTTTTAAAAGTAAAGTAGATTATTCTAAAGTAGAATTGGGTTTACTTGAATAACTTGAATTGACTTCGATTTGAAAGTAAGAACCCTGAAAAGTAAAACTGTGATACAATGAGAAAAAGTTTTATTTATCGTTGGCCCTGCCATCGCTAGTATAAACGAGTAAATTCCTGGTTGTCGAATTTCCTTCGGCTGCCGTGTCGTTATCGATTACACCGAATTCCCAGACATTGATAGATCGCCGCGGAACCAGCAATCTGCTTTTACCGGTGACACTCATCATCGGTGCAAGTCATCAGTGTATAAATATTATACGCTTTTTCATATGTCACAAGTTTTTGATGAAGGGAATTTTGGATGATTCAGTTATGCAATATTTATCCCAGAGATTTGAAGGAACATTCACAATTTAAAGTCGCACATCATGCATTAATACATTCAAGACTATAAATTTATACGTCAAGAGACTTTCTACTTCAATGTAAGCATATTGCGCTCACGAAGGAGTGTAATATTTGGCATATGTAGCTAAAAATGAATAGAAAGCTAAAATTTACATATAACTAGAACTCGATCGCTGCGCCACTTACCGGGTCCAATTGTGAGTCTAAACCATCTAGGGACCCACTCAAACACACACAAATCATCAAAATCGGTCCAGACAGATGAATTATGTACATAATTATGACGATATGTGTTGCATTAAATTGAATAAAATAAAACATTCATTGTTTACGTTCATATCGCCAATATCAAACGCAGTAGTTGATGGTTAAATACTAGCACAGAGTAAAGATAGTCGCCAAAGAATTTCAAAATATTGCCAACAAATAATTACTGATAGATTGACTGTTCAAGTTTCAAGTTGTGAATTTCGTGTGATTTATGAGCTGTGAGCTGTGGGCTGTTTCGAGTCTATGTCTAGGGGAAAAAGCGTTTACTTTATATTTACGGTTGAATTTCAAGCACAAGCTGATCATTAGATCATATGAAATGACGGACGTAAGTATAGGAAAATTCACGTTAGCTTGAGTCAAATGTGCATGATATATTACTTCATTATTACACTATTATACTACGCTACTACCTAAATATTATTAATTATATTACAAAATATCTAAAAACACGGGAAATTAACGCGATTACCTTTTATTTTCGCTTAACGTTTCGACCGAGTTGCATCGGCCGTGGTCTCAAGTAAACTGCCTCAGCAAGCTTCACTCCGTGTCCGAGGCAGATTTTATTTCATCCGATATTTGTAAACAATTATTAGGGTTCCTACACACAACACTTACGGAGTCCACACACTTAACCGGAGTGAAAAACGAGGTTTTGTCATTTGGATCACAGGATTCCACGCTGTTGATAAATTGTATCCGTTTTCCCGATTGAAATTTTTGTGTCTCTTGATTTCAATCGCTTCACGCACGACTCTTGGATAAAAGTAGCGATCGGTGGAAAGGATTTTTGGGTGATAAAATTCTATCCAATGATTCGTATCCGATTATATTACATCGTGAAACCTCTAAGAAAAAAAGCGAAAGAGGTGTGTAAGGACCGCGATTCCTGGCGCTCCGTCCTCTCTAACTACCCCGTTGGGGATACAGCGTGAAGATATGTTATGTTATGTTATGAAACCTCTGCATGAGTCTAACTCGTACTTGATAGAATAAAAAAATTCTAAGTGACAACATTTTTAATTGACTTACGAGGTTTCATTATTAGGCTGATGATATTGATATTATTATTTTTTACGAAAATAGAGCCACGTTTATATAAATTTACGTCACGACTAGAACCTTGATTATTACTTCATTACGTACAACATATGGCAGCACCTCGGTCTAAGTATTAAAATGAACTTTTGTTCTTATGGCAATACCACAGGTTGTACCTCACAATGTTGTAAGTATCAATTACATCTATACCCCATTGTTTAAAATATTTAATATGTGTAGTATATTTAATTATTTAAATTTATGTATTGTCTAAGTATTATATATGTCGTATGCATTTATGTATATGTCGCTATATATGTTCATGTTTTGTATTATTGTGTTTATGAATATAATAAATATGTATTATATATTTACGTTTTATATTCTCCATATTAATTTTATGATAATATAATTTAGATTAGGTTAATTTAGTATTTTCATTTTAAATATATGCACTGCCAATATTTTCTCCGTTTAGCCTTATGGTTGACTGGTAGAGAATGCCACTAAGGATGGACATTAAGTCCGCCATTTGTACATTTTTGTGCAATGAAGTCCTTTTTTGTAGACCAAGTTTCTTGGTTTTTACTAAACTGCGTGACTAGGAAAGGTCGCATACAGCGATACACACCTGGAGTGCTATTCACAACTTCATTTCATCGGATGAAACATCGGATGAACTCATCTTTGATAACATCGATGAAAAATTACATCGGTTGTTCGCTAGGATTTTCCTACGATGTAACAGCCAAGGAGTTGGCAGCAAAAACTTTTTACAACCTACACATGTGGTAAAAATGAAATTTAATAGTATAATATAAAAACAAATTTGTTTTTAAAATTGTTCTGATCATTCCGATGATGTTTAAATACAAAACTTATTTAAAATGTAAAAATACACGTATAAATATTTTAATGAATGTAATGTTACAATTATACGAATCAAACTAAATACCAACTCCCGGTTCATTCATTTTATTACATACGGAGACGTCATTCCTCAACTTGTCAGTTGTCAATAACTTTTCAAAATGGCGTCGTGATGCCCAATTAATATCGTAAGGTACTCTCTTCACTTACCTTTATATTATTTAAGCAACGGTGTTGTACAGTGATATCATATTCGTGAAATAAATGGGGCTAAAGATTTCTCAAGGAATTAATGTGACTAAAACTGCAGTTCATGGACATTTATGGTGATTTTGGTGATCGAAGACGCCTACGAATCCTACAAAAGCCTACAAACTATCCATTTGTTTCTGTTAAAAAAAATATAAATAAATGTGAGACTTAAGAGTTAATGCCATTTATAAGTAAGTATTGTAGAAGTTAGGACAAAAATGTGTTTCATATTTTGCTGTAATAGCCAACTAAACATTAAACAAAAAGTGCGGGAAACTGCATTCTCTGTAATTTGTCATGTTTTTGTAAAACTACAGCTTAAAGGTGTTTATTTTAATATTTCAGTGGGAATGGATGAAAAGAGAGGCAGTGTCAAGTTCTCATACAAAGAAATAACCAATATCCACTTATCATTTTATGTATTATAAGGCAAGATCATGATGTAAAAAAATAGAGATGATTACAAAGAGAAATGTTGATGCAGTGAATTGTTAAAATGTATTTTGAAGTGTAAACCTTGAACAAAAGAAAAAGAAATGATAATGTACCTGCCTACCATGTGCCTGTGAATTACAAACTACCTATGAATTACAAAAAAGTTATAATAACTGGTATAGGTTATATTTATTTATACTTTTATGTATATAAATAGGTTTCTAAAACTTTGTGCTATTTTTTAAATACTATAGAAGTCATGTTACAAACAATTATTATCAATCTTATTTAATATAAATGTAATAAGTAGCTATTAAACTTTGCATTATGAAATAAATACACTAATGATATCTACTGATCTACTTATTTTGTACCTGCATACTTTTATTATAATTGAGGTTCATAAGGTAAAATTTATAAACGAGGTACATTTTTTTTATTCTTTTAGTTCTCCAAATTATATCTCCATAAAATTATACACAATTTTTTCATACATCTTACCTGGGTACTTCTATACTTTCTGTAGGTAAATAAGTATTAATAATTCTAAAAATAGTAGTTACTCCTATCAATCATTCTCATCGTTAGTGCCATAGAATAAATTACTTATAAATTATATCAGGAATTAAATTAAAAGACAGTAGGTATGTACGTGCTCTTGCTTTTAATAAATCTTTAATTATTATTTAACAATCAATACAAAATTTTCTGTGACTAGAAAAGTTGTGGAAACTTGTACAAAGCTGTGTTGAATGCTATGATTTCTCAATTCTTACTTCTCAACAACAATGATAAAATTGTAATCAGTAGCTGTATCCATATGTATCTGTAAGAAAAAAAGTTGCATAAAATTCATTACCTAAATAAAATTAATGTGCAGCTATTGAAAAAGTTACTGTTTCTAATAATCAATTCAACTGAATTTTAATTCATTGCTGGTCAATATTTAAAAGAAAAACGACCATTAATTTGTTATCCTTCTCAGTCATACCACTAATACAATTCAGAAAATGTACATACATGTCAACATTTTATTAGAAATATACATACTTATTATATTACATACAGCTACAGCTCTATTAATATCAATAATGTTAATACTAACTTCCTTAAAAAGGTTCCTGTCTGTACATCATAAATAAACAATACTGTTGTGATTTCATTTATCTATACATAAATACTTACAAAGGTGTGTAGTTCTAAAACTTCATTATGAGTTCTTATTTAGTTTTAGAATATGTACATATTACAATAAAAGTGTCCATACTCACATTTCGTGGACATTGTATTTACTGGATATATCCATATTTTAAGTCTGTATGCTGTATGTCAGCTGGTGCATGACAAGTGATGACGTACAGCATACAGTATCCATTGTAACCCTATGATTCGAAATATGTTGTTTACAATTCCTGAGGTTTTTGAAATATATTATCTACCTATCACACACGACATCGAAACGTTTCAAATACTTTCTTACGAGGGATTTAGATTTATTACATCAAAGAAGAAATGGGTATTAACAAAAATCAGGCAAAAATCATAAATTAGTGATTACTTACTCAGTGTCATAAATTGTTTTTTCTATTTGAGAGGGAAGGCAAAGGGATCTACGCCCACAAAGCCGATGTCTTTAGTAAGAAATAAAATGACAATACATACAAAATACCTTTCTGCAATAAAATAACTAGCAACCAATTTCATAAAATAATAATACTGTATTACTAGGTGTCTCTCTTTATAGCAAGGATTAATCTTTTAATAAGAATGAGATAATAAATATAACAGAATAAATGAGACAAGTTATGAGACCAAATAAGGTCTCATAATCTATGGTAAATAGTAATGGGTAGGTATTTATGTATTTCTCGTTCATACGTACTTATACGATAGTTTCACGTTGTATTGCAGACGGAGTTGCCAAGCAAAGCGGTCATTGAATACTTCTTCCACCTTATCAAATCTCATTACCTGTCTATGCATTATTCTTCTCACACACTCGCCTAAGTTATGCAAGTGCTCTTAATATTGCTGTTATTTGTAATACTAATAACGGGTATTTACTATTTGAAAGAACGAATGTTATAAGTAGTATTTGTTAGAGCGTTTTTTCATTGGCTGACACGATAACGATATATCGTCGCAGATGCAGACTCATCGATATCGGGGCACAGAAATCTATGGAGCGACGCTTTTTCACTAAACGACGCGACCCCGATTTATCGTCGCCTAGGGATGGCGATCTGAGATCGATTAATCGAAGAATCGATTATTTCGACCATATAAATCGATTTTTAATCGATATTTTGTAGTGAATCGATTCCGTGAATCGATACTTTACCCTTTAAAATCGAGATTCGATAATTTTTGTTATGATAAGAAATATAAAACTGTTTAGAATTAGTTGAATGTAGGAACTGTGAATTTTATAATTTTTTAACTTAAATATTATAATTTTTTTTTATCTTAAGTAGAGGTTCTTAAACGTGTAACATTTAAATACAGTTGTAATTGTTTAATTCATAAAAACTGATTAGATTGATTATTTTAGCGTCTTCCAAGTTTTCTATAATTACATTCATATCTGTCATCAATACAGACTTATATAGTAAGTCGATGAAAAATCGATTTTCGAGAGATCGATTTTTTAGACTTCGAGTTTTCTATGAATCTATTTTTCATACTTCGATCGAATCGATTCGAAGATCGATCTTTTTTCGAGAGAATCGCCTTCCCTGGTCAGTACTACGTCCGCTCTCCATAGAATCGTCCCGATAAAATCAAGAATGTATGACATAATTACACAATGGTGCAAGTGTGGGTTCAACATCACCATCCTCCCACCTCCCCGCTAATCTGTCGTTCGCTCTACTCCATTTTACTGAACAGTTTAGTTTGATTAAATATTCAAAATGACTTTTAAATAAGTTCCTTCAACGTTAGATACGTTAGACGTAAGTAAAGCAGATATACTAAATAACTAAATATAATTTGTCGTCTGCCATATGAATAAGTATATGAGTAGTTTTACAGTTAACGCACTGATCTCGAAGGTGTAATGTTTGTCATTGAGACATGAAAGTTCTGTTTTTGTTTTGTCGCCATCGATATTGGTACCGTGTCGTTGAATCAAAAAGTTTCAAGATAATAAAATATCTACGTGTGACGGCTACGATATTATCGTTATCGTGTCGGCCAATGCAAAAACGCCCTTACGTTGAATTGTATGATTTACCGCTAGAAATAAGGACTTATTTAAAACCGGCGGCAAGTGAAATTTTAATAATTTATCACATACCTACAATTTATTGTATAATAGTTTGTAATGTGTAATTAGATTACACTGATTTTAAAATCAAATTATAGAGATTAGGTTTATATGCCTACTTTCTCAGTGTTTCGAAACGATTTAAAATTAAAATATCGATTTTCAATTTAATGCATACTTAGGTATATTCATGATGTAAGTTGGCAGGCTAATAGCTTATCCCTTCATGCTATAAGTACCTACTTATCCTCCATGCGATAGAAATATTTTATGTACTTACTATACTTATGTAGTTTAAATGTATTGCTCATGTGTTGCTATGATTTTTTATGCTTTAGTCTTTTTAGTCTTAATTTATAATGCAATGCTGGTGTTAAAGAGACCAATCACAAACAGAAAACAATAAATTTATAATAAATACCTACTGTGACATTAAGACCATATACTTCATTGTAATGGTATTGCATAATATTACCCAGTGATTAGATTTAGGAGTACCTACCTATTATTACATTGAATGTTTTACTAATTTTTCGGTCACCTAGGACACGCACCACCTAGACACGCACCACCTAGACACGCACCACCTAGACACGCACCACCTAGACACGCACCACCTAGACACGCACCACCTAGACACGCACCACCTAGAACACGCACCACCTAGACACGGACCACCTAGACACGCACCACCTAGACACGCACCACCTAGACACGCACCACCTACACACGCACCACCTAGACACGCACCACCTAGACACGCACCACCTAGACACGCACCACCTAGACACGCACCACTTACACACGCACCACACGCACCACCTAGACACGCACCACCTAAACACGCACCACCTAGACACGCACCACCTAGACACGCACCACCTAGACACGCATACCACCCACACGCATACCACCTACACGCGCACCACCTAGACACGCACCACCTAGACACGCACCACCTAGACACGCACCACCTAAACACGCACCACCTAGACACGCACCACCTAGACACGCACCACCTAGACACGTACCACCTAAACACGCACCACCTAGACACGCACCACCTAGACACGCACCACCTAGACTGGCACCACCTAGACTGGCACCACCTAGACTCGCACCACTTAGACACGCACCACCTAGACGCACCACCTACACACGCACCACCTAGACACGCACCACCTAGACACGCACCACAGACACGCACCACAGACACGCACCACCTAGACACGCACCACCTAAACACGCACCACCTAGACTCGCACCACTTAGACACACCACCTAAGACACGCACCACTTAGACACACACCACCTAAGAGACGCACCACCTAGACACGCACCACCTACACACGTACCACCTAGACACGCACCACCTAGACTCGCACCACTTAGACACGCACCACCTAGACGCATACCACCTACACGCGCACCACCTACACACGCACCACCTAAGACACCCATCACTTAGACACACACCACCTAAGACACGCACCACCTAGACACGCACCACCTAGACACGCACCACCTAGACACGCACCACCTAGACACGCACCACCTAGACACGCACCACCTAGACACGCACCACCTAGACACGCACCACCTAGACACGCACCACCTAGACACGCACCACCTAGACACGCATACCACCTACACGCATACCACCTACACGCGCACCACCTAGACACGCACCACCTAGACACGCACCACCTAGACACGCACCACCTAGACACGCACCACCTAGACACGCACCACCTAGACACGTACCACCTAAACACGCACCACCTAGACACGCACCACCTAGACACGTACCACCTAGACTGGCACCACCTAGACTCGCACCACTTAGACACGCACCACCTAGACGCATACCACCTACACGCGCACCACCTGCACACGCACCACCTAAGACACCCATCACCTAGACACACACCACCTAAGACACGCACCACCTAGACACGCACCACCTAGACACGTACCACCTAAACACGCACCACCTAGACACGCACCACATAGACACGCACCACCTAGACACGCACCACCTAAACACGCACCACCTACACACGCACCACCTAGACACGCACCACCTAGACACGCACCACCTAGACACGCACCACCTAGACACGCACCACCTACACACGCACCACCTACACACGCACTACCTAGACACGCACCACAGACACGCACCACTTAGACACGCACCACCTAAACACGCACCACCTAGACTCGCACCACTTAGACACACCACCTAAGACACGCACCACTTAGACACACACCACCTAAGACACGCACCACCTAAGACACCCATCACCTAGACACACACCACCTAAGACACGCACCACCTAGACACGCACCACCTAGACACGTGCCACCTAAACACGCACCACCTAGACACGCACCACATAGACACGCACCACCTAGACACGCACCACCTAAACACGCACCACCTACACACGCACCACCTAGACACGCACCACCTAGACACGCACCACCTAGACACGCACCACCTACACACGCACCACCTAGACACGCACTACCTAGACACGCACCACAGACACGCACCACTTAGACACGCACCACCTAAACACGCACCACCTAGACTCGCACCACTTAGACACACCACCTAAGACACGCACCACTTAGACACACACCACCTAAGACACGCACCACCTAGACACGCACCACCTACACACGTACCACCTAGACACGCACCACATAGACACGCACCACCTAGACACGCACCACCTAGACAGGCACCACCTAGACACGCACCACCTAGACACGCACCACCTAGACACGCACCACCTAGACACGCACCACCTACACACGCACCACCCAGACACGCACCACCCAGACACTCACCACCTAGACACGCACCACCTAGACACGCACCACCTAGACACGCACCACCACCACCACGTACTAATTTTATGAAATTAATCATTTATAACATTGATTATAATTTAGTAATAAAATTCAATCCAAGAAAACAATTGCAATATTCATGGTAACCTCACCTTCGTCTGCAAACACTAACAGCAAAATGAACATTTTGCGTATAGAAAAGATATTGAAAATCGCTAAATTTATTCGCTCCTTTTCTACTATAAGTCTACCATCTTGATGTGAATTTCCATACTAAGCGTCTTCCTTCACAAAATTAGTTTTTTTCTTCAATAAAAATGCACGTAACTTTATGACACATGTATCATACGTTGAAAATAGAGTATATTTTAATTATTTTAAGAAAAACTTCCAAAACTTTAACTGTTCACCGAGAAAATAGCTTAACATCGTAGAACTCGTCTAATAGAAACTAGCTTTTCGCTCGTGGATGTTGTCATACAATTTGACAAATCACAAGCGCGAGGATGTACGCAACGTTGCACGCGACGAAGTGTCAAAATTACATTTTGACAGCTAAAGTCGAGGTTGAGAACGAGAGGTTATCGGACTTCTCTTTCTCACAATTTTACATCCGTGAAGTTGTGAAAGCCAATTTCATAAATTAGTATGGAAAATTCGTACATCAGATGTGATCATCGGATGCAAACAACCTTTGCGCATTCACAATTTAAAGCTCACGGATGTTTCATCCGATGCAAGGATGTTTACGTGTTGTGAATAGCACTCCTGATCATGACATATTTTTATTTTTATGAATACTAATAGCAAAAACGCTTAAGATTTACGAGTATTTTACAAATTATTATTTCATGACCGACTCATAAGCTGACACGAATTACACTGATAGTTCGAGATTGCCATACTTACTACAGCTAACTGTTTTACTCGTAGTTACGCACAATGAGATAGAAAGAGACACGAAAATTCATTTAACACACGATGGTAATACCGCAACTTATTATGGCTTCCTCTTTTATGTTTCTTTGTTCGAGAGCAGCACTGTTAATATCAGTAATTATCACCAATTTTCTTGTGTCATTAATTATTACAGGTACCTAATCACAGACATGTGTGTATTTGTAGAAAGCAATAATCTGTTGTTAACTTTATAAATACTTAATTATAAAATGAGTGTATAATGGACAGATAAAGCGATAAAGCTGTCTATGTACATATGTGTAGGGCACGCAGGGTTTTGTGTACGGCTAAAATTTATTATCTGTATTATATGTATTCCTGAAAAAATTTTAATTAATAGAATGGTTCATTGACAATTGAAAAATTTGAATCAAATTCTCTTAGATAACACTTTACAAGAAAATATCTCGTGTACTTCCGTAACACGAACAAACATTTTGACGTGCGGAATTTTAAAAAAATGGGTTGAAATGTGTACCATTTATTTTAAACTATTTTTATATCGCTAAAGGTCCTATATTAGACCACGTCCATAACTGAATTTCATTTACTAAGTAAACATACCAGTGAAACTTTTCTATTAGTGATGTTTGTCATTGAATCAATTTTTTCTGTTAGGTGCTTAAGGTTTACAAACTTTTTTTTATAAATAGATTTGGGACTAAATCACAGACATCAATGAGTAGTGTCCCGTCCCAACATTCATAACCACCGAGTTTCAAATGAAATACTATGCTTGTAAATAAAATTGACTAATATTAGATTTTTATTCGTGGGCTCATCATCCACAACAGAATTAGTAACAAAAAATTAGGATCTGGTTCATAATGTACCGTATATGAGAAAGACAAACGGAACCATTCTGACGTCAATCACGCGTCCGTCCATTTCTCCGTCTTTCAGATGATTTTCTCAGAAAGTATGTGATTTTCAATCGGATGACTTGATGTTCTTACCATGTTCTTGTAAGTTCATCAGTATTTACTGGTCAAAAATTTACATTATGTCATATATTTTGTACTAATTAACATTTTAAAATGTTGTGAAATAAATATAAAATATAATTTAGAAGGTTAAATAAAATGTTATTTGGTTACCTTCAATTTTATCACCGATACTACTAAATCTAGTCGTTTAAAATTTTCGGAGTACATAAAGTTTGCAGGACAAATAATACAACAAAAGTCCTAATGCCCGATTTCGCCAACGCTATCTAAATCGTCAGACAACTATGTACCCCCTAGATTAAAAGGGCCCTTAAACCGGTTCTTACAATCGTTCGTTTTCACCGATCTATACCGAGTCTGATCTCTGGTACATCCTGAGGATGTTTCGTTGAGAGGCGAAACACGTGTCGATTGGTGGTTTTTGGAGTTTGAGCGGAAATCATCACACGAAATGGATTTCCGCATAGTAATACCCGAGTCTATACAATAACTCATTTAATTGATTGATATGTACACGTCTACACTTTAACTACACATATTTTCTAAAAAATATGAACTCTAAATTAGGCCAAGCCTACAATAAGAGATGTCATGTTTGACATAATAAGAGCAAAGTTATTAGTACTAGTGGTCGTCCAGTGGATGAAATTAGACCGTAAATATATATGAACCCTTTTTTCTATTACTATACACTTCACAGACTCCAAACAGCTCGCAGAAATCACACAAAATTTACAGCACGAAACTCTTTCAACACATCATTAATTATTTCTAGGCAACATTTTCAATTTCTTACTGTATGACGATATTACGACTGTTTGACGATAAAGTATTGTGTTAACGTTGCCAGTATAACTATTGTTTGACATGTGTTTGACATGTGTTTGACATTGGCAGTATTACGTAAATAAAATATGAATATTTTATTTGAATATTTGACTGGCCCGTTGGCGCAGTGGCATATGCATCTGCTTTCCAAGCTAGGGTCCCGGGTTCGATCCCCGGTCAGGTGAATTTAGGAAACGAACTTTTCTAAATTGGCTTGGAGTTTGGGTGTTACTGGGAACACCCCTAGAGTTCGTTGTGTGGTACCCATAGTACAAGCTTACTGCCTAGTTTGGGGTCACACAATCTGTGTAATTGTCTGGAGAATTATTATTATTATTATTTGATTTAATTTAATGTATTTGTAACACATATTATACATACATTCTAGTTTTTTAACTATGCCAAACCTCACACTCCTCCGTGCGCGAATATGCTTAAAAAGGGGTGCAAACTTTTCTCTTCTGTATTAATATATTGATAAACTAAAAGCGAAGATCCGGTAAAAGCACTCTGTGTATGGATTTTATACACGAAGTCTATATTAATTCTGATTATGTATTGAACAAAAACTTGAACAAAGACAAGTTGAATTTAATGCAATATTACTCTAATTGCCTTAGCAAGAGACTTATTAATACTTTCTTTTGCTGATGGTCTTCAACTCCGGTAAATAATTAATGGAGTTACGGTCAAATAACTTTATTTCAAAAATGTTGTTTATAATTAAATTAAATACGATTTTGTCCAAAGCGTTATATTTTTGGAGAGAGCTTCTCAAGCTCTTGCATTTAATACACATCATAATGGTGTCTGATGATTTTTTAGTTTAGTTTACTTTCTGTCTTATAAAGGACCCCATGGTTAATTTTTCAAAAACATCCTAGGCTATATTTATATGCATGCACCATGCGAGTAACTGAGACAAATTCAATAATACCTCTTACACTGGAATTAGTTCAATGGTTTCGGCTCTGTCAGAACAGATGAATAGCCTTCCATTTCCTTTGGTGTAGTCCGGTAAAAAGGCACAGAATAAGCAATATGATAAGTGCTTATTCTGTGTCAACGCGGCACGATTGAAGTCAATATATTATGTAAATACAATTTATTAACTTAAAATCGTTACATGTTTTTGCTAAATCATGAAACATCCAAAAATTTATACCCGAGTGAATTTCATGCCGGTTAACTTGAGCACATGTTTTTTCTGAACCGATGAAAGATTGAATTAAATTAAATGTGGTTCACATGTTTGAAAATGATTTGATTTCATTTCACTTTGAAATATTTACCACGCAACCAAATACAACGACTTTAAACATGACCAATTTAATCCTCATGCTCGTGACCTTATCTCATTTTTTCCTTACAACAAAACTTTAGGGGAACTTAAAAATCCTGTTACTGTATTTTTATTACGAATGCGGGTCGCTCGCAGTCAATATCTAAATGTTACTACATGTACGGAAATGTCGTAGTACTACCATGAAATTCGAGAGATCATGACGTACCTGGAAATTTCGTGAAATATAAACTTTTAAACTTTCACGTTGCTTAAGATATATTCAGTTCCAGGAAATCACATAGGCTACTTTGTCTTAATTCCGTGCGGACCAAGTCGCAGGCCACAGCCAGTTATATATAAATCGTAGCTTTCTGCATTCTTAGCGTTCTCAAATATACTTTAACTATGCCAAATTAAGGCCAAATCTTTTAATCTTTCGTGCACGCGATATACTTAAAAAGAGGAACAAACCATTCTTTTCGCGTATTAATATACATTAAGTACTTGGGCGACCGAAATTTACTCGATGTCTTGCAAAAAAATCACAAAAAAAACGTCTAACCACAATGAAGGATTCAAACCTGCGTATTTCAGCTTGGTAGATCTAGTTGTGAGATCAGAAGAGTTCAGAATTTAGAAGTTTTAAGTGCGTGAAAACAGAGAAAACGAATTTTCTCAGAATTGGACCCTAGTTAGATCGATTTTTAACCACCGTAAAGCTTTATATTGCAAATTTTATCGAAATCGTTAGAGCCGCTTTTAAGAATGCATTTATAAATATACAAATATTGCTTGCACAATACTACTCTTTTAAATAACATAGTATCCCAAAATGAAGGAAGTCTATGAAATTCAACATTAAATTCATTATTCAGGAAAATAAATAATAGATTTTTCCCATGACTTAGATGTTTTTATCATTATGACTCATTTTATTTTCTTATTATAACTACATTAGTGATATGTGTTTTTATTAGATACTTGTTGCAAACCAAATTTAGACATATTATTATTTCAAAATATTAAAAAAAAATAAAGAAAAGTCTGACCACATTGCAGGATTCCAACTTACGCACTTCGGCGTGGAAGATCTACATCTACACTAAACCACTGTGCTATTGATAAGATAAACTCACTGCGAAATTACAAAAGTTTAGAAATTTAGAGTTTAGAACTTTTAAGTGCGTGAAAGACGGAGAAAATGATTTTTCCCAAAAATGAGACCTAACTAAATCGATTTTTTGCTCCCTTTAACCCTATATTGTAAACTTCATTGAAATCGCTAGAGCCGTTTTCCAGATAGCGATATCAAATAAACAGGGTGTATATGAAAACGGGACAGTTACTTTAATGAATGAAAGGGCATAATTTTAGTATGTAGTTATAAAAAGAATTATCGAATAAAATGTAGCCATTTAAGAGTTATGACCATTTAAATTTACAGGTGTTAACACCATTATTTCTCGTAGAAGTTGCTGGAACGTGTAAAGTTACAGATTTTAAATCGAACATATTTTTTTATTTTGTAATAATTTCAACCGTTATTGAAATAAAGCATAAAAACCAACTTCAATAATAATGCATATGCCCCTTAACAATTGTTTACAAATCGCTACGATCATGAACTCTAATTTAAAAATACGTTATTTACACATACACAGGAATATCAACCTTATCTTTACATAGATAAAGGAGATTTCTCTGGATTTGTAAAATATTGTAAAAATTAAATTTCGGTGTCGGAAATAAACAACTTGTCGTGTTAAGGGGAAGCACAACTGAAGTAAATTGTGATTTGACCTGTATCATTGTTTTTATTACACAATAATACTTTATTGAAGCGTAATCAAGATGCATTCTCGGTATACTATAGTATGTTCAAGAAGGTGTTCCGTTTTCATATACACCCTGTATATACAAATATTGCTCGTTTAATATAATAGGTGGATATAGATTAACCGTGAGTCCATTGCGAGCTGAAGCAGAATACAGTTAATACAGTACTTCTTGCCATAATCTCTTCTCCTTATTTCTAATAATAATAATAATAACTATTTATTAATTCGATATTACCAAGCTTAAAAATTTTTATTAAAAAAAATTAAACCGCCTTCAAAAAAAAACACTGAAAAGTATAAAATAACTATCCTTTACTAATCAAAACTCAAGTACAATTAAAATAACTTTATAAATACGACACACATACCTATATAATTAAATTTTACAGTTACTGAAGTCGGTGCCAAGCCCACAAAACTAATAGACTTCATGTTGTTGCACATTGATTTAGAAATTACTTATAAAAAAGCCGATATGAAGTAAAACTTCATTCAATTTACAATACATGAGAGAAACAATTTTTTTAAATTAATCAGTGTAATAAATATAATAAACAATATAATCAGTAAGAAATACGCGATGTCAACGCGTGTATCTCAGACCCGTGCGAGCGCTTGTCGAGGTATATGTACAAGGAATTTATGCATCTATATATATAAAAGGCGATGTATGTATGTTCCTTATGGACTCCGAAACGGCTGGACCGATTTCGATGAAATTTTCAGGGAATCTTCAGATTGGCCTAGCGGGTGTTCCTGTAAAGTTGGTAGCGATCGGATCAGTAGAATTCTTTTTTCGTTTTTTTTTTGCAATATCAAAATAATTACAAAAACTGTTTAATTTATTTTAACTTCAACTAACGCCCGGTGAAACGGGCCGGGTTTGCTAGTTCTTCATAAAAAGCGATCGCAAGCGAAGACATTAAATAGCGACTCGTATATGCCGATTGACTCGTTTTGATCCAGTATTGACTTCTCTGCTCCATGAGTCTATTATTTCTGACTTCCTGCATTTTTTGTTAGGCATGTAAACATTGTACTCGTATTTTAAATATAATCACTAGTAGTAAAATTAAATAAAAAAGTGATAAGTAATGTTTGCTTACAAGAAGTATTGCAAGCCGGATATTAAAATATCTATTTCGCGATGCTTGGCACTCCGTCCTCTCTGATTACCCCATTAGGGATACAGCGTGAAGATATGTATGTATGTATCTCATGTATTTAAAACAATCAAACAATAAAGTTCAATTCTCTGTCTATAATTTTAAAATAAAGGCTTTTTCTTAAACTTATATGGTTATTCGCGCGTTAACCAGAACCAAACACGCGTTTTTTTTTAATTTTTGTCGGTCTGTTTATTCGGCCTAACCTTCAAAACGGCTGAACTGATTTTAACGTGGTATTCACAGGAAGATAGGGAATTTTTCATTAATAATCTATTTAATTAATATCTAAACATGACCGCGTAACAAATGGTTTCTAGGTAACCGATCCTAATACTAGTGGTGATACACAGGTAGATTACCTCTATTCAATCTTTACTTTTAAAACAGTATCTATATTAAACATTATGTCACTAAATACTTGAGTTAAGTAATATTATTATATTTCCTTTACACGCATTTAACACACCGAAAACACTTACTACTAATTATTTAACAAAAACAAAAAGAATTAGTAACTAAAATCAAAATTTTTCATTCGGAAAAGTATCAAAATTATATTTTATTCTGAAGTGGCTTCGTTACTAACGCTATAATCAAGCTACGATAGATGCACGCATACATAAGTGTCCGAGTGCGCCAATACCTAAATTCAAGTGCTTACGATACGTCATATAGCTATTAAAAATACTTTGGACACATCTCCTTGTATCCAACAGAAGTATAGCTTGGCGGATTATATCAAACTACTTGCAATGAACGAATGGTAGTTATTATTTGGCCTTTTCATAAAGTGGTAACATTTCATGAAATCCCCAGGCACGAGATGATCTTCCTAATTCCACAATCATTACAATAGAGCCTCAACTACAAACGATTTCTATTAATGCCCGTACCAGTATCATTTTGGGGTCAAAAATCGGTAGCCATGCTCTTTTGTTGGACAAAGTAAATCGACGTCACTTAAACACTTGACTACATGCCATAGCTTACATAAATATTATTTTATTACGAGAACTGGTCTGTCAGTCACAGTATTTGATGCATATGTTTGTATAATTTTATGTAATGATGCCATAACGGTGTTTAAGGGAGACATAATGCTCTGTACCAAATTTAGAAAAACAGAACTTCTACGACATAACAGTGTCTGACGAGTCACAGATATTTTTACCCAACTACAGTGACAAAAAGGTGGGTTTGTCACACTAAAGCACTTCTCGGAGTTTTCTATAATCCTTCTCTCCTAATTAATTACTTTCCTTCTCTTGAACAACTTTTGGAAAATCTTCGTCCTTCTTTCGAGCATACTATTATAATGGGTGATTTAAATACATGTTTGCTTGAAAATGATTACCGTTCTCGTAAATTACAAACGCTAGTTGACGCTTGTAATTTACATATTCTTCCTCTTGCAGCTACACAATATTTTCCTAACTGTACACCTTCTCTTCTTGATCTTGTTATAGTCTCTTCTATAGATCACGTAGCTAAACATGGCCAATGCTCGGCAGATGCTTTCTCTTTTCATGACTTAATATTTCTTTCTTATAAAATACGTTCTCCTAAATATAAATCTAAGATACTTCTGCGACGTAACTTTGGTGGAATTGATGCTGAACAGTTACGTGAGGACGCTATGAAAATTGACTGGGAAGCCATTACCAATGATTCCTCTCCCGATTCCCAAGTCGAACTACTGAATATACATATAACACAGCTGTTTGATAAGCACGCGCCATTACGTCCCGTCAAGCTTAGGCATCTCCCTGCTTCCTGGCTATCTGAGGAGTTAAAATCCTTAATTGAAAAAAAGAACAGGGCAAAGTCCAAATTCAAACGTGACCCAAACAGTTCGGAGATCAGTATAGAGCTTTAAGAAATCGCTGCAATAGGATGTGTAGGGATGCACAACGACGCCTTATCCATCAATCTGTAGAGAATGAAGAACCAGCAAAGGTCTCGAAGTTTTGGAGATCACTAAGAGCTGGAAAATCTCGTAACGAATTTTTCGACAATAATCTCGACATCGATTCCTTAAATCAACATTTCTCTTCTTCCGCCTCTGGTTTAAATGGTGACACTAAAACATGTACTTTAAACTACATTTCATCTCTTCCCTCTCCTAGTTTTCCAACTTTTACTTTTAATCAGTTTTCGGCTTGTGACGTTACGAAGAGCATTATGTCTATCGCATCTAATGCGGTCGGTTGTGATAGTATTGGCCGTCATATATTATTACCAACCTGGATACAATTCTTCCTATTATAATACATGTATTCAATACATCAATTTCCTCTGGTATTTTCCCTTCTGCTTGGAAAAGTGCTGAAGTTATTCCTCTTCCTAAAAAACCAAAACCCTCCGCTTTCACCGATTACCGTCCAATTTCATTATTACCGTTCCTTTCTAAAGTATTTGAGCGTCTTGTTTTTCAACAGTTAAGCTACTTCCTTAGGTAAAACAACATTTTAAATCCTCTCCAGTCTGGTTTTCGACCCGGTCATAGTACGGCTACTGCTTTTATCAAAATTACTGATTACATAAGATTGGCGATGGAAAGTGATAACTCACAGTGTTAACATTGTTAGATTTTAGTAATGCTTTTAATACTGTGGATTTTGACATTTTCCTAATTCTGCTTCGCTCTCTTAACATATCTTCAACGACAATTGACTGGTTTCATAGTTACTTGTATGGACGACGGCAGCGCATTCGTATAGATGACTCATTTTCTTCTTGGTGTCATACGACTGCCGCTGTCCCACAAGGTGGCGTGTTGTCTCCTCTTCTGTTTGCTATTTTCATCATATCTATTACTCTTCGTATCAACTTTATGCTGACGATCTTCAAATTTACACACATGCCACATTAGAAAACCTTCACAATGCTGTAGCTGCCACGAACGAGGACTTAAATAAAATATCTCAACGGAGTAAGTCTTACGGCTTAAAAGTAAATCCCTCTAAGACCCAGGTCATTATTGTTGGCAGCACCAGTATGATTTCGAAGATAGACTGGAAATCACTTCCTTTAGTTTTCTTTGACTGAAACCATATTACGTATAGCGATCTTAAAAAATCTTGGCATTTATATCGATCGCAATTTGTCCTGGTTAACACAGATCGCCGAGGGCAGCAGGAGACTGTTCACTGCTGTGGGATCGCTAAAGAGATTACGTAACATTCTGCCTCTTGCCACTAAAGTTACGCTTGCACAGTCACTATTATTACCTATTCTCGACTATGCAGACGTCAGCTATCTTGATCTCACCGAGGAGCAGTTTAATAAACTTGAGCGACTTTACAATTTCTGTATACGTTTCATATTTGGTCTTCGCAAATATGATCATGTTTCTGAATTTCGTGCACAACTCAAGTGGCTCCCTATTCATCTTCGCCGGAACACACATTCTTTCCCTCCTTTATTCTGTTTTATTTAACCCCACGACACCGACATATTTAAAAGATAACTTCAAGTTCCGCAGCGATGAAGAACGTAGTTTGAGTGAAACTCTTCGTTTTGAAACCCCTTTGCACACTTCTTTTCTGTTTTCGAGTTCTTTTCTCGATCGTTCTCAGTACAAGCTGTTCCATTATGGAACTCCCTATCTTTTTTTTTTTGCGTCAGGAAATGATTTATGCATTCCGATCCCGCCTGGGGGAGGCGGGGGGATATGTGGGACTCCACGGCTGTGAGGTGCAATGCCGGGCTACCCACTAAAACCTGACAGCGTTCCTCGAGAGCCTTGGTACCGGGGCGACGGGTATACTTTCGTATTCTTCCGCGATCCCGGCGAGCAACGGCCGGTGCTAAGCCACCAGCCTCGTCTCGTTTTGGGAGGGAGGACAGAACTCCCACCCATAATGTCGTGAGAGGCGCGCGGGAACACCGCGCGCCATCTCGAGGCTGTCTTAGGAGTGACTCTCCCCCGAAAGTCACCCCAAGCCTCTGTTGGCACTCCGCAGCTCAAGGCTGCGGAGCTTATGCACGCCCATGGCGTTAAACATTTTTGCGAATGCCACCAGATGTGTCCATCCGCTCCCCTTCCATTCAGAAGGTTTCTTCCGCAGTCGCGGCAACTGCAGAAGTTTTCGCCCTGCCCTTTTTGGGATTAGCCCCTGTACAGGACTTACCTGCCACGAGATGATTGGCCGACAGTCCCTCGGCGGCACATAGCGTGTAATGCAGCGCCTCTGTACACGTGCCGGCCTTGTGTCCTTCCTGACCGCAGCGATAGCATTGTCCGCTGCGGTCCACCTCGGACGTGCAAGACGCCCTTACATGTCCTATAATTAGACATTTATAACACCGCATAGGTCTCGGCTCGAGGATCTGAACCCCGCCCGAGACCCATCCTACCAAAAGGCGGCCGCCCGCCACCTTCTTCGCAACTTCCACTGGACATCTAACCCACGCTGCGCCGAGTCCTGAGGGGGCACGCCTTATGTCGCCCACCTTTAGCGCGTCAGTGGCGCATCCACTCACCTTCGCAACGGCCGCGGAAACATCGGCAGTCGTCACCGAATCGTCCAGGCCCGATATGCACAGTTCTGCATACTTAGTGGGCCTGAAGATTCGGACCATCTCCGGGCTTAGATTCTCCCGCAGCTTAGTTGCCAGGGAGTCTGCCTTCTCACCGCTGGTTGTGCCTGGTAGCTCCAGTATTCCTGCTCCAGTTGCCGCCTTCCTATACCTTAAGTCAGAAATACCTAGCTGGCTAAGGTTGATCTTATTCTTTGCCTCCGTAAGGACGGCGTTCCGCCTCAGGTAGGAGTGTTAAGATCACAGCCGAAGACCGCGGTTGTTGAAGTTTCGGGTTCTTCCTTGTCTTGGGCTTACTCCTCTTCTTTCGGTCTCCCGTCACGGGGGGCTGCAACGCCCCGCCGGAAACCTTCTTCTTCTTGCCCTTACGGGTAACCACAACAAATGCCTCTTCCGTAGAGGCTGGTGCCGAAGGCAGCGAGCGGGGCTGCGGAGGGGGCCCCGCCCCAGACGACGTCGGTACCTTCTTCCCTTCCCCCTTTTTTCCCCTCGTATCAACGCCGGACACCGAAGCAGAAACGACGCCGGACGACACTGGAGGACTCCGAGCTGGCGAAGATATTTTGGCCCTGGGTACTCTCCTGTTGTACAGAGGCCTTCCTCCTTTCCATCACAGATTCTGGAAGGAATCTTCTTACCGGCAGGAGCCGGTCCTCCCTACCTATTGCTGTAACACGTGCCAACATCCTTTTGAGTTTTAAACGTCAACTTAAAATTTATTTTCTTTCCTAAATAGTATGTGTATTTTTTATTATTAACTTATTTATTTGTATTTTATTATTGTTACTATTATTACCTGTTATTATTATTATTATTTTTTTAATTAAGTAAGTATTCATGTCAATATCAATTTTGTATCGCCTACCGTAAATGTACTTAGTGTTAAGCAAAAAGTAATTGTAGAAACAATTAACAATTAAAATTGTAATTGTAATTGTGAACTACAATTAAAATAAATGATTCTAATTGCGGGTTTTTACAATTAACAATGAATTAATTGTAATTGCGATATCTTACAATTGCAATTAACTAATTGTAATTGTGAAATTTTGCAATTACAATTAACAAATTGTAATTGTGAAATTTAGCAATTACAATTTATGAATTGTTAATTGTTTCATTAATTGCAATTACAATTATACTATACATACGAGACTTGTGTACTCAATCGGCATGATGTACTCTCTCATAATGTACTTACTTAACTTAAATAGGTACATAATTGAATCTTTAACTGAATACATCAGAATAATAAACACACCTACACGATGGATTAAAAAGCATGACTAATCCTGTTAAAATTTCATTTAAGTAATTTTTTCATTATCGGGGAATCGAACCCGGTACTTAGTTTATTCAACCAGTGAATTCGAATGAACGTGGCTAGATAGAAACTAACACAGTGGCAAAATAGTAGGTTTAGTAGATAAGTTAGGTGCTTAGACAAGTGTTGTAGTATTGGTGACATCGCTAGCTGCGGGCCGCGCGAGTTCGGCGTCGCGTGTCCTTTGACCCGAGCGTCGTTTTTGATTTTGTGTTTCACTGCTGGTTTTTTTAAAAGTAAAGTTAATAAATTAAAAGTTAGTAATTTTTTTATGAAATTATCGTTTCATTTAGCTGTACTAACATGATAGAGCGTGAATAATGCTAATACAACGTTGTAAATGGATAATGTTTTTTTAATCGGGATCGATTTTTTTTCTGGTTAATCATCAAAGGTGTCATTAGTACTATCGTCTGTCTTCGTTTTCGAGTGCGTTTCCCTAGTACTGTGTGTACCCTCAAGCTATCATCAGCAAGGGCATACATTTGCACCATCTCCACGTAGTCACGGTTGGAATAACGCTTCATCGTAATTAAAACAAATAACCACAAATAAAATACGTGTAAACTCGCGTTAGTCGCGGGATAAACTAGCTGAGTAGCTGCTAGTGGGCGAACCACGGAACCTTTGTACGCGCGGGGGCGCGGGGGTCAGGCGTAGGCGGCGCGTGGACAAACGAGCGGCACAACATCAAAGGCGTAAAGGGATCAACGTGGCACGTTTGTCGCCTTTGTCGGCATTAGTGATGAGCCGATTCGATTATTTTAGAAATCGATTAATCGATTATACTTGTAACAATAATCGATCTGTAATCGATTATTGATCGATTAAGGTCTATTGTGATTGATGAAGGTAGTTCTTTCTCATTTTTGTGGAAAAAGGCAAAATAATTTTAAGAAACTACCTAAAACGATCTTCGTAAATCGTAATTCTCACTAAATAAAAGTATTGACGTTTTAGACAGTTCTTTAAAAAAATAAGTCATAAATCTTAACATTTATTTATTCCACAAATGTACCAATATGTTATGGGTTCATTCATTTTAAATACAATCTAATTTAATTAGTAGGTACAATACACTGCACTGCCGTCTCGTTGTAATCTGAACATAAAATGACAACAGACAACTCTCCCTTGAAAGATGAAATTCTTTAACGAACTGTTTTCATTTCTTTACTTTTAAATGACGGGTTCATAGATAATAACAAGGGAAGCCTTTTTGCAATGACAGGGTTGCCATACTAAACCACGACAATCAACAAAAGTAGAAATTGGTAGTGTGGTAGAATTTTTTCATAATCGATAATAATAGATTATTTAAATTATAATCGATTGCAGACGATTATTTTAATAACTGATTAATCAATTATTGATAATCGATTTCGCACATCGATATACGATAACTCCTGATATTCATTTAAATTGTATGGTGTAATGGCCTGTTATAATGTGTATGAAATGCTTTAGGTAACTAACGTATTTCATTTGATAATTATTAATACCGTATCCGTCTAAATAGCTTTTCCAAATACCACAATACATGTGATCATTCTTTTAGAAGTTAGAATGGGTATAGTAAGCTATTCTTAAAAGACATATGCCATCACTGACTTTATTGTAGACCTATAAAAAAGAAATAATCCCACCATACATTGTTTTGTTATATGTTATATCTCAAACGGATTAGGCAGCGTTTACGATGAAAGCTCCCAGACGGCTTGATTTTTTCAGACATATAACTAGAAATTCGTATTTAGATCACAGAGAGTTGAGCATCAAAAGTTGTGTGCCTCGTATCATTTAATAATCGACCTTATTGCTTGGACATAAGGTCTAACAGTAACGATAGAATCGAATCTCAATACGTATCTGATAATACTTTCCTGGATTTGACAGGGCCTTTTTACATATCTACATTATGCATTAAATATAAATACGTTAAACATATAAACCTGTCTTGTGAAATGTAACAGTTACTCTGCCTCGACATTCATACAGTGTGGGCGGCTGGGCGCGTACGGAGCGGCGCTAACAATATGAGAATTCGAATTTAACGTATTTAAGCTTAAATAAAAGCGTAACGATTCATTCTCTTTTACTTTTATACATTATCATTTTTTATTATTAATAAATTTTGAAAAAGAATATGAACAAAATTCTCATGAACTTTTATTTGTACAAAAGCTGTGTCACTTCTGCTGTGACGACATGTTGTTACACTATGTTGAACGAAACGCGTAAGCGCCATGAAATTCTTGGCGCTTGTGACGTTTCGATCAAGAGAAAACTACACTGTATTAGCGTTCTAACGCTGCATGTCTTAATAGTTTGAAAAATGAAAAATGTTCCTTGACCTCTTTAGGTTACTGAGGTACCCCGAGGTACTCATATTGTTGGTGTTAAACAAAAAAGTTATTCTCTATTATGGAACATCCGCCATATTCGATTTATGATGACGTCACATATACAGAAATCTTCCCCTGCGTATTCCATTTCATTTGATACCCGTATCGTTGGTGTTGAACAAAAAAGCCATTTCCCGCTATGGAACATTCGCCATATTGGATTTATGATGCCGTCACATACACAGAAACCTTCCCCTTCGTATTTCATATCATTTGATATTGTTGGTGTCGAACGAAAAAGTTATTTCCCATTAAGGAACATCCGCCATATTGGATTTATGATGACGTCACATGTTCAGAAAACTTTCGCCGTGTATTCCATTTCATTTGATACCCATATGTATCTACCTTCCCCTGCGTATTCCATGTGATACCCATATTGTTGGTATTGAACAAAAAAGTTATTTCCTTATGGAACATCCGCTATATTGTATTTATGATGACGTCACACGTAGAAACCTTCCCCTGCGTATTCCATTTCATTTGATATGCATATTGTTGATGTTGAACGAAAAAGTTATTTTATGCTATGAAACATCCGCCATATTGGATTTATGATGACGTCACATATACAAAAACCTTCCCCTGCGTATTCCATTTCATTTGATACCCATATTGTTGGTTTGAAGAAAAAAGTTATTTCAAGTTGAAAATAAAGTAATTGCAATTACTTTAATTGTATTCTACAATTAAGGACTTAATTGCAATTAAATGTAATAGTAACTTGCAATTACACGTTTAATTGAATTAAATTAATTGCAATTAAATAAAGTAATTGCAATTACTTTAATTGTATTCTACAATTAAGGACAAGGACAACAATGAAGTTTGACATTGGCAGTATGAACGTAAACAATGAGTGATTTATTTTATTTAATTTAATGTATTTCTAATGCATATTATATGAAAATATTAGCTTTCTCCTGTCCTTCTTGTTAACTTTAAGTGTACCAAATTTCACACTCCTCAGTCCGCGCAATTTTATTAGAAAGGGAACTAAAGTTTTCGCTTCACGTATTAATATATAGATTAGAAAATGTACATTACTTTAAATCCAAATTCCAAGTATATCGGCAGACTATTTTTCGAATTTTGCGAGTACAAACATGCGTAAGCTGAATTTTTATATACATTAATAAATAATGCTTACAAATTAATAGCCATTTGAGAACAGCATTCAGTACAAAAGTATTTGCAGTAATTTAATAGATATTTATCCATTGAGAAATGCTACAGGTAGAGGATTTTTCAGAGAGTAATTTAGTTAAGGACATTGTATTTATGCTACTTTTAATACAGGAAAAACATCATAATGCAGGTAAAACCGGGAGACAGCAATAATAATTCAGTAAATTAGATTACATTGAAGATAAACATATATACACATATCTTCACGCTGTATCCCTAACGGGATAGTCAGAGGACGGAGCGCCAAGTCTCGCGGTCCTTACATACTTATTTCGCTTCCTCAAATCTCATCATTCTCCTCACACATTTTTGCCTAGGTATGCGAGTGCTTTTGACATTTCCGTTGGCTAACACTCTGGCTATTTGATCTTCATAAGTGAGCCTTGATCTTCCTTGGCTTCTTTTACCTCTCACATTCGCCCTGTAGATTTTCATCCTCACTCTTTCGTCACTTATTCTTTCTATGTGGCCGAACCATCTAAGCATTTCTTTCTTCATTTTAACAATAACACTGTCGTGCAACCCTACCATACTGCATAGTATGACAGGGTTGTAATGTTATAATAGTAGTTATAAAAGAGAAATGCCACTCCCTCATTGACTCACTGACTGACTGATTAAATTGAAATTTCAAAAGGAACTAAAGCTAGGATCATGAAATTTGATCTGGTGGTAGTTTGTACACCTAATGTATGAAGCAGATCACATATAGACCAGAACAGATCTGTCAAATAAAAGACAAATATTGCTTATTAAAAAAAATGTATTAAAAAAAATTAAACCGCCTTCAAAAAAAACACTGAAAAGTATAAAATAAGCCCTAGCTCACCAAACTAAGACTTTCTGTTGTTGCACATTGATTTAGCACCGACTTCAATAACTGTCAAATTTAATTGTATAGGTATGTGTAAATACGATTATTTACAAAGTTATTTTAATTGTACTTGAGTTTTGATTAGTAAAGGATAGTTATTTTATACTTTTCAGTGTTTTTTTTTGAAGGCGGTTTAATTTTTTATTTTTTTTCATTTCTCCCTTTGGAGTGATCTTGACCTAAATAAATATCTAGGGCAGGTTTGCAATTAACTTCATTCTAATTCCGGAGCGCAACGATATACAAGAGAACCATCAATATAAATAAAGGTTATAATCAGGTCGTGTTATCTAGTGTATTTTCGAAGTCCAAGTTCCAATATCGGTGAAATTTAAATGGGATCACCTCTGAAGTATTACCTACCATACGTTTAAAGAATTTTTGAAATTGGTTCATAAATGACCGAGTTATGTATGAGGTAACAAACATAAAAAAAAAAACAATATACAGACGAATTGAGAACCTCCTCCTTTTTTTGAAGTCGGTTAAAAAAACAAGTCGTCACGAAACGCCTGGGAGGGACATCGAAACTATTTTGTAAAAAAGGTTTTATTAAAAAAAAAAAAATCCCCTTTAAAAAACACTGAAAAGTATAAGATTTATTAATCGAAACTCAAGTACAATTAAAATAACTTTATAAATACGATACACATAACTATATAATTAAATTTTACAGTTACTGAAGTCGGTGCCAAGCCCACCAAACTAATAGACTTTATGTTGTTGCACATTGATTTGGCACCAACTTCAATAACTGTCAAATTTTTGCACATAGTTACATACACATAATGCACATAGTTACATAAGCTGACTCGAAGGGGCGGACACGTGAGGGTAGATGACATTGACGCGCGTATGAAATGGATACGAAATCGTACGCAATGTAGTCGCAGGCAACAAGTAGGTAGTACAGCAATATTAATAATATTAAAAAATGTAAAGTAATGAAACTAAAAACTAACGACATATTCATCAAAAACTTGCAAACATTTGCAAAAAATGTACAATTTCTTGAATTCATAGTCGGAGTTGGAGGTTCTAAGCAATGGAAAGTAGGGGAAACGCCACAGTTATTGGTCCCCACAGATATATGTATTACTGTACCGATAGACATTGCGTTGATTTGGCCAACATTAGTCTTTCTCGCTTTGACGATCTATACTTATCAAACCGGCCTTTGCAACCTAAAACACTCTATTCTACCATCACGGCCAAAAGAGTCTCTATCTCACTTACATATACAATAATTTTCATATTAATAATTTAAGTAAGTAACTAATTAATCTGTGTTAATAACAAAAAAGTACATACACATCCTAATGTTAATATTTACAAACTTAAACTACTATCTTAAATAATAGACTTCCTCACAATTGCCGACTAGAAAGCTGTCATTGCTTAAGGTGCTCAGTAGACTGGCAACATTACCTCTGTGAATAGCTGAACTGATCCATTGGTGGATGAAGCTGCCAGCCTGGAGGTTTCCTAAAGCCTCGACCAGTCTCTTACAAAAATCAGAAACCAGTTGACGGGCTTGGAGGCTTCGGGGGCTTCGGGGGAAAGTTTCGACTGCAAATGGCGTAAATATGAAATTCTCAGAGAGAGTCACATACTTACGCCGCTTCAAGGTCTCGGAAGTGCTGGCCGCGGCACCTGCTGGCTTTTTTTTATTTTTTATTTTATTCTCCTTCCCCTAGCATGGGCAAAGCCAGGGCCCTTTTTTCTCTGACATACCAGCTCTCGCTTACTTTCTTTCATCTGGGAATTTCTTTCATCCTTCCTTTCTCGCCTAACAGTAGGTTAGCTACTGCTGTAAATTTTATTTGCATGAAAAATCTTGTAACCTAATTACATTTTCATCTTAGTAACTATACATTTTTCTTACTTAACTTATTTCCGTAGTTATTTATTGTTCCCTTCGTATACATTCTAATTACAATTCAGTGTTAATTTTGTTACCATTTCTACTTTCATTATCTTATTTACTACACTTATTTTACTGTACATGTCATCTTATATCTATAATAACAATTTCTTATTTCTATTTACAGTACTTTACATTACTTATTTCTATTTACAGTTCTTATCTATTCTCAGTACTTTATACTGTACATGTTGTCTTATCTTTATAATAACAATTTCTTGTTTCTATTTACAATGCTCTTAATTCCATTTCCTTCTTTTACTTCACAATCATGTACAGTATGTCTTAGTCAATTTTAATTCTATTCTAGTACAGCTTTAAGTGTTATTCATTATTTGGATTTTCTATTTGTTAATGTTTTACAGCAATTACCTTAGTCTTATTTTTCTCTTTTGCTATTTTCGCAATTCTTTTGCAATACTCTAGAAATCTCTTCCTTTTATCCTTTTCCTGCATAATAACGCTAATCGTTGTCCTATTTATATTCATTCCTATAGCCATTTCTATGTCGAGTCTGTACCTGCTGTAAGCGGGGCATTCACACAGAACATGCATCACGCTCTCACTCACATTCTCGTCACAGACACACGCCGGGCTCTTCTTGCACCTGAAACGGTGCAGGTACTCAGAGAACCCCCCATGGCCCGTGAACACTTGCATAATCACACTATCCATACTAATCTTCCTTACTACCGAATGAGCTTTGGTGGCGTCCGGGAAAAACATTTTGGTGACAGAGGCCATTGTCTCACTTACGTACCTCCTATCCCATTCATCAATCGACTCTTCTCTGATCTGTCGCTTGATGAATGAGATAGGGCACTTGTTGTAATCCGGCCTCGTCTTCCTCTTGAGTGCCGCGTCCTTCGCCAGCTCATCGGCCCTTTCATTGCCCTGCATCCCTGCATGCGCACGAATCCAGTGCAGTCTCACGGATCTGCCTGTATTTATCGTCTTATCCATGTTTGTTCTGCATTTAATAACTAAGGGATGCAGAGAGTTACTTCCAACTACGGCATCCAGAGCAGATCTGGAGTCGGTGAAGATGCAGCAGCTGGGCGTGTCACGGCTGAGCACGTATTCCACTGCCCTAGATAGAGCCAAGAGTTCCGCCTGGAAGACAGTGCAGTAGCGTTCCAAACGCAGCTTTTTCCTATCAATCTCGGCGACGCCATCCCATATGGATAGCGCCGCCCCGACCTTACCATCTATCTTACTTCCATCGGTGTAAACATTACACCGAATATCCTTACAAAGTTCCAGCTCCGCACTGTCCTCCACGCGTTTATACTCGAGTTCCGACACGCGGGATGTGGCACCGCGGTGAAAGGTACCGGCCTCTCCACATCTCGATCACCCACCACCCGCTGGGCATACCTCCTCTTGACCTCGTAAAGAAGGACGGTTTCCCACACCCTCACGTCAAGAGGCAGCATCCCAGCAAGCAGCAGCACCGAGTTGAGAGAGACCGTCCTATATGCCTTGGCGATCTTCTGCCCGATACCCCGCTGTACCACCCCCAGTCGCTTGCGTATCCCAAGCCTGTTAGATGCCGGCGCCCACACATTCGCCGCATACAATACAATCGGTTCGACCACTGCCATATATATGGTCCTAATGATCTCCGATTCCAACCCCCGGTCAATTGTGAGCCCCAGAACCTTAATCTCATCCGAAAGCCCGATGCGCTCCCCGCCCATGTCCAACACTAGAGGATCGTACTTCAGTTTGTTCGTGACTAGCATGGCCTTGGTCTTGCTAGGCGCGAATCTTAACTTATTCCGAATCTCCCAGTCTCGAACACAGCCAAGCGCTGCATCAGCCTTCCGTTTGAGACTCTGGGTGTCTTCCTCGGAGAAAATCAAGACCACATCGTCTGCGAATGCTTGGCAGTAGTTTCCCCTTTCATCCAACTGTTTCAATAGAGGGTCCAACAATATATTCCAAAATGTCGGTCCCCCTATCGAACCTTGCACACACCCTTTCGTCGTTTTCCTGACACACTCCTCACCTGCATACCTGACTCGCACCTTTCGGTCGGACAAATACGAGTCCAACCTGCTGGCTTGGAAATCGCCGGCACGTGGTAAATTTTCATATTAATTTTTCACAACTGACCCATTTGTTGATTCGGTGCTGGTTAGCTAGCCGAGTCTGATCTCTGGAATATCCTGGTTGAGAGGCGAAATACGTGTCGATTTTTAGGCGGAAGATACCGAAACATAAGGATTCATCATATTGTTTATGACGATGTTATTCAAAAATTGTAAGAATCCGAATCCCGTTTTGACATCTGTCATTATGTTGTAATTAGGGATGCAATCAAACACTAACCCGACTATCCGATAATAACAGAGAATCGATACTAAATTATATGCGCTTTTAATCGTTTCATTTTTTTTATTTTTTTATTTATAAAGTGAAAGAGTATTTATTTGAGTGTTTATTTATTTAGATTCGAAGTGTGTTGAAAGTAATAAAATGTAATTAATCGAGGAAATCTTAGTTCAACTTAACTTTATCAGATACAAATAATGTATTATAAAACTATATATTATTTATTTGTAAATAGTTGAGAGTGACTGATCACAACAAATACAAAGATAATAAATGTAATCAATGAAACTTTTAATTAATATTCATTGTATCAAAAAATAATGTAAACATTTTGGTAACAATCTCGGTACAAATTATTTTCAAAGATTTACTAACGTTTAAAGTTGTAAATGCGTTAATGGAATAATCTCACATGTCTTCAATACAAATTCAATACGCATCAGATTGACAAGTGATACATATATGCATATTCTCACGCTGTATAACTAACAAGACAAGACAGAACGGCGCACCAAGCGTCACGGTTTCCACATCTCTCACCATTTCGAATCGAATTATTCTCAAAACGCACTTTCGCCAAAATTAGCGATTGCTTTTAATATTTCTTTCAGCTAACACTGGCTGTTCAGTCTTTTAAGTCAGTCTTGATCTTGGCTTCTATAGTCGCTCACTTTTACTTCGTAGATGTTCTTCGGCAATCGTTTATTACTCATTTTATGTGCCTGAGAAATTTAAACAGATCTCACTTCATTTTCATATAAAGCAATGCGGTACAAAATACCTTATTGCGCTATAAATACACAAAACGAAAAATTTAAGGATTAAATACCTATGTCGTACAAAAGGCGGCCTTAATGCTGAACAGCAATTTCTTCCAGGCAACTTATGGGTAAGGAATTAGATCACATTCATAATAATAATGTGATTTGTCCAGTTCTTCCATATTGTATCTCTCTTCATGATTTATTTCGTCAAGAAAAGTATTATTCATCAGATATACATTTAATATTTATTGAAAAAAGCTTAATTTTAAAATTAACTGTACATGTCTGAAGTCGGGAGAAATCGCTTGTATTAAAAACTGTTACATTGAAACTACACCGTTACCATTTAATTAAAAGTGTACAACATTATACATCGATAAGAAAACCACTTAAGTAGACGCTAATTTTGAATGTCAACCTCTATAAATTACAGCCAGTTGACAATGTGTCGAATATTCTGTATTTACAAAAAAGATAAAAAAAAAAGAAAAAATGCGGCACGTGGATACGACGCTTTAAAGCGCAAGTCTTCGTTTTCATGTGGATGTGTTAAATGCGTTAGTGTGCGTGTCTCTGCAGGTATTGGATTGGAGGCTTCTCAGTTCGCTTCGGGCTTTCGAGCTTGGAGCATGTGATTGCTTGGTTTCGCGCCGTTCAAATTTCGAACGTCACTGGACAGTTACGATCCAATTTTAAAAAACCTTGGTCGGTGCCGATGAATTTTCAGCCAGTTACAATTCACCGATTTGTTTCATATTTAATCTGTGATTTGTATTGATGATTGATTGACAAGAAATCATAATATTGACACCTCGTCTGCTTGTTTGACTGTGTTACGTAAATAAAACAAAGTTGAGTATCATTGCTCGTTAGTTCGAAATATTTGAGTGTGAATATATGTGATAACATCAACTCAAACAGTGTTGAAATTGTAATAAGTGTTTGATAATAGTGAATCTACATAAGATTTCGTGTCGTTACGTTCAAATAAGTCTGATAAAGGAATTTTAAAACCTTGGATTTCAAAGTAAGTGCACATTATAATTTAACAAAACACCTTTGATATTTTATGCAATTATGTTTATAGATGACTTTATCATTGAATAATACTTTTATCACAATTTCTGGAAGAACAATCCTACTATGAATCAGTTTCACAAAAAGACATAATGGCTGGTCTTAGGTGTGAAAGTTACTTCCTAGGCTGAAGGTCTTGTGTTCACTTTTAGGCCAGATCAATAAGAAATTGACTTTTATAATTTGTCTTTAAATCTGGATATGACCGAGTATTATTCAGACTTGTAGTATCCATGGTATAACTTTTTTTCTGAGAACAATTGATGTGTTTATGTGGAGTTGTCTATTAAATTCCTATATTAAATAATTTTGTAAGAATATTACACGTGCAAAGTCAACAAAAAAATGCTTTTTATGATGTGCGTATTAGATTTCCTTGAGACGTCGCACGCAAAGACATTACTCGAATTGTAACGTCGCAATTTTTCATGATCCGTTTCAAAATAGGAAAAAAGGATTTTCTTCAAAGATTGTTTAACGAAAACAGCGAAAATGTGGAGCACTTATAGTAAACGGTGTATCAAAATCAGTTAACTTCAAAAATCGATTTCGAATTTTTGGAGTTTGGTTTTGAAGACTTATCGAATGTCGAATGATATCTCTTTACATCAATCCTTACATTCAAAAATGTATAACACGGTACTTTGAGTTACTGTCTCCTAACAATTTTCAATAATACGCGTAAATAATGTTTTTTAGATACAAAAAATTTATTAGGCAATCGGACTATAAAATAAAATAATTTCATTGAAAACAAAACAATAATCTGGAAATAATCGTCTCCACTGGCTTTTTGAATATTGTATTTTTAAATAAACCTATTGTAAAATGATGTTGAAAAAATGATACTTGATTGAATTTCTTGTCGATTCTTCTGTGTCTAGGTTTTCTTTTCGAACCGAGCTAAAGTAAATTTGACATTCAAAAACACTTTGTAATTAGGTTTACTTGAATAAATTTATTTAACTCTTTGACTTTGAAATTTCCTATTTCTCTAACCTTTCTTCAGTCACTTCATTAAATTTTTATCAATAACGTCTACCTGCTTTTGAGTTACCTACTGACCTCTGTAATTAAAAATTCGAGTAATTTAAAATTCGCATATCGTTTTATTAAACTGCTTAGATTCAATTGAGATAAACGTTGAATGTTACTTCTCATTCAGCTCTACATTTTTCTAAAAATTTCAACCATATAAATGGGTTTGGTATTTTTTACATGTGGCGTTGACGGGCAGACAAAACGTTTTCACTTTTATTATGTATTTACGTAAAGATATATTAAATCTCACAGTAAAATTACAACTATCTCTTTTCAATTAGATTGCATACCAGTTACTTTTGAATATCATACCGGTCTGAAAAGAAGATGCACAGAGAAGAACAGACAAGAAACTCAATCGGATATAGTTTTTTCACCATTACACCAATGTAAAAGTTTATAATCACAACTTACTAAACGCCTGTGGAATAGGCACAAAATATTTCTTAGTATGATATTTTGATGCTCGTGTTTGTATTTAGACGCCTAATTTCAATGTTTCACTTTTACAAATCGTGTTATCGATGTGTTCTACTTGAATACATTATCAAAACAACTACAAATAAAAACTTTGGAAAGGATGGTTTTGATGTTGTTTTTAAGACTTTACCTGTGACACCAGATAGTTTCACGAGGCCACATGTGCAGAGAGTATAATTAAAAGACTATATTGCTGTCTTCAATGAAATCGTTAGTATAATTAAAAGACTATATTGCTGTCTTCAATGAAATCGTTAGTATAATTAAAAGACTATATTGCTGTCTTCAATGAGATCGTTAACCTCTTAGTGAGATTTTCTGATCAGTGTTTGAAAAGTTAATTTTTTTGCTAATTGCGAAAAAGATGTACCTTTTTGATTTTTCGCAAATTACTGCGCTTCATTTTCTCTAACTACCCCAGGGATACAGCGTAATTATATTTAATGTTTACTGCGCGCTTTTGAATAGGACTAGAACCAAAATTGGTATATCAATAAGTTGTACATTTATTTAGAATGAGTTACTGAAAACAAAGTCTACAGTTTTTGTCTACAAGTTATTTTCCAAGACTTCATGTATGTGGAATTGAATTCTTTTCTTTGGAGATAATTTATCAAAATCTGTCATACATCTGTTTCATTATTTCATAACGACGCGCCCCGGCTTCATATGGGCTTATAAGGATTTGATTACAAAACGTCAATACATCTTTACTTCGTGAATGTGTTGTACATATAAAATTTCTTCGTTAAATGCAAAAACGATGGTGAAAATTGTTATTGAAACGCGCTCGGAAATTTTAAAGTTAAACATAACATAACATATCTTCACGCTGTATCCCCAACGGGGTAGTCAGAGAGGACGGAGCGCCAGGAGTCGCGGTCCTTACACACCTCTTTCGCTTCCTCAAAACTCATCATTCTCTTCATTTTCGTCTAGGTATGCGAGTGCTAAAGTTAAATCAAATAAATAAGAGTTTAAAGTTATAATCAGATAAACGGACAAACGAGGACAGGACTTCGTTTTAGACTGTTTAGAGACTAAAGTTTCGATAGGTTTTTATAGATTAGAAAATTGAACCAGATACATAAATAACTGAACTGAATTAAACGCATTTTACCACGTTTTAATTAACTCGTTTCCTTGTTCGGTACACATTCTACAATTCATTTTAAAATAATTTTAAGATGAGCTAAGTACTTGAAACTTTAAATATAGTTAAGAACTGGATGACAATGTAATGTTAACGGGCTTAATAATTTGTCTGTACAAAATCTGCAATCGATTTTAAACTAACTCGAAGATAAGCTAGGGACCTGAAACTTTGAACATAGCTCAGAACTGGATGACAATGCAATATTAACGTGCTTTATTGTTTGTCTGTACAAATTTTGAAATTGACTTTAAACTAACGATGAGCTAAAGAGGTGAATGTTTAAACAAGAACTTAATCAAAGTTAAAATAAATATAGCTCAGAACTGGATGACAATGCAACTCGGTTTATTGTATGTCTTATAATTCACTTCATTGTACGTCTGCTGGTTAGGGTTCCACACGGAACCCTGTTACTAATGAGGCACTAATTTAAATAATAATAATAATGCGCCAGACGATACACACCAATCATCTGATATCAAACTAGGGTATTCCCTGTGCTGTGAGAAGCAGACGACGACTACTGAGGGCGTCTCCCAGTACACCCAGACCTGAGACAATCTAGAAAAGTTCATTTTCTAATTTTACCCGACCAGGAATCGTACCCGGAACCTTCCGCGCTTGGTTTACGTCTAAACCACTGCGCCATCTAGGTTGTCGAAAAATATCTTCAAAATATTTAAAATCGATTCAAAAATTCACAAACAGAAAATTCAAAAGCAGAAAATAACTATAGTTATTTAAAAAAAATTTTTTTCTCATACTAAATGAGAATAGGTAATGGCTTCCCCAAGAATAACTTTTAGTGCTATGAACAATGATTGACGTTGTTTTTGCTTTCATCTACTTCAGTTTATCCTTACTCATTTATATGTATTCTTTAAATGACTGAATTTATTTGTAAATGCTATACCAATCTTAGTTAAAATGCATGGTAATTACATACAAGAGAAAATCTTTCATCTTCTAATACAAATATTTTTGTTCCTCAATTGAATTCCGGTATTGTCTTTGTATAAATTAAAATACTCCATGAAGATAGCAATTTCCGTCGTTGCTCATAGTGCTACAATTAATTATATTTTTGGGGACGGATCTCGTACAAAATTACCCATTCTCCTTTGACACCAGGTTTGAACACCATACAAAAAATATTCTAGTTGTATATCCAACTACGCTAGTTTGAAGATCGCACTAAACCTAAAACTCGCTCATAAATGATATAAAACTTGTATATACGCATGCATAAAACAAGTTTTGTAATATAGGTAATAAACGATCAAGTCTTCAACTTTTGTGTCTACTCGTGCAGATTATTATCAAAGGCAGAATTATTAATTCTTAACGCTCTGTTTCAAAATTGGAAAAATAACACGCTTATGAAATCAACTCGGTGTTCGTCTGTCTGTCTGTCGTAGTCCCTTTTCTTAGAAACTATTTTAATGTATATAATGAAGTCTTATTATTTCAAGTTATCTTCTCACCAAAATCTAGAATTTGTTAATCGATTCGGGATTGACGTATCCAGAGTAACCAGTTCTTGTATTTTTTTTAAAGTAATGTCAACATATGTCGACTTTATTATTATAAGTCTGTAGCGGTTGCACGCGGCGTTATACGTATGCAATCTTCTTTTTGGATCACTCCTTTCATGAGATAGCAGTAGCGTTGAAAATAAAGGAATGTTTGTTGCAATAATTAAATGGGTAAAATACTATAAAAAAGAAAAATAAAAAAGTATGTGTGTACTCATGTACGCACGTAAAAAGTTATACTTCTTTGACGTTTTTAAGCAAAACTGGACACATATAAAAAAAAAAAGTGGCCACTCGAAATGAATGAAATAAAAATAAATTAGGCGTTACATCGATGACATAGCTTTCTCTACATGCTGAAATTACACTCTGATCTGTTATTACAAAGGCGACAAAAGAACTTCAGTATGATGTTTATTTACTCGTATAACAGAATACATTATGAAATGGCGACTGGCCACGATAACATCAAATGAAATTAATTCAATATTACGACTAGACGATCGATTAAGTAGAGTCGATACCGACTCGGTTCTAGCACTCGACATCAGTTCTTTCACTTGACAACATTATTTCAGCTGGCCACATTGTTTAGATTTTTGACACATGCAAACGTCAAATCACTCTATCGAATTAAAAGTTAGACTATAATAACGAATGCTAGAACTAGAATCGTAAACTTTCCTGATTTCCTAAGGATGCTTTGTTGCTCTCAACAAAGCATCCTTAGAAATCGAAATACTTGTCGACTTTCTTGTCGATTAATAAGTTCGAGATTTAAGGCAGAAGATAGTCAAAAATCATAAGAATTTATCATTGAGCTACAAGACAAACAATTGCTAATGAAAACATTGTTGCACATCACCACATCAGACATCACAAGTTAATTATCATGCTTGAAATAAAGCACATAAACATTGCACGATATAATTTCAATAAGCATTTTAATAATAAACGCATTTTTAATAAAGTGTTAGCTCACAAATCCGACGACCTGTTCCCATAGTTGCATGTGATCGACTAAATGAGTTGTAACCAATCGACTACTCTTTATTGGTGACAAATTTTTAGTTCTACGTTGCCAGTCTTGTAGGTCGATGGATATCATCACATTAAAGGGATTTTTGCAAAATAATACCTAGATCTACACAGTTTTTTATTTTAACGTATAAAAGCCCACTAATCAATACGTATATTTAATGCACTATAAAACTCACTAATCACTCATTAAAACACTACGCATAAAACTCGCTGAATAATTCACTGCGCACTGAATAACTCACTGACACTAATTTTGGCTATATTTTAATAACGACGGTTAGCGGGTACAGCTAAAGATGTACTAACACTCAGACTACTTCGATTTAACAGCGCATGGCGGAGGGTATAATTAAATAATTTCTGACTACCTCCATTCAAGTGAACTGTACACTATCGCTTGTTGCTACTTGATAACTACTACACAAAGACTTATGCCAGATTTTTTTATAAAGCCTTAATACGTAGTAAAGTATTTTAACACTTTTGCTATTAAATCTCACAAAATTGTCATAGATGACTAATTGATGTGATTAGAATGTAGTGAAGCACGTAATTTCTAGTCGGAAATAGTTTTTAGTCGAGTTTTGTCTTTCAAGAGTAGCTTTTGCGGTCTGAAATAGAAATGTAAAAAAAGTTCCTGGTCATGTGGGCTATATTTAACGAAAACTTTTGTTTGTGCCTGCTTTATTAACCCTTTCGTGACCCTTTGAAACGATAGCGCGTTCAACTTTATAAAATTGTAACGTCGCGCTAATTTAACTCTTCCATACAAAAACGGTGTCATACAACCATGCGTTTGTAAGCATTTGAATAAAGGCATCAACCGGTGATTTGTGTGAAGTTCTCTTGGTGAGTTCCCTTCACGAAAATGGTGACACACCAATCATTGTCGTGACCGAAGTATGTAATTAATTTTATTATTCACAGCATTTTTTACTATATTTTTATTGTGTTTACATTGCAGTTAGTTTATTATACGATAGTGAGGCCTGGATATGTCGAAATTGAAAAAAAGCCAGATAAATGCAGTAGAAATGCAATCTTTTAGAAATATGTGCAATATAATTTTCATGGATAATAATGAAATGCAATGAAAGGAGATGCAGTATGGCAAGGTGGGACGACAGTGTTATTGTAAAAATGAATAAAGGAATGCTTAGATGGTTCGGGCACCTAGAAATAATAAGTGATGTACGACTGACGAAGAAAATCTACAAAGCGAAAGTGAGTGGGTAGCAAAAGCCAACGAAAATCAAGGCTGGCTTACGAAGATCAAATAGCCACAGTATTAGCTGACAGGAATATCAAAAGCACTCCCATACGTAGGCGAAAGTGTGTAGGAAGAATTGTGTCATTTGACACGACAGCAGTACGTAAAAACGTCGGTATTTGACGCTTTGTCCCCTCTGACTACTACCCCGTTAAGAACAAAGCGTGAGGTTATGTTATGGGTTGAGGTTATGGTATGAGGTTATGGTATAATTATGTACATTATATTGGTGTAATTAAAAATGTTTCTAGATTACACGTAAAAATTGCGGTTACATTAACTTCAAAGCACCTCGGATACGTCTGGGAAAAATTACTTACATTGAGAGGATATAGGTACAAGGATACAATACAATAGACAGATACAATAGAAAATAATAAAACAATGCAAAAAGAACATAGATACAATAAATAGATAGGTACAAGGTATAGATAGATACCAGGAAAGTTGTCGGAATTGCATTCTATTCCATTAGACAGTTTTTATACAAAAGAGAACTCTACGACAATTTTTGTTCCACGATACAATAATTGCTTAAATACGTTTTGCACTTGCCCGGTTTTTTTTGTTATTGACTTTCAAGAGGCAACAAAGTCCCAGAGTGACTTCTAAAGATCAAACAGCCAGTGTTCGGATTAAAGATATTTATTTCTCATAAGAACGTACAATCACTTACATGAGAGATTTAATTTACGATATCATTTATGCGTCTAAGTCAAATAATATCAAAGGAACTCGCATACTTAAGCCAAAATGTATGAAGAGAATGATGAGATTTGAGGAAGCGAAAGAAGTATGTAAAGACCGCGAAGCTTGGCGCACCGTCCTCTCTGACTACCCCGTTAGGGATACAGGCTGAAAATATGTATGTATGTAATGTTATTTATTTAAAAATGTATGTTAAAATGATACCTGATTGAGTTTCTTGTCGGTTCTTCTCAGTGTCCAGGTTTTCTCTTTAAACCAGCCATTCCCAAAGTGGGCGATAACGCCCCCTTGTGGGCGCTGCATACCTAAAGGGGGGCGGTAAGAGACCCAGAAAAAAAATGGGGGCGTTGTGTAGAGGCCTGGGGGGTGATTTGTAATTTCATTTAGCTAGGAGGCATCTTAGACAACGACTGCATGAGCTCTCGACTCAGTAGACAAAATAAATTTGGGAACCAGTGCTTTAAACCGAAATAACGTAGATTTGACGTTTAAAAATACCATGTAATTGGGTTGACTTGAATAAATTGATTTGAAGTCGTCTATGTGTTTTACCAGAATGATAACAACGGTAGACGTGAAGTCGAAACATATCCAATTAAAAGGATACTCAGCTGATTTCTTCAAATGCTTTTTATGTTGCTTTTTAAACGAGGCTATGTACAATTACGGAATCTTCAATAGCTTCGAATAACGCGTTACAATTGTATTCCCTCGAACATGATGTTTATCATCATATACGATGATAAATTGGTTAATTGGTAAATATCGGTGACCGATAAATTGGTTGTTCCAAAATTTAAATTACATAAGTCAAATGTTTCATTTTTGGGTAACTGCGTTCGTTTTTATAATAAAGTTCCTCAAGAAGTCACTCAATTAACAGAAAATATATTTAGATTAGTTATAAAACGTACATTGATTAGACAATCATACTATAAAATAAACGATTTCGTTGAAGATAAACCAATAGTCTGGAAATGATCTTCTCTACACATGCATTTACTGGCTCTCTGAATATTGTATTTTAATAAACCTTTTGTAAAATGATGTTGAAAAAATTATACCTGACTGAGTTTCTTGTCGGTTCTTCTCAGTGTCCAGGTTTTCTTTTCTCTTCTCTTTGAACCGAACTAAAGTAGATTTGACGTTCAAAAATACCTTGTGATTGGGTTTACTTGAATAAATTGATTTGACTTTGACTTTGACCTCATGGCGTAGTGGTTTAGGGTCTGCAGCCAAGCCATTAATCAATTTCTATGGTCAATTTAGGAAACGAACTCTTCCAGAATGTCTAGGATCTGGGCGTACTGGAAGACGGCATAGCATAGAGAATGGCCTAGTTTAAGGCCAGATGATTAGTGTTTTGGCAAGCGCATTTATATCCTGATATTTATATTCCGTTCTTGGTGTAATCAACCTAAGACTGTTATTATTTCTGACAGTACATTTATTGTATTTAGTGGTAAAGTACATCTGAGAGTGACTTCTGATTATTTTTCAAGCTGAAATTAAATACTCAATATGCCCCTTCTTTGACTAACTTTCATAACATTTGAAAATATTAACTAGTGCAAAATATTACGTAGTTTTACAAAATTGGTCACTGCGCGAAATAAGTTCGGTGTGTTACACGGTTCACGATTGCTTTATCCAAAAATGCTTATTTTAGTTGAAACACTGATTTATTTTAATCGAATGAGATTTATACATATTTCTTTCGGTTCCTCAAATCTCATCATTCTCTTTACACAATTTCGCCTGGGTATGTAAGGACTACGAAGCTCAGCGCTCTGTCCTCCCTGACTATTCTACTGACTACTAAAAAGTATTAAACTATATCTTTAGGAGAATATATATGAAATAGCGAAGTTCGGAATGATTATTTTATTTTATTTATTACCTTTCATATACATTTTTAAAATTAATTATTACAAAAATGTTTTTCTGAACCTTAAATAGGAGGTATTCAAACATTGTACACATGCGCGTCTGGTAGCCGTGCACAGCACGTGAGAGCACAGCTAACATTTTATTTCATAAAATTAATAGTATTAATTTTATGAAAAGCTGGACATTTTTTTAATAATCTTAAAGATCTGGCAACCCTAACAAAGTACAGCACATAAGAGGTTACATGTAATCTTTAATGTTAATGACCTATCAGCTGATCTTAAGGTCAACTCACTCACAATTATGATAGAACATGTGATTCTTTATTACTCGCACAGGGTTCGCTTCAGGATAATGAAACTTTGCTTATATGCTTGTAGACCAACCACTCTTCCTAGTTTTTCGATTTGGCTACACTTTTCTGTTACACCCTATATATATCTTATGTAAGAATTATACAATTATTGAGGTTTGGACTACATTAACGTGGCCGAAAGACGGATGCAGACTGGGTGTTGGAAGAAAGCGTAGTCTAGCAAAAATGCTGACGAGACGAAAACCTAGGTGATGTCCCAATTGTTAATCCATTGTCTCACTTTACTGAGTTTAGGATGCGCAAATGGGCATCCAAATTCAAATGGGACGTAAATACGTCTCTACCAAATTTCAGCTCAGAAAGTGCAAAGACGACAAAAAAAAATAATGACATAAATACAGACACATCCATGTCTATCTATACCTCCTTAACGCGGTAGTCAGAGACTACGGAGCGCCAGTATCGCGGTCCTTATGTACATTGTACATACATCATCATTCTCCTTACACACTTTCGCCTAAACATTGTGCTTTTGACATTTCTGTCAGCTAAAACACTATGGCTATTTGTTCTTCGTAAGTCAGCCTTGGTCTTCCATGGCTTCTGCTACCACTCACTTTCGGTCTGTTCTTCGTAAGTCTTTCATCACTCACTCTTTCTATGAGCCTGAACCATCTAAGCATTCCTTTCTTCATTTTCACGATAACACTGTAGTGAAACCCTGTCGTGCAACCCTGTTATACTGCGTATCTCTTCATGATACAGACATGATAAATACAGATTTAACGCTCGGAAACTGGTTTAACTTTCAAATCTGGCCAAAAGCACATAATGTGAATGTTACATTTCGGCTTCATTTCTTCTAAACTGATGTGATGTATGAAATGTTAACTTGAAATAAAGTTCCTATTAAGGTTATTCATAACCTGTAAATAAGCTTAATATTTGTTTTATTTCTTGAGGATTTCATCAATGAGAAAGCCACTAGTTAAGAACTACTCGCCGCATTTGAATTAAATCGGCTTATTTCTGTTATAGAGCGAAATGATTAACGTTTTCGCTCCGAATGAAAATTTTAACCTTTAAAAACTTTTTATTAACTTATATTTTCCAAACCAGTTCCGAGCCTTGGATAGACAGACGGTCAAACAGACGAGAAACACAAATGAAAGAAGCTCATGGACAAATATGGTGTAGCTATAAGTTTTGCGATTTTGGCTACAGAATCATATTTGAAATCAATATTATAATATTAAATCGAATTAAGAAAGTTAAGACAGAAGTAACCTCTACTATGGTTGCTCTTACTTATAGAGATCTTTAACATTTATAATTTCATAATAAACACTGAACATTTTGTTCTTGGAGTCCATTTTTTCGTTCATTATTCGAGATTCTCACTTCGCTGTAAATCTTGTGAGATTACCTCCAGCAGTTCTTAATTACGTTATTATTAGCCGACCGGGGACTGCTTTTGATATTTAAAAAAGGTTTTATCGTATTATCAGCGGCGAATTTAAAAAAATTATCGTTTTGGTCATAGACTAAGAGTTACATGTTAATTTATATAGAGGTATTAAAAATCGGCAAAAACTTACACGTGAAGAGTTAAAAATACGTGAAGAGAAAACTTTGCACCACTTTTTAACCATATTGCGCTCACGTAAGAGTGTGGGAATTGGCACAGTTAAAATTTATATAGAGTTGTGCAAAAAGCTAAAATGTATGTATAATATGAGTTATAAATACATTAAATTAAATTAAATATTCATTATTTACGTTCATATTGACTATATTAGAAACGTAATAGTTATACTGTCAATGCCAAACACGTAATAGTTGTACTCAAACTCTCCCACAGAGTAGAGATCGTTATCAAATAATTTTTAAATGCTGTTAACAAATAAAGATGGATTAACGTTGACATGACATTTTGATCTGTGAATTTTGTGAGATTTGTAAGCTGTAAGCTGTTTCATGTCTGTAAACGTAGAGTGTATCGAATTTCAACCACTGGGCGACCACTAGTAACTGTAATTTCTTGAAATCGTTGCCGGAGTCGCGGAACAACAAAGTACAATAGGCCTTTAACTCCGTTAATGTATTTAAGCAACATATTTAAGCAACAGTAATTTCGTCCTGTTTGCAAGTTTTTGCTGACTACGTAGACGAGTTTTAGTTTTATATGTTTTATTATTATTATATTAATATGCTGCAAAAAAGTGTCCCATGTAACATTTTTCCCTGTTTTGTTTAATTTTAAAATGGTCTTTCGAACTCTTTAATTTGATATGTAACGTGATGAAGCCGATGATTTTTAATTTTTAACTGACTTCGAAAAAAGGAGTCTCTATGTATGTTTTTTTAATTTATATTCACCGATAACTTCGTCAACTGTGGACCGATTTTGAAAATTATTTTTTTGTTTGAAAGAGTATACCTCCGAAATTGTAGTCCCATGTAAACTTCAATGGTATTGGAGCTAAGACTTTGAAGATACACCAAATAACACCAAATGACGCCAACCGCTTATAAGCTTTATTAATATTGAGGATTATTTTGTATGTCATTACTCATTACGCTCCAGAATTAGAAAAGAAGTTAATTGTAGACCTACCCTTGATATTTATTTAGGCCAAGGTCACTCAAAAGATAGAAATAAAAAAAAATAATAAAAAAATTAAACCAACTTCAAAAAAAACATTGAAAAGTACAAAATAACTATCATTTACTATTCAAAAACTCAAGTACAAAAATAACTTTATAAATACAATACAAATATCAAATCGATGCTAAATCAATGTGCAACAACAGAAAGTTAAATAGTCTGGTTGGCTTGATACCGACTTCAGTAACTGACAAATTTAATTATATAGGTATTTGTATTGTTTTTTTATTTAAGTTATTTTGGTACTTAGGTTTTGATTAAAGAATAGTTATTTTGTACTTTTCAGTGTTTTTATGAACTCGGTTTAATTTTTTTGTTTTTTATTTCAAAGTGACCACCGTCGCCCATGCACACCCGCAGCGTCATCAATCACGGATGCGTTGCTGGCTTTTAGGGAAATAGGGAAAAAAGGGGGAGGAGGAAGATGGGCCCACTGGCACTTTCACTTACCGAACAAAGCGACAGCATTAGATGCTGTTATTTCACGTCAATATTTTATGAAAGGGTGGTATTTCACCGGGCGAGCCGGCCCAATTTGTGCTGCAAGGCAGCATGACTCTACCACACGCATTATTTGTATTGGTTCTAGAATTTATGTAGTATAGACGCTATTTTTAATTTTGTCAAAAAGCCCGCTAACACGAGGATAAGTATCTCATATGTTGAAATTGACTAAATCATTTTAGCTCTTTGAGTGGACAGATGAACAATTGTACATACATGTACATACGTACGCACACACATACACATAGACATATATACGTTCATAATGCATACACACACTGCTAAAATAAGTCATAACCATTTTTTTCTTTGCCATAATCGAATAATAAAAATATAGTTTTGTCATATATTTTAATTCGTTATAAATCAAGTACCTATCTTATGTATTTTATCAGATTAAATGGACAAATTAATTGTATGTTATTTATATGTAGTAGGGTATTTAGATTTATCATTACATATTGTTATTATTATGGCAAGAGTTATTATGGACTTCTCCGTCTGGTATTTTGATGAAATACACGAAAATACACATAGAAGGAATGAGTGATTAATTAAAGACTGACGAAGAAAATCTACAGAGCGAAAGCGAGTGGTAAAGGAAGCCAAGGAAGACCAAGGCTGACTTATGAGGATCAAATAGCCGGAGTGTTAGCCAACGGGAATGTAAAAAACACTCGCATACCTAGGCAAAAATGTGCGAGGAGTGTGAGGAAGTATGTAAGGACCGCGACGCTTGGCGCTCCGTCCTTTCTGACTACCTCGTTAGGGATACGATGTGAAGTAAATTATGTATATATGTATGTACACTAAAATAGAGGTAGTTCTTTAAATTTAATTGTCTTTCGTGGTAATATTAGGGAATTCACACGATTTTCGCTGTCCTTGACATAATGTAGTATAGTCATTATAATAGCGTCGCGAAACCTTAATTCTTTGAATAGATGACAAATTATAACAGCGCTCAAGGTTTTTTGTCATTATTATTTTTTGTACAATTGCCGTCAAAGAGAAACTGTTCTGTTACAAAACAAAACAATTTATTGATGAAGGCAATTTTCATATTATTCGCTAATTATTATTTAATAACTGGCCCGTTGGCGCAGTGGCATAGCATCTGCGTTCCAAGCTAGGGTCCCTGGTTCGATCTCCGGTCAGGTAAATTTAGGAAACGAACTTTTCTAAATTGGCTTGGAGTCTGGGTGTTACCGGAAACTCCCCCAAAGTTCGTTGTGTGGTACCCATAGTACAAGCTTACTGCTTAATTTGGGGTCACATAGTCTGTGTAATTGTCTGGAGTATTATTATAATTATAATAGACTATATTATGAATGTTCTTGAAACTAATATAATTGAAATATTACCTAGTGGACCCGATAGACTTTGTCCTGCCCGAAATAAAAAAAATACTATAACCCGATTGCAGTGCCACGTATCGGGTGCAATTGTGAATCTAAACCACCCGGGGACCCACTCAAACACACGAAATTTTTTTTATCAAAATTGGTCCAGTCGTTTAGGAGGAGTTCAGTGACATACACACGTACAGAAGAATTATTTATGTATACTCGTATGTGAAGATTAAAATAATAAAGGAAACCGGCTAATTGCAGGTCGGAGTCTATAAATTAAATATAAATTAAATTTTACTCTCTCTCATAGTATGTCTATCTCTCTTTCTCTCTTTTTCTCTCTCTTTCTCTCTTTCTCATGTGTCTCAAATCTCTTAATTATCAGTCATAAATATATAAATGTATTAATAAATCATACTCATGATATCCCACTTTTTTGCTATTATAAACTTACATTTGAAGTTGGAGAGTATGGGAGAAGTAGTCTTTCATTTCTATCCGAGGTATGTTTTGGTAAATATACATATAACACAAAAAAATACGTTGTGTGGGTACCGAACTCTCGGTGCGCGAGTCCAACTCATACTTGACCAGTTCATAGTTTGCCTATGAATGTTCTAAATTTTTGAATCTAAAATGTTAACTAATGCAGAATATGCAGAATAATAACTATGTACTGACAAGTTGTATTATGCCAATGATGTTAAATTTTTATGCAAGATTTTACTTGTACGTTAATCATTTTCTGAAAAAATCAACTATTACAGACAGACAGACGAATGGGTGACTGATATGAGAAGGGTTCCGCATTTCATTTATAAGATAGAAAACCCTAAAATAAAATGTGCGTCTGGAGATAATATACGAATATACCTATATCATACTATAATCTATGAAGAACTCTGAATGACAGTGTCACGCCCAAGCCGACAGTCTGTGATGTCAAGAGGCGGCCGAAAAAAAAACGAAACATAATAAGCTCTTCGTAGGAATGAGAGGTACCTACCCATTCAGAGAGTGCCGTCGTTAAGAGATGACAAGGAATTCTATGTATTTCCCGTGACATTCTGTCATGTTTACATATTTTTTATTTTATGATGTCGTTACATTTAATTAGCGGTTCTACAGTTTTTAACCGGCTGTGACGATATCGAAGGGTTATACATATAAGTGTGTATTTTACTTGTATTTTACTGTAAGGTATTATTTTTCAGTATGAACGAGAAAACCATCGCAAATTTTTTTTTTTTAATGTGTATTAATAACAGTTAAACTAAATTTGAATTTGATAACAGACTGGTTATGAACCCGTTACGCGGTCTCTGCTATGGAGCTTATTATTGTGACAAACAGTTCCACTAACAATCTAAGTTTAGATTTGTGGAAATGTCTTTGAAAAAATACATTACTTATTTACCCTAGAAATAGATTTTTTTATCTTAATTTTTTGCCGCATTATGTTCCATCTAGGCTGAGCTTGTGACATTACAGTCCAGTTGGTACATACATACATATCTTCACGCTGTATCGCTAACAAGGTAGTCACAGAGGACGGAGCGCCAATCTTCGCAGTTCTTACATGCTTCTTTCGCTTCCTCAAATTCCATCATCCTCCTCACACATTTTCGCCTAGGTATGCAACTGCTTTTCACATTTCTACTAACACTGGCTATTTGATCTTTGTAAGTTAGCCTTGGTCTTCCTCCGCTTCCTTTACCACTCGCTTTATAGTTGGTTTATTCTTTAACATCCATTAAGAGGAAATACGCTGGAAATAAATATCACTTTGACATTAGACTAAGTAATTAACGTCAAAAATTATTCTATTTGCAATCGGAATGTTGTAATTATTGAAATATTGTGTACTGTTGGATATAATATTATTGCTTCTACTTTTCACTTCATTGGAACTACTCACTTACAACCACAATTGAACCACTCTTGAACTTATCAATCTTTTTCTGCATTATCTTTATTTCGAAATACTAAATATTTTCAGATGACACTATAAAAGTGAATAACGATTACGCTGCGACATGTCATGACAGTTATGAACCGGAAAGTACAGTGTTCTTATTGGTTGGTTTTATAATTAAATAACTTTACAGACAATTAATAATTAATAACTTTAGAATTCACATTAATCGGAGTAGTTGAGATGTGGTCAGTTGCCCTTAATTTTTAATCTGTGATTTATATTTCATTTTAAAAGAGCATTTCCAATCAATGGAGGTTACATATATGTATGTTCCAGTCGTAGACAGAGAAACCTGCAGACTACACCACACATCTGTTTCGCACAAAAAAAAAGAGTAACTTATGCTGATGCAACGTAGAAGGAAGTGACAAAGCAATATAGTTTTCTATCCTTTAGCGCGTGCCAGTATTTTCAAGGTGGTCACAACGATTGTGTAAAACGAACTTTAACATTTCGTTTTGATTTCATTTATTTATTTATTTTAAAGTGAAAGATTAAGTTTTTCCTGGAAATTTAATCAATGTGTTACTTTTACACGTAGACAACACTAGTCACAAAAAGTTTTATTGTAAACAATGGTGGTGTAGTGTGGTGTAGTGTTTTGGGGTGTAAAAGTAATAGAGAAAGAAAGCAGTCTGACACATAGTTTCATTTGTAAGTAAGCTACTTCGAAATTTTTAATTCGTCATTAAATTAATTAATATTATGTTCCCCACATGTAAATTTTAATGAATTCTGCTGTTTTCACTTTTAAAACCAGTTTACTGACTTTCAATACCTAAAAATTAATTCTTATTGGGGTTACCAGCTTTTCTTACCACTGTTCCCTATTCTCCATTTAAAGGGAAGGTGAAGGAATCTAAGCCCAAACAGTCAATGTCTTCAGTAGTAAATAGATAATTAACATATTCTTCACATTATTTCATATAAATGTCGACGTTGTACATTTTAACGTTTTTTGAAGTTTCTTTGATGTAGTCTTTTCAGTCAGATTCGCTAAGGCAGACTAAGCCACTAAACAAATCTCAACTTCATACTACGAAGTAAACACTTATTTTAACAATTCCACATATTGCACAACAGTGCAAATACTTGGAACGCAAAACTACACTAACTTTACATCATAATATCCACTAGAAAACATTTAATAAATAGAAAAATTAATATTTATTTCGAAAATAAAACAAAACCAAGAAATAAATTGTTAAATATATTGCAGTTTTCTTACTACTTACAGTTTACTTACTTACGATCTTTTTCATTTTCTTTTGATCTCGAGTGCCACGTAAATTAAAAATATATTGAAGAATATATGATGAGATACGCAGTATGACAGGGTTGCACAACAGTGTTATTGTAAAAATGAAGAAAGGAATGCTTAGATGGTTCGGGCACATGGAAAGAATGAGTGATGAAAGACTGACGAAGAAAATATACAGAGCGAAAGTGAGTGGTAAAAGAAGCCAAGGAAGACCAAGGCTGACTTATGAAGATCAAATAGCCAGAGTGTTAGCAGACGGAAATGTCAAAAGCACTCGCATACCTAGGCGAAAATGTGTGAGGAGAATGATGAGATTTGAGGAAGCGAAAGAGGTGTGTAAGGACCGCGACTCCTGGCGCTCCGTCCTCTCTGACTACCCCGTTGGGGATACAGCGTGAAGTTATGTTATGTTATGTTATATTGAAGAAATGATCGAGACGGGCGATTTGTTCTTATTTGAATCGAAACAAATAATTATATAATTTTTTGTGTAACTACACTATGTTTATTCGTGTATTATATTAACGTTAAATTATTAATCTATATTAAGATATTTAATCATATTATATTAAGATAAGATATTAATATTAATAAGTATAAGATATAAATATCTTATATTATTAAGATATGATGTAACATTTACATTATTTCTTAATTATCGTTAATCATTGCCTAACAACTATTAGGCAATGACGCTACGCTGACGATGCTGTGCTTATAGCACCATCAGAAACAGAATTGCAGACACTAGTCACGTGCATGAAAGAAGAATTTGAAGCGAAACAGTTGAATATGTATGTGAATAAAACCAAGGTTCTGGTGTTTGAAAGGGAAGCGGCACAGATGAAATGTGAGATTTAGGTACATGGAAAATGTCTAGAGCAATTGAATGAAATTGTGTATCTGGGGAACGCATTTTCGAAGGATGGAAGATGTGTTAGATGTGGAGACACGGGTAGCGGCTGGCAATAAAGTGAACGGTGCTCTTTCCGCATTAGAAGGCAGTGTGACTATATCTAACGCAGTCAAAATGGCTATCCACAGTGCGGCGTTGGTGGAATTTTATTGTATGGTGGCGAGGCCTGGATAGATGATATTGGTATGATATATGTGGATTAAAGTATGATAAATGCAATAGAAATGCGATCTCTTAGAAATATGCGCGATGTCACCCTTGCGGACATGATAAGCAGAATGGCAGGATTGCACGACAGTGTTATGGTAATAATGAAGAAAGGAATGTTTAGATAGTTCGGGCACATAGAAAGAACGACCGATGAAAGTCTGATGAAGAAAATCTACAGAGTGTAAGTGAGTGGTAAAAGAAGCCAAAGAAGACCAAGGGTGACTAATAAAATAGCCATAGTCCTAGCCGACGAAAATGTCAAAAGCACTGGCATACCTAGTCGAAAATGTGTGCGGAGAATGATGAGATTTGAGAAAGCGAAAGAAGTATGTAAGGACCGTGAATCTTGGCGCTCCGTCCCCCTAACTGCCCCGTTAGGGATACAGCGTAAAGATACTACATAATGTAATGTAATGTGAAGAACTATTAGCTAACTACTTTCCGCATTAAAATTAGTGCTAGGTTAGTTTTTCAGCAAACATTACGGAAATTTTGTTCTTTTAAGATAATTACATTAAAAATTAAATTATTTTTCGACAGCTTCCCAATAAACATTAACCTGATAAAACAGTGGATCAAAGCGACCGATCAAATAGGTCCTCGAAAAAACGTTCAAGAATGGTAGCCTGCATTTTCCAAAGCAATTTTTATTAAAAAGAAGATATTATAGTTATTTTGCTTCCAAACGCCGTGTCAATATGTAGCGGCACGCTATGATGGTAATTTTGACGTTTGTCCGCTCATGAAGTTTTGTATAAATTAATAACTACGTTTGAAAGAGAAAATTGCTGTTCTTTATTGTCACTATTGACGTGCAGTTACTCATATAATTTATTGAAGGTGTAATTTTAGGACACACCATTAATTTATTACATTTAATTATAAACTATGTATATTATGGTCTAACTATGTAATATGGTTTCGAGTACAAATTTTTCATGTTTTTACTAGCAAAAACACAGCGCCATTAGACAGAGTCCTTAATGGACTAAGTCATTTATAAAAATGTATTATACTATTATTAATACAATTATATTATACATATAAGTTATAAGATCATAATTATTAGTGTACTTATTTACCACATAACTCGGCATTTATGTTTTTCGTAATTCGAAATTTTAAAAAACGAAATCTAATACAATCGCCACATACAGAATCGCCGGCCAGCACAACTACTGCCTCCGGCAAACTCGCGTCAATGCTTAATGCACAACAAAGCAGTTTCGGCTTGACGTTGCTTTGAAAAGAACAAACTGTGAGTGCACTGCGATTATGATATAGTTTTGACTTGATTTCGGATATTGAAACTGCATTACTGTTGACCCTTTTTCGATAATTTGGACTCTGTTTACGCCTTTTGTTGTGGATTTCGTCGATAGCGCCGATATAGAGAACTATTTTAAACAGTCCAGACACGTGAGTTCGTTATATGACTTCGTAACTATATCGAAAGTGAGTCTCGAAATGGAGGGCCAATTTTACCTATGACGTCAGTAGTTGAACGTATGTATATTATTATTCAGTATGTATTATATTAAGTCTATAAGGACCGCGACGCTTAGCACTCCGTCCTCTCTGACTACCCCGTTAGAGATACGGCGTGAAGATATAGAAGGAGAAGAGCTAGAGCAGTTTTGGGAGAATTCCCAAAACTGCTCTAGGTCGCCCAAGCCGACAGAGGACACTGGGGCATACACCACTAAAACAAATAACCTCGTCAACCCTGTCTTGAGACGCACCCAGAGCAGTCTCGGGTTTACACACTTATACTCAGTTACACAGTTAACCAAACGAGAGGACAGTAAGACGCCTATCCCCTGGCATCCCCTTTCTTCTTGTAGTACACCTGACCTCAAAGCGATGCCCCCTCCAGGCAAGTCGATAAATTCACTGCCCTTTCGTTTGGTTTCACTCAAACATAACACATCCAATCTTCTTTCTTCCATAATATCATTCACTTCATTCATCTTCTCTCCAATCCTACTTCTCACATTCCACGCAGCTATTCTGGACTCCTCCTTCCACTTCCCGCCGCTAGGTGCACAGCGTGTTGGGTGGCGGTCCTCAACACCGAACTGCACTCTGCTCACACCAGCGGGGACAAACCGGTGTACGTCGCTTGCGGGGGACGCCCTAGCATTCATATTTACACTGTCCCGCATGGTGTGCACAGAAGAAGAATTGCAGTCCTGAAAAGGGTTGACAGGAGTCGCGACGAGCACTCTTCCTCAGTTGACTTTTTGTTGACTTTCCTCAGTTGCAATACTAGTTATTATAAATCCAAAAACTTATAGATGCGACTCGCATTTGATTATATTTTTTTCGATAATAAATTGACATTTCACGTAACTATTGTAATGTGTCAAAACGGCCATCATAATTGGTGTTTAAGAACATGCTCACTTTTTGGAACGAAGTTCTTTAACGCAGCTTGCGGGAGGTTATAGTTGGCAGAAATCGTCACGTAAGGAAAAAGCGTTGCGTGAGGCGGGACCCGTGCGTCGAGCGGCATTAGGTTTTTGTTTTAAATCATACGTGTTTTATTGTCTCAATATTGCAAATAAGTTTTGAGAAATTAAAACTGCAGCTAAGGAACTTCGTTCCTGAGGGGATCTCCCGACCGCTAACGTTTTCTTTTTATTTTTTGTTTTTGTTTTAAATCAATCGTGAGTTATTGGTCTCGTTATTGCAATTAAGTTTTAAGAAATCGAATCTGCAGCTTAGGCACTTTGTTCCTGACGGGAGTCCCCCGACCGCATACGTTTTTTTTAAATTTTTAATACAGATAATAGATTTACAAATTTTGACAGTAAAATTGTAATTACAGACAGACGCTACAAATTTGTCATAGTATAGACTGTAGATTTAAAAAATATAACACTCATGTTATACGGTCGACTGATGAACATCGTCATATTAGCAACCACATTGTATTATTAACCGTACACCGCGTCGATATAAGAAGCCTACCATTTGCAGGGTAATAATTTTTAGCAGCAACACTTATACGCGACCTGTTCAATATCTATAACGATATCTGTAATACATTTTTAATCTTATGTGGCCCTAAGTACTCTACTAAATACTCCCTCTACGGCTCCAGTAAAGATTAAATGAGGTTTCGAGTTCATAATCAGTCATTTTTTAAAAGTAATGTACAAAAATACAAACAGTCAAAAGGAAAAATTATATTTGGGTGAAAACCCCTGAAATGACAGTGCTGCCATCCATGAAGAGTTTTGATTATAACATTTAGTTGACAACAGCCAATAGTAAGTAGTAAGACGAGGTAGTTAAACTTTTTGCACGCCATAATTTATGCGTAAGAATCAGTAAGCAATGTGGCAATCTAAGACATAAATGTATAAATATTTATGATATATTTATCAACTTGTCAGAAGTTCAGAGGTCAGGTCGTAACGCGTGTCAGATGGAACTGATCATAAAAATATATTACGCACAAACATCCGTACATAAATCAAGCAAAATGACCAGGTGTTGAATAACATAATAAATCATCGACATAAACAAATAGACAAGAATGAGTTCAACTCGTGCATAGAAGGTTCCGTACGATATATCGTCGATTTTTACCAAAATTTAGTTTTTGAAGTTATACTACTTTTGGCGCGTTTGGAAAAACAGATTAGAGCGTATTTTTAAGTGTGTGACGAAGTGGCGCGCGCCGATGTAACACAATTTATTATTTTTTATTTCATTAATTTCAAGCGACCAGTTTTATTTTTTATATGTGGCCAGTTTTGTTTTTTTATATATGACCAGTTTTACTTATAAACGTCAAAGAAATACTTCTTACGTGCGTACATGAGCACACACATACTTTATTTTCATTCAGCGCAGTTGTTAGGGCGAGATCTTTTTCAAGAATTAATATTTATTAATTATTAATCGATTTATCTACATAATTTATTAGTTAACTATAATATTTAGCTCCTTATGACTGCACTTACGAAAAACGAGCACTTTGTGTATGTCCGAGACATTAAAAATATATTTAATTTTAAGATATGAGGACACTTTCTTTTTTTCTCTGCCAGGCACGCCTAAATGTACTGACTCTTGTAAAAATTAATAATTATAAGTTTTTTGGTAAAGCAGCATTAAGTATGTTATTAACCGCGAACCTCAGTCCCTGAACTCCATATATGGTTACTGGGGCCGGATGAGAGGAATAGAAAGTGTTGTCATATCTCAAAATTACATATATTTTTAATGTCTCGGACATGCAATTTATTACAAAAATATTTAAAGTAGCTTTACAAATGGTAATTAGCAACTAATGAAGGTTATCTATAAACCGACGACGTATACAATGGTAAATTTCTAAAAGTGATTTCTGAAAACCGATTCAATTATTTCTGAAATGAGGCATCAGTGATCTTATCTTTAACCCTTAAATTGCGGAATTCTCACAAATATGTGCGTGTTCGTAATTCTTCTCCTTCTAAATGGCTTAACCGATTAAGATGAAATTTTTTTCAATTCCACGCGGACGAATTCGCGGGCAACAGCTTTATCTTATTTTCGTATTCCTTTAAGGCACGGAATTCTAAAATCGGACAAAAGCATGTCGGGTAAGCTCTATTTTAGGGTTCTGCAGCAATTAGAGAGAACTAGAAGAGAAATTTAAAAAAAGTCCCAAATACCCATTGTTTCATTTTTCGTTTCTCTTAATATCTGATTTCAAATATAACAAATTTACGGTACGTCTGTGTGCCTTTCGACTTCGGTTTAAAGATAATGGAATGAATCAGGTGTCACATACAGACAGACTGACAGACCGAAAACTATTATATTGTATAGATTCAGGGGTTAAATGTTAGATGGCTCGGACACAGAAAGAATGAGTGATGAAAGGCTGACGAAGAAAATCTGCAGAGCGAAGGTGAGTATTAGTAGTAGAAGCTAAGGAAGACCTTACGAAGATCAACAATGACGAAGATAACCAAACTGTTAGGTGATGGAAATGTCAAAATCACTCGTATACCTAGACGAAAATGTATGAGGAAAATGATGAGATTTGAGGAGGCGAAAGAAGTATGTAAGGACCGCGAATACTTGGCACTTCGTCCTCTCCGACTCCCGCGTTACGGACACAATGTGAAAATATGTAAAGTTGTAACGGAGTGAGATGACGTCACTGTCGTCGTGTCTGCCTAGCTGACATCATATCCTGCCTGCCAAATCTGTTGTCGCCAAGTCCTGGGACAAGCGACGTTAGGAACTCTATACATGCCGATGCACGTCAAGATCTGGATTATTCGACATTATTCTGAGGGATTAGCTGTTATTATTCGGCGTTCACTATTCGTTACAACGTGTTACAGTAATTTTTTTTTTAATTTTTTATTTAATTTACACAAAAAAAATACACAGAAACAGTAGTCAAAGAAGCAATGACAAAAGGCAATGCTTATCTCTTTAAGAGATTTCTTTCAACACACCTTAGTGATAGAGAATATGAACGAGGGTAGAATGTGCTTTAAAATAAATGTAAGAAAATAAAATATTACCGAAATAACTAAATTAATAAGTATAGTCTAAAATTAATGTAAATCTAAAATTAATTTATGTACAAACAAATATAAAATATTGGCATACATAATACATACATGAACATACACATAATATAGTTACATACAGTGACGTGCACAGACAATTTCAACAGGGTAGCCTAAAAAGAAAACATTGAATTCGCCATTGAAAGTTTGTGTGTAAATGAAAATAAATCTGAATGCCGACGAGCGCCATCTGTTATTTTTTACCAGTTTGTTAAATATTCTTTAAGTAAGGAAGAAAAAGTCACTAGAAATGGTTTAGAGGGCGCTTATAAAAAAGAGATCGCTGGCTCGTGTTATTCATTCAAAGAAGTTAGATTATTTTCTAATTAAGTTATATGTTACTTTTCTTAATGTGTTAAATTAGTTGTATAAACTTTTAGTCGTCGCGAAATCTGAATCTCGTAGATAATAAAAATGAACGCATTTTAAAATTGGGTGCATTAAGTGTTGTATCTGATATTAACCAATAAGATATCAGGAAAAGGACGGCACGCAGTTTTAACCAATAAGCCTTCAACGAAATGAAGGCGCATACAATATTAACTAATAAAATTAAAACTATTGATGATTTTTTTGTCCGAAGCTGGTATTGGCTAGAGACTGCGTCTCTTTTTTAACTTGTGTGCGTGTTTTAGGATAAGTAAACATTCAAAACCACTACAGATGTACACGTGTAATTATACGAAACACAACGATAGAAAATCTTTGCATGTGTGTAAATTCAGCCTTTGATGTGAATTATCTCTCGGGCGAACGATAAAATAAGGCGAGCGCGGGAATTTTGAAAATGTTTTCGGTTGCGGTTTATTTCTTTTACTTACAATAATTAATTAACTAATTGCTAGGGTAGACAGAGTCTATTTGTCTCTATGGAATGCACGCCACTGGTTACATATATACATACATACATCCATACATTTATTCATACATACATACATTCATATTTTCACTCGGTACACGGGGTAGTCAGAGAGGACGGAGCGTCGCGGTCCTAACACACCTCTTTCGCTTCCTCAAATCTGATCAACTCTGATCAAAATTTTCGCCTTGGTATGCGAATGCTTTTGACATTTCCATCTGCTAGCACTGGCTATTTGATCTTCATAAGACAGCCTTGGTCTTCCTTGGCTTCTTTTACCTCTCACTTTCACTCTGTAGATAACCATAGATAACCATAGATAGACATAACAAACATAATGTAATACATACATAATTATTGTGTTACACGTACAAATTTGTGCCAACACTAATATACACATGACTATAGATAACATAACCTTAATTTTTTTTTTCGTACAATATATAAAATAATACATAATACAATAATAAGCATTTCTTATTACAATAAATATAATTTTTTTGCTATCTTCTGCTTAAAATCTCGAAATTATCACTCGAAAAATGCTTTGCTTCTTAACGAAGCATGCTCAGGATATTCCAGAATTCAGACACGGTTTACTAACCGTGCTAATAATTCAAACGGTTAGCTGAACAGTTATTGAAGTCGGTGCCAAATCAATAAGCAACAACACAAAGTCTACTAATTTGGTAGGCTTGGCACTGACTTCAGTAACTGTTAATTTTATTTATATGGGTATTTGTATCGTAATTTAAAAGTTATTTTTGTATGAGAATTTTGATTAGTAAAGCAAAGTTTTATTTCATACTTTGTCTTTTTGAAGTCAGTTTAATTTTTTTCTTAAATTTTTTTTTTAAGTCGGTTTAATTTTTTTCTTGAACGGTGTTTAATAAACACACAATCTATCTTTAATATACTACGTATTTATTATTAAGGAATAAAGCTATTCGGTTATTTCACTTAATGACAACCTTTTAAATAAGAATATGGCAACCGTGAAATCGATATCGATTAAAGAACCTAAAACTATTAAAGACATATATGTACTTTAAGATAATTATCGGAAAACCAAACAAATAACAAGTGGGTTGTTAATTACAAAATTATACTCATAAACTCCTTTTAACTGTTCATAAACGAACAAATACGGACGTAAAAAGATATAATATGTGTGTCGGTGGAAATAATAAAAGACATTCATTTTACAATACTATGGCAAAGCGCGACTTCCAGTTTGGAAGGGATGACGCGCTAACGGAACGTCGGGGCCGGTACTGGGTCTGTTAGACCACGGCGGCCATTTCGGCGGCATTTCTCTGACGGATCGTTTGCCATTATTAAATTTCCAGTTACCTACGTAATAATTGTTACGAAGAGTTTTCTGTCGTTTGCACATTAACTTTGTCTTAACGTGATATTTTATGGAGCACTTCGCCTTTTGTAAGATTAGGTACCTGTTTCTCATGGCTGAGTTGCAAAAGCACGAATTGCCCCTTGTCTTTTTCGACATATGCAATATGCATAATAAGTAGACGTCCAAATAATATGTAGATAGAAAGAAGATTAGACATAGCGAGAAGATTAGTATCACGAGTTTGCACTACGGACTACCAATTGAAGCGTGAAAATATGAATTTGAATGACATCATTGATCTTAGGTGACTTCAAATTATTGTGACAGCGTATTTTTATTTTTTTTCTTTATGGAATGACGCACAGATTAGCGCATTTGCCAATGTCACGTATTATATTAATGAGTAGAATTGTTATCGTAAATCTCCTCTAGTAAAGTAATAGTAGGCTCTACCGAAGTTATAAAGGACTTCTTGGAAGAGCGCGAGACCTTCAGCTACACATGTTTATTTAGACCTACTCCATTCTTTTCACTTACACAGAACTTTGAAACACAATACACTTTCACTTTTGTACTTTAAAACTCCCAAAAATTTAAAAATATAAAATATAAATAAAATGAAATCCTCAATTCTTCCGTTTCCGCGAAAAAGTCAAAAAAGTGTACTTAAATTTGTTTAAGGACAAGCTATTACGGAGTAATAATAAGTTGCCGCATTTATCGTCGTTTGGTAAACGAATGTTCATGTCTCTCTTTCTGTCTCACTGAGCGTAACCGCGAGTGAAACAGTCAGCTGTAGTAAGTAGGGCAATCTCGCACTGTCGGTGTAATTCGTGTCAACTCATGATCGACTTGACGTACAAATTATTGCAGTACTGTAATAATTATTTGCAAAATACTCGTAAATCTTAAGTGTCTTGGCTACTAATATTCACAATAATAAAAATATCTTATGATCAGATGTGTATTACTGTACAACAAAAAAGGTAGATCAACAAAAAAGGTGTACGCTCTTAAAGCAAAAGCTCTGTCCATTTGGTCCTTAATCTGAGGTTCGTGATCCATAATCGCACAAAATATGTAAAGCTTTTGTCTCTTGGCAGTACCGGCCCACTCTTTTAAAGTCTCCCTTAAGGGATATGTGTTTATATAAGGAGTAATGTCCAATATTTTGTGTGTGTTTGATAAGATACGCAAATTGTACCGGTTCATTGCCACTATACTACAAGCCAACTTACGATTACACGCCTTGATGGGGGCGTGCTCATAATTAATATCATTACTAAATATTAATGTACAACACGAAATGATAGGATGATATCTACTTAATCCTCTTTAATATTCATATGGGGTGTTTATGTTTAGCGACATTAACATAATATTACGTAGGGTAAAATATTTGATACAAACATACTGGGTACCTATTCTCTGACCGCCATTTTCACGTTTTGTTAACAGATTTTATTTGTTTCTTCTGTCTTTGGAGTCGCGTCGGTTGGAATGGCCCCGAGGAGGATGAGTACATGTGGCCTGAACTGTCGTAACACTGTGAGGATGCTGGGAGGGGAGGATGGTCTTCGCACTCTCAGCAGCTTCGCAGCACCTTCACTTCAGTATATATTTTGACATGCTCCATGAAGATAACATTTCCCATTCTCCTTTGGAACAGAACACTAAGATCAGAATTGTGAGACATTTTATATAGTACTTTACATGAAAAGAAAAACTCTTTTCAAGAATCCAAATCAAGGGACGTTGCGTCTGTCCTGTAGCTCGGACCAGAGAACAAGGCTACGTTTATTCTCACGCTTGTCGTAAAAGGCCCCTTAGACATTTGGGGTCGCAGCCAATTGGAGCGGGGTCACAGTATAAACATAACAGTAGGATGTCTTCGTAGAAAGCTAGCGTGCGCGGTTTGTATGAGTGCACGCTAATACGCACACGTCGTGGCACACAGACGACGGCAATATTTTGGGCGAATATGGGTAATTATTGTAGCGCCAGTCGGGGTCGCACGCGATGCAAACATGCGACCGCTTCCTTTTGTCTTTAACTCGTTCTTCACATCGTCACAAATACAAAAATGTCCAAATCGTTTACGCAAACGTATTACAATATCCTTAAATGCCTAAATAATTTTAGTTATTCGAATCTAGAGTTCGACATAATTACAAAAATTATGTTAAACAAACACGAAAAGCCTATGCATTGTTTTTCATTACTATATATTAAACATGTAACTAAACGAGATGCTCTCACATCCAACGAACCAAACCTACGTATCTGGCCGAGAGGCGGCGATTCCGTTTCGCAAGAGACGGGAATCGACCTTCTTTTCTACATTGTCTCTGATGGGGTTTCCGGTTTTCCGCACTGTTATGGCAATATGAGGGTGGAGGGGGAGCTCTATCACTGTCACACAGGTACATTCCGTAAGAGGTCCTGGAGCCCCTTGAAACGCCCCAAGGACGGTCACCGCAGGAGGTTTGATGAGTAAAAGTCCCACACAAATCAGTCCCACCCCAAGAAGCTGAGTACTCGTGTATAAGTTTCTCCTGCAAAACAAAAAAAGGACATTTGCATAAGAATAATCTAAATATTCTTCTATTTTTTTATCAGCGGTATCTCCGACATACGCATTGAAAATTACAAGGCAGAGCCGCCTCGATGTCAAAAATTATCCCTCTTCTGCTCGGATATAAAGTAAACGAAAAAAGGTTAATCCAGGGTCAAACTGCAAGGTCGTCGGGCCATCTGTCAATATTTGCTTGTCCGTCCAATCCACTCGTTTTTCTGTATTTCCTTAGAAGTTTATTTTGACTACTTATATGTATCGACGACTGTATTTCGTTGCAATACTTAAAAATACTTTTGAATACATCTAAGTGTTTTTAAGATTGCTTTTAGTCTAATATCTTAAGTAGCGTTAAATTACAAGCTTATTAAGGGTTAATTTATATTTTAAGCTTTAAAATAATATCATAATTAACTAATAAATTCGAAAGTACTTTTGACAAGGACTTTAGTCAAATGCCTTGTTTTTATAATTTGTAATTGGGTTTTCCCGGTAATTAGTGTACAATACAAACAATAGTCCAATCAAATAACGGATGAAATTTCGCCAATAAAGTTGAATTAATGATTTAATATTCATAAATGAGTTATAAATATGCTTGTAAAACTTTAGAACTATGACCTCTTGGGTTCGTTTGAAAAAAGAAATATAAGTGAAAAAGCATTCTTTTGTTAATCATTTTAAAAAGAAGTTAAACAAAAAACACTTATTACGATTTCATGACATTTTTAAACTCATCTTTTTGCTTTAAACCGTTTTAACTCTGTTAACATTACACTTGTGACAAAAATACGTAGAGGCAGTTTTACGTTCTATAATTTTCTTTCTTACCTACCGTTGTAGAATAATTTAGAAAATAATGTTTATTTACTTCCATTTTTTTAAGCGGACCTGAGAGGTGAACTTGTTATTTAGGCGTATGTTTAAAACACCTAATGAACATCATATAAAAAAGTCTGCAATATCGTCAGTATTTTGATTTCAACCGTTATTTGATTTGAGTCATTTGAGTTTTCTAGACTTTCGAAACTTTAATATTAAGTTAATCATAAACGCAATATTTAAAACAGTCACGTAGTCAGTGAGACCAATAATATTTGTAATTAGCGGTCGCTCAGTGGTCGAAATTCGAATGTAAATTAATAATAAACACTTTTTCCCTTGAAACGCTATACACTGACGCTAAACGCTTTTTTCCGCTCCATAGACTCTAAATAGCTCACAACTCACAAATCGCACAAAATTCATAGCTCAGCTCAACTCATTCACTGAATCTGTCAGTAATATTATCTGCTGGCGATGTTTTAAAAATCTTTGGCAACATCTCCTCCGCGCGATTAATGTGCATGTCATATTAGAAGACATCACTGGAAAGTTGAAGTTAACAGTTTGATCAGAATCTGTTATGTGTTTGACATTGAGAGTATAACTTTTGTGTTTGACATTGGCAGTATGAACGTAACCAATGAATGTTTTATTATATTTAATTTAATATATTTTTAACGAATATTAATTAAATATAAAGTTGAGTTCTTTGTACTCCTTCTCTATATAAACTTAAACTATGCCGAATCCCACACTCCTTCGTGCGCGCAATATGCTTTTAAATTGGTACAAAGATTTCTCTTATGATAAAGATTAATATATAGATTACTCAGTAATATATAGATTACATAGATGTAGGTACATCTGTGCAAATTTTCAAGTTATCAAACTCAGCGCTTTGGGCTATGTTATATAATAGGGACACCGGTCGACTTCGCCTGGGTGAGATCAATTATAACATAATCTTACAAAAATCTTGTGAAAAAAAATCTCTAGGCGATGGTAAAAACCACCTTAAAATCTATTGCGTAGTTTCAAAGAAGTAAACGCACAAACAGATTTCGTTTTATGTTATTTAGGGATAACGCAAACTATTTTTTTATTAGAATGCCAGACCTGAAGGTTACTACGCAGTGATTATAATAAACTATGCTATAATTATAACCGGAGCTAATTACTGTCTGCGGTATTAACTTAATTATTACCACAATCAATCATGGCGATATTATCGTCTTGGAGTGAAAGCTATATTTACTTGGGTGTTTAAATATTGACGTCTTTATAGCGCCATAGCCAACTCAACTTGAATAGCATTATGGTATATGTCCGCGACTTCGTTACTATTTTACGATAATGGATTGTTTGTTTTTAGGGTAAGCAGAGTAGTTAAAATTGAAGATAATAGTTTGATCGTGACTGTCCGTCTTTCTGTCCGTCGGTATGTCCGTATGTCACTGCCGATATACGATTATGTCGTCATCTTTACGTAAATACGAGACATACATTAACAACCTCAGATATCATACAAAAAATTAAAACGATGGATATATTGTATTCATATTCCTTATATTTTTAACCGACTTCAGAAAAGAGAAAGTTATCAAATCGTCTGTACATATTATACACATTTTTTTCATGTATTTTCAGGCATAACTACTTTGTTTATAAACCGATTCCAATTATTATTTTTCCGTTGGATTCAATATGCTATGATCCCATTATATATATGCTTATCCCATTTAAATTTCACTGACATTGGAGTTTCAAAGATATACCAAATAATCCTAACTGCATGCCAATGCCAAAACAGTCTTAGGCTGTTTTTCACACGGTTACAACACTAAAATTGTCTGAATGACCTTAGAATGTAACCTGCGAGTAATGAATATATAAGGTCATAATATTATATTCATGTAATAAATGTAAAATATATTGAACATCGAAGATATCGTTATTACTTACATTGTGTTTGTCACTTTTTACATAGAAATAAAGCTCTACGGCAATCTTTGTTTAGCGGTTAAAGGTTGCATACTGTAATAGTATGGAATAGAAATTGTCCAAAAAAGGGTTAACGTTGGGATAATTTTATTTCGACCCGCCCTGGCTCCACCTCGTAGGGTGCTGAATGTTCGCAACACACCAAATTTTTTTACATACAAAAATGATTTACATACAAAAATACCATTCAAATACAAAGAGGCATTTCTGGCATTTCCGTGGCTTTTCCAAAAACTTTTGTTCATCAAACCTTGACCTGACAATTACAAACACAACATAAAAAGAAATCAGCCAAATGGGTTGAGCCGTTCTCAAGTGATGCCCTGTCTTACATGTGGCAATTTATTTTTATTAACCGACTTCAAAAAGGAAGAGGTTCTCACTTCGGTTGTATTTATTTTACGTTTGTTAGCTCAGAACTGTGATTTATAAACCGATTTTAAAACTTCTTTTTCTTTATTGTGTATATTTCCGATGTGGTCCCTTTTAAAATTCACTGGTATTGTAGCTTGAACTTCGAGGATACACTGAATAACACAAAATGAAGCTAACTGGCTTTAAGCTTTATTTATATCGATGATTCTCTTATCATTGCGCTCCAGAATTAGAAAAAAGTTAATTGTAGACTCGCCTTAAATAATTTAGGCCAAGGTCACTCATAGGTAGAAATGAAACATTTTAAGAAAAAAAAACAACTTTAATTATAATTATAGGTATTTGTATAGTATTTATTAAGTTATTTAGTACTTTTTAGCGTTTTTTAAAAATAGGTTTATTTTTTACATATATATTTCTACAAAATTTCAAAATTTCATTCCAAACATCCTATCGTTCATTATCACCGAGATCGAAAAAATATGCATACATAATTATGTAGATAATGCGTTGGAGTATGTGTAAATTATAATAATACTATAGACAATATCTCACTTCAGGCGCGGCAATAAAACGTGTAAGCAAAAGAATATATGAAGGACTTTTTAGCGGGAACGGAAGAAGCGAGGTTGTCATTTTATTTAGATTTTCTATTTTTACATTTTTGGGAGTTTTAAAGTACAAAAGTGATTGTGTTTTAAAGTTCTGTATAAGTGAAAACAATGGAGTAGATCTAAATAAACATGCGTAGCTGAAGTTCTCGCGCTCTTCCAAGAAGTCCTTTATAACTTCAGTAGCTCTACTATCACTTTACTGGAGGAGTTGACATTGACAAATGCGCTAATCTGTGCGCCATGCCACTAAGAAAGAAAAAAAAAAGAATAAATGGCGCGCTCGCTTGCACTTGTAGGTCGTCGGTAACGTGCAGTGATGTACAGCACCTATGTCGATATACAATGTTATTGAGAAGCTCATATAAAATTAAATAAAAACAATTCATGTCGTTAAGTATACACAATAAACAGAAATTACGCGTTGTCAGACCTATAAATAAATGCACGACCTATGTTATTGTTAGGTACCTACATTTGTACGTGTGTATCGATAAGATACCACCACTTGCACGTGCACGTGCACATAACTATGCAATAACGATTTGTGATTCTAGCTCCAGCGAGATATTACTCAGACCATAGCAACATGTCAGGTATGGTACCCGAGTGGATTCATAGATGACTTGGCAGTCATGGCGAGGTAATACGCTTTTGAATGAGTCTCAACAAGTGTCCGTGGCGCGCTAACTTTGAGATTACTAGATTACCTCGTTCTAGCAATGCTTTTCACCGGATTATCATTATGGCAGAAAATAGGTATCGTGACGCAACAAATCTTATTTCGAATGAACTATGAAAAAAAGGCACACAATATAGAAACTAAATCTATCCATACTTCCATATTCATATAAATATTATAAATGCGAAAGTCTGTCTGTCCGTCTGGTATGTTTTCACGGCTAAATCGCCGGACCGATTTTTATGAAATTTGCCATGGAGATAGTTTAACACCAGACAACGGACAAAGGCTACTTTTTTTTAAATCTACCCCAAAAGGGGTGAAACGAGGTATGAAACTTTGTATGGGAAATGGTAAATCGCTGAACCGATTATGGTAAAATTTGGTACAGAGATAGATAGTATGTGCCCGAAAACAAACGTAGGCTACTTTATTTTTTTTAAATGACACGTGGTTTTTTATATACGTGACGTCATCATAAATCCAATATGGCGGATGTTCCATTAAAGCTATTTTTTTTATTCAACTCTAACAATATGAGTATCAAATGAAATGCGATACGTAGGGGAAGGTCACGCAAATTTGGTGAAATTTGTACGCGGGCCGAGAGCCGCAGTGTGGTGATCGGGGGATGCCCATGCTTAGATATGTACTATGCAGTGTGCTGACCAGAACGGGCAGACACTTATTGACACACGTATTATCCACGCAAAGTCACAGACAATAGCTAGTCATGATATAATCTAGGTATAACAGTTCAACTAATCCGGTTATGCATATATGATTTTGCGTCAATTATATTTGGTTTATGAATAACCCGATCCAACAATTTACATTATTATCACTAAGTCCACGTGCACCTTCGACCCCAATTAATTAAGCAGAGGGTGTGATTAAAAGGTAATGGGGCCTTGAAAGAAGGGTTAACCACGGGCGTTAGTTTTGTCCAAACATTCGCTAAAGCCCGGTCAAACTGCTTAAAAGGTTTCGCTTAGAATTATTACTATAGTGCTAAATACACTCACTGCGTATCCAGGTAATGACCACTTTTCAGGGCTCCATATCCAATGTAAAAACAGAACCTTTGTAATTTCGTCATGTTTCTGTGCCCGTCTATCTGTATTTATTTTACAGTTAATTCTGCCGTCTTTACACTTACCCAGCCCAAAGCATATACACATATCGGTAACCAAAACTCAGAAATTAACAGAAAATTAAGTAACTCGTAATTTGCACCTAATATTTTTTGTTTAACTTTTTTTATATTCAAACCAAAAATTATTTTTTAGTTTCAACTGTCGGAAATTGATACCAATCCAAATTATAGATCTGAAACGCTCTTAGAAGAATCTTTTTCATTTAAATTAGGCGTATATTTGTCCTAAGCGTGATTGTCCAGGTGACAATTTTGTTTTATTACCGAATTACTTACTGAAACAGATCCACCACCATGCTGCTCTGATAACAATCCATAGCGTAAGTAGCCACAGTTCAAGCGTTGTTGTCTTCGAGCGAGACTGGCCTTCGGCGTCTTCTTCAGGGGCGTCCCAGGATATTATCTTATAGTCCTATGCTTTGAATTAACGTGTAATGCACTGAATGATGGTCGATCGATAAAAATTTCGCGAACCATCATGCAATTGTCATCATTTTGATTGAGTTTTAGATGAGCGTGTAATCCGAAGAAGGTTCGACGTTTGTAACAACCGTTTAAGATGTCTTACAAATCACGGCACGAGATCTAGAATCCAGTATCCAATAATCAAACACCGAAATATTCCCGATATAGCCTTGACATCATTGAAATGGCTACGCTGCGTATCAGTTGCTATGCCAAAAGAAATACGTCATTTACATATTATATTTCGCATTTCTTTCACAATACATACAAAACGTTACACTTACCTGAAAAAACTGAGCAGAACATCGAGATTTCGACTCCATTATCAAAGGTACTCGTAGTTGCTAAGGAACAGAAATCACCTCGATATTAAAGGAGAATGTTTGATCAGTTTTCAGGAAACCTTTTATAAATATTTAACGTATGTCGAAGACGCATATTATGTTATGGTAATATGTCTTTGCACGATAACTGAGTACTTAATATTCACTTAGAGCCAAAAACTGTAGTTGACCTTTTTTTTTATGAAATCGGTCAACAGTTTGAATTACAGCTAATGCCTTCATCTTTACACATACCAAGCCCAAAACATGTACAAATATTAGTAACCAAAACTCAAAAATGAACAAAATATTAAGTGATGCGTAGTTTTCATCCGATATTTTTCGTTTGTTTCTTAAATTTTTTTTTTAAATTTAGCGCGCATTTCTTTCTATGGTAGACTGAAATAGGAAGATAATTACTGATTATGTTAGCTGCTTGGAATAATAACGTTCAGAAACCAATTAAGCGTGCGAAAGAGAAGCATTTTACTTGGAGCTTTAAATGGCTCCTTTTGCCGAGCAAGAACTTGTTAATCGCATTTACATCACACGAAATTGACAAACAGATGTATGTAGTGACACTTCACTACATACATACGTCATAACACATTTCAATAATTAAAAAAAACGAATATTCCACTCCACATAATATTTAATTTCAATTAAAACTCGCATAATTTTTTGGTTTGTTTGTCCGGCATTGCTTGTTACTACACTCTTTTTACCCATTATTATTCCAAGGTTTATTATATTATCCCGGCTAAAATTCAGCCAACGAATAGCACGTACTATAACGAAGATGTGTAGGCAATAGGTTACACGATTTCTTCGCTACATGATTTCATTTTGCTACGCCTTGGTGCCTAGGTGCCGAAAATTATCAGGATGACTTTTGTTAGAGACTTTTCTTGCATAAAAAGTAAGATTTAAGAAAAATAACTGTTTATTATTGGCAATTGGTGAGATCTAACGAATTCGTAAATACTGATAATAGTTGGTGAGATCTGAGAAGTATATACTTCAATACATTTATCGAGTTGGCAGACTTGGCCAGTTTTTTAAATAGACCTGGATCTTAGGTCAGCCTGTACGAGATTACAAATCTGTGTAATGTTTTTGCAATGGTGGATGGACTGTAGACCACACAATTCATTTCATTAATACCACACAATACTTGCATGGAGGAACTAGCCAACCCTAACTCCTGCAATCATTTTGTAGTGAACATCCATAAGTCGCTGAACATCGCTCGGATGTGAAGTTTGGATGTCCATTTTGCGTGGGTCAAGTCTCATTGCGGTTTACCCGGTAATGACTTAGCAGATACTGCGGCTAAGGCTGCTTGTCTTCTTCATAAACCACCTGACTTTTGTGATATACCAATAAGTTTCATTAAGTGCCAAAATAGACAGGTCTAAAGCTGGTGCTAAAGAATTACACAACGCAGCTAACAACTGCGAGTACACCAAGACTTTACTTCCCACCTGCAGGCATGCCTTGCTGGAATTAGGTCATACTTCGCCGTGGCGTAACTTTTTACAAACCACGGATATCATGAGGAGTATTTCCACCGATTCCGTATCACGGTCTAAAACACCTCATTGAGGTGCGCATTAGATTTTCAAAAACAAGACGCCACCACTGTGTGGCCTCCAATGCGTGTAATATAAATCCATCTTTTAAAACAATTATGTACAAAAGATACAACAATTAATACATTTTTAAAACATATAAATTATATAATTCAAAACATAAAAGCGTTTAATGAATAAATACATACATACATATCTTCACGCTGTATCCCTAACAGAGTAGTCAGAAAGGACGGAGCGCCAAGCGTTGCGGTCCTTACATACCTCTTTCACTTCTTCAAATCTCATCATTCTCTTCACACATTTTCGCCTAGGTATGCGAGTGCTTTTGACATTTGATAATGAATAAATGTTAATTCACAAATACCATAAGGTTCACTATAAATATATTTCAAAACTAATAAATATCAATAAGATCCGCCATCATGGCTCGAACAAAGTGTTTACAAAAAGCACTGCGTTCGGGGCAACCTAGCAGCCGAAAAAAAAAAACACAGAATTTCCACATAAGCAGAGCTGCGGGAAGAAACTATTAAAAATATAAATTGGACTTCTTAAAACATGATATTAATGATGGCATGTTGGTAATAAATAGAGGTTTTGTGTTTGACCTCGACATCGGCCTCGTCAACTCCATTGTACAACCTCTGAATACCTGTTGTGATTATTTTGATTATAAACGCCTGTAATGTAATAGGATGGTGTCTCGACTTTGACGATAACACAATAGGGCGTTGACGGAAAGTATCTAAGAAAATTCTTGAGTAATTGATTTTACGTAAGCATTCGATTTACTTTGCGGTTTGATGTCTTGTTGCTCGCTGGGTAGTGGTGTTTCGGTGCTTGATAGGATCATAAAGGTTAAGAAACAATGCGTGCAGTTACTCAGTAGATGGGTAATCTAATGGCATCCATGTCGAGGAATTCGATATCTTGTCGTTAGCAGCGTAGCTATGCTTCGGTGTTTGACACGAGGTTATGTAATTATGCGTGGTATCCCAGTTTATGGGTGATCGTAATGTCTAATATACATCAAGATTTAGTACTTAAGAAGGCATGTTATGGTAATTTAACTAGGTCAAACTCACAACTTTGCAATATGACAACAGGCTGTTCACTTGTTCACGTCCACAAATCTGCATTGGGCTTGCATAGTATGCACCCACATCCTTCTCATTTCATTATTAAAAGATGTTTGTCTATTAGTATGACCTATAGGCTGTTATATTTTAGTTTTATGAACTAAAATTTGAAAAAGACACGAAATCACCTCGGGTCTGTATGTCTATTGCAAACGTTATTTTTGGGACTTATTTTTCTTTATCCTTATCTTTCACTCAAGTTGGCGCTCTTTAGTTCTGTAGAGTTCTGTTTGTTTTCTTAAATCTAATTAAATTCTTTAAAGTAACTACCACTTCTGAAATTTTTAATGGGTATATAACTCTGCATAGGCTGAGTTTTAGAAGTCTTCAGCGAAGCGCTCGGATACTCTAGATATTCTATAGTATTCAGATTACCTATTATTATTCCAATTTATTGTGAAGTAATAAGACCTAAGTAAATTACTTCGTCAGCAAATCCTTTTCGACGGTTCCAGTCCAAGGTAGTCGATGGACGTCGACTTTCTTTCTTACCTTGCTTGTGTCTTTCTAGTAGTATGTTTACCACGTAACGTTTTTTTTTAAATAGCTGTTTGTAACAATGATAATATAATAGTAGGTAATGACCCAAACATAGACATCAAACGGTGAACATCAAACACTAAATCGAAACTTCGAATTAGTTCCGGGGGTTTAAGTTGAAATTTACAGTTTTTAATTAAAAACATCATGTCAAATATGAAATGGAAGCTCTTTGGATCACAGTTTTAAAAAATTTGCAACGTAATATAATCGACTTCAAAAGAAGAACGAGTTTCTCAATTCGTCTATTCATTTTTTTTTTCAAATGTATGTTCCGGCATAACTTGACTTGTTATTGAAGTCGGTGCTAAATCAATAAATAACAACAGAAAGCTTAGGACTTAAGTAACTTTCAATTTTAAAAACATAGCTACATATTTGTATCGTATTTATGAAGTTATTATAGTACTTATGTTTCAATTAGTAAAGGATTATTATTTCGTATTATTTATTCAGTGTTGTTATTATGAAGTTGGTGTAATTTTTTTTTAATATCATTTCATGTTAATTTTTTTAACAATTTCAAAAGAAACGCCCTCAAATTTTGCTACTTCTTCAAAGCGATAATGAAATCTATACGTGTCGTAAACGGTGTTAAAATTTTTAGATCGACGTCAATTCTTTTCGTGGTCTTAACTCATCTATGCCTGATGGTAGTTAAATATTGTCGCACTTAACATACCATTTCGTATATGTACACGTTATATTACGTATATACTAGCTGTACCCGAGACTTCGTCTGTATTACATGTACATATATATATTATGTACGAAGATTGTTCGCGAAAAAAGCCTACTTCTGCCTCCGGGCACTTAGGTACTATCTCTGTACCAAATTTTATCATAATTGGGTCAGCAGTTTAGTATTTCGCACTCAAAGTTTTATTCCTCTTTTCACCACCTTAGAGGAAAGTTTTTGATAAAAAAGTAGCCTGTGTCCGTTCCCAGGTGTCAAACTATATCCATGCCACACCATAATTAGTTCGGTAGTTCAGCATTTACCTTACAAACTTTCATTCCCCTTTTCACTCCTTTAGTAAATTTTTTATAAAAAAAAGTAGCCCATGTACGTTTTCTGTTGTCAAACTATCTCCTTGCCGAATTTCATCATAATCGGTCAAGTATATCTCATAAAAAGTTCCATTCCTCTTATCACCTCTTTAGGCGTAGATTTTCTAAAAACTAAAGAATCTTTCATTTGCACAATCACATGTTTTTACTACATACCAATTTTCATCAAGATCGATCAAGCCGTTCTGGAGTTATAAAAAGGCCTACAGAAAGACAGACGGACAAAACTTTTAAAAATGGCAGAATCGAAATCAGTGAGTCACAAAATGACTATCCATCACAAAATTTGACAGTAAAATTGTTAATGCAGACAGACGCCAGAGATTTATACAGTAGTATAGTCTGACGTGAATCTAACCAGACTGATGGACTAAGCTGACGCCAAACTGACTACGTAGACTCCATGGTACTTTACGCCAAATAAGCTATCCAATTTTTCTTTATATTACTAGGATCACAAATGGCCACCTAATGATATGTGTAGGGTTCGTCTGGATTCTTATCACCATCTCCAGAGAATATATTATAAAAAAGAAGACTGACTCCCGCCTCATGCGTAACGGAAGGAATTGCCTTCTCTCGGCCGGATACGTAGGACTTTTTCGTTTGGTGTGAGATGCGGAGAACATCTGGTTTAGTTATACGTTTAATACATTATACGATAATAAAAAACAATGCATTGGAGTAAGTTTTCCATGAATGTTAAATTTAATTTCTTGTAGTTGTCGTATTGAAGAATGATAACTCTGGATTCGAATAACTATAATTATTTAGGCATCTAAAGACTGTAAGGACATTATAATATCCTTGTTTATACAATTAGGACATTTTTATTTGTGACGATCTGAAGAAGTAATTAAAGACAAAAGGAAGCAGTCGCATATTTGCGTCGCGTGCGACCCCGACTGGCGCTACAATAATTACCCATACTCACCCAAAATATTGCCGCTGTGTGCGTGCTACGGCGCATGCGCATAAGCGCGCATACATAAACAACGCATACGCTGGCTTTCTGTAAAAACATTCACTGTTATTATAACAATAAACGGGTTCTTACCGCGATATTAAACATTTTCGAGTTTTCTGATATTTCGATGCTGTTGCAAGCACCATGATCACGGGTTAACTGGGGAATCTACGGGTGGATATTCCAGAGCAAATATTTCACTCTACCCTCTTTCTGGCCTGTAGTTGTCATATTCCACCTTCACTACCGCAACTCACTCGATAATTACCCTGACAGTACACACTCACTATATTGTCACGGTTTTTAGTATTCATGTGCCTTATTGATAGCATTTATTTCAATTAATTTTTTTTATGACGGAGGGGGCAAACGAACAAGCGAGTCACCTGATGGAAAGTAATCACCGCCGCCCATGGATACCTGCAACGTCTGAGGAATCATGAGTGCGTTGCCGGCCTTTAAGGAAAGAGTAGGCTCGTTTCTTAAAGGTCTCTAAGTCGTAACGGTCCAGGAATACCGCCGCTATAAACTGGTTCCATAAAATTGCCGTATGTGCTAAGAAATGTTGTAAAATATACACAGTCGTAAACCGCCATCAAGGTGGTGGGGGATGGAAGGACAGTCGATTGCGTGACGTACAGTAATGGGAGTCAGCTGCGGGCAGCAATTTGTCAGAACATTCCCCATTTATTTAATAATTAAAGATAATATTTATATCGCGGTAAGAACCCGTTTATTTTATTGTTACGATAGTTATAAACCGTAAGATTAAAAAGGTATCCTACTGTTATGTTTATACCGTGCCATCTCACTCGCTAATCCTATCGCCAAGCAGTAATATTTGAACCACTGCGCGCTGTTCCGGTGTGGATAGTAAGAGAGCCAGTGAAATATCTGCCATAATAGGCAACATCTTAGTTACTAGAGTTACCACACGTTTTCAATTTGAAATACTTTCTTAGCCTTCATGTTGTAGATACCTACCGGCCTCAGCTCACTTGCCATCGAATGAACAGTTAGGTAATTTGTTTTCTGCGTGATATGGAAATAGTAGATGTATAACAAGAGAGTAAAATAATATTTTTACGGTGTGACGCTATTTTGAGTCTAGAGCGGAACGAAGGTGTCTAGACTAAAATCCCAAGCGTAGCGAGGGATTCAAAAGTAGAATACTGAGCGCAGCGAGGAGTTCAATGTATGGCATCCGAGATAAAAAAATAATTTACTACCGAAGGATACACTCGGATACACTTCATTCCCATCTATCTGTCATCAATTTTTATATTTTTGATTTTTTTTTCTGGCACGCGGTTACCGCCGGACGCCGCCCAGGTAATCATCAGCCAGTAACATTTTTCAAACAATATTTTGATCAGTTCGTGTTCCTTATTCAAACTTATTTCGACCCTCTATGAAAGTCTTTAAGAGAAAAGACCCATTTTAGTCGCACTTATCAAGGTGATCATCGTTTTTGGAATAGACGGAATGAAAAGGTTTTTTTTTTGTATTAGTTATTTGTAATAATTGAAATATGTAACAAATGTTTACGAAGTAAACTGAGAAAGAATTTACTTTGCAGTTATACGTACACATTCCAAAGAATCGAGGCGCTTGCAACAAATGCCGCTAGATCATCCATGGCATAGATAACTGCGCAACATTACTGTTTGTAGCTTCATTTGCATTGAAAGAAAAATTCTGTCTTTTTTTAATAATAACTAGAGGTCGCCCGATGGTAGAAATTTGATCGCAAATATGAATATTAACTTAAACTCTTTGGCGATAATGTGTTACTGTTTGAGCCAAGGAGGTTACATATGTATGATCACAAATTATTACAAGTTTGACATTGACAGTCTTTTTGACATTGACAGTATGAATTATGCCAAATAAGATGTCAAATCTCACACTCCTCCAAAGAGAGTGTAAAATGACTATGCACTTCTCCATACGCGCAATATTCTTAAAATAATGTAACCGTTTCCAAATTTTTTTATTGATAGCACAAAAACTCGTCAATAGCTAATAAACAAAAAAAAATAAAGAAAAAGGAAAGAAAAGAAACAAAAAAGAAGAAGAAAAAGTTACTGAACTATTTTTTTTTAGGTATTTATAATATATGGGCGTCCAAGCAAAAAGGGTCCAGTAGTGGGGTATTGAGTTAAGAGTAGATTTGGAATTTGGAATGGTCAATTGATAATAATGATTAAAAAATATTCGAATGGTCAATTGATAATAATGATTAAAAAATATTCGAAAATTGTTATATGTTTTTTTCATCAGACCTTTAAAGTTGAAACTAAAAAGGTTGTTCCGAGAAAAAGCATTTTTAAAGTTCGATTGAAAAAAAACACTTCTATTTGTTCGTTTCTATTTAGAAACATCATATAAAGTTATTTACTATGTGAACTTGTAGATAATTGAGCATTAATTAATAATTATTTAAAATCGCGAAATGCCACTTTTTCACCCAACTACAAAACTGCGTATATCTCGGAAACTAAATGCCGATCACTGGACCCCTTTTGCTTGGATGCCCACATATATGTAATGTAACATGTTTTAAACAAGAAAATTTTATTTAGAATTTTACAAAAACAAGAACGCAAAAATTGTATTGAAGTAAACGTTATAGCGACATACTCTAGAATCTAGGTTCCCAAACTTATTTTGTCTACTGAGTCGAGAGCTCATGCAGTCGTTGTCTAAGATGCCTCCTAGCTAAATGAAATTACAAATCACCCCCAGGCCTCTACACAACGCCCCCATTTTTTTTCTGGGTCTCTTACCGCACCCCTTTTGGCCTGCAGCGCCCACAAGGGGGCGTTATCGCCCACTTTGGGAATGGGTGCTCTAGGACATTGTTTTTTTTGTACTCTGTACATTTATATGAAATATGTGATCCCAAAGCACTGGGCTTCTGTAACATGCAATGAAAGTGGGGCCTTCCAGTAACACTTAGCCTCCAAGCCAATTCAGAAAAGTTCGTCTCCTAAATCGACCTGAGCGAGTATCGAACCTGTAGTCTCAGCTTGGAATGCAGATGCCCTACCACCTCTTCCACAGACAAGTCAAATCTAGTTTAGAAAATGGAAGCTCATGTACCAATTGCTAACATTACCTGTAAAAAAATTTTGGCTGTAATATTTGTACCATAAGTTTTTTTTTTTTTATATCAGAGGGGGCAAACGAGCAAGCGCATCATCCGATGGAAAATGATCATCGCCGCCCATGGACACCCGCAACGTCCAGGGAGTCACGGGTGCGTTGCAGACCTTTAAGGAAAGAGTAGGCTCGTTTCTTGAAGGTCCCTAAGTCGTAACGGTCCGGGAATACCGCCGCTATAAGTTAGTTCCACAAAATTGTCGTACGTGGTAAGAAATGTCGTTAAAATCGCACAGTTGTAGATCGCCATCCATCAAGGTCCTGAGGACAGGACAGTCGATTGCGTGACGTACGGTAACGGAATTCAGCAGCAGGCAGTACTCCGAACAATTCCTCAGAACATTCCCCATGATAGATCCGGTAAAAGATGCTTAGGGACGCAACGTCCCTCCTCAGGGCCAGAGAATCGAGCCGGTCAGAGAGTACTGGATCGCCGATAACCCGAAACGCTCTACATTGCATGCGATCAAATGGAAGAAGTTGATACTGGGGCGCTCCAGCCTAGAGATGGGAACAGTATTCCATGTGAGCCCTAATCTGTGCCGTGCTTAGTCCAATGTGGACTTCTGTTTCCACCAAAATCTTATTGCATTCATACAAATTTACAATCAATATACGTGTAAAGAAGCTAAGCCATCCTTTTTACTAATTGGACGATTTTTTAAGGATTTTATTACAAAAATAAATAAGTAAGCAATTACCACGACTTCGATTTTTATACCGTTATACCTAATGTCTCCTAATTTTTCGTCAAAGAATTTATTTGTTCTAATATCAACAATATTTTTGAAGATCTATAAGGACGGTGGAGTTAATATATTGATATATGTTAATATATTGTTTTTTATGGATTTACAGAAATTCATATCGTAAGTAATCTTACTCATATAGAAAAAATGTTTCAAAAGGTCTCATCACATTATTTTTTAAATCGAGTTATTGATGGAGTTTAATATTGTCGTAACATTCCAAGAATTTTATGGAACGTCACTATTGTATTTTTTAAAGAATTCGATTTTGTAAAGCGAATATCTTCTTCTAAATCGAATTCGATATTTTAAAGCAAAGCTCAAAGGTTTAAAAACAGTTTCAATACCTATATATATATATATATATATATTAAGCGCAGTGATTGTGCGTATTATTACTGCTAGTCAATAGAGACAGTCAAAAGATAGTTAATACTCAATAGCTAGAATCGCTTCTTAATACTGCTAAGATCCATTGCAGCCAGAAAACGGGAAATGTTTCTTGTAATGACATGTTTTATCACCACTGAGATCTTAGAAAAAATAATTGTTTGTCGTCGTTAACGTTAGTTAAAAAAATCGGAACGCAGTATTTGACGTTGATCGACGATAGGACAACTCACAAATTTTCGATAGCTGATATCTAACCCCATAATTTTTTTTCATTTTCTACTAACTACAGCTATAGTTAATAATGACATTCACTAAGAAGGCTAGCCAAAAAGATACTAGTGATCAGATAAAATGCGTAATGATTTTTTCAAAGTTCGAATTCTGAACGGATAGAATATTATATCTATTTTTAGGCAATGAAAGTTGCACAATAATCTTCTGGATGTATATATGATAGGCAGGTGAAATAATAAAACATACATATCTTCACGCTGTATCCCTTACAGGGTAGTCAGAGTGGACGGAGCGCCAAGCGTCGCAGTCCTTACATACTTCTTTTGCTTACTCAAATCTTACCATTCTCTTCACACATTTTCGCCTAGGTATGCAAGTGATTTTGACGTTGCCATCAGCTAACGCTATGGCTATTTGTTCTTCGTAAGTCTTTCTAGGCTTCCTTTACCACTCGCTTTTGCTCTGTAGATTTTCTAATTGATTGAAATAATAATATATTCAGTAATCTAATTATCACAAAAAAATTCAATGTAACAAGATTGCCAAACATCATTTTTAGGGCTACAGTGGATTATCCCTTTAACATTTAAAATATATTATATTTAACTGGATAACGAGCTTTGCGTAAGTAGATTTAGAGTTGTTTCGTTCATTTTAACTTGGAGGAAATTATTTGAAATGAGCGCGAAATATTTTGGACCCCGAATTAGCATAATCCGTATAGGGGTGGGATGAGCAAAGGCTAAACTCTTGGGCCGGTGTGAACTTTTCGTTGGTAATGTGTTTGAGTTTAGCAGTTGAAAGTTTTTCTGAATATTAAGTCGTATGTCATAGTCACGTATTTGAATCGTTACGTCTGTTTTCATTTGTTCAGCAAAATACTTGTAACAGTGATACTAATGCTACATTTCTTGCAATACTAATTCACGGGTCTATGTCGCGTTTATACTTTAAGGCTAAATATCTCTTTTATTCTGACTTTTCGATCGGATTGCACCGATCGTGGTCACGGGCAGACTGATGAGGATGAATATCGTCTTCGTAGTGTGCTGTTTCAACTACCGAAGCAAAACGTCGAAACGTCGGAGATAAAAAAACAATTAAACCACCTTCAAAAAAAACACTGAAAAGTATAAAATAACTATCCTTTACTTACTATTAAATTTGACAATTACTGAAGTCGATGCCAAGCCCACCAAACTAATAAACTTTATGTTGTTGCACATATTGCACCGACTTCAATAACTGTCAAATTTAATTATATAGGTATGTGTATCGTATTTATAAAGTTATTTTAATTGTACTTGAGTTTTGATTAGTAAAGGATAGTTATTTTATACTTTTCAGTGTTTTTTTGTACGCGGTTTAATTTTTTTTAATAATTTTTTTTTTATTTCTCCCTTTTGAGTGGCCTTGACCTAAATGAATATCTAGGGCAGGTCTGCAATTAACTTCATTCTAATTCCGGAGCGCAAAGATATACAAGACAATCGCCAATATAAATAAAGTTTATGACCAGGTCGTGTTATCTAATGTATCTTCGAAGTCCAAGCTCCAATATCGGTGAAATTTAAGTGGAACTACCACTGAAGTATTACCTACCAAACGAAAAAAGAATTTACGAAATCGGTTCATAAATGACGGAGTTATGAGGTAACAAACATACAAAAAAAAAACAACATTTTTTTGAAGTCGATTAAAAAGAGGCTTAAATGGTTCGGACACATGGAAAAAACAAGTGATGAAAAACTGACGAAGAAAATGTACAGAGCGAAAGCGAGCGGTAAAAAAAGTCAATGAAGACGAAGGCTGGCTTATGAAGATCAACTGTTAACTGATAGAAATTTTAAATGCACTTGCATACCTAGACGAAAATGTGTGAGGAGAATGATGAGTTTTGAGAAAGCGAAAGAAGTATGTAAGGACTGCGATGCTTGGCGATTTGTCCTCTCTGACCACCACGTTAGGGATACAGCGGGAAGATATGTATGTATGCATGTATTAAAGTCCTGCAATGAGATCAAGGAATTGTTGTGTCAGCGTAATAGTTGGCACATATATGATACGTGCTATAACAGTAATTATAATCACATAAACACTGTATTTGGTATCTGTTTTCGCTATGGTTTCGCTATCTTTGCTAGAACAACAATATGCATCATACAATCGACGGCTCTGTTTTGTGGCGAAATTACAGCTGATCAGATTATTTATTTTGATGTAAATGTGTGTCGTATTCATAGATGAAGTGGCTTAATTCTTTTTTTTTTATTGAAAGAGGGGGCAAACCAGCACGCGAGTCACCTGATGGGAAGTGCCCATGGTCACCCGCAATGTCCGGGAAATCACGAGAGCGTTGCGGGCCCTTAAGGAAAATAGGGGAAGTAGGGAGATGGGCCACCGGCACTCTCACTCATCGAACGAAACAACAGCAATAGATGCTGTTATTTCACGCCGATATTCTGTGACAGGGTAGTATTTCACGAGTCGGCCCAATTCGAGTTGCAGTGCAGCATGTCTCTACCACACACAAAATCAATCTGTTATTTTGCTTTCGATGTATATTGAGTCTTTTAGGGTTCCGTACCGTAAAAGGTAAAACGAAACCCTTCTAAGACAACTCATGCGTTTGTCGGTCAGTCCAACTGTCCATCTATCTGGGCGTCTGATTGCATGTCACAATTATTTTTACAAAAACGTCTGTCACTTTTTGTCTAGAGAACATAATACATAATGTTACTTCTTGTTAACCAATACATATTGTAATAGTTAAAGTTCTATCCCCAAATGAGTCAGCTGACTTATTCGTTGATTCGGTGCTGGTTAGCTGGCCGAGTCTGATTGCTGGAATATCCTGAGGATGCTTTGCTGAGAGGCGAAACACGTGTCAAGTTTTGTATATTTGGGCGGAAAACGGTTAAATATTGTAAGAATTCATTTACTAGATATAGGTATCTTAAAATTTTCGGACAATATAAATTATTCTTTATCTTTTTAACTTTGAAACTACTAGATATATCTTAAAGTTTTCAGACAATATAAATTGCAATGAAAATATAACGAATCATGATGCGGAAAAATCAAATTAGAATTTTACTATTTCAAGTCGTAGTCGTATTTGACCAATTTTTATTGCGTCAATGGATACGGAAAAAATTTAATTGCCAATTTTATAGACTGAAAAATACCTATGTGTTATCGTAGTTTCAATTTGTATTTTTTTAAATTTTCGAGCAGGCATAGACTCTATTTTAATCGGATATTCTTTTAAACTGTAATTGTTCTTGTTCAGCTTACAGCTCTAATAATTCAAGACTTGAATATTTTATTCAATTAACAATTATGAAATTGTTGACAAACTCTAAGTAAAAGAGTTTTCAATAAAACATCTCCAATATTTGCCGAAAACCTATATTAGAAGAAAGGCATATTTCTTTTGGCTCTGACAGGAATAACAACGAAAAACAAACTTTTATAATTGTTTTATTTCGAACGTGTCACAAACATTTTGTTTCTTAAACACTCCTTGTAATTGTGTTTAATATTTTTTATGCGCGAAAAAATTCGCAAATATTTCTGTTGGACAACTTACTTTTTAAATTTATTAATTCTGAGGGCGTTTTGTTTTTAATTTAATTTATTTTTAACATCACGAACAACAGACTAACAAGAATGTACATTTTCAGAACGCATATCTTTATTTGCATATAATTTTAGGTCCTTCTGTTAGTTATCGCGTAACTTCTGAACGACTTAACTAATTGTAGTTATTTTATATAATTAAAGATTATTGTACTAGGTCACTTTATTTTTCTCAGATTTTCTTTTTTATTCCCAGAAGAATGTATATTCCAAAATGGACATAATCACGAATTAATAATTAAGACATTTATACATTAAATATTATTGAATCGAACCACACCCTGTTCCACAGATTATATCATTTTTTAATCCAGTTGTCAAGTTATTGATAATTTCCATAGACTATATTACCACAGAGGCCATATTCAAACAAACATGTTTTGTTGAGACGATGATTCATAGCTATGCTAGAATCTAATTGGTGGCGTAAGATCATTAGTAAATTCTATATTTACCGCGGGCGAAATCGTTGGGCACAGCTTGTAATACTAATATTGTATATAATACTGTAGTACATATTTAAGAAGGTAGGTATATAATATTAGAAATACAAATATTATCGATTTTAGACGTGACATCACTGCATATTTCTTTCGTAGCGCGAGGGTATTTAAGAGGGTGTAAAACACCTCACTATCTCCACATTCAACTCATGAAGGTTTGATAAATAATTATTGGAGTTTATTTATTATCATTTTTTATTTTATTTGAATTTGGTATTTGCTCCGCTAAAGTACGTAACTGTGAATAGCTGAGCGATGAAGTGACTACTACTTGATACTTGATATTTGGTGTTACGTTCCGATTTACTCAGTTAAAAAGTAAGATATTTTTTTTAAATTTATTGATCTTCTAAACTTGTAATAAGTTTTTGAATAAAGTACTTTTCCAGTTTTGAAAATGAACATAATATCTCATTACAATTTTGATGCAAATTCCTTATTAAATTACTTGTGACTACCTTCATCCAACTACACAACCATGACTGCCCGATGCTCGTTACACGACTAATCTTTCAAATAATTGCAAGCGACTGCAACTAAACAGCAGGCAACCTGTTTTAAGCTCTTTAAGATCTCGGTCTCGGTCTTGGCTAACTTGCCTAAAAATCGATCGAATCGAAAAACTTCTTAGTGCCTTATACTGTGTAAGAAATCCGTGTGCAAAATTTCGTGTTTCTAGACCCAGCGGTTTGGTCTGTGCATGAACTTGGTATATACTGGCGTATAAACGAACATAGAGCTCGTTGACGCGTGACCATTTTTAATTTGTCAACGTCACCTATGAAATGAATGATTCCCTTGATTATTGCGATATGTAATATCAAAATCACATACAAAACACGTAACCATTACCGAAAAATACAGTACTTCATTGAAGTAAAACAGGAATAACACAAAATAATAAAATAAGTCAACAGCGTTCTCCACAGCGTGACAACGTGTGAGTGGCGACCATTAAGAGTGGTAGAGCCATGCTGCATTGCAGAACGAATTGGATCGGCTCCCCTGGGAAACATCACCCTCTCACGGAATATCGGCGTGAAATAACAGCGTCTATTGCTGTAGTGTTTTGTTCAGGAAGTGAGAGTGCCGGTGGCCTTCTTCTCCCTCCTTTCCCTATTTACCTAAAGGCCACCAACGCACCCATGATTCCCCGAACGTTGCGGGTGTCCATGGGCGGCGGTTGGTCACTTTCCATCAGGTGACCTGCTTGCTCGTTTGCTCCCTTTTTTATATATAAAATAAAACCTGTCATTCAAAATGGGTTACAATAGCGTCTCGTTTGTTGTCCCTTTCCTACTCGTGCCACTATCATAAAATATTACATTCTCACTCGCACTCTTTATACGTCTATACCCCAGTATATACTAAGTTTATGGGTCTGTGTGTTGATATGTCAGTTAAGTAGTCAATCCATTTTTTCTTTTAATTCAATAGATGAATTGTAACATGTAGATGATTGATCTAATTCATTTTGTTTAATAGTCCAATAATAACTGAATTACCTTCACCTACATAATTTATGAATATTTCATAAACTAACTCCGCCCTGTGGCTTCACCTGCGTGGAATGTCATTCTTATCTTATTCAATGTAGCATCGATGATTTCGTTGCTGCCGGCGGCAGCGTGCCCTTTTTTTCTAAGAAATGAACTCTAAAACTGCGACCAAGCCACAGAATAAATAACAGTCCTATATAATAAAGCCTGTACCCCACCACAGAGAAGATATTAGTTACTTCACGCGTACACTCAGTCGTGTGATGAATGGCCAATAATTATTCATTTCCCTGTAAATTATTATCATTTTTTATTAAAATTTAAAACTGTTAAACTATGCGACTAAATAATATGTTATGAAAGGCACAAATGTGTGAGGAGAATGATCAGACATGAGGAGGAGCAAGAAGTATGTAAGAAAGGAAGTTCTTGACCGAGAAAGTTAAAGGTCTTGACTAGTCAAACAGATGGACACACGTACAACAAAGTGACCGTAATATAAGGCTTCCATTTTTTCCCTTTGCGTTACTGAACTCTAAAAAAAGATTTAAATAATGAGTGAATTGAGTAATCGATGACGACTTACCCTTTTCACCTCGGCTTATCTCAGAAACTACAGGACCTGGAATTACAGTTGCAGATTGCATATGTAATAATATAATAGATTATTAAAACTTCAGAAAATCTTCTAATATATAAAAACCAATGTTAGTTAGTTCATCTAATTGCAATGAAATTTGATATAGTGATAGATTAAGCTCAAGGAAAGGATATAGGCTATCTTAAAAATAAAAAACGCAAGTGAAGTCGTGAGCATCAGCTAGTAAATAGTAACAAATATAATGATTATTCGGAAAAACAAAAAGTTATAATTTAAAATTTTTAGAAATTATATTTGGAAAGATGTTTCAAAATTCTATGGAGTTCTGGTTATGACGTTGCACAGTATCACGTAACGTGTGTAATGTTGTATTAAACACTGTCTACCAACTAGTTTTTGTCTTATTTATTAGTGAGAGTTTCATATTTACGCCCTTTGCAGTCGAAACTTTGGGTCCCTGGGGCCCCGAAGCCCATCGACTGGTTTCTGATATTTGTAAGAGACTGGTCGAGGCTTCGGGAGACCGCCGGGCTGGCAGCTTCTTCCGCCAACGAATCAGTTTGGCTATTCAAAGAGGCAATGCTGCCAGTCTGCTAGGTACCTTGAGCAATGACAGCTTTCTAAGCGGCAACTTTGAGGAAGTTTATTATTTAAGATAATGTGTAGTTTTAAGTTTGTAAATATTAACATATGTATGCACTTTTTGTTAATAAATCTGTGTTCTTGGTAGTAAATTAATTTCTAAAGTACGTGCGACAACACAACAAAAATATTGTGTGTATCCAGTCCACTGTGATGACGTTAAGTTGACAGATGAAACGTCAGTAATATCACTGCATTACTGATGGTTTGCTATTGAATTATTTATTTAAACTTGTCGGTATTTTACTTGGATGCACCTTTCGATCACAAATACTGAACTAGATTCATAGTCTCCTATAAAATTTAAACAAATTATTGTCCGAATTGACGTATATATTTTTAATATCGTATAGTATTGTCGGCAATATTGTGTTAATCTAAAGTAGATCTTACTGTCTAACCATAAGGTTATAAACGCTCGTAAACGATTCTTGAATGACATTGAAACAAAGTTTGTTAAATAAAATATTTAAAATGCAATCTTATGTCTCGTGCATAAAGTATAATTCAAATAATCTATTTGCGTTGCTATTTATGTAATTTGATTTGTTACTGAAAGTGACAAGGATAAGACATATATTGTCAGGCAATATTTTTCAAAATATGATTACGAATTTAATAAAAAAGAGCTATGTAACGCTATTACTATAATGAAATAATGAACACGTAAATAATATTATTTATTTATTAACCGAAACTAAGAACTCGCGTCTTTTTTTAGCGTTCTAGATATGTATTGTTTTTGCAGTTTTTGAAGGAGCACTTGGACATTTTCGCTGTTAGCGTTTTCGAATACTTTTAAAACAGAAGTGCACTCAAATACACATTTGAATGCACATTTGGTTCGGACATTTTTGGAGCGTTGATTGTGTATCTAGTTTTTTATTTGTGATCGAAAGATGCACCGTAGCGTTTGTGAATTTTGCCAACGTCACGCAGTAATAAGCAAAACTACGGAAAAGACATTTTTATGGCGGAGGGGGCAAACGAGCAAGCGAGTCGCCTGATGGAAAGTGATCACCACCGCCCATGGACACCCGCAATGTCTGAGGAATCAGACTTAATGGTTTTAACGATTATAACAATTATTATTAAGATTCCAACTAATGAAGTATAAAAATACACGATGAGGAAGGCATAAAACTTTCTTTTTTTGAGGATTTGGACATTAGAGCCATGTACACAACTAAATTAAAAATAATAATACAACATTTAAGTTACCTATTTAGATTGTGATTTTTTTTTTCTTAAGGTCAACATCCTACAGAAATTTAAAAAAATAAGTATTGTAAAATGGCCGTTGCGTTAGTTTGCAAGTAGTTCCAGAAATATTCTACTACCAGTTAAATCAACAATAAATTTATATTTTGTTCCAATAATTTTGTTCTTAGTATTTTTCTTGCTTGCTACGTACACTATACATAGCCAAAAATGAAACATCTCCTTTAGCATTTTATAAATATACATAATCCTTTGTGTGCGAGTCGAATTCCTATTTCTTGTTTTTTATAATAACTCAGCAGTCATCTGCATAGACGACATTATTAAGATCATAGCACACTTGACTAACTTTAATTGAAAGTTGAAGTAATTTTCCGGAGAGTGAGTACCAAAATACGGTAAATGTCTTTGTACGCCGAGTTCGTTTTTCGTCTTAAAAAGCCTAGTCATTATCCATTGTTTTCCCACGAGAGTGATGGTGGAATAATGACCTTGGGGTCACCGGCTGACATTTAACTATTTATTGAAACAACAAATGGAATATTATGGTGTGATATCATACATTATGTATGAAACGCATTGCATATGTATAGCCCGAATAATGCCATCCCAATCTGTATATACGTATGTACCAGTATGTCTCTCTTTATGATACCTAGACCTACAAGACTGGCAATGTCGAACTAAAAATTTGTCACCTAGGGTGACTTGCACCAACTATTTAAAATAAATTTAAGGATTTGACATCTCGCTTGCATCAACTATTAAATAATTGATGTTAGCGAGATGTCAAATCCTTAAATCGAGTTTAAGTAGTTGGTGCAAGCCACCCCTAAAGAGTAATCAATTGGTTACAACTCATTTAGTTGATCAGGTTGTCTGATTTGTGAGCTAAATATTTGAACTCTTTATTAAAAACGCATTTATTATTAAATTGCTTATTAAAGTTATATCGTGCAATACTTATGTACTTTGCTTCAAGTATGATAATTAACTTGTGACTGATGTGTGGCAAAGTTTTCGATTGCAATTGCATGTCTTGTAGGTCCTTGTATATAAAATTCTTGTGTACGCGTGTTCGTATTATCCTCTTAAACGGCTTGACCAACTTTGATGAATTTTTTTGTACTTATGGGGTCAGTTGAATCGGAGGCGGTCTTGTCGAGATCCAAAATTTGTTTTTTAATTTTCCGGTCCAATTGTTTTACATATTTTTTCGATTTCTCACATAAAAACATACATACATATTATCCCATTAATTCAACGCGGATGAAGTCGCGTAGAAAAGCCGGTATCTATATATGCTAGTGAAATACCAATTACTCACTGACTGATTAATCATGAAATCTCAAAAACTACTACTAGGAGCTTGAAATTTGGCCTGATGATAGTTTTCTTAATGTATAGGGGGCCGCTAGGGAAGAATTTTTGGAGAATCACATCTCAAGGCGTAAAAGAAGGGGTGGGGGTAAAAGGAGGAATAGGGCTGTGAAACAGAGTATAAATATTGATTATTAATAATAATAAGGCACGTGTTTCACTTTTTTGTAAAATTTCACTCACAAAAGAGGGGGAGGTTTGAACTTTGTGTGAAACTGTTTGCCTGTTACGTTTTCACGGCTAAACCGCTAGACCAATTTTGCTTAAATTTGGAATGGAGACAGATTAAACCTAGGAAAAGAATATACGATACTTACTTGTTAATATGAAGTCTCAGACAACAAATACTTTTATTTAAGAGTAAAAACTCACTGACTGAAACAGCTGAGTCTAGAAACTTGAATTGCTCAGAGATTCCTGTAAATGTAGGCAAGTACTTATTGAATTTTTGGTAATATAGCCTTAAATATGTAATGCCTAGCGCTGGTCGCGTCATAATGCTGAGTGTTCGCCATTTTCTGGGGACGTAGCACGGTGCGTGACAGGGTTGTTTCATTCATTCATTTATTGTACTTACTTAAACATCTTCTATTTATGTCTGTATAGTTGTTTGTAAGCTCGTTTTTATGTAAGTATTTGTCAAATTATATGTGCTCTAACTATATATAATTGTGTCATGTACTGTGTTATGCCATTGAAATAAACTTGTGTTATTCTTATGTTAAATAATCGAAAAGGAATGTTAAATATATTTCATAATAAATTAAATTTTAAGAAAATTCATAGGCAACAATTATTCGATTTCCTGTCAGATTAATTACAGAAGCTAACTTTTTTAAATAGACTTTGAGTCTGGGTGTTACTAGGAATTTTCTTAGTTTGTAGTAGACCGAAGCAGCGGTTCCTAGTTCATATCTATCAGCCGGTAAATGCGTTGTCGCCTCTGAAGGCAGGCCTCGAGGCTTGGCACGAAAAACTTCTCTTTCAGCTTCCAGCCGTTTGCGCCATTTCTTCACTGCATTTCCACGTTTCTGCCGACGCACTTGTCCGCGCATCATAGGATAGGTTTCTCCATGCTCGCTGCGAAAACGGACACACCCTGCATCCATTTCCGCTAGGATGTTAAACAACAAACATTTCCAAGTAGGCTTTAACTCTGGGTCTTACTGAGATTTCCCCTAGCAGTTCATTGTATGGTATAGTAAATGTCTAGTGTTTATTTTGGGCTCACAGGATTGGTATTTGTCTGGAATATTAATTTATTTATTACTACAAACATAACACATATTTCCATACACTTCACAATACACTTTACTATAAAATTACCACAAATTTAAATATGTACAAACATATATATACACATAAATATTCAAACCAAGTATCTTTGAACGTAGCTGGATACCGTTCTCTGAAGAGGTAGTTGAAGACAAATTATATGACCAAGTAACCTTTGATCACTAACGTTTCATTTATTTCTCTTTCTAATTTCAGGAAATAACTCGCAAATTCACCTACTAGTAATAAGATTACACAGGTAGATATACCAACAGCAAAAGACGAAAACAGATGGAGGGGTATAGAGATGTTTCAAGTTGAATTTCTCGACTACAATTATGTTCTCAGAGTGCGGCCTCCAGTTTAAATACTACTATGATTCAAACACGTAATCGCATCTGTTTATACATTAACAGAAATAATAATGTGTGTCTATGGCACGTCGTATTTATGTATTATGTGAGACTTTTGTCTGTCTTATCATGTCCATTTCGTTGTAATTAGTGCATTTCACCGTCAAGTTCCATTTTTTTCTTTCGAGTTACGGGACCCTAAACACTAAAGACATAAACAGAGCAAAACCAGAATATTTCACGTATTACGTATCACGTATATTTATATAACGTACACCCACAATTATTCAAAGAAAAAAATACAGAATTTATTTTTAACGGAATAATAATATTTACTTTTTCGAACCCTCTGTTTGAATATTCCGATATTTTCAGTATTTACGTACCACATACTCATGTTTTTTTTAATATTCACTGGTTTTATTGTAATATATTACATGTTATTGAATGAATGATTTTCTATTCAACAAACGGGATATGTATTTTAACAATAATATTGGCCTCAGAAAAAACATCGAACTGTAATTGTGAGATGATATTGAAAAATATACCTACCTGAATTTTTTGCTAGTTCTTCCCTTTGCGGATTCTTTTCTAACAATTAAAAATATCTGTAGTTAGGTTAACTCTTTGGTGTGCCTGATGAATAGAAATCAGACTACGTGCCTGGTAAATCCTGATCCTGATCCTGAGGATGCTTCGCTGAGAGGTGAAACACGTGTAGATTGGTGGTTTTCGTAGTTTGAGTGAAAAATAGCTAAACATTTTAGGAATTTATCACATGAAATGCATTTCCGCAAAGTAACTCCTGAGTCTATACAATATTTTTATTTTGTGTCATGTAAGCACCTACTATAAATTCATATATCTATGCATTCTAGTTATTTTAAGTGATATCTATATAAATTAAATTCAGACTGTCAGCTAACTAGTACCTAATGTTTAGCCAATGTATGCGTGCTTCTGGTATATCCGCCAGCTAGCATATTTCTCCTCTTTGACTGGCTATTTGACCTTCATAAGTTAGATTTGGTCCTCCTTGTCTTCCTTCTATACTTTTGTTAGATTTTTTACATTAAGTGTTCTCGTGGACATTTTGAAATTACGATACCGTCAATATACTACAATTACCAATATCTAATGCATATATTTATTGCTATTTTACAATTATTTTAAATTTTCAGAATAGCCTCGGCCTAACCTGTTAAAATTTGAGCGTCTCACAAATAAAATCGAAAATTCTGATCAATTTCTTGTGTCTCTGAGTTTTAATGTAATAGTGTTGAGAATAATAATTGAAAAAATATAACGATTATATTTTAGTGCGTCTATGTAGTTCATTCATTTCTCATTAAATAATTTATAAGAAAAATAAAAGGGCGCTGATGTGGAGACCTAGAACGGGGCGCAACAGAGTAAGCAATCAACTGATGAGATGGATCGACAACCTGGTAAAAGTATCAGAAAGGTGGATGAGATAGGTCCTAAACCGAAAGGAATAGCGTGCATTGCAAGAGGCCTGTGGCAATGGGTTGAAGAAGAAAAAGAAAAATAAAAGATGTTGCATCAGGGACACTCGAGCTCTCGGTCTTCTAAACTCATACCGACCGGTGAAATTTCTCTCACAAAAGGCAAAACATTTTTGTTCTCAGGATTGCCAATATTTGCATTCTGAAGTGCTTTTTTAGCCCAATTATTGTATTGTGTCAGGTGGAATATTTCGGGTTCGTTCGTGTTATTCACAGTATAAGATATATAGATCTATACCAAATATGTACGTATGGACATGTAAGCGTAGAACCTTGCTTTTTTTTGCAGTAATCTAATTTCCTATTCATGGACGACAATTTAATTAAAAATCAATAAAAATGCAAATGGAATTTTCACTGTTTACTTAATTAAATTCATCGGTTTATTGATATGCCTATCACGAAAAGCAAGATCGCCGATAGGGCGTTTTAGGGCGTGACACGTGTGATAAACTTACAGCGATTATATACAGCGATTATGATTATATATTAACTTACAGCGACTAAGCTTGAAGCGTAATTTGCATGTTTCGATAATGAAAATATTAAATCATTGCATTAAGATTTCAAATTCGAAAATTTTCATAACGTTGCACATAGAGCCACATAACGAACTGGAGAAATATTAAGGCATGACTGGTGATAAGCTAGGGAAGCCAGTTAAGTGTCAAATTACTTTGGACTGTCAGCCCATCGTAATCCCGTTTTGTTTTGTCGTGCGTAAGCCGAAATAATTATTTTTGAAATAGCACCAAAGCGAGATTTTGTTGCTCCTTGATGCTTTATCCATCTCAAATGAAAAACTTAACCCCGAATGAGTTCTAGTGTTATTACTTTGCATCAAAATACATATACTTCCGTATAAAGTATACGTGTACAAGGTTATCTCGAAAGTTTGAATAACTATGAAAGGCTATTAACGTTCCCATGATAACGGAAAATCTTTGCACGCACGTCAAGTCTTAATATTCTACGAAATTAAACGGAATTTTCGCAGTTGCATTTACTTGACTCTAACTTTGAATACGGACTCTTAACTTCAAGACTATAAATTCAATACTTCAAATAAAACAAATAACGAAAATTATTTAAAACCCTCTCTGACTACCACGTTGGGGATACAGCGTAAAGATATGTATGTATGTATGTATTGTATTTGAAGTCCACGAACCCACATCGATAGCCAATGTCAGAGCAGGTCACTATTTGCAACAAAGTTATAAATGTAATAACGTTGTTTCAATGTTGTTTTTATTGAAAAATAAACTTTTCAAATCGCTTTACTCTTGTAACTCGTATCGTCACTACTCTCAGTCCCTAAGACTACGGCTTTAGAATTTTTATAGCTTATTTTCATTTAAGTGAGAATGTTTATTGTTTTCTCACTATATCTCTATTCCCTTTGTCTTGTTAGAACAAGCGGTTTAAAATGTTTCTTTATCTAACAAATGTGGAACATTTGCCTGGTCATGTCAAGAAAGTCTAGTAATGTAACATGTCATACCATTCACATCAAAAATCAGCTACATCAACTATCGCTCTCTATATTCTAATTCGTTATTATGAGAACAGGGGCTAGCCTAAGAACGTAATTACTATTAATAACAGAAGACCACTCCTTGGCGTGTTGCTCCTACATGATGTATTACGCGCTGAGATCAACTTCTCTGACTGGGTAGGTATTCAGACTGCTAAATTTTTTGGGACTTGTTCAGTAGATGACTCGGCCGTGCTTCACAGAAGTGTGTACGTCAGGCCAAACTACTGCGTATATAAATTGATTGTTGCACATACTTATAATGAATAATTTATAGAAATAGATCTATTTCAATTCACAAAGCGTTGCTTTCGATGATAGTTTAAGCAAATTTTGATAGAAAATAGATGTACACTGTAGTCTTCAACTAGTCGTTTAGGTATATAAGGGTAATCTGTTATTGTTCTTTTATATCTGTTGTAGGTGACATTATTAATTTGAGCAAAGAAATAAAAAAAAAAACAAAAAAAAATGTTTCGCTAAATACTGACTGGTTTATCATCACGGTATTTTAAAGTTTCTAGGAAATACGAAACTTTAAAGTTTACAAAAAAATAGAATGAAGTCAACAAAAATTAATTGAAAAATTAATCATTTTGCAAATATAGTACGAACTCTCTTATATGAGTTTTTTCAAAGTCAAAGTCAAATCAATTTATTGAAGTAAACCCAAATGCAAGGTATTTTTGAACGTCAAATCTACTTTAGTTCTTTAGTTTAGTTTAGTTGAACTCGCGACTTTTTTTAATAAAATAGGAAAAGTTTTTTCAGAGCCAAACCTTAGACTGAGCAAAGCAGCAAGTTAGGAAACAATTACTAAAATATTAGCATATACATTGTATCCCCATAAATCCCCTCTATCCCAACCCCATAGTTAACACAGGGTGCTTGCAATTAGAGATCCGGATGTAGACCGAAATGGGAACTAAATGGGATAAGGGTTGCCTTCGTGAACATCCTGTATACATTTGCATATGCAAGTTATGTTGTTTACGGAAAACAGTGGTATCGATTGATTGGGGATTGAAGCCTTTAGTTTAATTTACATATTGTGTTTGAAATGTTGCTCTAAGGATAAAATATAGTTTACTAGTCTGGGAAAGAAAGATAAACATGAAATTATTCACGCTGTATTCCTGACGTGGTAGTCAAAGAGGATTAATTGTCAAGCGTCGCGGTCCCTACGTACTTCTTTAGCTTCTTCTAATCTCACCATTTTTAAAAAACTTCAAAAAAAAAGAAAGTTATCAATTCGACCCGTAACATGTAATATTGTTGGAATTGCACAATATTCGTAATCTTCTTAGCAGGTTTGCCAATTTTTCTGTGTATATGTGTTTGTTTGTATTTATTTATGTTTGCCCATGTATTTCTCAGAAACTAAAAATCAAATTGCAATATTTTTTTTTATATTGGATTAAGTACTGTTCACTTTAGGAAACAGTGTAAGTGTCATCAAAAACGGTTTAGTGATTTTTAAGATATGGACTGTGTGTCCATATAAGTGTGAACCAATCGCAATCAATCAGTGCCAGCCCCGCAAAGTTCTCTTACATCATAGCATCTTGTAATTTCTTCCTAATTTTGTAACTGGCACCGATTAAAAAAATAATAAGCGTCGTGCCTACTTTTTTTATTTTTTATTTTTTTATTTTTTAATGGCACCGTACGTGAGTACATTGCCAACGTCAAGTAAAGCGAGAAAACAATTCAATAGATGATTAACGCATTTGCCAATGTCACGCATTAACACATTTAACACAAACTAATAAACAGACACAGAATAAGTAGAATCACAAGTAAATTAGTTCTTTCTTATCATCAAACTCCTCCAGTAAAGTGATAGTAGGCTTTACTGAAGTTATAAAGGACTTCTCGGAAGAGCGCGAAAACTTCAGCTATACATGTTTATTTAGATCTCCTCCATTCTTGTCACTTACACAGGACTTTAAAACACAATATACTATCACTGTTGTACTTTAAAACTCTTAAAAATGTAAAAATGGAAAATCTAAATAAAATGACAACCTCGCTTTTCCCGTTCCCGCCAAAAAGTCGTCGTGCCTACTTAGGTAGCCACCTCCTTCTTAGACGTGTGGTCTTAAGCGCACATCGAATTTTTTTTCAAATTACTTTTCCTTTATGCCAGTGCCTTTGACATTTCCGTCAGGTAACATTTTATATCTATGTGATAATGAAATAAAAACAAAACTTGGCAGCAATATTATATTTCGATCAATTCTGTAATCGATTAGTTTTCTTGTTAAATTGTTAACATTTACCTAATAATTCTCTAGGTAAATTCTTCGATAAATGTTGTAAGTTAACAGAAGAATAATCAATTATAGAATTTATCAAGATATGACTGCTGGCAACTTGTTTTTATTTCATTACCAACACATTTTCTATTTCACAAAATTGAATATGTATCTTATTTTCTACCTACATTTGCATAATTTAAAATTAATAAGTAAAAGTAAAATTCATTTACCGGTATCGGTATTTAATCAGTAACTTTAATTGAAATTGACGAACGATTTCAGTCTAACGTAGATAATAATAGAAATACTATTTTGACATTTGTCAAATGTTAAATGTGAATTAATTGGAGCCAGTTTTTTAGACTTTTGGCGGGAACGGGAGAAGTGAGGTTATCATTTTATTTCAATTTTCTATTTTTTACATTTTCGGGAGTTTTAAAGTACAGAAGTGATAGCATATTGTGTATTAAAGTTTAAGGTTTATGGAGGAGTTTTACGATAAGAAAAAACGAATTTATTTTGAACGTGCTTCATGTGGTCATCATGAATTATAACAATACTGTGACGTGTTATATGCATTGTCTGTTAACTCGTCAGTGATTCTACTTATTAATACGTGACATTGGCAGATGTGCTAATCTGTGCGCCATGCTATGAAGAAAGGAAAAAATATAAAATAAAATAGGAGCTAATCATAATTTCAATTTAATAATAGTAGTTGCTTCCCGCTACTTCTTGCACGTGAATTTTTTACATGCCTCATGGTCGTCTGCCCGTCTGCCCTCACTTGTTAGCCCGTACTGCATACCTCCATAGTACAAGTAAGCATACAGTATTCTATCTTCATACAAACGCTCCCAAACGACGCGCTCGTAATCTCAGCATATCTCGACAACTCGACATACGACAGTTGCGAGCGCGCCGCGGTTGTCGTCGGACGGTATGAGACGCTCCCGCGCATTTACTGACTAAATATTTTGTCAATCAAGTTTACGAGCACAATGTTCATTGTATGGATGTTTGAATACATCTATATCGAAACCAGAAATATTTCTCTATTGCTAATTTGTAGGAAATATATTATCATAAGATCTAGTTAATTTATTGCTGATTTTTAATTATACTGCACATAAAAAAGCATTTTTTTTGTCCATTTTCACCATACTAACTCACAAACTTTTGAAACTAGATATAAAATACTAGTAAAATTATATAAATAAAAACGTATTAAATTTGCAATAATATAAAATGAAAAGATAATATGACAATTTAATATAGTACCTATTATCAAATACGTAACCCAAGAAAAACATTCAGTCCAAGTCAGTAGCCCTATTGCGCATTTACGTACCAAACGACCGTAGGTAATTATCTCTAGGACACTGCCGAGATAGAATACTGTATACTTACTTGTACTGTGATACCTCTAACCATGCGCACGACTTTTTGGCGGGAACGGGAGAAGTGAGGTTGTCATTTTATTTATATTTTCTATTTTTTACATTTTTGGGAGTTTTAAAGCACAAAAGTGATAATATATTGAGTTTTAAAGTTCTGTATATGTGAAAAGAATGGAGTAGGTCTAAAAAAACATGTGTAGCTGAAGTTCTCTCGCTCTTCCAAGAAGTCCTTTATAACTTCAGTAAAGTCTACTAGTGATCTACTATCACTTTACTGGAGGAGTTTTGCGATAACGATTCTACTTATTAATACAATACGTGACATTGGTAAATGTGCTAATCTGTGCGCCATGCCATGAAGAAAAAAAAACCATGCATACTTCCGCCCGTCACACCGCGGCCAACGTGTATAAAGTTATAATTGCAAATTTAAAATCAATAGATTTGCCACCCTTTTTCACCCTTTTAGGGGTCGATTTTCTGAAATCTTTTACAAATGTGTCTCTGCGTTATAAAAGGAAGCTACTATCCAAACGTGTTCCTACCTTCGGTAATCTCGGTTAGACGATGTTGAATCAGTCATTCAATTCAACCCCTGTTTTACACTCTTAGGGTATGAAATTTGATAAATGCTGAAACAAGAGTTTAATTTTTTTTTTATTGAAGAGTATTTTTGCTAAACAAGATAATAGATGAATAATTTTTTCGTCATGCAAATTTGTCTCTCATTTTTACTCTCTTAAGGGTTGGTTTTTGAAAAATTTCATCTTATTTTAATATTACGGCAAAAAAGAAGCTACTGTCCAAATTTCATGTTTCTAGTTTCATTAGTTTATGTTGAGCGATTATGAATCAGTCGAGATATTCTTTTATGTATGTGGATATATTATGTGCTTCCAATTTAGCGACTCCACCATAATATAACTCTATATTTCCATTCAGCGACAAGAAAATTATGACAGTAACATTTGATTATTCATTATATGAATATAAGTCAATTATTATTGTAGTGATTTTGAAGTATAATATTGTTAGATACTTTTATCAACAAAGTTACGTGATCGACTTTAATACATTTCTCTAATTTATTAAGCCGTGCCTCGCAGTTTCACCTATGTTAATTTAATATGTTTCTGGTATAAGAAATCTATATTACTTACTGAAGTGTTCTACCTACAATGAAAATCCGTCAAAATCGGTTCAGCTATTTTAGAGATTAACTCGGACAAACAAATAGACAGACAAACAAACTAAAACTTTATAAAAGTGTATCTATATTATGGTTACGTGCAAATAACTATATAACAAATACATACATACGCATATCTTCACGCTGTATCCCTTACGGGGTAGTCAATGAGGACGGAGCGCCAAGCTTCTCGGTACTTACAGACTTTCATCACCTCCCAAATGTCATCATTCTCCACACACATTTTCGTCTAGGTATACGAGTGCTTTCGACAGTTCCGTCAGCTAACACTCATGCTATTTGATCTTCGAAAGTCAGCCTTGCTCTTCCTTGGCTTCTACTACCACTTACTTTAGCTCTGTAGATTTTCTTCGTCAGTCTTTCACATCACTAAATCTTGTTATGTCTCCGAACCGTCTAAGCATTCCTTTCAACATTTTTAACCGACTTCAAAAAAAGGAGGTCCTCAATTTGGTTATATTTGTTTTACGTTTGTTTCCTCAGAAGATCGTCATTTAAAAATGTTATTTGTATCGAAGATATTTATTTTGGCAAAGGTCGCTCAAAAAGAAGAAATAAAGAAAAAACTAAACCGACTTCAAAAAAAAACACTAGAATGTACGCAATAACCGTTACTTATTAAAAATTGGCTTTTTTTACCGCTCGCTTTCGCTCTGTACATTTTCTTCGTCAGTTTTTCATCACTTGTTCTTTCCATGTGTCCGAACCATTTAAGCCTCTTTTTAATCGACTTCAAAAAAATGTTTTTTTTTTGTATGTTTGTTACCTCATAACTCCGTCATTTATGAACCGATTTCGTAAATTCTTTTTTCGTTTGGTAGGTAATACTTCAGTGGTAGTTACACTTAAATTTCACCGATATTGGAGCTTGGACTTCGAAGATACATTAGATAACACGACCTGGTCATAAACTTTATTTATATTGGCGATTGTCTTGTATATCGTTGCGCTCCGGAATTAGAATGAAGTTAATTGCAGACCTGCCCTAGATATTCATTTAGGTCAAGGCCACTCAAAAGGGAGAAATAAAAAAAAAATATTAAAAAAAATTAAACCGCGTACAAAAAAACACTGAAAAGTATAAAATAACTATCCTTTACTAATCAAAACTCAAGTACAATTAAAATAGCCTTATAAATAAGATAAAAATACCTATTTAATTAAATTTGACAGTTATTGTAGTCGGTGCCAAATTTATGTGCAACAACATAAATTGCTCAAATTACTATTTAAGCATTTCCAGTAATCTCTGACATCCTACTTCCTATTAATATTATAAATGTGAAAGTATGTGAGGATGTATGGGTGTTTGTTTCTTTTTCACGAAAAAACTACTACACGGATTTTGATGAAACTTTACAGTAATGTAGCTTAGACATCAGAATAACACATAGACTATAATTTATAAAGATATTATGTGTTCTTGTACTTCACACGAACGAAGTCGCCGGCAAAAGCAAACAGCATATGAATAGATCTATCGATCGAACGGTATTCGTGTTTATAACACGCAGACTAACATTGATTTTTATTTACCTACATAATATAGACCACATTGAAAACAATACATGCATGACATATGTACCATTTTTTTTTATTTCTGAGCTTAAAGCATAAGGTAAAATGAGCATTCTCCTTTATAAATTACTCGTTAGTACAGAATCAGTAGGCCAGCAGTTTCACCGGAACAAACACAGAGCGCATGTTTTAAACATCATTAAAACACACAATTTCTTGAATCACGAATATGCTAATTATGCGTGACGACTTGTACATAAAGCTAATATTTTTACTACGACTGCTGGCTTCGTTTTCTCTGTAATGACGACACCAATATCAGTACTTGAAATATGGCTTCGGATCTTGTAATATTTACATAGAAAAAAGTTTGCTAGCCAAATACCAAATACAATTTAAAATCGGCGGATTTTGTGGGACACCCGACAGAAGCTAAGCTTCTTACGCATTTTAATTATAGATCCATATACAAGCCAATTATTATCTAATAATTATTTTATTGCATAATTATTATACTTTAATTTCGATATTTTGATATAGTAATAAAATAATAATCAGATATTTTTAGAACACTGCAAACAGCATTTAAGAAACTCTTCCACAAATCGACATAAGAAAATTCATGGCCATGCCGAGGTCTGAGACACACGGTATTACGACGTCATGTTTAGAAGCCACCTAGCCAGCGTGTGCCACAAAGAAACCAACGTCACTCATGAAAAACATTAAAACTCCCAGGGGCAATAATCGTGTAACCACGCGCTAATGGAGGCGGACGTTAACGGTGACGGTGGCGTTTTTTCGTGGTTTGCTCCGCAGCGGACGAGCGCGCAACGACGCCACAGAAGTTTTGATTAAAAACTGATATTCTTAATGGTAAAGGTAAAATACTGTATGACTGGTGGATTAAATACAATATAGAGGAGTTATTAGCTGACCTTTTGCATTTATGGGATCCATGCGATAGATGCTGCTACCGGTTTTTTTTATCCCTCGACGTATGAAATTGGTGTTATAAGTTTGACGCTGTTATTTGTCTGTCTGTGTTTACCTGTGGTTAACTTTCAAATGGATGAACCAGGTGACATGCCTTTTAAAAGTTATATTTTTTTTTAAATTAAACGGTTTTATTGTAAAGAAACATAATAATGATGCAGATAATGTACTAAAAAGCTAAATTAAAAGCTAAAAAATAATTAGGTAGGTACCAGGTACCAGTCATCATACCACTCTCCGCATCAATATAGAACATTGATCAGAGTTAAATAAAATCGTGGAGCGTAACGTAATGTGAGTAAATATGTAAATGATCGTTTTGTAGGTATATAATGTCGCACGAAGATAGTAACGGATTTACTTTTACACACATTTTGCATAAGTTGTCTATTAAGAAGATGCATCTAAAGCAGCTATACTCAACCTACGGCCCGCAGGCCGCATGTGGCCCGTCGAGCGTTGTGGAATGGCCCAGTTAAGTTAAAACAATTTATGAAGGCATAGGCATACAAATTTGATTTACATTATCAACACTAACATATCTTTGTGAATGGACGAGTACGAACTCAGAAATGAAGTAGGTATATAATAATTGAAAATTTGTTAAAGATGCTCACAATTATAGTGACCTTTGTTTAATAAATATTGCTAAAATTCATTATAATTATTTTATACCTATTTTAATCGTAATGTAATGGCCCACTTGAAATAATAGTTATAAAGATGTGGCCTGAAACAAAAAGAGGTTGAGCATAGCTGATCTAAAGCATATTATAATGATATGAGCGCTTGACTTTAGATAATAGAAATTCGACGCGCCCCACATTTTTATTTTAGTCTGATCAATGCTCTAGATTGATGAGAGTGGTGTGATGACTGGTACCTACCAAATTATTGTATACCTAGATTTTAGTTTTAATGTATTCATTGTCCAAACTCTATGATTCGCCATTTTGGATTAGGATTTTTTTTCTAAAGTGTACTGTGTTCTACTTGTCAAGCCCTTTCATTTGATACCCATATTGAGGGGATTGAAAAATAATATGTAATACGCCATTTTGTGGCGGCTTCTTCCACAATGATACTGAATATACATAATTATATTCATATCAGAACTAAAGGTGTGTATCTAATTCCAGATCAATCCATCAAAAAGAAGTGGATAAAATTTGATTGACTAGAATTGGCCCACACGAGACAAACAAAGCAAGTTAAATAAAACCGTTTAAAAAGCAATTTTCGTGAATATTCTTAGTTATATTTGGTGGAAATCCATTCAAACATTTTTAGAATATTAAGCTTTGAATTTTGTATGAGAAGCACACGACATTTTAGAATATCATATCCATATATTTATATCAAAGTATAGTTATGAACCTGTTTAGAAAAACGGCCTTTTGTTGCCGTATGAAATAGGAATCCAATTACGTACCTATTTCAGTTTACCGAAATTCTAGCTAAAACGTCAATTGAAGTAAACCGATCTTTGTTTCTACATATTCTCAGGAATCCGCAGGGAAAGGGGAAAACGACAGTCCCATTCCACTCTCCTGTTCCTTATACGTGGGAACATAAGAAACTGGTTACCGACGAATGTTCTAATTGAACCCAACGGCTGCCCGGAAAAAAAGCACTCGGCCGTAGGGATGATATAGTAAGGGACCCGAGCGTCCGACTAAACCAGCCAAATGGACCGCCCATTAGCGCGGATCCTTTTCGTACTAGTTTCTTTATTTTTATTTTATTTATTTATTTTTTCCGGCACCGTCATTTATTTGGCTTCCAGTCGAGTTGATTAATTAAGTCGTTGACGATTTTGCTGTACAATAGGCTGTTTAACTGTTCCTTACTCTAACTGCTTCTTACTTTAACTGAAAGATTAATATAATCATGGACTTTATAACACCAGACAACTTCTTTCGTAATACGAAGTGAGCTAAATAAAATAAAACAAAATCATAGAGCACTTAATCTACATAATTATGTCATATAGCCGAAATGTCAAATTATCCTACTCACCACTGCTCAATTTTTTGGCATTAATGAATATCAACTCTCGCTCGCATTAAAACAGTACATAATCGATACTGGACCTGTGTGTGCATCTCTGTACATTCTGACAGATATATTAATGACTTACTGTTCCATTCGGTGGTGTGACAAATTAAGCAAAAAATTAAAGTATAAAACAAACACAATACTGTTTCCTCGTTAAATAAAAGTAAATATATAATTTTCAACTTAAATTTATTTTATCACGGTCAATTTAAACTAGCATTTGAAATTTTAAATCTCATTTTCGCTGGGTGCAACCTCAATAACGTTATTTCAGCCTATTCATACGCACATGTTTCGTTTGATTATAAGCTGACCAATCGGCGCGCAGCAACTGCAGCAGTGTTCAGACGTAAATTGTTTTCTAACAAAATAAATGACATTTCCGCTCTATAGTTTAAGTGTTCCATGAACAAAATATAGATGTGTAGAGTGTAGAGGTACTGTTGTTTAACTCAATGGCGGCCGATCAGCTTATCTCATAACAAATACGCGCACAATAATAGAAAAATATAACATGGATATCTTGTGCGACATATTGAGGGCAGACATAATGTCTTTTAACATAGGTAAGTAATTTTAATGTGGGCAGTATGATCAATTGAGCGTCGACGGATGGTGGTGCTAGCATGATTTTGTGAAAATTTTCTTAAATTAAAAAATCGCAGTCATAATGTAAATGATGTTGAAAAAATGATACGTAACTGATTTTCTTGTCGGTTCTTCTCAGTGTCCAGGTTTCCTATTTGAACCGAACTAAAGTAGACTTGACGTTCAAAAATAACTTGTAATTGGATTTACTTGAATAAATTGATTTGAGTTTGACTTTGAAAATGTGTGTCGTATGTACAGGTGAGTCAACTTACCTGATTCGTCTCACCTTTTCTGCTCTGATACGGTGCGGAGTCTTACAATACATAGTTAAAATATGTATTTTAATATAGTTATTGTAAAAATATATTGAGAATATTTTACCTAACTTTCTTGTCGTTTCTTCTTAATGCAGTTTTTCTTTTCGAACCGATGGATTTCACGTTAAAGAATACCTTGAACATACATATGTAACCTAGTTTAACTAAATAAATTGATTCGATTGATATTTTAATAAAGTAAAATCTTTGTTGGATTGAACAAATTATTGTTTTCAATGAAGAGAAACTTAAAAAAAATACTTCGATATTTTCTCATAAATATGTGCAATGTATCAATCAATCTACAGATTGATTGATTGACGTAATCAATTACAGTTTCATGTTAATACGATTATATAGGTATACGTTAATGTCTATTTGCCTCATGTCAGTATGTGATACTAGTGTCGCCATAAGTGAAAATTTTGAGGAAAATGATAAATTAGGGACTTGACGGGAACCGAATTTTGATGGGGGATCTATTGTATACGTATCGTATCTTGTTTCAAAGTGGATGGTTCGTTCCCAAAATTGCTGTGGACACATTGGATGAGACTCACAAAGTAAATTGATAGAGCGGTGGAAAATACATTTTGATACCTTCTGCTCGCATTAGGAAAGTCATTTTAGAAAAAATATTGTATTACCATCTAAAGACTTAAGCATTCCTCTCTTCATTTATGTATAAATGGTTCGGACGCATAGAAAGAATGAGTGATGAAAGACTGACGAAGAAAATTTACAGAGCGAAAGTGAGTTGTAAAAGAAGCCAAGGAATACCAAGGCTGACTTATGAAGATCAAATAGCCAGACTGTTAGCCGACGGAAATGTCAAAAGCGCTCGCATATCTGAGAGAAAATGTGTGAGGACAATGATTTGAGGAACCGAAAGAAGTATGTAAGGACCGCGACGCTTGGCGCTCCGTCCTCTCTGACTACCCCGTTAGCGATACAGCGTGAAGATATGTATGTATGTATTGTATAACGTACGGAAAAACTTGAAGTCTGTGTTGTGACGGTTTAGAAGCCAATGTAAAATTAAAATTAAGTTAATTAAAGTATATATATATATTCCATAATGGTCCGATCGTATTGTACGTACGATCCGTTACAATCGATTTGACAAAAGGCAAAAAAAAATTGTTTAAAACAAATATTATCGAGTAGCGTAATGTTTATGGAATAAGACTTATCGAAAGATATTTCTACAGTAAATATACGTCCAAATCTAATCTAGGTAAGATTCTTTAGATATAATCTCAATAATAATAATAATAACTTAGATATAATCTAGATTAAATTATTAAAACTTTCGTGAGACATTATTAACGCACTAATTGTTGAATACGGTTTTACTCACGTGTAATCGGTATAGGTACCGACTAGTTTCGGACCTATTGGAGGTCCATCATCAGGCTGAGTGGGATGAGTTAGCGGCCGCGCCCCGTCTCGCACTGCGCGCCTGAGCTCGCAACGCGCGGCTTGACAGGGTGGGGGGCGCGGGGTGCGCCGGCGATGGTGACGAACTCTGCGAGACCGATGCGTCTACGTCAATATTGGTGTTTACGGGCGCACAAAATGTAGATCTAGATATAATCGTAGGTGTATCTTGTTATCGTGTAACTTACAAACTAGATACCCAATATTCCCATATTTTTTTTAAAGGATACTTTTAAATTGGCTGTGACGTGCACACAAATAATCTTAACTATGAGAAAATAGTAAGCTAAATATTCCATCTTTTGCAAACCGACAAAAGAAGTTGTATATAGCAATCGAACGCAGGTTTATTTTTTTTTAATTAATGAAAAAAAGTATGAATTCTGCTGTTTAAAGATATTACATATTTCGAATGTTTTATGGGATGCCTTTAAAAGCATTTTATTGGTAAATTGGTAAAACTGACAATAAAAGTGTTATCGATGAAAAAAAAATGTAACTTGTAAAGGTGTTGAATTGAAACAACGGTTTCGTAGCCATTACGTTTATTTCATTTTTTCGCTCACTCCCTATTCTTCTCGCATAGATCTGTCCCTTTCACACACTATTTGTCAACTTCATTCATTCTCTCGCTTTCACATACACAAAATACATCCTTTCGTCTCTCTCGCACACGTATCGCTCTGTTATGTTTACACCTTACAAACTGAGTGCATAATGCTAATTTTATCATAAAAAAATATAATGACGCTATAAGTAATTTTTATATTGTGAAAAAACGAATATATATAAAATTATTGGTATGTTTTCTATTAAAATAATAGGTATAAATTATATTTTTTTCTAATGTAATTTCTGTCGTAGTCCTAACAACTATATTTGTCCACAACTTATCTGACTGAAGTAAGAAAATAATATTTACACTATTAATTTTAATGTTTACAGTTATTAATGAGTGAAAAGTGGTAAATTATTGTGCAAACTATTCATTTAAATAGCATATCATTTAAATTAGAAATATCGTATTCATAGTGGAATATATTTAATTGCAATATAATAATTTGCAATTTTAATTACGAATTCCATTGCTCATATTCTCACTTTTTTGCAAAAAAAATGCAATAAATGTAATACTGGTTCGTCATCCTTATATGAATGAAGTAAATTAACAAAATTAACGAGCTACGTGAACACACTCGTGTTTAGAGAACAGGCATTACACCCATGCACTAATCTTGTCGTTATCTCCAGAGGGGCACACAGAGGTCTGAAATGGAGAACATTATCTGCCCTCCCTCGAGACCTCTATTGAGTTTAAAACCCTCCGAGGGAGTATTTCGTGTCTTGTCCATTATGTAAATGGCGTTAGCAATATTTTTTCATAAGTATCTACTGTTACTTGATATTACAACGTGCGTTGATGCCGAGGTGAGGCAAAAATCTTCTTCCTTATATACTAATGATTGGCCTCGGCTTCACATGGGCGTGATTAACTCAGCGTGAGTATTAAGTGGGGTGTAAGATACCCGAATATTGTTTTTTGTTTTTAGGGTTTCCTTAGCCAAAATGGCTCAAGGAGAATATAATTTTGTCATGATTGTATGTTTTTCTGTGTGTTCGTCTGTGCATATGTCTGTCCGTTGCCTTTCTGTCCTTGTCCTCATATCCGTCTGTCGGTCGTCTCTCCTGTCTGTTTTCTCTTGTCTGTTCATATGTCACAGAGCTAACCTAATATGCTGTACCTAGTATATTAAACACTAATCTGTTAATACTTATATCAACATGATGAGATTTCAGGAATCGAAAGAAGTATGTAATGGACTTAGCGCTCCGTCCTCTCTGATTACCAAAGATATGTATGTATTACTGATGTGCCGGATCGTTAAAAATGTATATTCGTGGATATGGATCCGAATACGGATATTTGGTGTAAAGATCCGCGGATACGGATACGGATCTTAACTTTCTTACTCGATCGGTGTTGGTGCGCGTGACCTTGAAACGATAGTTGACTCTACTTGACACTTTGCGTGACAGGACATGTTTCGACTTATATAGAATTTAAACTATGTATTGAAAATTAATAAGGTAAAAGATCCGTAAAAGATCCACCTAAAAAGTAACGGATACGGATCCGGATCTTTCTTCTCCCTCGGATATCGGCGGATACAGATACAGATATCCAGCACATCATTAGTATGTATGTAATATATCACATGTTGAAAAATATTCAGCAAGTGTTATTTATCATAGTCTGGTAACAAATAAGAGTACAACAACGAAAATCTATTTATTATATATGAGACATTTTTGTGACCACGTGGGGTTCTTATTATTCAAATTACAATATTCAATGTAAGTGTAAGTAAGTAAATTAGGCAAGATTTTTAAAGCTCCGACATATAAGTGAGGTATTGTAAATTTAACGTCGTTATTCATCTGTACCTCTTGACCGGATAAACCGAATCGCATGCGTGTCCTTTATTCGAAAGTTACAGTTTTCGAGAACGTTCTTAGTTTGAAATTATACCTGAGTTTCTCGTATGTTCTTTTAAGTTCTAGCTTTTTACAAACCGATTATATTTGACGTTCAAAAGTGTCTCGTATTCACTTTCACTTTAACACTGTCCGCCCGAATGGGGAACAACGCAAAGTTATGTGTCATGTAAGCACATAATATGTAATTTAATTACCTTCCAAGTGTTTGAATGTACTAGCTATAAATCTAATAGATATTTCAGCTTTCAATTCGTAATGCGGTGCAAACAAAGAGTAGCTGAAAAGCAACTAACAAATATGAAGCGGCCAAAGTTTCCAGAAGGCGTGTAATTAACGTGGCGTGTTGTGGTCGGCTATGAGTTATACCAGAGAATATGTATAAAAGAAAACCGACTCTCGCCTCGCGTGTAACGGAATTGCCGGCGGGACTCTCGGCCGGATACGTAGGGTAGTAAGGGTGTGAGTTGCGCGCAACATCTCATTTAGTTATACATGTATCTATTTTATGTACTTAATAATTTAAAAAACAATGCACTTGGGTACGTTTTCATCATTGATAAATTCAATTTCTTGTATTTATGTTAAAGAAAGGTAACAATTGTTATTTAGGCATTCAAAGGAGTTATGACAATTATGAATAAGTTTGTTTGTGTTATGTAGACATTTTTGTATTTGTAACGATATGACAAACGAGACAGACGGAAAAAGACGAACGAAAGCAGTTACATACATACACACATACATATCTTCACGCCGTATCCCTAACGGGGTAGTTAGGGAGGACGAAGCGCCAAGGGTCCGGTCCTTACATACTTCTTTCGCTTCTTCAAATCTCATCTTACTCCTCAAACATTTTCGCCTAGGTATGTGAGTGCTTTTGACCTTTCCGTCGGTTAACACTCTAGCTATTTGATCTTCATATGTCAGCCTTGGTCTTCCTTGGCTTCTTTTACCACTCATTTTGCTTTACAGATTTTCTTCGTCAGTCTTTCATCACTCATTCTTACCATGTGCCCGAGCCATCTTAGCATTCCTTTCTTCATTTTTACAATAACAGTACAAGTGCGGCCCCGATTGTCGCTATTTTAGTCTTAATATAAATATACGCCAATATACACCAAGGCGCGTGTGTATTTGCGCGTACACATACAAACCGCGTACGTTAGCTTACTATGAAGACATCATGCTGTTCTGTTAAATACTGTGGTTATAGGGATTATGTATTATGCTATAAACTATATACCTTATAACTCAAGTGCCTATTCGTGCTTAAACAGAACGTAATAGAATTGACTACGTGACTATTTCTTTATAAGCTAGTTAGAATATAATTTTGGTTTATAATCATGAACAAAACAGCAAAAAAATATTTTAAATACAACGAAAATTTAAAGGTATTTAAATTGAAATAGTAGGACAGAGTTGGGATAAATACCGTCTCTGTTACTTCTCTCATTTCTTTCTGCCAAAAGACTATATTATTACTTAAACTAAACCTTATTGAATGAAATGAAATGAACAACTAGAAATCTGAGAATTGCTGAGAGCAGCAAATGAAAACGAACGTTATGTAAGAGTGTTAAGGTTTACAATCTGTCGTAGAAATGACATTCACCATTTTGAGGAACTATCGACACAGTCACAATGACAATTAACGCACTCTAAGTGGCATCGGTGACAACGAATAGGTTTCAAAATGAGAAATAGTGTAATTTACAATATTCGAGCATGACGATAAATGGTTGGATCATCTGAAACGCGTCGTATTGTACATAGGCAGAGGCAAAAGGACGGATGCCAGAGCAATACAATTATTTTTTTTTGCTTCTTTAAATCTGATCATTTCTTTCATGCATTTTTGTCGAGTTTTAAGAGTGCTTTTGACATCTCCGTTTCTGTTAGATGTTAATAAGTTGATCTCGATCTGACTTAACCTCTATTACCTGATAAGACTTTCTCTCAGTATATATATTTTTCTTCAGTTATTCTTTACTCATGCTCATGTATACTGGAACCTTCTTGTTTGAATGGATATATATATACCCTCCGCTATAGTATATATTATTAGTAACAAATTCAGATATATAGGTAAAGTTTCCTTATATTTTCGATTGACACAAAACAGTCTATTATAGAATTTTCCAATTTGAAGCACAGTACACAGCAGATAACGTTCTTTCAAAAATACAGTACGCGAATGGCACATTTTTCAGGATTTTCAGCTCTCAGACTTAACACTTCTAATCATTGTATGTCTTCAGTATCAGTAATTCTCCACTCATTCTTACAACGTGACCAAATCATTTAACCATTTTATTTTCAAATGAAACTTAAAACATTTATTCAGCAAGAATTAAAATACGTACAGAATTACTCGTTCCCTGTTCGGATACACGTTCGCAAACGAATAATTATGACGACAATAGTACTGAACCCTTAAGATCCCTACTGATTACGCTTGTGAATAATTTACATCCTCAATTAAAGGTTGCTCTTAGCAAAGGGTTGTGTTTTATAATTTAAGCACATAATTTTATCATTTTCACTCAACATTTAACACGTACGTACACTCTTAATGTTTAATAAGTCTTATAACATTTCCTTTATGCCACGTAAAAAAAGACAAATTTAATTTTTAACTGAAGTGTGGTCGGGATGGTCACTCAGGCTACTTTGTATTTAAATGTGAGCAGTGACTATTTTTGTCACTTCTCACAGTTTGAATAGCGTAATGTCTGCGGATCAGAAATGGACATAATAATGCATTAATTCTGATTTTCTAAATAAAATGTTATATCTGATTGATATTCGCTATTAACTCATTAATATCAAATTGATATTGATTTTCATTTGAAGGAATTTACGTACATAGGTTTAAGACGTTTCATTGGGTAGTCATATTTGTTCATTAATCCTGATATTCTAATTTTAAAACTATGTGGAACTCGAACTTATTAATGAGTTTGAAATATCAAATTGATATTCATTTTCATTGAGTGAAAGTGGCCTAAATGCATTTAGGTTCAGAAAGTATCATTGTATAACTTCCTTTTTCTGGAAATGACATATTAATTTATTACTTCCTACATAGAAAGAATGAGTGTTGAAAGACTGACGACGACTGAAATCTACAGAAAGCGAAGCGAAAGCGAGTAGTAAAAGAAGTCAGGGAAAATCAAGACTAACTTATGAAAATCAAATAGCCAAAGTGTTATCGACGGAAATGTCAAAAGCGCCGGTGCATGTGGGAGTAAAGTCTGGATTGGTTCCAATGTATTGTCGATTAACTTCCAACTCCCGTCTTCTGGGTCTGGTTGAATACCAAGCCAAACTTGGAGTTGATAATATACCCGAAATAGATGTTGATGAGCAGAAGCAGAGGTTGGAGGAAACAAGCTAATTGCACTCGTTTTTTGATAAGAGTATTTTTTACATAACATACGTATCGAAACTTATCTAAGCGGGTACTTTTTTGGGGCTCCATAAACAGAAAGAAGTATGCGAATTCCGTTGATGATTACGTCTTGTGGAGTAGTTACTCTTTTACACAACTTTTTCAACTTTTGAATCGTTATATCTCAGAAACGGTGACTCTTAGGAGAAAAAGTGTAAAAGCAATTTTTATAGATAATTGCATGATCTACAATTTTTGGTTAACCTATTTTTATGATAACACTATACCGTTTGGCTAAAAAACGCGAAAACCCATATTTGCGAACTTTGACCTTGAATAAATTTTTTTGCAGATGGATCGATGGGGACTTTTCACATTTCATTTATAATAATAACAATATACTCAGACATTTCACACAGCGCCATCTAGTCCCAAAGTAAACAGCACAGCGCTTGTGTTATGGGTACTAGACAACTGATATACTACTTATATACTTTTTTTTTGTAAATCAATACATATTATACATAAACACGTAGACTCGGGGCGGTAATCGAACTCGCAACCACCGTTTACTTTCCGACGCGCTTAGCCGTTGCGCCACGGAGGTCGTCAAATTTATAATGGTGTTCCCAACATTCGTACCAATTTTTAGCTCTATGCGAATTTCTGTAACCTTACTCCTATTTTTTCAGATAACTGGACTGGGCAAATTTGAAACGACACAACACATAAGCCGAATTTCAATTATAGGCCTGACTTCCTGAAACTCACTTCAGTTTTAAAGGCAAATAAACTTCGAAATGTCAAATTAAATGATTACGTTGACAGTTAAAGTTGCGATCCGTTTATTGATTTTTACATTTAACTTTGTTTAGGTACAGCTATTTACACGTTCGTTGCGAAAGTTTAAGGGCTTGTGACCGCACCCTCTCTAATTAGAGGCCTCACTCGCCAAATGAGTGAAATATGTACGTTTTAAATGGACCCAACACTGGAATGATGACAGACCGCGGTAAAAGACGCTGTGAATTTCAATTAGGTGGACAATCACATTGACTTTACAGCGAAAGTCATTCCATGAAAATAAGGAAATCGGAGTACCTTGCTCGTTTCCTAATTACACCAAAACGCGATCTGGTAATTAGGAAATGCCGTAACACGTTCTGGACGATTAATGTGTAATGGAGGGTATTTTTATATTGCAGCGTTAAAACTTTATACGTATAAAAAATGCTAGATTTTATCCATAGACATAACTCCAGAAAGCCTATTCCGTACTACATTGTGGCAAATAAAGTAAAATGAGAGGACCCGTGCTGCTCTGCAGCTTTGTGTAGATAATATAATTCAAAAATAATGCTATTATATGCTGAGTAATTGTAACCTTTTTTTTTTGCGTCAGGAAATGCTTTATGCATCCCGTCCTGCCATGGGGGATGGCAGGGGGGTATGTGGGACTCCACGGCTGTGAGGTGCAATGCCGGGCTACCCACTAAAACCTGACGGTGTTCCTCGACAGCCTTTGTACCGGGGCAACGGGTACAGTTTCGTATTCTTCCGCGACCCCGGCGGAGTAATTGTAACCTAACCTAACTGGATTACAAAAATTGAAAGTGAAGTTGACTGTTCACACCTAGTTTCCCTCCAATTCAACCAATTTAATTGGGCAAAAGCTCAAATGAAAGACCACGTTTGAGCAAGTGTTCTTAGACCAAAACTAACTAGTACTTCAATTAGAACCGGAAATATAGAAAAAGAAAACTATGAAAATATGAGAAATGTACAGAAGGAAATAGCGTATGAGTATAACTTGAGAAGGGTGATTTCCAATGGTAATTTCCAATGCTTGGTAACAAATCTGTGCATCCATACCTTTCATTAAATAAAAAAAAAAATAGGCAATTCGGTTGGATAGAATGGCCGGACAGACTTGTAAGAGCTTTCATACATTTTGTTAATATATAGATAGCTGTAGGTGTGTGGGTGCTCTTTGGGTGTGTGTGGGTGGGATCAGCTTACTGATAACGTATATCGTGTATGTACAGATGATTCAGATCATCTTATTTGCCTCTGCTCGGAAACGGCATCTAGAATTATATAATTGTAAAGTCTATGGTTTTATCTTGACCAATCTGTGAGAGACGAGGACTTGTCTAAATCTTCACTTTGTTCTGGAGTTTTTAGATTTTAACATGTGGTTTTTTGTGGTTGGTAAAGACGGAATACTCGTAGTTTGTTTGTCGTAATTTCGTTATGTTCACCTACCTTTGTGTACGTCACGGCCAAGTGAGTCCGTCATCTTTCCACCTACTGACCTGAACATTATGAAACACAACTAGTATTTCCTGCCTATTAAACGAAAGACAGCGTTGTTGTAAAAATGAAAAAACAAATGCATAGATGGTTCGGGCACGTGGAAAAAATGAGTGATGAAAGACTGACGAAGAAAATCAAATCTACAGAGCGAATGTGAGTGGTAGCAGAAGCCTAGGAAGACCAAGGCTGACTTACTAAGACCAAATAGCCAGAGTGTTAACACAAGGAAACGTCAAAAGCACCCGAACACCTAAGCGAAAACGCGTGAGGAAAATGATGAGATTCGAAGAGTTGAAAGAAGTATATAAGGACCGCGAATACCGCGATACAGCGTGAAATATGTATATATGTATGAACATTTTGCATTACGACTGTGGAATTCTTCACTGTGCGTGATCCAACGCGCAGTTGGCCAGTTTTTTAATCGAACATTAATTTGCGACATTAAACATCTGTTTTGTCCAAATTTTAAGAAACTTAACTAAATACGTGTCACGCCAGTTTGGGCTGACGTTGATACAAGGTCGAAATGACTTTGATTCGACTATTATTTACGTTGAAAAAGGCTACCTACTTAAATCTACCTCGTGTGTTGTAGTCCAGCAATAAACAGCTTATCTATCTATCTATCTACATTAAATCGCTTATATAAAATGGTTTTTCATTTATTAATTAATATCGCTTTTCTTTTTCCAGATACTAACCACCGACCGCGTCATGTAAGTACGAAGTCGTTATTGTACTTAGTTAATGAATAGAAACGCTTACCTTAGACCTTCGAACCGACGCTTCGTGACGCTTGAGTTCATGGGAAGCACACATGTACTTTCTTATTTATTTGACATATATACATAAGTCATCCTCGAAAAGTGTTTTTTTTATAAAACAGGAGGCAAACGAGCAAGCGAGTCACCTGATGGAAAGTGATCATCGCTGCCCATGGACTCTCGCAATGTCCGGGCAATCACGGGTGCGTTGCCGGTCTTTAAGTAAAGAAGGGGGAGGAGGGAGATGGGCCACCTGCACTCTCACTCACCTAACGAAACACTACAACAATAGATGCTGTTATTTCATGTCGATATTCTGTGAGAGGGTAGTATTTCATCGCGCTCTACCACTCTTAATAAACTATAAAAACTGTATCGTAATCCGCTTATGAGTTTAGAAAATAGCAAATACACAGATAAGCTATGATTGCGATTTCGTGTTCTATCATTTAGAGCTGTGATGAATATCTATTTAAAAACTTAATTATAATGTCTTGCCAGTACAATAAATTATTTCACCGAAAACTTAAAAAGTACTTGCAGCAAAAATCGGTTCGAATTAGATAATATGTTGTAGAGTTTTTGAGATATTTTCGGTTATACGCTCAGTGACTACAGAAATACGAGTAGTTTTGTTTTTCTCATTGTTATTAAGAAACTCTGTGAAGTATGAACTTATTTCGGCCGCCGTTGAAATGAATATTGCGTATTCCGACTACGGAACTCGATCATTGTGCATGGTTTGGTACGCACTTGGCCGGTTCTTTTTCTTTATAAATAGCCAAATAGTTTATTGTAGGCGTAACAAAATATCGACGCAGAAATGAAAGTACAAGATGAGAAATTTAGTACACATGTATCTAATATGTATTACAACTTTTTCACGACATTCTTTGATAGGATTAATTCTTCATTCAAAGACAAGGCAACAATTTGAGCCGTCTCCAACTTTCCCACAAACCTCTATAATACGGATTAGTTCAGGTGGATCTCGTCCTTTCCATCGGCCATCCGTTCATTTGGACCAATTGGACTGATCGAGCAATCAGTCGAAACGGAACGCAACCGGCGGAACACGGAATTGACACGACCCGTCGCGTTCCATACGTTCATTTCCTGGAAACTTTGCCAGGGACAGTATTACATTTTATCTACCATATTTTCCAATTACCAACCTTGGATGGATCGGCTTAGGGTTTAATTTGCCTTATGTGCAATGTTCCAACTGTAAATGTAATTTGGCCTGGAGTTCGTGGGGTGGCCTCAGAATTGATTCGTTACGTTCTTTAATTGTAATCGTTTTCTTTAATAAAAATGATTGCAGTGTCTTTTCATTCTGTGTGGTCATATAATAGAAAATAATTAACTTTATCAAGAATATTTTCAGTGCATTGTAAAAGAGTGTATTTCTTAATTATTATAGTACAATTCAAACCCTTCTCTCTACAGGAGAGCGGTATGACGGCAATTTTTCACAGTTAAGCATTTACCGTCGCACGGCTAGGTCTCAAAGTTGGGTAAAGGCCTTTCCTCATTGAAAAGACGAGAGGAAATGAGCAAAAGTAAACTTAGGCACAGTAAACTGTACCTTGCGCAATCTGATGTTACTCTGCAATCATCAATTTCAATGATCAAGTATTGTATTTTTTTAGCTAATTTCTGTTCAAAGTTGCAAAGCTATTGATCAACTTGTGTATCGTCTCTCAATGCAGCAGCACTTTGGACAGAAGATATCTAAATAGTTAAACGTTTCATATGGATTCATCACTGGTGAAAGTAGGTTACTGGAACTGTTTACAGGTCCACTAAGTTGGTCAAACTTCCAACATACAGTAATAGCCAAACCGATTACAACCTTCCTTCTTTTTTTTATCTTCACCTTCTCCCTCATGCGTCATTGTATTTTTTCAAGTAGGTGATTATGTAATTACGTAATCCCTGCTTACTGATGTGTCAATGAAAAAATTTAGCAGAAATAAAAAGCAAAAGTAATTTTTTTTCATTAATGATACATCTGTATCTCTGCTTGACGTTTCCTCTCATCTCTTGCTTATTTTCATAAATCTTACAAGTATATTCGTGATTTTATCCAATTTTCCCACACTTTCTAACATTAGCTCCACCTTGGTAATCTGGCCTTCGAAGGCGCTCAATATGATGCTAATAGATCCATTAGATGACCACTTGTAATGTCATTTCACATCAGTAATCATATCAAACACCAACGCATCACTTGCTGTGAATTATTTTATTACTAATTATATATGTAAAATATATACGGACAAAAGCTAAATATAATACACTGATTATATTTGGTATTACTAAAACGCTTATTTTGCTCGAGTGGGTTTGTGAAGTAAACCGATTAATCGTAAAGACAATTTCAATTATAATCGATACGGTTGTCGGGCCTAAACGATTTTATGCGCTTCGAGATATATTGATAGGTATTATGAGATTAATAACATCATAATATTGTAATGTATATAGATATCTGTAATGTTACAACATGTTTAATGCAAAAAAAAGATGCTCATATTTGGCATATTTAGAAGACATTCGTCATATTAATCTGCAATACGAGATTATTGCTGCTGATTTCGAATAAAGATGTAATGGATGCGAGTGAGAAACAGTGTGCGAAAGAGAGAGAGAGAGACATGAACCAGAGGATAGTCGTAAAGACGAGACAGATACGGACAAATACGTACCATAGGGACACACGAAGGTGAGTAAGGGCATCAGCATATGGTGAGAGAGAAAGAAAATATGAGGGGCATGGTAGATAGTAATTTTACTTTAAAAATAATTACGTACTGCATTTCACTGATATAAAAAAGGCATTTTATTCACCACACTAATTTATGTAGATAGGTAGAATAGGACAACATTATGGTTAACTAGCGGCTCGCCCCAGCTTCGCATGGGTAGTTTTTTTTGAAAATAAAATATAGCCCATGGTACTTGCTGATAACGTAGCTTTTTATAGATGAAAGAATTTTTTAATCGGTTGAGTAATATTTGAGTTTATCGATTACAAACAAACAATCAAATTTTTCTCTTTATGATATTAGTGTCGATAAATAATCACACGTTATGGGATAAAAAAAAACAAATAAATAAACTACGCGTCGTCGTTATCAGTTTATCTGTATATTTTTGTTTGTATATGGCATTGTAGCTATTAAATGGATTACTCAATTTTCGTGCAATTCTTTTTGTTTGAAAGCTTTGTAATTAGGTTATTTTCTTAGCTTAGGTGGAAATCAGTCAAAATATTTTTTTATGTCGGCTTTTTTACGTTTTTCTTTCATGTTTCTTTTGATGGTACACTAGTATTTCATGCTATTATATAAAGTAAAATAAGCTAGTATTTCATGGATTTCAACAAACAAGCAGCCTTCATTACATTCAAGAGCGCGACCGCACTGTGCTGATAACAGAAATAAATCACGTCGATCCGAAACATTATCATTACATAATCCCATTCGCTTACCAAATTAATCTTATTGGCAATTAATTTATTGGTCCAAGTTTTTTCATATTGTTTATGTCGTAAGTATACAAATAGATCTATACTATCTTTTATATATATATATTAATCATTCTATAAATATAAAAATGAATGTTTGTATGTACGTAATCGCTAATCTTCTACACCGTTTGAGCGATCACCATGAAAGTTGGCACGTAAGTATGCGTATTTTTATCTCTTTTGTGTTAAGTCACCTCCACGCAGACGAAGTCACGGCAAAAGTAAATGTAAAAGCAAAATATCACTCACTCACTGAATGATTAATCACGAAATCTCAAAAACTACTTAAGCTAGGATCATGAAATATGGTCTGATAGTTTGTGTAATGTAGGGGTTCCCTAAGAATGGATTTTTGGTTAATATTTTAATGGGGAATAGAGGACGTTATACTTTGTATAAAACTTTTATATGGAAATGAATACGGCAGTAAACTAATTAATCTGTGATACGGCTGTGAAACAGAATAAATATTGATTATTAAAAATAATGAGACGTGTGTTTCACATTTTTGTAAAATTCTACTCACAAAAGGGGGGGGGGGGGCTTTGAACTTTGCCTGAAACTATTACTACATGAAAAAAAAAATGGAATCACAATTATATGGGCTAATTTATAGCAACACATACCTACATTGACAGATATACTAAGCAAATTATTAAGACATACTAAACAAATTACAATGGAGATAGATTGAGACCTCGGAAAGGTTAGTTACTTTTGAAGTTACACTTCTTTTGTCGCGTTTGGAAAAACAGATCGGTATATTTTTTAGCGTGTGACGAAGTTGCGAGCGCCGATGTAACACATAATTTATTATTGAAGTTACACTTCCTTTGGGGCGTTTGGAAAACAGATAAGATTGTTTAGCGTGTGATAAAGTTTCGCGCGCCGATATAACACATAATCGACTATTTTTTAATTCATTCATTTGAAGCAGCCAGTTTTATTTTTTATCCCCTCAGCGGTCGCGCACATAAAAAACTTCTTTTGTGTGGGGCTCCGCACCACTACCGCACCACTTCCGCGCCACTTTCGTACCACTTTCGCACCCTCCGCAGGTAGAATTGCCCGTGCGTCCCTTCATATAGTACTTAAGATTTTTCAAAATTAGATAGAGTTTACAACAATACGATTACTACACTGTAATATTGATGAAATTTCCAACGTATTATCATAATCTATATATACTCGTATAATGAAGTTATGCTTTGTGCGTCAATCACGTTAAAACTACTGAACGGATCGACATGGGACCACGACCATTCGATGCGGAATCGTTTGTAGATGGTTCAAGTCTATTCATTTTTTGAACTTTTTTTTTTGCCCAGCGAAGCGGGCGGGAAGCGGCTTGTATTTTATACATTTTAACTAATAAATAATTACGTAAAGCGATTGACATCTGTCAAACGGCAGTTTTTTACTTACTTCTTGCGTGAAACGAGTTTATACATACTATAAATATGAGTCTAAATGTCATTTGTTATGTTTTGTTTACAGTTTATTATACCATGTACAGAAACTCATAAAAATAATACAAAGATTTCAATAATAATCACTATTTAGTAGCCTTCTAAACATTGTTAATAACTACGCGCATGAAATATCAATTGTTATTGCGCAATCAGTCCCTGTTTCATACACATTCTGTAGTCGCAATCAATATAATTTCTGTGCTTACCTTTAGTTGGGTTCGTTGACTAATGTTTTCATAAATAATTATATCGTGAGAGAATATCTTACATAACATTAGGAGTTAAACAAAAAAACCACTTGAGATTTGCTTAAGCGCCGGCCACCCGCCATTAAGAGCTTGTTTATGGAATTACATGTGCACATACACTTTAACTCATTGTTTTTTTTGTAAAATAGATCAAAGTTACCATCTAAATCAAGTATTGAAAGTATCGCCGCATAGCTAAAGATTTTAAGAATTTATCACATGAAATGGATTTCCGCAAAGTAACACCTGAGTCTATGCAATAGGATATTTTAAGATTATACAATACACTAGCGGGCCCGACAGACGTAATTCTGCCTGAAATAAAAAAAATCTTAGAACCCGATTGCACCGCCACCTACCAGGTCCAATTATAAATTTATACCATCTAGGGAGCCACTCAAACACATACAAAAAAAAACATCAAAATCAGTCTAACACCACATGCGGGAGCAAGCTTGGTCAAAAATGTACTAGAGACTTGGGAGGGGTCACGGGATGCCATTGGCGTGTTTTGTGATCTTTTCAACGCCTTTGATTTTGTTTGTCATAAAACATTAATTTACAAGCTGAAATATTATAGAATACGCGATAAAGCTCTCGATCTCGTGATTTCATATCTGGCTGACCGAGAACAAAAAGTGAGTGTAAATGGGGTTACATCTGTCGGTTCTAAATTAAAGATGAGCGTTCCCCAAGGATCAATCTTAGGACCTTTCCTGTTTTTGGTTTATATGAATGATCTCCCATTTATGCTTAAAGACCTATGTGATATAATATTATTTGCTGATGACACATCACTATTGTTTAGAGTAAATAGAAATGACATAGATATTAGCGGACATAATAGGACCTTGGTAGTTGTTTCGAGATGGTTTGCTGCTAATGATTTACTACTGAATGCACAAAAAACTAATTGTGTCAAGTTTTCCCTATCCAATATAAACCGATTCCATAATAAATTAGAACTGGGTGGGAAACAATTAGAATTAGCGAAACCAACTACTTTTCTTTGTTTAACAGTAAATAGACGCATTAGACAGTTGACAGATGTGGCCACGGCTAGGCTGGTGTACTTTGCATATTTCCATAGCCTTATGTCTTATGGCCTACTACTGTGGAGATCAGCGGCGCATATGAATTCTATCTTTATTTTACAAAAGAGGGCAATACGTACCATCTACAGTATAAATGCTCGAGAGTCACTGAGAGACTGTTTTAAAGACATTGATGTACTCACCTTATCCTCGTTATACATTTACGAAAACATAATGTACACTAGAAAAAATATAGATGTATTTTAAAGGAAAGGTGTTATTAATGGTATGGAACCCCGTGGTCGTGATCAGCTGGTTACTGCTAAATTTAAATTACAAAAGTCAAGTGGGTCATTTTTGAGCAACTGTGTTCGTTTTTATAATAAAATTCCTCAAGATATTATTCAATTAACGGAAAAGCAATTTAAACTTGTTATTAAATGCACACCGATTGGTAAAGTATACTACAAAGTTAGCGATTTCATTGAAGAAAAAATAATAGTCTGGAAATAATCTTCTCTGCACACGCATTTACTGGCTTTATGAATATTGTGTTTTAAATAACTATTGTAGAATGATGTTGAAAAAATGATACCTGACTGAATTTCTTGTCGGTTTTCTCAGTGTTCAGGTTTTATAAATAATTGTATTTGTAGTATAAATTGATTTGACTTTGACTTTGAGCCGTTTAGGAGAAGTTCAGCGACATACACTCGTACAGAATAATTACATTACGTTCTATATAAAAATGATGCAACAAGGTATTGTGCAGAACAATATTTTCCATAACAATTTATTACATACTAGGTGTGCCTCGCGGTTTCGCCCGCATTAAATTTCCTATTTTGCAGTATAAAAATTAGCCTATTTTACTCTCTGAAAAATTCCCTACCTGCCAATGAATGTCCCATCAAAATCGGTTAAGCTGATTTGAAGATTAGTTTAGTCAAACAAACAAACAGTCATACAAAGATTTAAAAAAGATGTTTGAGTTTTGATTACGTGCAAATAGCCATATCAGGTTAAGAAAACGCCTTTATTACAAAATCACAAACAGACACTTCGATTTCATGTATATGTATAGATGTATTTATACAGTTGTGTAGATTATTTCTTTCTCTCTCAGATCAGCAATCTTCTGAATTTAAACTCGCAGTTAACTTGGATATAATCAATGTAGAAGTATATTATATGTTTTGACGACTTTTCCTGAATAGAGATCGTTATTAATATTTCTTACATAATGCAATAAATAAAACAATTAAACATTTAAAATGTAGTATATTTTGAAATAACAAACTACAGTCATTATTAAAAGCTCATTAAAGAATAACGTTCCATAATAGCAAGCAGAAATTTTGTAAAATGGGGGCATTGTAAATGGAAAACACAAAAAGACCAATATCATAATTTTCAGTGTAATAGAGGCCACTAATTCTGAAAAGCGAGTCCACTTTACCACGAAGCTTTTCCTCCAGCTTCAATTTTATGAGTTCAAGATATAAGCGGCAGCGATTACAACAAAAGCCCACTGTGAAGTTGATTGGTTTAAGCCTTACAATATTGTATTTGCGGAAAATACTAGCTTATGAAATGAGCTTAAATCAAGAAGATTAGAAATTAGTCATCTAAACTAATATCATAAGGCGGTAAAGTTTGTAAGTATAAGTTTGGATATAGGAGGTAATTTCTGAAACTACTCATTCGATTTCTAAAATTCTTTCACCAGTATTTAGAACGGACCTTCTCGATGGACACAAGCTTTTTTATTATATCTACATTATTCTGTTTTCTACGCGGACGAAGTCATAGGTAATAACTAGTCATTTATCATGGAGGACTCAACCTATACAGAGGAAATGTCATTTATTTTCTTTGAAATCAATTTACGTGTAAACACCGCTGCGGTTACTGCGTACCGATTGGTTAATTACTCATACACTATTACAAAACCTGAACGTGTGTATTAATAGACTGAGATAATGTAATAGAGGTTGCACCGGTGAAAGCGAGATGCATAGATACACGTCATCGAGCACATAAATTAAATATCCAGTTTAACTTGACCCATGGTAAAATGAGTGTCAATTTGATAATTGCATATCTACTCGTACTGTTATGTACTGATGAAATGAGATTGTCTGTTTTATAACGGGGAATATAGACGACAGTACTAATAGATAAGTTTGATGAAGGTTCAGAAATAAAATCCATCCCGATGAAAAAAAAAATATCTTTTTACATGATGGAGCGTGAATAATGCTAATAAAACGTTGACGAAAGATTATTTTTTTTCATCGAGATCGATTTTTTTTCTGACCCATCATCAAAGTTGTCAGAAGTACTATCGAGTCTTTTCGGGAGTGTTTTCCTAATACCTTGTATATTGATTTTTGTGGTTTTTGTAACACCACCGAATAGAACAGGAAGCCATTATGTAAGTATCTAAATATCCTTCGGAATGTGCGGAAATGTACACGCAGGAACAGTATTGATTCTCTACTGTTTTAATACGCGCGAGAGTTGATGTTTGTTAGTGTCAAAAAATTGAGCAGTGGTGAGTAGGATGGTTTGATATTTCGGCTCTATAGGTTGAGTGTTCCTTGTAATATATAAAGACGCGACCGTGGGTGATAAAGCAAGTATATCATTGTCGCTCTCTCGTGTTACGATTTATTAATCGACATGATTGTGTTTAGCCTCTCAATCTCTTTTTCGGAAAAAAATATATTCGCACAACTATCTCACACCAAATGATATCATGATACCTTGGTCCTTTGAAGTTGAGCGAGTTTTGGCAGAATGTAGTTAGAACTACAACGTTAGATATAGATAACCTTAACACAGTTAGATTTTTGCAAAATAAGATCCTGTTTCGGTAATGCAAGAGAAACCTTCAAAAAATACTCAGCCACTCGAAAGGAAGATTGCATTATGTGGAACTTTTACCTATAAAATTTTTTGAAGAAAATGAAAACAACTTTAAAAAATCACTGAAAAATACATAATAACTATCCTTTTCTAATCAAAACTATAGAATAAAAGTAACTTCGTAAATACGATGCGAATATCTACATGCTACAAATACCTATATAATATTTGACGGTTACTGAAGCCGGCTTTTAAATGACCTTGGTCTAAAATTCTAAATGAATATCTGGGTAGGTCTACAATTAACTTGTTTTCTAATTCTGGAGCGCAATAATATACACGACACTACAGTGAAATTTAAATGGGACCATCTTGGAGCCATACTGAACCCAATAGAAAAAGAATAATTGAAATCAATCCACAATTAACGAAGTTTATTATACTGCACATACATAAAAAAAACGTACAGACGAACTTAGATCCTCCTCCTTTTGTTTTTGAAATCGGTTAATAATAATAATACTCCAGACAATTACACAGATTGTGTGACCCCAAACTAAGCAGTAAGCTTGTACTATGGGTACCACACAACGAACTCTGGGGGAGTTCCCAGTAACACCCAGACTCCAAGCCAATTTAGAAAAGTTCGTTTCCTAAATTGACCTGACCGGGGATCGAACCCGGGACCCTAGCTTGGAAAGCAGATGCATATGCCACTGCGCCAACAGGCCAGTCAAATAATAAGTCTTGTCAAATAATGAGTCTTGATACACCGATTGTATCTATAAGAACGGAGCTGTAAGCTCGCACTTATGACCAATGAAACCGAGCAGTACTAAGTAACACAATTGTAACACTTACAAGTAGCAACCAATGAACTCATCTATAATTCGTCAACAAAATCGAAGATTTTCGTTTTAGAAGTCCTACAGCCCTTTAACCACTTGGGGCAGTTATTGATTTATAAATAACTAAATAGTCATATAAATCAATGTATCACCAGTAATTTAATATTCTGACAAACATTCATCAAATAAATATTTATTTGACTATTCATAAAACTGTCAATACAACCGTAGATATTGTTAAACTTTAGTGTATTGTTCATTAATACATGCATACATAATGAAGCGATATATTATTCACAATATCAGGCAACCCTGATAGTTACAGGTAAAAATAGAGAATATTTTTAGGGTTCCGCACTGTAAAAGGAAAAACGGAATCCTTAAAAGATATGTTATGCGTCTGTTTGTTAGTCTGTCTCTAATGTATGACGTGCAAATTCGAAATTTGGCATAGTAACACATCTTGTTAAGACATATTTTGCACTAGTTAACATTATAGAAAATTCGTAGAAGGATTAAAGAAGGGGAAAAGGGTAATCCTTTCCTATCACCAAAACAATTAGGGTAAAATTTAAAAAATGTTATGCAATATAAAACCTCCAACATCACATTTCCAGGGCGTCAATCTTTTAACGATATTTTTGATGGATTGTCTATGTTTCAGCTCCATACAGGAAAATAGAAAGCATTAAGCATCTCATTAAGCGAAGCTTGGTGTTATTGAAACTACCATCTAGTAAATACTAGTTGAATTCTTATAATTTTTAACTAACTTCCGCCCAAAATTCCAAAATCACCAATCGACACGTGTTTCTCTCCTCAGAGAAATATCCTCTGGATATTCCAGAGATTAAACTGAGTCAGCTGACCGAGCTGACCGAGGAATTTTGAGTGGCAGATGGCTAAAAAATATAAGAATTTATCACTTGAAATGGATTTCCGCAAAGTAACACCTGACTTTATATGATATATTTCATCATCTAATATATTTTCATACAAAGTTCACACCTCCTTTTCTCTCTAAAATAATAAATTTCCAAAAACCCTTTCCTAGCAGGACCCTACCTTACCTTCAACTGTCATTAGAGCAAATTTCATGATCCTAGCCTAGCTAGTTTTGAGATTTGGTATTTAATCAGTCCGTTAGTCAATCAATGAGTGAGTGCTATGTGCTGTTACACATATACACTTAAATAGAAGAAAATTGTACCCGGCCACACTTTGCTGTGTCTCAGTAGATACATTAGATATAGTACCTGGGCGACCGAGCTTTACTCGGTGTCTTATAAAAAAAACAAAAAAGTCTGACCACATTACAGAATTCTAACCCGCACATTACCGCGCGGTAGACATACGTTTTAACCACTGTTCTACTGAGAAAGTAAATTCTGTTGCAAAATTATAAGTTTAGAGTTTAGTAGTTTTAAATGTGAAAGTGAAGTGTGAGAACAGAGAAAACGAATTTTCCTGGCGTTCAGACCTAACTAGATCTATTTTTCCTTCCCGTAAATTCCTATATTATAGATTTAGTCGAAATCGTTAGAGCCGTTTTTGAGAATGCAATTACAAATATAAAAATATTGTTCGTATGATACTATTTTTTATAATACTATTCTTCTAATTAAAATAGTATCTTAAATTAAAGGAAGCCCATGAAATTTAACATTCAATTCACTGTTGAGGAAAATGAACGAGACTTTATTAATAACTCCAGAGCCAGACGCAGTGTCCAAGCAGCTACGGTGAGCTATAGATAACCTGACTCACCTGTACATACGCTGTATACATTTACTATAAAATAAGCTGATCGGTTGCCATTTTGTAAAAGAACAGCACCCATACATCTGCATTTTATTTAATTTAATTTACCTCACTTCGTAGTACGGGACAGGCTGTGTGAAGTCTTGAAGTCTTATGTTTTTATCATTATTTTTCATTTTATTTCCTTATTATAAGTATATTATTAAAGTCATATGTGTTTTTAATAGGTACTTGTAGCAAACTGAACTTAGATATATTATTTCAACTTATTAAAAAAAAAGGTCTGACCACATTGCAGGATTCGCGCGCATCTCGGCGTGATAGACCTACACTCAGCTACTGTGCTATTGAGAAGGTAAATTCTGCTGCGAAATTAAAAAAGTTTAGAAGTTTAGAGTTTAGAAGTTTTAAGTGTGTGAAAGACGGAAAAAAACGACTTTTCCCAGAATTGAGAACTAACTAGACACATTTTTCGCTCCCCTCAACCCTTACATTGTAAAATTCATCGAAATCGCTAGAGCCGTTTTTGATATCAAATATATATATATATATATATATATATATATTGCTCGTTTAATATAATAGTGGATTATGTAGAGGTATATGAAAAGATGCGTGTATTCAAATGCAATGTTGTGTCAAAATTTCAATGCAATCTGTTAAGAATCGGAGATTTAAGATTTTGAACAAACAAACATTTACATTTTTATTAATGTAGACAAGATGTACAGAAAGTCCTGTCTGTGTGTGCGAGTCGATTCACATTAATCTTTTTTTCTTGAGACGAAAAAAACATATTGGGTTTTATTTCTAGCGTTTTCGAAATCGCTTGCAATTTGTGCCTTATGACACAGAGTAATAATTACTCTATACTTCCACTTTCATTACTAAATTTTGTCAACGCTACGTAATAGCGTTTAATATTTAAGGGACGTTGATTTATAAAAAGTGAATTAAATTTCCTGCTGTTTTAAGTGTGGGTGACATTTAGTGGACTATAAAATCCACTTAGCACAAATTACGAGAATTCATATTGTACGAGTAGTGTAGCTTGTGTTGCTAATGTTTTGTGGTTCTGTATGTAAAATTATAAAATGAAATTTTATTGTCTCACCGACAGTTACAGAGATAGTCATCGGTTTTAAATTGGAAAAATTGTAATAATTTGTTTATAGTTTGGGAGAGGCAAGCCCAAGCACAGCAAAAGCTGGCGTCTAGGTGCGTGTTATGCCTTCCTACTGATAAACTTGTACAGAATATAGTGTGGCTTTAGAATAATAACACTTAGAAGCAATGTTTATTAGCAAAAGATATGGAATAAATAAAGAAAAAAAGTCACAGCGTGCGCAAACAGCATGTCGATTGAAATCGTGAGTAAGACAAGTCTTGTTCTCTATGAATATATGGTAGTTTCAGATTATTCAGCTCTGCTCTGCTCTGTGTCACATCGAGAGCTTTCCCCTCAATTTAAGAGGTTCATACACCAAGTGTTTATGTAGTATCTTCTCTTAGTTAATTTTCATGATTTTTTGTATATTTACACTCGTTATTAGATAAGTCGAAATTCTGATATTTCGCATCAGATAATTTAATTTTCTTAACACCATTTTTGGTACTTTGATTGGTCCGTTGGCGTGTGTCATTTTCGCTGCAAATTTCGACCAGGTGTATTTAGAAACAAACTTTGCCTTTTACTCTGGGAGTTACTGGGAGCTCCCTCATTCATTTGTGTGATACCCTTAATATAAGTCTGGTTTAATGAGGTCATTGAGTCATTGGCAGCATTGGGGGTCACACAATTGAAGTAAACAGTGAGGATGACGCGCCAAGCGTCGCGGTCCTTACATAATAACTTTCACCTGTGTGTGCGTGCGTGCGTGCGTGCGTGTGTGCGTGCGTGCGTGCGTGCGTGTGTGTATGTGTGTGTGTATGCGTGCGTGTGTGTATACATGTGTCTGTGTGTGTATGTTATTTTTTCGGGTTACTTTAATTTCAAGGGCACGAAAGTCTTTAGTAGTTTCAGAATGTGAGTAATTCGAGTTCGGTTCACACTTAACCTGTTTTATGTTTGCTGTATCGCATTCAAGTGTTCTTTATTACATTCGTTGATTTCATTTTTGATGGCGTAATTGTTTTCACTTGAATTTTATGTGGCAGTAAAGTGAACAACATTAAATGAATATTTCTGTTTATTACAGTTTATTCATTCATGTAATATGCTGTTCTATTAAATTATTTATTAGATAATTATCCATACGAGTGACTCGGACAGCAGTCGATTTAATTTTTAACTGTTTATATAGCGTCATAAAAAGGCATCTGTCATCTGTATTTAGTGTTTCACAGTCTAATCGGCACCCTTAGTTTCCTCACGCCTGTTCGTCCGTCTATCTGTTTTTATGTCACATTGATATATTCTATCATCTTTGTACTCATTGAGCTGAAGGTATGTGAATGTATAGGAATGGATAACTTTGTATGGGATTCATCCCCAAAAAAAAGTTATAGCAGTTATAGTACTATGAGGCACAACGGAAATAATTGTCGTACTCATCGGTTATTGTAATGTGTATTCTACAGCACACTGGAATTTAATTGGAAAAAATAATAGCGACATCATAAGAGGAAAGATGTTTTTGTGATAAGTACTACTTACTAAGCATTTTAACTGAGGCTGAGATCGCACTTGTTGCAAACAACAGTCATCTATACTAATATTGCAAAGAGGTAAACGTTGTTTGTTTGTATACAATGGATAAAATTATTTACTCTATAGCACTGGTTCCCAAACTTATTTTGTCTACTGAGTCGAGAGCTCATGCAGTCGTTGTCTAAGATGCCTCCTAGCTAAATGAAATTACATATCACCCCCAGGCCTCTACACAACGCCCCCATTTTTTTTCTGGGTCTCTTACCGCCCCCCTTTAGGCCTGCAGCGCCCACAAGGGGGCGTTATCGCCCACTTTGGGAATGGCTGATCTATAGCAAGCTACATTATCAGCGAGTAAGATGGGCTGTATTTTGTTTCCAAAAAATGTCTATTCGTGCGAAGCCCAGGCGGGTCGCTAATTGTTCATAAGTATAACTTTTTTAGGGACGCTTAACCCAAGTACAGAAAAAGTAAGAAACATGTGATGGGTATTTTGAAACGAACCGCGGGGTTATTACCTAAAAATTTGCAGACAGCGACAGCCACGCGATCACTACGCGACCGGTGACTAATTGTAATAAATAATTGATATCATGTATGACGATTGCGTATCTATTATTCTATGATCGTAAAATGCACTTTTCGCGGTAGATTTAATGCCACTATACAAATTACATTACACAAATTCTCGATTTGACAGCAGATATCGCGCGATATTGGCTGTCGCATGTTGTCTGCAAGTTACGTAATAAGCGTGCCGTTTTTTTGAAACGATTTAGGATATTCGAGAATATTCTGTGGCATGTTTGGTGGATTAGGTAGATTATTTTTCGTATTAATTTTTGTATGTATCAAGAGTTTTTTAAATTTAACTTTAGTTACAATCAAACCTAGCACGGCATATCGTATCGTTCGACTTGCACAAACTTCCCCTCGGTCCTAACCTTTGTTCGACGTCTGATTGCTTTGTTCCCAAGTGAATCGCGATTTGAATTTATCATTAGAACATTTCTTGGTTGAGTTCGATGCGGTACAGCCACTGAAATATTCAGTGCGAGCTTGCTGGAATTTTGTTTTTGATGTTGCCGCGGCCTTGGAGATCGAGAGGCATTGTTACGTAAATCCTTATCATGTTGAGAGCTATTTTTAAATTCACTCTCTAAGATGTATTAATGAATTTAAAGATATGATTTCCATTTCTTAAGATTCGTTGACTCAATTATATTGACTCCAGACGGAAAGTGGGGTGTTATAAGTTTGACTTCTTGACGTCTTTGTTTTTGTATGTGGTATTGCAGCTTTCAAAAAAATTAACTGGTTTGAATGTAGCATCTCTGCATTTATAGGTATATATAAGTCTTCCAGAGGTCAGCTGATTTTAATGTAGGTGAAACTTGCGATTAATCTGGCTTGAAAATCAGAAATCGAGGTTCAGCTAGTCCACAGTATAAACAGCTTTTATTATTTGTCATCCTACATGAAGAGTCAAATATTAAATGTCATTGTTAAGTGTTAACCACTACTTCTTATAATAATTGTTCCTATCAGTCCTGTATAAATCTTTAAGAAAACAACCAACAGACTGTGCCTAACTTATTTATAATTTAAACTTAAAATCGGACCAAGAAACACAATAGACGAAGCCGTAATAAGTTGCCGCACTTATCACCGTGTGTCAAACGAATTTTCCTGTCTCTTTCTATCTCATTGAGCGTAACCACGAGTAAGAGTTAGCTCAGCAACCTCGCACTGTCAGTGTACGCATCAGGTTATCAGTCGGACAGTCGGTCATGAAATAATTATTTGCAAAGTATTTTTGGTACTAGTATTCACAAAAATAAAAATGTCATGCTCAGCTGTTCATTGCAACCTTGCCTAGTCATGCATATTAGTAAAAATCTAGAAAGCCGGTTAACAAAAAAAGGACACTTTAAGGACACGCTTTCAGAGCAAATGATCCGTCCAATGTGATATTTGGTCCGAGTCGAAATTTCATTGCGTAGGACGTTAAATACACGTCAATTATTTGATTGATAGAATTCAATAATTCATAAATATTCCAAATCGATATGTACTAATTTACTGTAATGTTAATTGATATCCGATTTTATCGACACACCTCATCAATAAATCTGAATAACGAAATCGAAGCGAATCTATTTAATAGAATCTATTTAAAATTCCGTAACTTACATAAAATCCTCGTAAAACAAACCTAATTCCATAATATGTTATCTATCTAACTCCAAACCAGTTAACTTGACTACATACTTAATTAAAAGCACATCAACGAAACACTGCCAGCGTATATTAGAGTGGACTGCAAATTAACCGTCTCGCACCACTTCTTACATTGTTATATTTATACATATTGTTACGGTTGGACCTTATGCGTAAGGAATAAGGTCGATTTTTAATGGAGCTCGAAACATAAATTTTAGTGCTTATATCTCGAGACCTAGGCTTTATCGAGTTATGACCTAAAAACGCATTGCTAGGTTTAAGACCTACTATCGAATGGTATAAGTCAAATTAAGAAAGAAGAACCAAGTTGCACCTCGAATATTCCCGAGCGATAGACTTTCTTGCAGTTTTCGCAGACAGATTAAGCTCAGCTCTGAGCAACATTTAAGTTTGGTTTCAATGAAATCGAATGACAGCGAAAAAAGTTACCGTCATTTAATGATAACTTTGAAATAATAGATATAGAAATAGTAGTAGAAACCGTGTATATATACGCTAATCTTCAAAAGTACTGAATAGGTTGTCTTGTGGTTTTTATAAGCAGATTAAGCTGAGTTTGAAGCAATATTTAGGCTCTGTTTCATTGAAATCGGATTACATTGAAAAAACTTATCGTCACAAAAATAATATTAAATTGGCCGCTCGCCTGTTACAGGGTGCGTTATAAAACCGACTTTCAAGCGGACGAAGTCACGGGCACCAGCTTGTTCTTATAAAAAAACTAAATGAATTAAGAATAAATAATTATTCTTTACTAGTCACAACTTGATTATAAGAATAACCTCATACACCTGACACCTGAGTGATCTCATAAAGGCTACGTTTTCACTAGTGAGGAATAGAATCCAGAAATGTATTTTGACTTCAGTTTTTTTAACATGTATATCATCTAGGGCGGTAAGCATCGACGTCTTTACATATTTCCTTCGCCTCCTCGAATCTCATCATCCTCCTCACACACTTTCGCCTAGGTACGCGAGTGATTTTGACATTTTCACCGGTCTTCAACTATTTGATCTTTGTAAGTGAACCTTGATCTTCCTTGACTATTGCTACCACTTATTTTTTGCCCTATCGGTTTTCTTCGTCAGTCTTTCAGCATTAATTCTTTCTACGGTTTTTTACGCTGAGTTTCACCATTTCACTCTTTACGAAAAAATCGTAGGTCATTAACGATTAAAGTAAAAAAAGAACTCGTAAAATCAAACGGATACGATACGATCACGATAAACTTCGAGATTTATAAACTATTATTATTTATTGACATCTAAATGTAACTCTTGCGAAAATTATAAATGGAATAGAGAACAGGCTGCGTCAGCCGTCCAAAATTTAAATTTGAATTATGACAGCTGTATCTACTTCGTAACAGTTCACATTGAGATCGGCGCGCGCGCAGACAGCGGGGAACCGAATATCGTTTTAATTTGCAAAACATTTTGTTGATGGTGGTTTTTTTTATTTATTTGCATCAGTTTCAAAACAAAAAAATTCATTAAGTTTTTGTTATTACATAAAAATTAAATGTTTAATAGTTTGACCTCTAAATATTTTTATAGATATTTTATTAAGTGAGAAAACTGTTATGATTAGAATCTTTTATATAAGCTTCTATCCATCAGTGATATTAAATAATGTTTATTGATTTGATATCCATAGACTTTAAACTTCTAGACAGCCTGGACTACGAAGTGAGGCAAATAAAATCGAATTAAACGGAGATATATGGGTATAAGCTTTGAACAGAATATTACTTGCTACGTATTCAAAATTCTGACTGATTGAACAAAATGGCGCGCGCCGTAAGAGCGGCCGCGATTTTACCGCCAGATCTTACTTTTACTACCACTCACGCCAATCACAGCGTAACATTTTAGCGCCAGAAATTGTCAATTTTTACATTGATAGCACAGATTTCATAACTAGCTAGCTTCATATCGACTGCCTGGTACTACGAAGTGAGGCAAATAAAACCAAATACAATATAAATGTGCTGGTGTTGTTTTCTAATGAAATAATAATAATATAATAATAATACTCCAGACAATTACACAGATTTTGTGACCTCAAACTAAGCAGTAAGCTGGTACTATGGGTACCACACAACGAACTCTGGGGGAGTTCCCAGTAACACCTAGACTTCAAGCCAATTTAGAAAAATTCGTTTCCTAAATGGACCTGACCGGGGATCGAACCCAAGACCCTGGCTTGGAAAGCAGATGCATATACCACTGCGCCAACGGGCCAGCCTAATGGCAGCCGATCACCTTATCTGATAGTAAATGTGTATCGTATGTACCGGTGAGTAAGCTTATCTGGTTTGTCTCATCGTCGCTGCTTGTATACGGCGTCTGGAGTTATTTACAAAGTCTATGTTGATATCATAAGTGTTCAAGTGGAGATAAGTTCGCTGCAATTTGATATTCTGCCTATCTCTAATGGAAAATGACATGAAGTTATTTATTTAGAACTCACCCAGAGTTTACAAAATTCTGCGCGAGTTAAACTCGCTACATTGTGAGTTTCTCAACTTAATTTCTGAAGACCTAGATCTAGGATCTTTTTTTTTAACTTTATCTTGGACTTCATATTTCCTAGACTTCTTAAATTATCATTCCATTTTTTGGAGATAAGGGAATAACTAATTTTCCTCCTCTTTAATACTTCCATGAATTTATTTTATGTACGAAAATGAATGTTTGTTTGTTTGTCCTCCATGCATTTCAAAACAGTTAACAATATTGTGATGAAAATTTATTCTTATTCTGCGTGCGTCTGCGAAGGTTTCTTTATTGTTTATGTAGTAAAAAAAACATGAACGAAGTCACGGGGACAGCTAGTCTTTTATATAAAAATGAATGTTTCGTTGTATGTCTGTACTCTATGCGTTACTAAACTAACCATCCACTGTTATGAAATTTTGGTGAGTTGTTCTGCTTAAGCCCGAGAAGATTTCTGAATTATTTGATTTAGTAAATAAAAGACTACGTGGACAAAGTCGCGGATACAGCTATATTTTGTAATTCTACGTAGTACAAATCATGTGGCTGAGCAAAAAATGTCTGCTACGCAAAATTAGTACATTGTATATATTTCGTAGTTTCTGAGAAATTCTACTGCGACAGACTGGACAGACATATGTTCGACGCATGAGTGACCTTGTAAGGACCCGCCTGTAAATAAACACGAGCCGCGCACACATATACATCAAGTAAGGCGATGTCGTCATTTTGCTGTAACAAATCACACATCTTTATTACTACTGCATACATATTGTACATTTAGTACTTCACTAATGGAATAGCAGCGCGTGGTCTTTCATTTCAGGATTTCGTAAATAAAAGGAAAAAAAACCTGTAATATCATTCATAAGTCCGCCTGTCTATCAGTTTCTTTAAAACTATGCTGCGTGTAACTCGAAATTTTGAAATATTCGTAGATGAAGTAAAAAAAGTAAATTGGAATCAAAGTCAAACTCGAAATTTCCCTAACTACAGGAAAGAGTTGAGCTTTACCCCTTTTTAATAAACCGTCGATAAACTGGCAATAAATAAAACATGTTTTGTTTCTTTTATTAAAAAAAAACATAATATTTAAATGAAGACAAAACATAATTACATTAGCTAAAGAAAAACATTTTAAGAATAACGATCTCATAGTTTATGGGTAACATATGGATAATGAAAAAGCTCTATTAATTTTAAATTTAAAAATATCGTGCGGAACTCTGTGTGTGTAAATTTTTTACATCCGTGGTTTTTGCTTTTCAAATGTCGGAACACCATGATTAAACAGTTCGTAAACAAAAAGCAATTATTTCATAAAAAAGGTCAGCTGTTCAAAATGTCACAAGTTAATATTATGTTGACCTTGTAATATAGATACGAGATGAGTTTTAATTACCGTCGAAACTGGTTTCGCTGTGCCATCCTTACTCTGGTTACGTAAATAGTAGATTAGTGGTTTACCGGTAATTTGGTTTAAAAATATCTATACAAATAAATAAAATCGAAGTGTCTGCCTGTAATTTCGAAATAAAGAATGATTTTTTTTAAATTCATAATAATATGGTTATTTGTAAGTTAGATAAACCAAAATACGCATTTTTATAGTTTTTATCCTCATGTGATAAGGTTAGGTTAGGTTAGGTTAGGAAACGGATCTACGAGAATTCATTTCTTGTGACGAATTCTTATTTCCGCCCAAAATTTCTAATTTAGCTTACCGAGTCTGATCTCTGGAATATCATGAGGATGCTTCTGTATTGAAACGACGGTTCGTAGCCATTACATTTATTTTCTTCTCTCGCTCACTCCCGAACCTTCTTGCATACATCTGTCTCTACACACACTAACTGTCGAACTTCACTCATTCTTTCGTTTGCACGTACATAAAAGTCCATATTTCCGTCTCTCTTGCACACGTATCACGTTCGATTCCATGTTTACACCTTACATGCCCTTTCAAATTTCAACAAAAATTTCATTTTTCTGTTTCACTCTTATACCTCATGCCTCACAATTCGTTGAGAGGCGAAACACGTGTCGATTAGTTTTAGTTTTGGGCGGAAAATGGCTAAATATTAGAAAAATTCATCACGAGAAAGACTATAATGGTCACATTAAGACTATTAGTAATAAATCTCTGGTGTATACATATACATATGTTTGTTTGTTTCCATTCAGAATCGAAACCACTTACCATCACTTACGTAGTCTTTATTTCAAGTGTGATAATTAACTTGTGATGTCTGATACGTGTCAAAGTTTTTGTTTGCAATTGCTTGTCTTGTAGGTTAATGAACTTGCAGTCAGCATGCGACAACCAAATATCGCGCGATATCTGCTGACACGACGAGATTTTGTATAATGTAATCTGTATAGTGGTGCTATATTTTAAATGCATATTTCGGTCATGGTGCAGTAGACTCGCAATCGTCACACAAGATATAAATTTTTTATTACAATTAGTCACCGGTCGCGCAATGATCGCGTAGCTGTCACTGTCTGCAAATTTTTAGGTTATAACCCTGCCGATTTCAACGCATGAAGTGCCATTACGCGCGTGACATAGGATTTTTTTTTAAAGTCAATATGGCGTCTTTACTACATCAAGACAAGGACTACCAAATTCGAGAGCTTCTGTAGGTCGTTTCAATAATATGCAGTTTCAATAATATAATTAAAATGATTTTTCTGAGAAAATTTGCTATAACAGACGGACAGACGGGGTGAAAGATGCTAGTAATGTAATATTTATATTAAAATCTTACAAATTTTTTTTTAAACACTAAATTCTAAAAATATGAATACATACATAATGCTACCTTTATGCCAGTTTTTGTAATTTAATGGAAACGAAATATTAATTCAGATTCATTTATAACCTTCAATCATAATAACACGAATATTATTGAATGGTAATGATGGTGAGACGCGTCATTAAAGTGTCAGTTTGGACGCGTTATAACCATTAGATGAACGCTATGATGTCTTTCAAGTAATAAATTAACGATATACTCCTACGCATTCTCATTATGTTTATAATTGAATGACTTTTTATTGCATAAGTAGAGTATTAACAAAATCACATACTCGAGATATATCTGTATTTGATATTTTAACAGTAGTACCCAAGACATAATTCCTTTAATAGTTTTCGTTTTGCATAGAAAATCGTAATCGATTCCCGACTGTAGCCGAACGCGTAAACAATTCCTATTGAACTTTATTTGCAAGCGCAATGAGTAGAATATTGGTTGATACGTATTGGTTGAACAAGCTGGTGCATGTCGCATGAGTGGCTTATGAACCAATAACAACGCAAGATTTTAGCGCGAGAAATATTCAACACTGTCATCGGTAGATTGAAGTTCCCGCGCTATTAAAATTTGTTTATTGCGTAGGTACATCAAAATGTCTTATATTTTGTATAATATCATACTGAAATATAGGAAATATCACTGTCTCTCGTCTATCAATTTGTTCATTCAATTTATCTGCCTAGTTTTAACTGTATCCAGATACAGTTTAGTCAGTAATCAACGTCGTTTTCGGTATTCCGTTCCAAAATTGCAAAAATTAGACAAATTGGAAAAATTGAATAAAGAACACTTAAATGTGGAATCTTTGCAGTTTTCATCAGCTTGTCTGTCTGTTACAGCCATTTTCCTCAAAAACTGCATAAACGATTGAAATTTAAAATTGTTATTACGATACTAGGGACTTCAACAGTTAAAAAAAAGGTGCCAAAGTTCTAAAAATGTTACAGAATTAAAATTAATATTTTATGAGTCAGCAGATATTATAACTATTTCATCTTTGATTACCTAAAGATTGACTTATTTCATTCAAGTCCATTTATTAATAGGCGTCTTATACTAATTCTTTGGTTCTTTGTCTATACTCTGTAGTCATTGGCAAAGCCATTGTAATAATATATTAAAGTGTTACATCTTAATTCATTGTTACCTTTGTGTTTTAAAACTAATTTCACATCCGATCTATTTGTATTAAAAGGTAAGTTGGGGTAAGATCGTAAGCGGGGTAATAAACGTAATACTTCCTAATAATATATCATTTTTTATTTTCAATGTAAAAATGATACATTATTAGGAAGTATTAATATTTATAATGATGTTACCCCGCCTACGATCTCAAATTTTCAATGTAAAAATAATACATTATTAGGAAGTACATTAACGATTTATACGATGTTACCCCGCTTACGATCTTACCCCAACGTACCCTATATAGCTGGTGCCCAAGACTACGCACGCGTGGAGTTTAACGGAATGACATACAATATACCATACATCTATGTCCACCCTGGGGGTCTATTCTAAATTTTGGTGTAGTTTCAGAGATTACCTCCTACATCCAAACTTACAACTTTTACTTCTTTATAATATTAGTTTACTTTAGTTTCGATAGTTTCGAAGAATAAATACCTATAATAAGCATTTACAGAATGTTTTTTTTATTTTTATTTTATTTTTTTTTGTTATGTTGTTGGTGTTGCAAACAAAGAAAATTAAAATGTGGAAGCTCAAAGACAGACCTTAATTTTTTATAGAAAGTTTTTTTTGGATAATCCGAATGAATCATAATCTTTTCAAGTCTGCGAAGACTTCGATTGTATAACGACATATAAACTGTTACAAATATAAAAAGAGTTGTACAATCGTTCAAAGATATTCTAAACACTTAACAAATAAAATATTTTATCCACCATAAAAGATAAAATAGTTTTCTTAATACATCGTTATGGTATCTTTATCTTTTCATAAATTTGGTGTTGATGTCCCAATACAGATTATGTTTTTAAATCCCATAATATTTCTATCTCCTAATTGTTTTTTTATTGCTCTGATTAAGCGGCTCTTCGATTAGAAGCGAACGTGTAAAAGCGTCTTGATGTCAAAAAAATATTTTAAAGCCTTTTAACTTTTGTTTTAAAATGGTCGTTGTAATAAATTCTCGGTTAATAAACTTCGAAGGATTTTGATGAGATTTAAATTAACAAGATACTTCGTTCAATAGATATTAATCGTGATCCGACTATGACGAGTGTATAAGGATAATTTGGTAAATAGTAATAATAATAATATTGCGCCAGACTGTATACACCAATCATCTGATCTCATACTAGGGTATTCTTTGTGCTATGAGAACCAGACGATGACTACTGGCGGCGTCTCCTAGTACACCCAGACCCAAGACAATCTAGAAAAGTTCATTTCCTAACTTGACCCGACCGGGAATCGAACCGGGAACCTTCCGCGCTTGGTGCAACGCAAAGCACTGCGCCATCGAGGTAAGGTAAAATATGCGTAATATTCGAACATGCATTTCAAGAGAAGTACGAAGAAAATTATTGTCGGCCCGCGTCCGCCATACCAAGTTTATGGTGATGTCACTTACCAATATTACATGCTGGACTATCACGAGACTTTCTCATCTTTAGCACAGTACAAGTAAGCATACAGTATGATATTTCAGCAGTGTCCTAGAGATAATTACCTACGGTCGTTTGGTACGTAAACACGCAATAGGGCTACTGACTTGGACTGAATGTTTTTCTTGGGTTAGGTATTTGATAATAGGTACTATATTAAATTGTCATATTATCTTTTCATTTTATATTATTGCAAATTTAATACGTTTTTATTTATATAATTTTACTAGTATTTTACATCTAGTTTCAAAAGTTTGTGAGTTAGTATGGTGGAAATGGACAAAAAAAAATGCTTTTTTATGTGCAGTATAATTAAAAATCAGCAATAAATTAACTAGATCATTATGATAATATATTTCCTACAAATTAGCAACAGAGAAATATTTCTGGTTTCGATATAGATGTATTCAAACATCCATACACTGAACATTGTGCTCGTAAACTTGATTGCCATAACATTTAGTCAATAAATGCGCAGGAGCGTCTCATAGCGTCCGAAGACAACCGCGGCGCGCTCGCGACTGTCGTATGTCGAGATATGTCGAGATTTCGAGCGCGTTGTTTGGGAGCGTTTGTATGAAGATAGCATACTGTATGCTTACTTGTACTGTGTCTTTAGTGTTCCATATTTAGGTCAAATAATAAAGAAAGACAACTCCGTGAACAACACAGTGATAGTGTCAAACTACGCCTCGAATTTTTAGTTTCAGCTAGTCTGTTATAGCGCGACATAATTATAAATCATATTATTTTGTCGCGAAAATGCCGAATTATATGGTTTAGAGTGTAAGAACTAGTCTTCGAAAATAAACACAAAACCTCAAAAGGTGCTGCTATTTGTAGGTGTTATAATTATTCTGATTGTTGGATAAGTAAGGTTATATATGCAAGGTAAAGTTACTTGTTTCCTTGTTCGTTCTAAAGGACGATGGACAAACTGTTCCAAGGTGCAACTATGTAAGAAAATCGCGGGCTAATTCTGATGCATTTATAAAACTGTGTGGGGACGTATCTATACAATACGCAATATAATACAATAACGTAATTAGAATAGTGTCATCAATGATAACGTTATTTTTATAATAACTGAGGTATTAGATATCTATATGGCAACACTGGTCTACGTATCATACAATATGTAGACCAGTTTTGTACACGACTAAAGACCGGCGGGGTTGTTACCTAACAATTTGCAGACAGTGACATCCACGCGATCACTGCGCGACCTGTGACTAATTGTAATAAAAAATTGGTATCATGTATGACGATTGCGTATCTATTATTCTATGACCGTAAAATGCACTTTTCGCGGTAGACTTAGTGCCACTATACAAATTACATTACACGAATTCTCGTTTTGACAACAGATATCGCGCGATGTTGGCTGTCGCATGTTAACTGCAAGTTACGTAATAAGCGTGCCGGCCTCACTGTGCCGCAGCATAACGTTCACTGTGTTATTTCTATTCGGTTTGAGATTCCATACTAAAATTATTCGAAAATCGGTACTCTGTTAGAAAGATCTCGGTGTCTGTCTGTCAGTGGATACGGTTAGGGTACGGCTAGGTTGGTATACTTTGCATATTTTCATAGCCTAATGTCCTATGCTGTGGGGATCAGCGGCCCGTATTAATTCCATTTTTATTTTACAAAAAAGAGAAATACGTGCCATCTACAGAATGAATGGACGAGAATCACTAAGAGATCGTTTTGAAGACATTGATGTACTCACCTTACCGTCCTTACACATCTTTGAAATTGTTATGTATACGAGGAAAAATGTAGATCTATTTATAATGAATGGCGATATTGGTGGTACGGAAACCCGAGGTCGTGATAAATTGGTTATTCCAAAATTTAAATTACTTAAGTCAAATGTTTAATTTTTGGGTAACTGCATTCGTTTTTATAATAAAGTTCCTCAAGAACTCACTCAATTAACAGAAAATAGATTTAGATTAGTTATAAAACGGAAAGAATGAGTGATGAAAGACTGACGAAGAAAATATACAGAGCGAAAGTGAGTGGTAAAAGAAGCCAAGGAAGACCAAGGCTGACTTATGAAGATCAAATAGCCAGAGTGTTAGCAGACGGAAATGTCAAAAGCACTCGCATACCTAGGCGAAAATGTGTGAGGAGAATGATGAGATTTGAGGAAGCGAAAGAGGTGTGTAAGGACCGCGACTCCTGGCGCTCCGTCCTCTCTGACTACCCCGTTGGGGATACAGCGTGAAGTTATGTTATGTTATGTTATGTTATGTTATAAAACGTACATTGATTCGACAATCATACTATAAAATAAACGATTTCGTTGAAGATAAAACAATAGTCTGGAAGTGATCTTCTCTGCACATGCATTTACAGGCTCTCTGAATATTGTATTTTAATAAATCTTTTGTAAAATGAAGTTGAAAACATGATACTTGACTGAGTTTCTTGTCGGTTGTTCTGTGTCCAGGTTTTCTCTGTGAACCGAGCTAAAGTAAATTTGACGTTCAAAAATACCTTATAATTGGGTATGCTTGAATAAATTAATTTAACTTTGACTTTGACAGTAGAGCGTAGTCATTTCTCTCTCAGATTATGTTGTGTGATGTTATATATTAATAGCTGAAACTTGGATCACGTGTAGTAAGTACATAATTATTATTACTAACCTCGGTAAATCATACGTATAGTGATTGTTTTAGCTTATCCTGACATTATTCATACCTGACCACGGCTAAGTCTATTACCAACGCGTAACTGTAATATCGAAGCAAGGACCTGTTACAAATAAGTTTGAATTTTATATATGGCCTCTTTCATTCTGTCGCATATTGTACCTATTATGAGCACGTATATCTATGTGAATATTGTGTATTTTACGTATATTTAAGCACCTGCACGTATATTATGCCCATATCCGCAACTCGTGACGCCTTCGCCAATTTCCCATTCAAAGATCGAAGGTTAAACGAAGCGTTTCGGTACTTCCCCTCTGTGCTTGGGTTGTGGCCACAAAACTTACGATTATTAATTAAAAATGGTGGTAATCTTATTAATTGAGATTTAAAACATAACTTCATTTCTCATTTAGAATAGGCAAAACACGAAAACAAAAATGTCTTTAAATATGGCCTTTAATATGGCCTTTACGCCAGTGAAAAGAAAGTTCATTAATGTTAATGTCTCATTATAGATCAAGTTGTCACTTTTTGCGAATCAATAAAGACTACATGATTTTTATGGCATGAGTGATCGGTCATTTTTTGTAACAGATACGCATCTTTGAGCGGTGGTACAATCAAACCGGCATCATTTCCATCAAGAAAAAGCTCTACAAACACAAAAACTGAATCAGCCTTTCTGCCGATAATTACCAAAAATAGTATTTATCTCTTGAAATATTAAGTTTAATGGACTTTCTTGCAACTGGACGTCGGTACATCAAGTTTTGTTCCTACAGATAGCAAAGAGTGGAACCGGATAGTAAAAAATCGCTGGCCTGTTGTTTATACGTCTTTAACCGCCTTCTGTGCAGGAAGATGAATAATCGGATGGCCTTTCTTTTTTTTTGTTTCTCTTCCAGACCAGGATGGAAGCAATTTAAAATACATCTACTAACTTAATCGTATAGGAAGGAAGGAAGAAGCGTGACTATGTTTCTTGCCTACTTATTTTTCTATACATTTTGTCAGAATATTTTGAATCTAAAAGATTAGATAATATCATCATTAACATCAGATAACATTTAAAACATTGCTGGACATTCACCTTTTCCAAAGTAATTATAATAAAATATAACGAATATTTTTCTTGTAATAAAATATAGATAACGAAATATATGAAATTTAAAGAGTTAGGAGAGATATCATCGTGATATTGATACACTTTTAGACATAATACATTTATAAGACGTCGATGTTTCTTTGCGGAAATTTATATCAGTAATTAATTTATATTATTACATTTTTTAAGCTATCTTTAATTTTAAGATTAAAACTTATTGACACGTGTTTTGTTTCTCAGCGAAGCGATCCAACATCAAGAAAGCTGGGTGCGAGGTTTCCGACTGAGTCTCCCGAAAAACACATGTCAATCAATAAGTTTGAATCTTTGAGTGGAAAGTAGCTAAAAAATACAAATTAATCACTCCTAGATATTTAGCTTTATTAACAAATAGCGTCAAGCCCAATGAAACAGTAGTGAAGTCTGTGTCTGTCTATCATAGTTAAGTTCTGTCTAAGTTCATAGGGAAAATTTTGTGTGCACCTGTCGGATTTGTTACATATTATTGTTACAATATTAATTAAAATTTCTCTTACTATATCGCGCGTTTTATAGCTTCAATATAATTCCAGTTCGTGGATTTTGTCCCATAATTCTATGGCAAGGAGCTTCGCGGAACGTAATCTTCGCGCGGTGAATCTTAACACGTACAGTGATTGGATCGCCGTTTTTATCGGGTTATCTTCGAATTTCTTTTGATAATAATCGCTTTTTTGTTATGGAAAAATGAATGGTTAAGCCTCTATAATGTTCTGTACGTTTAGAACGGCCATGATAAAAAAAAAACATTCACTGTGTATACGTACATAGGTGCTTAATACATTAAATTCTCAATGTGATAGGCAAAAAAGCTGGAAATACTCAAGTATTTTAAACGCAATGATGAATAAATACAGTTTACAAATGCTTCTGATATTAAGACTTCTTCAAACTCAGGAACTGTCATAGGAAGAATACTGTACTTAATACAGGATTTTCTTGTCGCTACTTCTTTGAGCGGGTTTTGTTGGAACCGTTCAAAAATGTTCAAAAATGTCTAATAGTTCAGTTTGCTTGAATAAACTATATTGTATTTGAATTGAAGTACATTGCTTTTAATCAGATCGGACTAGGTTCAAACATAGTCGATACTTGTTAAAATATGGGGTCAGTTCTTCTGCAATGAGCTGGAAGCAAAAGAAAGATATAGAATTTGGCAGCTACACATCTTCTCGTACAAGTTGTAAAAGTGTCACAAGTGGCGTGAGTAAAAAGGCTACATGTATAAGCAGCGATTTGGCAACCTATCATTCGAACCAAAATTCTCATTGCTGGAGTATCGTTAGAGTAAGAATTTGTTACCTTTTGGTGCTTGGCCATCCTAAATGAAAAGAGAACTTACACTTTGTACATGCTATTGGCATATGCGTATAATATGCACCTATGTAGTAGTATGTTTTCGTGTAGAAATAAGTTAGCTTTACAGTGTGATGGAAAATAATTCTTCACAAGTATTTACTGATTTTGAATACGTCTCGTCATTGCTTTCAATCAGGTATAAGCTATAAAACTTGATACCCATTTGTGAAAACGTAACACAGATAGAAGGCAGAAGGGGAATGTAATAGATAAACACATGCATAATTTATAATAATACTAATAATAATAATAATTTAATCCTCATTAGCGAGTCATGGGCATAAACAAATTACGTAATAACCTTGTTATAACTTAAGAACTTCTAATTTTCCCTAGATTCGGTAATTTTTATAGAATGATTTAATTTGTATAATTTCAGGTAGTTAATGTTTAATTTCGTGGTTAGTTTCAACAACTGACTGATTCTCCACTGCTGTCGGTAATTAAACAAATTCTGAAGTAAGTTGTAAAGTCATTGAACTGACCCTACACAGTAATATACTATTGGTTGGGAGAGTTTTACAATGAGATTGAGTCTACGCAGAAAGGTCAAATTTAGGAATAAAGTTTTATAGAGTTAGAGTAAGCTTGAATTTCAAACACGCGCCTTGCGCTTTTGTGGTTCCAAACTATATTTGCGTAATAACTATATCCTTGTGATGCAATTTTGTCAATCATTATGTCAAGTTTACAATTTCATTTTATTTTATTTTATTATATTTTATTTGTACAAAAATAAAAATTATGTTTTTTAAAATATGTGCCACAACACATTCGCAGAATATTGGCCCCTGGAGGGACAATTTCAGCTCGTTTCTTTTGTAAATGAGAGGACAAACGAGCAAGCAAGTCACTTGATGGAAAGTGACCGCCGCTGCCCATGGACACCCGCAACGTCTGGAGAATCACGAGTGCGTTGCCGGCCTCATGGAAAGGACGGGTAGGGGACAGGTGGGCCACCGGCACTCTCACGAATCGAATGAAATACAATGCAGCAATAGTTGCTGTTATTTCACTTTTTCCTTGCGTTTTTTCAGTCCACATATTTCTAAGTTCTCGTCAGTCTCGTCAGACTAATGAGAGAGAATGGCGTTTAAATTGGATCTTGCGCCTAATGAAAACTTTTCTACTGCCGCCGCTGATGAGTAGTAATAGCCATATGCATGTAATATGAAGCTATCACAAGTAGCTAATTATAATGATTTATTTCATTGAGAAGTTAACAATATAAATTAAAATGAGCTGGGTGTGAGCATCCAGTAACATCTAGTCTAAAACAATTTTAAAAACTTAATCCAAAAAACTCAATCCAAATGGCAATGCCGCAAGCGTTATGGGCATTTTTGCATCAGGTACGACTCGGCGGGTTTATTACCTAAAAATTGCGGACAGCGACAGCCACGCGATCACTACGTGACCGGTGACTAATTGTAATAAAAAATTGGTATCATATGTGTATCTATTATTCTAAAAAATTTAGAAAAATCCTACGCCGGATGTTAAAACGTAATCGTAAAAGGATTAAATAACTTTTTTTAAAGTCCCCCGACTACAGAGTAATAATTTACACATTGAATTACTCAAACTCATAAAAATGCGTTGGTATGTTTAATTAATTTACTTAGAGCCGAAAATCAAAGAAAATCTGTCGGGGTTTGCCATCGTCCTCTCTATTCTGAATTCCAGTTAAAATATAGCAATTTGTATTGATCGAAAACTACATTAATTTACACACTGAATTAGTCAAACTCATAAAATTGTGCAGATATGTTCATTTTACAGCAGATAATGGCAGCCCCAGACGGATTTTCTTGGATTCTCTGCTCTTAAAAAAATAAAATAAATATACTTACGCAATTTTATGAGTTTGACTAATTCAATATGTAAATTAATTCTCTCTAATCTGGGGACTTTAAAGTTCGCAAAGGTGACACTGTATGTATTACATACAAAATGGAATAAATAAATATTTTGATATGTTTTTAGATACTTTAGGTTTATTATAAAAACCACGTCATATTATAATAATTAAGATGTAATCATGTTTGAATATTCTGTTCATGATGTTACTAGCAAACAACGAAAAAAATACTAAAAATTTTCAAGAATCTTCCAATTATCCGGATTCCAACATTATTTGTGAGAATAAACAACCTATTTTTTTTTTATTTATTTATTCATTTAGGTAACAAACAGTCAATATACAATTTCGTACTTAAAAGTTTAACAGAATACAAACAGACCTAAAGTACCATAAACTAACATACATTATCTCTCTTATTTGTTTGTTTTTTTTTGTTTTGTTCTTATTCGTACATTATCTGTTATCTCTATTAATCACTGTTTATTACAAATTATATGTAAACTTGGAATAGTTATGACAGTCTTCTGCCATAGTCAAGCTTATGAACAAAATAAAATGATGGAAAGGGCAATATACCTAAGTTTAAATGTACTTTAACATCAATAAATTATAAGAAAATGGTTCTCAGGTACCCATAAGAAGCAATAAATAATTATATTTCACTATTATCTAACGATAATGTCGTTACGCGCCGGTAGAGCGGGGCGCAGAACTGCCGCTACTCCGTAAGTGAAAACGAGATAGTGCTATAGTGATGAATTCATAAAATCTTTAGCTACTTTCCGCTCGAACTCCAAAAACCACCAATATACACGTGCTTCGCCTCTCAACGAAGCATCCTCAGGATATACCAGAGATCGGACTCGCTCAGCTAACTAGCACTGAATCCTTTATCGAATTGAATTTAGCTGTTGTGTCGCGGAAAAAGACGCTTTTTCAACGTCTAATGTATCGTGGACGGTAAAATCGTGACGATAAAATCGTTCGACGGTAAATTATAGAAGCGACCGATGATGGACGTCTGAGGAACCATTTTGCAATCGTTACTCATTTTGCATGCCACTAGAATGAGCGTATAATGACCGTCTTACACGATGATCTGACACTACATGAGGGATGGACACAAAATAGTATCTCGACAGTTATCTCATTTGAAAATACTATCTATCTTATATCTAATACATAAAAATCAATGTTCGTTTGTTCGTATTTTATGGGCTGCCATACCGCTCATTCTATTGCGATGAAATTCGGTATGGGGATAGCTTGAATCCTGAGGAATAATATAAGCTATTTTGAGAATAAAAAACGCAGACGAGGTCGCGGCCTTCAGCTAGTACTATATAAATATCTTGTAAACAAGCATGATTAGTAATGAATTCAATGTTACAAAATATCGTGTCTCTCCTAGACATTTCTCGATTGAGACCAGTTGTCGAACTACCTACAACATCTATCGTGTTATTTATATAAAACATTGGAAATTCAAATAAAAATGTCGCTATAAAATTCTTTCTGCGAAATATTTTTATAACCATCCGACGTTTATTAACGATGGCTGAGTATTTAATTTTTGAGTGGGCGTTTTCACGTTAAAATGCTTAAAATGGCTATCAATTAATATGTTTTAAAATATTTATAATAGCCTATATACATGAAAACCAGATAATAAACTTTACATAATAATATTATTAGTATCTATTATTGTAATTATTTATGCGGGTGTTCATAATTAATTACTGTACTTAAATATTTCCGCTTCTGAATTTTTTCAATACAAGCGCCCCGCCCGGCTTCCCACGGGTAGAAACTTTTTGAAAATAAAATACAACCCTTACTTGCTGATAATGTAGCTTTCCATAAGTGAAAAAATTGTTGAAATCGGTTTAGTTTTTGAGCTTGAGCTTATCCACTACATACAAACAAAGTTAAACTTTGTACCTATCTAGGTATGAGTATAGATTTTCACTTAACTTAGGCCCATTACAATAATTTTAGAATAAGATGGTGGATATATTTTTGGTAAACACGATAGTATTCATTGTATTCTTTATGTTATTGTTTTCGTTATAAAACCATTATTAAAAAATTTTAAAAATATATTACGTGGATTCAGGCGCCTTTCCTGGAATATTATAATGTACATATATAACATTGTCGATATTTATCTCTGTTCTACCAATTCAAATATTAATTAGTATTTCATGTATATTTTAAGTCACGTTCCATCAAAATTGAAACTCATTTGACACGTGTTTCATGTTTACTTATTCGTGTTTAAACTGTCTTGAGATTTGAGAATGTTTCATTGAAAAGTGAAACAGTCAGTCAATAACTTTTAATTTGCGTGAAATATATAATGCTACATACATATATATTCTCACACTGTATCCCTCACGGAGTAGTCAGAGGGGACGGAATGCCAAGCATCGCGGTCCGCGCTCCTTCCATACTTTTTTCGCCTCCTCAAATCTTATCATTCCTCCCACACCTTTGCCAAAGTATGTGAGTGTTTTTGACATTTTCATCAGCTAACGTTTTGGTTATTTGATCCTCAAATGTCAGCCTTGGTCTTCCTGGGCTCGTGCTGCCACTAACTTTTGATTTGTAGTTTCCTTTATCAGTCGTTCATCTCCATTCGTGTCCGAATCATCTAAGCATTTCTCTCTCCATTTTAAAAATAAAAATGCCCCCCAACCTTGTCATAATGCATTTCTTCTTATTACGTATTTTGTCCGAAAGGGTAACACCTTACGTATTCTTTAGAGGTCGTATTTCTACGCATTTAATTTTGAAAATTATATTATTAAGTTTTATGGTAAGGGATGGTTATTTCGCTTTCAAATCCATTCCATACTTCTTGAAAAATGCACAAGTCACATACATAAGGAAAGTGACTCGTTTACAATAGATTTTAAGTTATTATCAACAATACCAGTGACCTGAAATTACATTGACTGTACTAATTAAAGCGTAATTACAATTAGATTCCAATTACAAACACCCGTGTCAATCATTGACTTGTGGTTGCTTTCGATCGAGACACAATGACACTGTGCTCAGTATGCGTAAAATAATAAATATACGTAGAGCGAAAACTTTGTACCCCTTTTCAAGCATTTTGCGCTTACGGAGGAGTGTGAGATTTGACATAGTTGAAGTTTATATGGAGAAAGAGTGCCGAAAGCTAAAATTTGTATTTAATATGTGTTACAAATATAATAAATCAAATACAATAAAATACTCATAGTTTACTTTCACACTGTCAATGTCAAACGCAATAGTTTGTGGTCAAACGTGAGGGTTGAACAGTCGCACAGAGTAGAGATTCTCGCCAATGAATTTTAAAATATTGCCGAGAAATGGCGGTGGATTAGCGAGTAAGATGGTGGTAGCGATCCGGACAGACTCCACAAGGTTAGTAAGTGCGAGTGCAATCAGCACAAAGGGGGTTCCATAAGATTTTCAAGAAACATGGCTGTACGGCTATGTAAGCTCATAAAAAAAACAGTGATCAGTTTGACATACACTTTGATACTATTGGGAAGTTTTATAAGAGTGCACTGTTTTGTATCACTGAACTGTAAATCATATATTTACTGTTTCCTTTATATTTAGGTATAAGTACTGTACTAGGATATACTTTTCAGGGTTTTTTCCTATCTATTGTATTTCGTATGTATAAAAATAGACAATAATTTTCTTATTATTAGCGCACGCTGAGTTCACCTATAAGTGATTGTTACACTTAACTCGAATACTTTTACTTTTATTCCTGTAAATGCTTTAGTGTAAGCAATTGTTGGAGAACCTAATGTGCAGTCTGTGGGTCAGCTACACGCAGAAGGCTTACAACGCTCTGCGCGTACAATATAATAATGCTTTTAGGGTTTTGCTGGGGTTGCCGCGATTCTGCAGCGCCTCAGGCATGTTCGCAGGGGCGCGGGTTGATGGTTTTCACGCAATCCTGCGCAAGAGATGCGCTTCTATATTAAGCAGGGTACGTGCCAGCCCCAACGGAATCCTTAGCAATATATCGAACAGATGGGACTGCCCAGTACTAGGACCCTGGATGCGCTTGCATGCCCGAACGTGACTTGTGTCCAGTATCGTGCGGTCCAGCACTATTTAAATTAAATTAATAATTTAAATAGCATAGTTGATTACTAACATTAATTTGTAAGTAGGTATTATTAACAAAGATGGATTTTTCTGAAAAAGAAACTGGAAAAATAAAAATAAATAAATAAATAAAAATAATAAACAATAGTAAAAAAAAACATTAAACTTAAATCTCCAAGACGTATCACTGTACAAGTTATTGATTTTGTACATTCCAAAACTTTTGAGAAAGTCAACTGCCTCAAAAATAGACGCGCAAGGGTAGATCAACTATTTAATGTAGTACTGGTCGGTTAGTCAAGTACATTTTTTTATTTGTTGTCTTAATAATTGAAATAATTTATTTATTCGTTAATGCGTGGTGAGCAACATACTTTTACCAACAGGAATTAATGTAAAATCGAAAAAAGCTTCAAACTTGAAACGATTATCCCTTGGGCAACTGAAAATGTGTTTGAACAACCTCTAAAATAGGAAAAAATATCAAAATATACAAAGTGTTAAAAGTTACAATAGAATAGATATTAACTTTATGATAAATATAATATTTGTGTATGAAATGAAACGGTATAAAAAATAAATTTTCCGTGTATCTTTTGTCGTAGAGTTGGGCGGCATGCAATTTATATTTGAGAATCATGTGAGGGCCTCTCTTGGCGAGTGGTAAGAACAGTCAGACGAGGGAAATAAATTTCATACGCCCTCTCGCTCGCACGCAACAAGTACGAAAGAACTGTATATGTTATCTTAGTTAACCTGCATTCACCAGCTTAGATTATCTATTAGTACGAAATTAAATGTTATGTCATTAGCCATAGATAATAAAACATCGAATGATCAATCTGTGAATCAATCACTCAACAGCCTCACAGCATCACGATTCCTTTTTTACACACTTAATATACGAGGCACTCCTTCTTTCCCAAAACTGTGAAGGATGATACAATTGTGCTCCTCGCGTGCTACTTACCCAACACTATTTTGTCAGGGATTTAGGGACAGCAGTGAGACAAAAAACAGTCGATCAACGTGCCGATGTATGAATGATGTTATGGCGCTTCTGTTTTTCCTTTAACGATCTGTAAACCTAAATACGCGATAACCTATAAAGATATTTTGTAATTTTGTACATGTAAGATTTAGTTGTGTTAGAGCCATGATGCATTGCTGCACGAATTGTGGTGGCTCGTCCGGTGAAATACCACCCTCTCACATAATATCGGCGTAAAACAATAGTATATATTGATCTTTTGTTTCGTTCGGTAAGTGAGAGTGCCGGTGGCTCATCTCTCCCTCCCCCTCTTCTCCTGAAAGGCCAGCAACGCATCCGTGATGGGGAACATTGCGGGTGTTCATAGACGGCGGTAATCACTTTTCATCAAGTGACTCGTTTGCTCGTTTATAAAAAAAATGTAACCCTAAATACGCAATAACCTTCAAAGATATGTACCCCTAAATACGCGAAAACCTTTAAAGATACGTAACTCTGCATAAACACGCATCAACCTTCGCACTTACAGACCAGTCATCATAAATTTGTAGTCAAATCTAAGAGATACGTAGATAACTATCTCTTATAAAAAATGATTCAAATCTCAAGTTTCTTTGAAATTGATGTAGTATTTCCGCTGTGACATCACTGCCTATTTGAAAGCGAAAGTTGACCTTTTCGTTCCGTTATTTCGTTATAACCAGTTTTCAAATTAAAAACAGTGCTATACGACGGACCAACATTAATTATTTCCCGGGCTACGTGTGTATTGACATACGTAGACACATGTTATACATGTACACAGGTGCGTAATCAGCTAATTGTTCGTTACCCGCTGCAGCAAAACCCAAAGGCGCTTGTTAATTTCTATAAATAACAGGTAAGTTAAAATTGCAAAACCTAAATTCAAATTTCTGGTCATTTTTGAACCTCAATTCTACCAAAACTAGAACGCCGTCAACGTTATTTAAAAAATAAGGCCGGAACATGTCCATTTGTAATGAAATGCAAAAAAAGGTGTCTGAAATTTGATTATTATCTTGTCTCGTTTCTGGTTTTGGTTTTATGTCTTTTGCCAAACTCAGTAGGCGTAAAAATGACAAAATAAATCGAACGCGACGTACAGATAAATAGACATGGCAAAATTAGACATGGTAAAAATAGAAATAACTGATTCATCGTCATAGTACAAAATAATCAAGGTGTGCTCTGGTGGTTTAAACTAGTTTTTGAAAAAGATATTCTAAGAAGGTTGCCAAAGTCGATATCTCGCTAATACTAGATTGCCGTTAATACATTACAGTGTGAAAGAGACAACGATAGCTTGTCAATAAGTTGCACCCTCGGACCAAGAAATGTAATGGACGGAGCCCTTTTTTTTATGGTAAGGGAAGGAACTTCGCACGAGCACCCAACCGTTTCCGACACCTCACGAGAGAACGTCGGGACCGACCGGGTAGTGGCGGGATCGAACCGGCTAAAACTACCCTCCCTCTCGCTACATGACCCTAGCGGCCTTCGTAGCGAACCAGACAAAGTGGGGAAGCAGAGAATGGCGCTCCCCCGGACGTGGACGGAGCCCTAATAAGTTGCCGCTCTTATCACCGAGTCTCAAACGAATTTTCGTCTCTTTCTATTTCATTGAGTGTAACCACGAGTAAAACATTTAGGTACAGTATGTATGACAACCTCGAACTGTCAAAGCTTATGAGTTAATAATTATTTGCGAAATACTCGTAACCTTAAGTTTCGGCTATTGTTATTTATAAATATAAAATATGTCATGTTTAGCTGTGTATCGTTGTACTGCGACCTTCCCTAGTCACGCATATTAGTAAAAATCTAGAAAGTCGGTCAACAAAAAAAGGACACTTCAAGGACACGATTTTAGAGCAGATGCTCCGTCCAATTGTGATACGTCCATTGTGAATTTTAAAAATTATTAGAGGTGTTACGTTTTTGTTACTATGTTTGCTTATTTTTTAATCTTCAAGTAATTAATTTGTAAAAATATAATTTATTAGCGAACCGCGCCGACTTTGCACTCGATGATAACGTAGCTTTCTCTAGATGAATTTCTGATTTCGGTTGAGTTGTTTTCGAGTTTATTCGTTACATCCAAACAAACAAAGTTTACCTTTTTATAATATTAGTGTAGACGAGTACCGTACTAAAAATACATAAACATCTTATTTCTCTATTGCTTTGGCCTTCGAAACAATTTAAGAAATGAAACGAATTTGTATATAAATTAACTTGATATATAAAAGCTTGTAAAAACATGATTTCTTCTAAAATATCTATACATAGCCCAAGCAAATCTAAAGTAGATTGGTGGTAACAGGTACAGAAACTACACCCCAAAAATATGACCTTGCTACATCCCAGTCCGCGTACATACAAGATCATTAACTAGGGATTGGTCCGGCGCGCCGTTGTCACTAATTTGTATCGTCCGGATGACGGATGGACAAACGGCCTGATTGACGGGCCTTCATTAGTGAGACCGACCGGTTTGCGTATTGTTTGCAGTGAAATACGAGTGTTTCAATAGGATAGGCTTCGGGTCTAGTTGCATTCACAAATTGAATACACTGTTCTGTAAAAGACAGTAAATTTTATACCTACATTATATTTATTTTTATCTTGTACTAGCAACTCGCCATAACTGTCTCTGTCACAGGTGTCGCTTAGGGGTTTGATTAGGATACGTAAATATTTCTCCATTGCTATAGAATAAATGTGAATGTAATGTAATTAATGCGTAAAGAGAAAATTTTGTATCTAATCTAGGTTATCTTTTATCCCATAAAAATATCAAATTTAACGCAGATGAAATCGCGGGGCATAGCCAGTCTTTCACTAAGATACAAAAATCTATTTTTTTTCATAGAAAATCTCAAAGATTTGGAAGTTGAAACGTATAAATAATATACTTTTTTACTAACACTAGCTTAAGACATTGTTACTAACTAACACCTATGGATGGAAGTCCGAAATAAAAATTATTATTATATTATTATTATTAACTCAAAAGTTATCTTACATAAATCCGACCAATATACGTATTAGAAAAATTTCGATACAATTGAATGATATTAAATGGCACGATTTTTATCTGTCTGACTCTTTTCTGAAGATGCTTTTCGAAGAAGTGAAGCGCTTGTCGACTCGTGAGGTTAGAACCGGAGTATAGTTAAAAATATAGGTGCCGATGTAAATAAACAATATGATATTATGAGATGGATAAAAATAACACTCGTCAATAAAATACATAAGCAAAATAAAAGTAAAAATGGCTGACATATCTTTAGTGTGACGTAAATGTACTTTATAATTATGTACGTACATAATATAATAAAACCGTAATTAACTCATTAGTGTTTATAGGCCACCCATTCCTACACACACACTCTCACACACACACACACACATACATAATACGTACTTTTATATTTTATTTGTTGTTTTAGTTGGTATCTGCATGTCAATCAAATTAGTTTTAATTAGTGTTTGTAATTACTAAAACTAATAGTATTATTTATATAACATAGTTACTTACCCCTACGCCTAACACGTACGTAATTGAATTGTGATAAGTTTTGGAGAAGATACTGACTCCTGAGATACAGGTTGTACACCTAGTTCAGGAGACAGAGACTATGAATTTGTAAAATATGTATGAATAAAGAATTTATTATTATTATTATTATTCCCAAAGTGGGCGATAACGCCCCCCTGTGGGCGCTGCAGGCATAAAGGGGTGCGGTAAGAGACCCAGAAAAAAAATGGGGGCGTTGTGTAGAGACCTGGGGGGTGATTTGTAATTTCATTTAGCTAGGAGGCATCTTAGACAACGACTGCATGAGCTCTCGACTCAGTGGACAAAATATGTTTGGGAACCTAGAGTTTATACACTGAAAGTATTTGATAAAATACTATAATGTAAGAAATTTTAGCAACAGAATCCTTTATTTTGGTTCTTCATTTTGGTTGCTTCTTTGTTTCCTAAAATTGTATAATTTCTAAAATTAATTATACGTAGATATGCGAGTATAAATAAATTATATACCCGCTGACTTCCAGGTCAGCGGATGCCACGGCCAGCACTGCCGAGAACTTGAAGCGGCGTAAGTATGCGACTCTCTCTGAGAGTTTCATATTTACGCCCTTTGCAGTCGAAATTTTGGATCTCTGGGACCCCGAAGCCCATCGACTGGTTTCTGATATTTGTAACAGACTGGTCTAGACCAGCTTCGGGAAACCGCCGGGCTGGCAGCTTCTTCCACCAACGAATCAGTTTGGGTATCAAAGAGGTAATGCTGCCAGTCTGCTGGGCACCTTAAGCAATGACAGCTTTCTAAGCGACAACTTTGAGGAAGTCTATTATTTAAGATCATGTGTAGTTTTAAGTTTGTAAATATTAACGTATGTATGTATTTTATTTTTTTATTAATAAAGCATGAAAGAAGAAGAAGAAAGCATTTGTTATATAATTATATATATATGTATATATATATGTATATATATAAATTATATATAATATAGGTAAATAAATATTTGCTCGAAAATTATTCCTTATATCAAAGAATATTTTTAGAAATCTTCATTGTAGAGTTTTGAACCTGCTACAATGTTATATATCTGTTTATAGTCAACGAAGTTACATATACGGCCTCGTTTGTTCTCGACACGATATGTAGGTGGAAACGCCTGTCTCCACACTATCAATAATTGCTTTTAATCATCAGCCAATGTGGTCTACGTTTGCACACATAGCTCTCTAATTGGCTTTTCCAACAAACATTGGTTTGACACGAAACGTAGATAACTGAGTTAAATACATATTAAATATATGTAATAACTACAAATTGAAGTTATTAGAAAATAAGTATTTGTTCCTAATAGAAACATGTATACAAGTTAATGATCATAACTTTAAATGTTATAACAATTTAGAGATTTATTACAAGGTTCCGTAAGCTAATAAAAGCCTGTGAAGAGGAAGTTGATATTCATATTTTTTTTTCGATTTGTCTAAGAAATACGTCGGACGGCTCAATTATTAAAATTTTCGCAAAAAGGTGTTAAAATGTAACGAAAAGTAAAGTTTTATACATTTCGCTATTAGTCTTGTAAAGAGCTTTGAGTTAATGTGTCAGACCATTACTAAAAAAAAAACAAACATATATAACTTATTAAAAAAACCTTAATTTCGAAATCATCAACATACATTAAAATTTTTAATCGACTTCAAAATAAGGCGAGGTTCTATATTCGTCCAAATGTATGTTTTTTTATGCATGTTTACCGATACCGCCGATCGATTTGAACGATTCTTTTTTCATTTGGTTCAAAATAGCTCCAAAGTGGTCTCATTTTTTCAAATCCCAATGCCAAGTCATTGTGCATTGTGTAACAACAGAAGGTCTACTAGTTTATTAGACTTGACACCGACTTCAGTACCTGTTAAATAATATAATTATACAAGTATTTGTGTCGTATTTATAAAGTTATTTTTGTACCTGAGTTTTGATTACTAAAGGATAGTTATTTTGTACTTTCATTGTTTTTCTATGAAGTTGGTTTATTTTTTTTTATTCATACGTATAATTGTTCTAATGTGGTGGGATTCTAGTTTCATAGCTTTTTGCCTCATCAGTCTGCGCATAGTCAGGATATAAATTCGTCGAAACTATAACTTTAAAGTATTTACACAGTCTGGCTATAAATACTGTCACAATAAAAAACAAACAATAATATTAAATTCGAATTTGGAACCTGTCATTCTCATATAAATATTTATAGTGTTTTCTCATTTTCACCCAAATCTTTGTTAAATATCCTTGTGATATTAAAATGGAGTGGGGTGAAAAAGAGAATCGAATTGCTGTGATAGCATTACAAAGTAGGTATTAAGCCAAATGCTGTCTAGTCCCGATATTAATCCACTTGATTATGATTTATGGTCTCATTTAGAGAGTATGATATAATTGCCACAATAATTTGGAGTCCCTAAAACATACTATAAGATTGCCATTGGCGAACTTTCCCATGGAGAAAGTGCGTGTTGCAACCGATACCTGGCCACAACGCTTAAAGGATTGTATTAAGGCCAATGGAGATCATTTTAAATGAGCTTCGTATTTTTAAAATGCTATTATATTATTGTACAAACTAGCGCACACTGAAGTATTAATCGTTTTACGTAATAGAAAAAACGATGTTTTCCTTGTAACAATATCTATGGCAAGATTAGGTACATGTTAACGTAATACTGACCTAATTATTTATATTTACAAGTGCGCCCCTGTACACATCCATGTGATTTTACCTTAAATTCATGTTTATATGTGATATTACCTACCTGATCCTACATACGTGTTGTTGTTAGGCGATTGGATTAAATCTGCTCTGTTCCTCCAGTGCTGAGACTTTCTTCCTTTTCACTAATCGATTACGCACACGTTATGTTTACTCAAAACATTTCATATTATTTTTTGCTGTACTGGTATCGTCTGGGTCGAAGTTCAACCAAATATGTATGAGATTGTAACGAAATTTTACTTATATGTATATATTTAAAAGTAATCATGTTTGTATGTTTTCTATACTTGCCATTTTTTTTTTGGTTACGCAGGAGAAATTTGCGCACAGTTACTCACCCTTCCGGGACAGAGGTTGTGTAATGTGCAGTTTTTACCCATCAAAACTCCTCCTTCAAAAGTGGTCATTCTCGATGCGAATCGAGAAACTTTTGGATCTCCTATGGAATGTACTAAAATTGCATTAATACTAATACGCATGAAATAACAAACATTAATAATAATGTTTGAACTCTAATATAGGGCTGAACAGTGTCGGTATTGCCGACAAAGAGCAGAGAAGATCAAAAGCGCCGCGTCACAAATGAGCCGGTCACGTGACCGCAGCCGGAATTACGCGCAAATCAATAAAAAGCTCGGTAACTTTGAAAGCGTTTATTTCAAGGCGCTATCTGGGTTCAAATCTTGGAAACGATTAATGATGAATGGCTTTTTTCGAAGAAATTCCGGACTCTGCGTAAAATATTATTAGCTCACGGTCAGTGGTTTTTACTGCTATTATATTCCGTACGAGGTTTTATGATTTTTATGACCTCAGTGACCTCTTTTTTACCTTCAGTATTAGGCATGTGATTTAATGATTCTATAAATAGACAAGAGTATTTCAATGGCCCTGAACTAAATACTAAACATTAACTGTGTGTGTCACATAACGATGGGGAGTACCTATTGACACTTAGACTCCAAGCTGAATGAAGCCTGCCGTCCACTGAAGTGTGGCTTCATAGGCGCATCGTAATGCGCAGTGCAGTTTGTATAGCCTGGAGTACGGAAGTTTGTTCACGCTATGTAAATTTTCTTTGAAGTTTACTGCCCACGAAGGTTTAGCTTCATAGTGTTCGTCATCACACGATTGGTGTACGCCTAATCGCTGCTTATATGTATCCAGAACACTTAAGATTGTTTAAAGATAAATTTGTTTAAAGATTGTCTAAAGATTTACGAGTATTTTGCAAATAACTATTTCAGCACCTACTGCGACGTTTCGTATGTCACGAGCTAACACAAATTACACCGATAGTGCGAGGTTGCCATACTTACTATAGCTAACTGTTTTATTCGTGGTTAAGCTCAATGAAATAGAAAGAGAGAATCAAGGGCAAGACAAGGGCGGCAACTGATTATAGCTCCGTCCATAATGTTTCTAGGTCCAAGAATCGACCACAAAATAGTTGATCAATTCTAAAAATATTCTTGATTAATCTCATAATAAATAACACCTTACCCGTATATTGCAGATGATATAAAAGCGAAAATAGCTGACGGTTCGTTTTAACCGAAATCGATAGAAAACTTATTCCAGATCCCAAAAAAACTTTTGACTGCCTTTCTCAGGCAGAAACAATCGTAAATGGTTTCAGAACTTTTCACCTGTGTAGGAACTAACTTTGGAACTCACCTCCGTTATCAATAGATCAATTAAAAACTTTTTACAGACAATTAATTCTTCTGAACTCGATTTCTACTCACGGGTTTCACATTGCGATGTTAGAGAAACTGGCTAAGGGTCTGTCAGAAACGCATTAACTTAAGGTTCCCTAGCAACTTTAAACAAAGTGGAAGTTTATTTTATTGGATAAATAGTTATCCGACAAAATAAGAGAAGGTTCCAATTCGCCGGTATCTTTTTTTTAATGTTGTTCACAGATTTCTCTGCCATTTTTGCACTGATTTTGATGATCCTTTTCATTTTAAATTTTTTTTTTATTTGAAAACGTCCTTAGCTAAAATTATGCACATAAATTTTAGCTGATAACTCAAAATCTGTAATGGGAAAAAAAAGTTTAGACCGATTTTTGAAACATAAATAAAGTAAAATATAAAACAACAAAATAATTAATTCTTTTTTAAACAAAACGCGAACACAAAAATACGAGAAATTGATAATTATGTCTTCATAATTACATTACATACGTCGGAGATACAAATAATTACGACTTCATGATTACATTACATAGATACAAATATCTGTATAATTGAATTTGACAGTTACTGAAGTCGGTGTCAAACCAGGCAACAACAGAGAATCTACTAGATTAGTAATCTTTGTCTGGTTCTCAAGATACGGGGAATTCCTTGTTGTGTGAGCACCCGACGACTACAACAGACGTCTCCCAGTTCACCCAGAAGCGAGACAATCTAGAAAAGTTTCCTAAACTAACCCGACCGGACGTCTAATCCTGAACCTTCCGCGCTTGGATGTAACACCTACACCACAGTCCCATCGAGGTCGTCGCGTTATTTCGTAATATATTATTAAGAACAGATGTAAAAAAGCCATTACATACCTAATTTCGTATTAAGTTTTAGAACGTAACTGACGTTAAAAAATTTCGCGGTAACCATTATTGTTCGGGTTATTTATGACACGAACTGTAATAAAACGCGACCAAACAAAAAAGCCCCGTCACTCTACTAATCTTTGTTGACTTTGAGAGCAATTAACTGATCCGGTTAACGACCTCTATGCCCACTTTATTGGTCTTATGTTTACATTGCAATGTTTGTGCGATAGCAATAATCATAGATTGGGGAAAACGGGTCAGCAGTTCGGTTAATTGCTTTAATCATTTTTTTGCAGTGTAAAACACATCAGAGGTATGTGATTCTTTATCTTAATGACTTAGTTTTAAAGTAATCATGCAATTAAGCTACAATATTACGCAGATATGTACAAGTGGCTCGGTCTGTATTAATTTAAATAAAAAAGGGAGAAAAGCAATTTTGTTCTACATTGAGTTTGCAACGTAATCAATATATTTAATTGGAAGAGGATTAATACTATATTGGTCAAAATAGCTCCGCAAACAACCCATACTTTCTTAATAATATCTAATAACATAGAAAGTGAAAGGATTGAATATGAATGTGAACAAAACTAAGGTTTTGGTGTTTGAAAGGGAAGATGTATAGACAAAGTGTGAAAGGGCAAATGGAAAATGCCTCGAATAAGTGAATGAAATTGTATATCTGGGAAGCGCGTTTTCGAGGTATGGAAGGTATGAGTTGGGTGTGATGGTAGCAACTGGAAATAAATTGAACGGTGCTATGGAAGATATGAGTTGGATGTGAAGAGACGGCTAGTAACTGGCAATAAAGTGAACGGTGCTATGTCCGCATTAGTAGGCAGAGTGAATATATCTAACTTGGCCAAAATGGCCATACACAATGCGGTTCCAACTTTATAGTACGGTGGTGAGGCCTGGTCATGTCGGCGGTGATCACTTTCCATCAGATGACTCGCTTTCTCGTTTGCTCCATCCGCCATATAAAAATATAAAAATTTAAAAATATGTTTCAAGGCAGCCGGTGAAATTTCTGGACAAGACACACAACACCTTAGTCCTTGAGGCTCCCAACGCATTTGTACTGTGAAGTAATGTTTTGGCCATGGTAATTAATAAATGTCCATGGACCTCAGTCTAATTACTGTCACTCTTGCTGTTGTTATGTTTATCTTCCAAACTATTTAAATTAAACATGAATGGCTAAATGTGTTCCTGCGTAAAACTCGAGAACGGTTGAACTAATTCGGCTAATTTTTTTTAAAATATTTGTTGAAGTCCGAGGAAGATTCTTATGAGGAGAAAAATTAGAAAAGTTGCCAGAAAAATTAGAAAATTTGGGAAAAACCGAAAGTGCTTCTTTTTACGGCAGATTTTTGTATGGACTCATGACCATAATTCACGATTCAAACGATGAATATGTGTAATCCTTTTTTTTGATTTGTTTTTATGGTAATGAAAAAGTAATCAGAAAGAAAAAATCGGGAGAATAGGGAATATTACGCAAAACAAATTCTAGAGGGCACTACTTCGCCAATACGAAAATATATTGAGATTTGGACAGGACAACGTCTATTATAACAATAAACGTCTGTCTGACAACGTCTGTCGGGTCTGTTAGTTAGTAATAAAAAAAAGATAAACAATGCAATGCAAGCTCAAGAATTCTGCCTTAAATACTCATTTAGTCAATTAGAAAACATTGCTTCGTAAACTGACCGCGGAATAATTATTTATCTGTCAGGTTATAGCATTGAGAACAAATGGTGGGTGTACATAGCGGTACTTTTGTAATCACTACTCACTTTTTAGTAGAATTTCACTGGGGTGGGCGTGAAATATAGACTTGGTATCATCTTTCCGATGTAATTAATCAAGCCAATAGTAAAAGGTTATCAAACAATAGTATTCGTGTCTAATATTTTGTATTTCATAATGGAGCATTACATGAATATTGACGCACAATTCTTTTAAACTATGATATGGTCGGTAATATTTATTTATTTCTATACTCGTCTGGGTGTGATAGAAAAAAACAAAATATATTAGCAGCTTAATCTTCAGGTCGTCTTAGTGAGTAAAGGCTATAAAGGCTTATTATGAGAAGAAAAGAATAGGTACAAGCATAAAAAATTTTAACCAGAATAGGGAAACTCAGTACTTATGAATAACGAACTAACACAACTTGATTATTCTATGATGACAACTTGATTAGGTTTTAAAAAAAATTATAATATAAATAAATGGAAATAGATTTAGATGCGACTCTCTCCGAAAGTTTCCATATTTACGGTCTTTGCAGTCGAAACTTTGGGTCCCTGAGGCACCGAAGCCCATCGACTGGTTTCTGATATCTGTTAGAGACTGATCGAGGCTTCAGGAGACCGCCGGGCTGGCAGCTTCTTCTACTAACATATCATTTTGGCTATTCAAAGAGGTAATGCAGCCAGTCTGCTGGCACCTTAAGCAATGACAGCTTTCTAGGCGGCAACTTTGAGGAACTGTATTATTTAAGATAATGTGTAGTTTTAAGTTTGTAAATATTAACGTATGTATGTACTTTTTTTTATTAATAAGTGTTATTAAGATTTAGATTATCCCGGACGCTGACATATCAGACTAGAAAGCATGATCAGCAGCGTGATTCTTTAACGCAAATTAGTCTATTTCACTTCTTAACCCGTGGTGACATTGTGAAAAATCGACGGAGATACAGCACCGCCTTGATAAATGCGGTAGCGAGTTGTACTATCGTTAATATTTTTTTTTCATTTTGCTAAATATAACAATGTAATCTAAATACATACATATCTTCACGCTGTATTCCTAACGGGGTAGTCAGAGAGGACGGAGCGCCAAGAGTCGCGGTCCTTACATACCTCTTTCGCTTCCTGAAACTCGTCACTCTAATCTAAGTAATTCTATATATAATAAGTTCTATTTAACGTAATTATCTCATAAGAAATTAAGGTACACTAAGACGAAATATCGATTGAGATGTTTACTCTTAAAGCAATCACTAACAAATTCGCATCCAAGATCACTTTATTCCTAGTATGTTTGGTTTAGAGAATTTCTTTTGAAGGCTGTTAGTTCGAATGTGAAGTGAGGTGAATTGTCGAGCGAGTCTCGTTTGGGCAATTCAAGTTTTTACAAAATTGTATGGCAACTCGTTTATATACATCAATTGGATGTAACAGAACGCATGCTGTTTATTTGCAGAAATTGAGAAATGCGCAATAACCGGCGTTACATTACTCACATTAATCGAGTCTATTATACACCATCTATGGTGCATAATAACCTATTAATCAGATTAATAGTGACGTTTGCACTTCTTTTTTATCGGCACTTACAAATTTCGCACTAACTCTTCATAATCAAGAGAAATTTCGAACTTTGTTCTCACATACGCATAAAATTCTCACTTACTCTTCTAAAATAAAGACTGAATGCGATTTTGTAAGTTTATCTGTGGAAGGTGATCTCCGGAACCACCTATTTAAAATATTCTACACCATTTGAAAGGTATATTATTCCAGATGGATATAGACTATATATATATTATGGATCCAACCAGACGAAAGCTTGTCGGGCCTCTAGAGCGGTATAAAAACAAAGACAATACTAATTGCGCCAAATATTATATTGTTTTAAATAGTTACTAAAGGAGACCTATTAAATTCATTTAGACAGACTGTTAGACATCTATTAAATGAAGCAATGTGGCAACCCAACCCACTTATCGGTGCCGAAAACGCATGCGTTACGTAGTTTCAAGATCCGGTGGTTGTTGTCTTTCTCTGAGCTACATTTTCTCTGATATGAGCGTTGAGCTAACAATCTATTATTATTTAGCTATGCTTTACCATCTGTTAGTTTAATACTTATCAATAGACATTGTTTTATTTCTCATTAATACTTTCTTAATTATGAATGAGAAATTGCGTGAAGGTGAGTTATTTAATTTTGAAGACTTTCGTACTTTAAATGACAAAGTTTTGGGGGTGGTAGGATCTTGTACGGGGTTTTTTCTACACTGAAAAAATACTTCAATTTGTTTTACAAAAGTTTTACCAAACTCGCGGGTTAATTTCGGACTAACACAAGGAGATTGTTGATTTCACTATACTTAAAATGTTGAAATTTGTGCAAAACTGTTTTGCGTAATTAACAAATTTGTTCAGTAATTTCAACAAATAATTCCGTTGTACACCATTGACATACCCTTAAACTGTTTTATAAATTTAACATAAAACTTTGTACACTTTATTATGTTAGAACGTGTAACTTGAATCTTTTTTATTCTGTAAATTGAACGCTCGTGATATTGCAAAAAAAATTAAATGCAAATTTTACGCGGTATCTCGCGATATGTTGTTAAATCTAGTACGATATAACGCCTTCAAGAAACGAGACTACTCTTTTCTTAAACGCCGGTAACGCGCCTGTGATTCCCCGAACATTGTGGGTGTCCATGGACGACAGTGATCACTTTCCATCAGGTGACTCACTTACTCCTTTACCGCATTCGCCATAAAAAAAATTGTTGGAAATCGCTATTGCTGCCTCTGTTGATTAATCAGTGAACTAAAAACTACTGCCAGCGATTATATTTACATACATACATATCCTCACGCTGTATTCCTAACGGGGTAGTCAGGAAGGACGGAGCACCAAGCTTCGCAGTCCGTACATACTTTTTTCGCCTCTTTGAATCTCATCATTTTCCTCACGCATTTTCGCATAGATGTGCGGGTGTTTTTGACATTTCCGTCAGCTATCACTGGCTATTTGATCTTCGTAAGTCAGCCTTGGTCTTCTTTGGCTTCTGCTACAACTCACTTTCGCTCTGTGGATTTTCTTCGTCAGTCTTTCATCATTTATTCTTTCTGTGTCCGAACCATCTAAGCATTCCTTTCTTCATTTTAACAATAATACTGTAGCTCAAACCTGTTATAGTGCATATCTCTTCATTGCTTATTTTGTCGGGAAGTTCATTTCCTATTTGTGCTACAAAAAGTCAATTCACCGCATGGCCATAATCGCGCGATTGCGGCGCATCGTACTTTACGTGATAACCGAGCCGGTGCGGAGATTAAGGCACAAGATCTTAGTTCTTGAAGTTGCCCACGCGTTTGCGATCTGAAGTGAAATATCGGCCTTCATGTTGTAAGTATCTATAAGTCTCTGTACATTTACGACCACGAAGAGTATTTGCTCGTTTGTTTTCTCAATAGTATAAGAAAAAAGATGGAACCTTTGTAGCATGCTTTTAGTAAGTAGAGTGTGGAAGGGGATATACATATATTATACATTCTCTGCACAACCGGTTATACTCGCATTCCTGTAAAAAAACCTATTATCCTATACTATTATACGACCAATATTTGTATATACATTTCTAATCGCGTTCTCGAAAACAACTCTATCGATTTCGATGAAATTTGCAATATATGGGTTTATAGGAGCGAAAAACGATCTAGCTAGGTCTTAGATCTGGGAAAATTAATTTTCTCTGTGTTGTCACACCTTTATAACTTGCCCGCGAAATATGATTGGTGATTTTAAAACAGAACTTACCTTCTCAATATCACGATCTAATGTACTTAACTAAAAAAAAGACAACTATACCATAGACAAACCGACCCTGTTGACGGAATAATGTCCAAAGAGTTTCAGGCTTATATTTTGACAGTATCTTAAAAATACGAAATGTATTATACCAGTGACTATTTATTGTATAAAATTGGAGTACTTAAAGAAGATTGGCAGAAATCCATGCAGTTTCCGTGTCACAGGGTAGAGTTTACCTTGGTTAATTAAAATATCTTAAAATTATAGATCTAAGTAATTATAAAATTAAATTTGAATACTTACAACATATTTTTCTAAAATGGGATTTCACCTTCGACCACAAATAAAAAACTAAATGCACAATCAACGCTCCCAAAATGGCCGAACCAAATGTGCACTCAAATGAATATTTGAGTGCACTTCTGTTTTAGTAGTATTCGATAAAACGCTAACAGCGAACCTGTCAAAGTGCTTATCCAAAAATTGTAAAAACAACACATCTAGAACACTAAAAAAAGATGGAGATTCTTATTTTCGGTTAATAAATTAATAATATTATTTACTTGTTTATTATTTCGCTATAGTAATAACATTGCACAGCCCTTTTTTATTAAATTAATAAACATATTTTTAAATATTGTGTGACGATATATTATGTCTTATCCTTGTCAGTTTCACATAACAAATCAAAATGACGTAAATGGCAATGCAAATAGATTACGTGAATTATACTTTACGCACGAGACGTAAGATTGCATTTTAAATATTTTTTTTAACAAAAATCGGTCTCTCAGAAATATGTGCGGTGTCACGCTTGCTGACAGGATAAGCAATGATGAGATACGCAGTATGACAGGGTTGCACAACAGTGTTATTGTAAAAATGAAGAAAGGAATGCTTAGATGGTTCGGGCACATGGAAAGAATGAGTGATGAAAGACTGACGAAGAAAATATACAGAGCGAAAGTGAGTGGTAAAAGAAGCCAAGGAAGACCAAGGCTGACTTATGAAGATCAAATAGCCAGAGTGTTAGCAGACGGAAATGTCAAAAGCACCCGCATACCTAGGCAAAAATGTGTGAGGAGAATGATGAGATTTGAGGAAGCGAAAGAGGTGTGTAAGGACCGCGACTCCTGGCGCTCCGTCCTCTCTGACTACCCCGTTGGGGATACAGCGTGAAGTTATGTTATGTTAACTTCGATTCATCGTCATGCAAGAATCGTATACGAGCTTTTGTAACCTTTAGATTAACACAATATTATCGATAATACTATACTACATTAAAAATATATACGTTAATTCGGACAATAATTTGTTTAGATTTTACAGGAGATTATGAATCTAGTTCTTTATTTGTGATTGAAGATTTTTTTAGTCTTGTCTTTTTTTAGCGTTTTAGATGTGTTGTTTTTAAAATTTTTAGAGAAGCACTTCGACATGTTCGCTGCTTGCGTTTTCGAATACTGCTAAAACATTTGGTTCGGACATTTTTGGAGCATCTAGTTTTTTATTTGTGACCGAAGGTAAGACCCCATTTTTGAAAAATATGATTGTGTGACTGATGAACTTGGCTATCCAACTATATATGTACATAACAATAAGTACTAAAGTGATTTTAGAAAAGAATACAAAATTGAACAACAAAATAGTTTAATATTATTCAATAATATATAATTCTATTCGGCAGTTAGTATTGTAAATGATATAATTATTAAAGTAGGTAACAATCCAATACCTATTTAAGACATAACTTACACGTTTAGACACTGCAACGTACGATCATATCGTAGCCATAACGCAGCCATGTTAATGAAATACTGTACATAAACTGATAGAGTACCATGAAATCTCGTATTCATGAATATATTCGTATTATGATTTTTAAGTCAATGCAGTGTCTTTGAAACAGACTTAACTTGAAAGAAATTACAATTTAATCATAATTACACATTGAGGTACAAACACTGCTACTAATTACAATAAATTAATGAGTTCTTACCGCGATATTAAATATTTTTGAGTTTCCCGATATTCCGATGCTGTTGCAAGCACCCATAAGAACCCGTAAGAAACCGTTAATTTATTGCTATAATGGATACAAACCGTGACAGTCTAAAAAACTCCTACTTATTACCACAGACTAGTATGTCATTTCAATTGATTGCAATTTACAATAACAATAACATAGCAAAAAACACGGGTGACAGCTGACAGCCAAATGACACATGACAGCATGACATTGAGTCATAATGTTGCTAGGATATTTTCGAAAAACATATGATTATTTAATTTCTATTACGTATTAAATGCACTACATCATTATTTTTAGTAATATAACAAAGAATCGATGTCAAAAACGTGACTATGACTATCCTATTATCTACATTTGTTATTAATGTAATAAAATATATTGCTGTTAATATTTAAATAAACAAACCACTATTGTAATTGTGTAGTTAACTACAGAGTACGGCAACTTCATAACTTTTGCATTGGCTTTGCGTATTGATATTGCTTCATTTACTGCAGATGTAACATAATCTATTTTATTATTTTCATGTTTGTGTCGCTTTATAATATTCCACTGAAAATAAGCGTTTATATGTGCTTTGTAAAGTGTATATACTTTCCTTTACACACACGTCATAATTAAAACGACACTGAAACTGCCATTCTTCTTTAATTAGTATGAAATATTGTGCCTAACAAAATTTTCATTAAAGTGTACTGATGTTCTTTTATGAAATTTTTGCTCGTGTATAAGTATGTATATACTATCATAGTAAACAAAACCATACTGTTTTTGTTCGAAACTTTATTGACGGAGTCATGAAACGGACTTCATTTATTCATTATGGTATTGTATACTTTGAAGGCAAAAGCTTTAATTTTATACAAATCTGGGAAATATAACCTTTAACCGTGAAGGTATATTTTAGTATCCATCCCAGTGATCTTTTCAGTTAAAATTTTTGTCTCGTTATCTAGTTCTATAATCAAGTGCCTATTCAAACTTTTGACTTTGGTAATCCCAAATACATTCAACTAAATTCAGAGAATCTGAAAAAGAGATTTGATATATAAAGCAAAACTTTTCGGTAAATAAAATAATATAACTTTTTATGCGTATAAGAAAACTGCTGATTCGTCTTTACTTCAGGCAATATGTATTTATTTCAAAGAATCTCTTGAAAGAAATTATGAGATCCAAATGAAATAAATTATTCACGTGGAAATATACTACGCTCAAGGAAAAAGGGATTCACTAATAACAATAATGTGGGTAACGTATGGTAACACTAGCAATTTCCGCTGGGAAATTCGGATGACCTTCGGATGACCTCTATAACCGCAGCGACCACTATGCCATCATTCGGTTTACCGCAGTACCTGCTCGATGGTAACATATTTCATTGGAATCTGATTAGATTAATAGACGAAGTCATTGCTTTGTGGACGATACGACTGTTTCTGGTGGGTACTTCAGTACTGCTTCAGTTCGATGTTGCCATAGCTTGTTTATTCATTTGTGCCATTACAATTACATAGTCTATAACGTCACCACTGAATTATGTTCTAGTGAGTGTGTTATCCGTATTCAACCTGATCTTCGTCTCCTCTTGGTAAAAAATAAATGTAGTAAATAAATAGTCCAAGCAATTACGCGTCTGTGTGACCCCATTTAAGCAGTAGACTTGTACCACTGATGACTTCTGAGTGACATCTAAACTCCAAGTCTATTTAGACAAATCCGTTTTTTTACTGACCCGACCGAAAATTGAATCACGGTCAAGGCTTGTAAAGTAGACATCACCGTGTCAATGGACTATTCAAAAAATTTAAAAAATTAGAGCCATCGCGGGACGCCTGGCAGAAGTGAAACATCAAAACTATTTTCTACAGTAAATATACATAAAAGGATGGTTTTTTAAAGGAAATAAATATGGCACAAAGAAAAAATACGGCATAATCTGAGCAAAATTTGTCACTCGCAGGTCTGCTGGAAGAAATTTATTTTAGAAATGAGCCGTACCTTTTGCTCATCCTTTCTGTATGTATTTTTTTTGTAATGTTTGTGTGTACAATAAAAATAAATAAAAATAAAATCAACAACAAAATATTCATATTTTTTTTAAAGAAAAATAAATTCTATATTTAAAAAACAGGAAACGTGTTCAAGCAAAGTGAATAGCAACACTGCATAAGCTATAGGTATACGAGGACTTTTTGGCGCGAACGGGAGAAGTGAGGTAGACATTTTGTTTAGATTTTCTATTTTTTATATTTGTGAGACTTTTAAAGTACAAAAGTATATTGTGTTTCAAAGTTCTGTATAAGTGAAAAGAATGGAGTAGCTCTAAATAAACCTGTGTAGCTGAAGTTCTCGCCCTTCCAAGAAGCCCTTCCAAGAAGTCCTTTATAACTTCAGTAAAGCCAACTATCATTTTACAATAAGAAAAAACTAATTTACTTATTAATACGTGACACTGGCAAATACGCTAAACTATGCGCCATGCCATAAAGAAAGAAATATATATATATATATATATATATATATATTGGTATACGAGCTCAGTTCAAGCCCGCCAAAAGCCGGTCTGACCCACCACCCGCCGCATAAGATGTTTCACATCAATGAGAGACGTCGTGGGTCACGCGGTTGGAACGAAGTTCCATTCGCTATTATATTATATATTAAATAACAGGCACAATGAAGTAAATTAAAATCGTTTGAGAGTATTTAAATGAGAAAAAAGTGTCGTGACGATTGAAGTCACACAAATGATTGGTCTATAGGTCTTATTTGCCAAGTGTCTAGAGTGTAAAGTGCGATAAAGAACTTCGTTCCAAAACACTGATTAATGTTCTTATTGATTTTAACCATCAAAAGAAAAATCAAATCAATTTGTTCCATTAAACCCGATTGCAAGGTATTTGAGTCTACTTTAGTTCGGTTCGAAAAGAAAACCTGGACACTGAGAAGAATCGACAACAACCTCAGTCAGGTATCATTCTATAATAGTTATTTAAAACATCGTTCTATAATAGTTATTTAAAATACAATATTCGTAAAGCCAGTAAATGCGTATGCAGAGGAGATTATTTCCAGACTATTGTTATTTATTCAATGAAATCGCTAATTTTATAGTATGCTGTATCAATCTGTCTGCGTTTAATAACAAGAATACAACCATGATAAGAGCGTCTGAAACTTGTGTGTGTTAAATTACCTAAATGTGTATCTATGTGTATCTAATTATTAAAATAAAGATAAAAAAAAAGTAAAGGAATGATCGTTCAATTATTAATAGTTTATTGGAAGTAAAATTAATATTTTTATTAAAATTTCAAAGTACAACTATAATTGAAAGAATTCATAATAATGGCCATCCTAAAACAACTGGGTTATAAACGCTTAAATATAAATTCTGGGAACGGTTCTGTGTACCTACGTATTCACTGACCTTATTAATAATTGTTATCAAAGTTTTATTATGTGACTAGCTTCCCTCCCGTGACTTTGTCCGCGTGTTTCTCGAAATAAATATAAAGCCTTTATTTCCTTATCAAATATTATACTCTTACGCGGGTTTTGAAGAATGCCATTAAAAAAAAACTATTTTATACGAAGGAATCATTTATTAAAACTATTTTATATATATATATAGAAATAGTTTCCCAATAACTAGTAATATTAATTGGATCTTTTGGCAACCGTTTACTTTGAGAGCTGGATACACTGCCAGAGCTTCCATCAGAAAGGAAGGACCATAGGAAGCAAAAATGATGATGTCAGCTGTTAAATGGTTAGAGAAGCAGTAAGGGCTACATTGTTGTTGTATAACAGTACGCACATTGTATTAATTTCATGTGCCTACGTATATCTCTAAATACTATAATACAAAGTCGCTATCCGCGTCTGTTTGTGCGCTTACATAGTTCTTCTATTGACTTATCAACTGATTTTAATACAGTTTCCACTCTCATTTGGAGAATTTCTTCCGGAAGGTTAAGAATGTATAAAACATGCATCACTGGCGTGGGACACCACTTGTCTCGATATACTTGCTGTTTCCATGTACCGGCGACTTCCAAGTCAGCGGGTGCCGCGGCCAGCACTGCCGAGAACTTGAAGTGGCGTAAGTATGCAACTCTCTCTGAGAGTTTCATATTTACGCCATTTGCAGTCGAAACTTTGGGTCCCTGGGGCCCCGAAGCCCATCAACTGGTTTTATTTGTAAGAGACTGGTCGAGGTTTCGGGAGATCGCCTGGCTGGCAGCTTCTTCCGCCAACGAATCAGTTTGACTATTTAAAGAGGTAATGCAGAACCAACGAATCAGTTTGACTATTTAAAGAGGTAATGCAGCCCAGTCTGCTGGCACCTTAAGCAATGACAGCTTTCTAAGCGGCAACTTTGAGGAAGTCTATTATTTAAGATAATGTGTAGTTTTAAGTCTGTAAACGTAAACATGCATATTTCATTTAGTAACTTCGATATTTTGTAATCAAGTCGTAAAAATAATATTTCAAGGTGCTTACCATTCGCGAATACAGCTAAATACTAATTCTGATTGCACTACTACGACTACGACTATTTCCATTTGACAGCTCTTGGCGGCTATTTCGTCGCTGACTCTCATGTACAGCCTATGTAATATAACCTAATTTATCCCCACTCTTGTCACTAAATGTTACAATATTCCACAGATGACCAATTGACGTGTCTAAAGTAGTTGTGAAGCAAATTTTTTCTGCACATGCATTACTGACTGAACACGTGAGGAGGCGGTGATCACTCTCCATTAGATGACACACTTGCTCGTTTGCCCTCTGATATTGAAAAAAAACTGTGTATCGTACTGTGATCTTCCCTAGTCACGCACATTAGTTAAAACTAGAAATTCGTTAACAAAAAAAGGATACCGTAAGGACACGCTCTTAGAGCAAATGCTCTGTTCGTTGTGGTACTTAGTCTGAGATCAATATACACTTTTATCTTGACGTCTTACATTACATTCCATTCCAGTACATTTCTGAATTACTTCTTCATTTTAGAACCTTTAAATATGTACTTTATAAGAAATTCAAAGATAATTTATCCGTACGCAGTTGGAATTCTGAGTCTTAAATTAGCAGCGTGTATTTGTACAACATATAATAACGACGAGTAACTGTATCCCGGAGAACTCCCTGGGGAAGGAACTGGGTAACTAGACAGATCACTCCTCTAAATAGGTCAAAGGGAAATTGCGAGACTAATTTTAAAACTTTAAGTTTCAACAAAGAGGTCCCGGAACGGGTCAAGAATTTGCCAACCGAAATTACTTATGAGTCAATGGTTTTGCTGAAAATAAGTAAGTATTATTAGATTATTTTGAAAATCTCAGTGAGAGCCAAATTTCAAAGAGCAATATTTATCGTTATCTTAATTATTTAGTTTGGGTTGGCTTATTACTGGCATTCATATAAAACTGAAGCCGATAAATGTTAATGCTACATATCTGAACATGAAAATAGAGAAAAATCAATTTAACTCAAAGATTAATTAGAAGTGTTTACAAAGAATTGGCTTCCTCAAGGGTACAAACCAAATATATCTACATCTACACTGCATGCACAAAAAACCAAGTTCTGATATAGTATGGTTCTAGAAACTCTTATATTACTACCTTGGCTAAGCATCACTATCACATTCTCAGCAATGGGCTCTATAACATAATCAATAACAGTATACATAATTACCCTATGACGACATTAATTGATTGAAACAACTAAATTATTTATAGAGCATACAGTTACTTATATCAATTTATAAACATTACTTAATTTCTTATAGCACCTAAAATAGTTGATTCTTCTAATGATATGATATGCTTGAATGTGGTCCTTTTTCTGGCTTTTATATTCATACTTATATAGATAGGTATGAAAGAGAATCTTTTCGTTTTTATCGATTTTTTTATTTTATTAGGGTTTCATAACTTAAAAGAGAATAATGGAACCAGGTCTTATTGTTGTACATTAAAGTTGGCACCAACACCGCATTGAGTATCCTTAATAGAAATATATTGAGAATCATCAAGATTTTAGCCAATTTAGAACACAGTTAGATTTGGAATTTTCAAATTCAATCGGCAGTCAGAATTTCAGAGTATTAACTGATTGTAATCGTTATTGATTTAACCCTTTCTTAGATTCTAAAGTGTCAGCAAAAAGAGGTGAAATCTATCTCCATTTACGAAGTCCTTTAGAGTCCAAACTTTAGTCCTATAAACATGAAATTCGGAAGTCTTAAACAAGTAACATTTGAAACAAATTAATTAACATAAACCTTCAGGGCATTGTGAAGAGATTATGTCAGTTCAAGGGTACATACTTACAGAATTCAGTAAATAATGTATACAAAACTTAGACAACAAATGCTGAGTAGATTCGCCCATAAAATATGCATTGTGCACCTGAAACTGATCTGAAAATTTGTGTCATGCCATTATTATATTTCTTCGAATACGTGCACATATTGTATTTGAAATTCGTCGTGTAGAAAATTTTGCTTTAGATATATTTTGCTTTTAGTGACGACTTTAATGACGCAGTGGTAAAGGCGTTGTTTCGAAGCGCAGAAGGTTCCTAGATCCATTCGCGGCCGGAAATACAATTTAGGAAACGAACTTTTCTAGATTGTTTCGAGTCTAAGTGTAAAGAGAGACGTTCCCAGTTGTTGTCGTCGTCTGGTTCTCATAGCACAAGGAATACCATAGTTTGAGACCAGGTGATCAGTGTGCATTATCTGGCACATTTATTTATTTATTATTGATTTATAATGATTATTTAATGTTTCGAGTTCATGTTCTTAAACGAAAGGTTTTTAAACGAAAGTGAGCCCAGTCCACATAGTACCTACATATATATAAAACTATTAAAACAAAGTATGTACACGTCGTATTTATGCAATTTGACGACCTCCGTGGCGCAACGGTTAAGCGCGTCAGAAAGTAAACGGGGGTTGCGGGTTCGATTCCCGCCCTGAGTCTGGGTGTTTATGTATAATATGTATGTATTTACAAAAAAAAAGTATATAAGTAGTATATCAGTTGTCTAGTACCCATATCACAAGCGCTGTGCTGCTTGCTTTGGGACTAGATGGCGCTGTGTGAAATGTCTGAGTATATTATTATTATTTATTATTAATTGACTTAAATAAAAAATTGGCCATGTGCGTGTTGCCACATGCACAGTGAAGGCTTCCGTAGTCGGGATGCACAATATTATTTATTTAATCAATAGCAAAAATAAGTTTGTATTTCATAGCGTTTCACAATAGCACTGTGACAGCAAAGTTATTTTTGCGATCGTTGTAAATACACCATATCTCAAAAAATACACAAAATATTATATTATTGAAACCAATTTTAGCCGAAAGCGCTTTTTAAACGATTTTTTATATTGTCTTGTGAAGGTCAAATCTAGTAATTAAAATTTTACCACCTCCCTGTTGACCGACTGATATGAAATTTGAAATTTAGGTTAGTTCTGACGACAATACAGTTATGTACATTATTATATACAATATTATTGTAAATCCAAGATGGCCACCGCCACAAAATGGCGGATTACATATTCTTTTTAACCCCCTTATTATGAGTATCAAATGAAAGGGCTTGACGAGTAGTTGACGAGGACTTGTCAATCAAGCAATGTTCACAGTACACTTCAGAAAAAAGATCCTAATCCAAAATGGCGTCCGAAACAAATTGACGGATCCTAGAGTTTAGATCTAGATTGATGAGGAGAGTGGTGTGGTAACTTGTATCTGGTACCAACCTAATTATTTTTTAACGTTTACTACATTGTCTGCATCATTACAATGTTTCTTTATAATAAAACCGTTTAATTTAATTTTTTTGTGCTTATTTTATAAGTTCTACTTTTAAATGTTGCACCCCATATTTGAGAGGTTAGGGAGGATGATAGTTAATTTACGCCTTCACAAGGGCATATCTCAACATTTTTTTTAGAACTACCTATAGGCCCCACATATTTATGTGGGTAATTCTCTCACTCACTCTATTTTTTTTTTAAATTTCTGTACGTCATAATCTAGCGGTTTGTAGAATACACCTACCTTCCGAATATCATTTATATAGTAGTCTCCAAATAAATTGGTTGTGAATTAAGGTCACTTAAACGGAAAAACGGACGGGATAAAATTATAAACCCGTTTTCGCTATTTGGAAACAGAACCCTAAAAAAAGATCATATTTAATACAATACAATCGTATCTATTTTTTCAACGTACATCTTTTTAATGTTCATGAGGCTTTTCAAGTTTTTCTGACCGATACCTTTGGAGATAAGTTAGTCGATAGCAATCTATACTCGTGCTTTTGAAAGAAACGAAGTCTTTCGTCACTCTTATCTCTTTCTTTATTTCGGAGAAAATCGACCGTAGCAGGCAGACAAACAAACAGACAGACGTATATAAAGTATAGATGTAGTAACCTAAAAACCTCGATGCATCCTTTTTTCGGAGCCAACAAAGCTGTAACTTACCATCCTACCGCCTGAGTCGAGTCAAATAGGAAAAAACGGAACAAAACAATAAAACTATCGGTTTTATATCCGCCGACGACAGGTGAAGCTTAGGGATGTCTCAATATTTTACCACATGTACTAAGTTTCGCATACTGTATATATTTTTACGTTCGTCGCGGGATTCACGCAATAAAATAGAGGGCGAAAGTCTTTATTTACATGTAGTGGGTAACTGGTTATGGATGTATCGTTTAGAGGTGACGTAACGATTACGATTCGGTAGTTTGACAGGGGACTGAAAATATCACTCTTTTAATAAAATTACACATAGTCTGGCTAATGAAACTAGACACAGACAAAGCGCGGCAAATTTAATTAATATCCGCATGGCCACCCCGAAATTTATATGGAATACCTGGAATAACCTATTTTGATAGGTACTTCAGGTAGATACTTCTGAATATTTTTTTTTCTTCTGAATATTAATTTAATTACCTAACATTATTTATTACTTGTATAATTCCCATAACCTTGTCTAGTGTAGGGCAAGATGAGCATATGTAAAATTTGTTCCAACATTTTTGTGATAGCTAGTCTACCTAGGTGACATCAAAAAACCTACCCTACCACCCAGTTCATATAATCATTAGTACATTATAATCAAAAAAATATCCGTTATAATAGATTATTAAAACACAACAACGTGATCTCTAGTTATTAGTAATACACATGATATGCTATGTGTTTGTTAATTCAAACTTCTTACTTCCATATTATTTAACAGTAAGTATTGTTCATGTATTCTGATTTTTATTTCACAGTCACATTGTGTTAACTTCCCCTGTAAATAGCAGAAGCTGAACAAATGATACCTGACTGAGTTTCTTGTCGGTTGTTCTCAGTGTCCAGGTTTTCTATTTGAACCAAACTAAAATAGATTTGACGTTCAAAAATACCTTGTAATTGGATTTACTTGAATAAATTGATTCGACTTTGTAGATACACCTATATAATACGAGATTTTCAATTAATCTAAGTGTGTCTGGAGGCAATCTGGAGGCTTTGAATGTAACAATACATGCTTAAAAATAAATAAATCGATAATTTTCAGAAGGTCAGAAGGCCAGAAAAAGTATATGAAGACTTTTTCGCATAAGAGATGCGCATACGTTCGACTGTTAACGTTTAATTAAGGGGAGGGAGAGAGCGAAGGTGCTTGGGTACAGTTAATAATTTACAAGACAGACAGACGGACAGCAGAAACGATCTCATTCATAAGTTTTGGTACAGAATGCAAGAAACGACTTCAATTAGTGATGACACTGTATCTAGCGATTGTAACAGATAAAAGAGATAGAGGCAGTGAACAGACAAATTGACAGATAGTGATTAAAAGTATTTTAGTAGTAAAACATCAAATACATACATATATATATCACTAACTGTTACCCGAGTCTTCATCCATATAAAATGACAATGAGATAGTCTGTGTTCCAGAAGATATATTAAGCACAATCTTAACTTATCTCCTTTCTAAATTTCATAAAAATCGATTAACGGCAACAGACAGTTTACAAAGTTCAAGTCCGGGTTAGTGAATGAGAAGTATTTCAATTTTATATCTATTTATATCCTATACCTTCTTTCTCTTTCTCTCTAACTTTTCAACATGTGGTGGAAAGTATTGAAATAATTTTAAGAAGTAGAATTTAAAACGAACTTTTTACTAAAATCGGTTTGAATAAGATGTGTTTTGCAGTTTTTGAGATATGAGATAGTTTTAGTTACACGCCTAGCGACCGCAGAAATAACTTCATTTTTGGACAAAGTCGTCAAAAACCTTATGCACGAACTGGCATTGTAGTGAAAATAATTATTATTTCTGTTTTGTTATAAAATAATCCGCATGTGATGAATTCCTAAAGTTTTAGATATCGGTGCTGGTTAGCTGATCGAGTCTGATCTCTGATATATCCTGAGGATGCTTCGTTGAGAGGTGAAACACGTGTCGATTAAGAATAAAAATAAAACTAAGTAAAAACTGTGATAAAAATGTTATAAAATAGAAAAAGAAAATAAAAATTGTAAATAGTATAATAGTTAAATTTAAGGAAGAGAAAAATGATGAATGCTATAAAAGCAAATTGTAAAATGTTAGGAAAATTATCTTAAGACAAAACACAAAAAAAAAACAAAAAAAAAGTTGGATATAAGTGGATTGTAATATGTAAAATAAGAATGCTGTAAAATAGAATAAGGAAAAAGAGAAATGTATAACATAAAATAAGAAAATGTAAATGGTAATATAAGACAAAGTGAAGAAATTATAAATAAAGATAAGACAATTATAGATTAAAGTAAAGTAGGACAGAAAGTGTGAAAGGAGAGTGAACCCTTGATGATCGAATGACAAAGAGGCGAGCAGTGAAAGAGAGAAATGGGCAGAATGTAAAGGTATAATAGAAAAAAAAAAGATAAGATTAGTATTAGGAGAAAATAAAGACAGAAAGAATAAAAGAAGAGTGATCCCTTGAGGAACGTATGACAAAGAGGCGAGCAGTGGAAGAGTTAAACTGACATACAAAGACCCTTATTCAAAACATGTAGGGGGCAGCGGAAAAAAAAAACACGTGTCGATTGGTGGTTTTTGAGTTTGAGCGGAAAATAGCTAAAGATTTTAGGAATTCATCACATAAAATGGAATTACGCAAAGTAACACCTGAGTCTATACAAAATAATTCGTGTTTATAATTGCTTTACATTGATATTTGCATGTCACACCCGTGACTGTGTGTGAGACTCTTGATATTTTGTAACATCCTTGAAATATTAATCATAAGGCAAAGAAATATTGTAATTTGAATTGATTTTATGAAATACGATTTTATTTTTAGTGACGATAAAGTGAATAATGTTCATCCTGACCCTTCTGTGCATGGTCGCACTAGACGGGTTTTTTAAATTTGGAGTGGATCACCTAAAATAGTTAACAATGTGTGCTGGAAAATCTTTTGTAATCTAAAGATGAGTAAAGCGAACTATTTTAATCGTTAAGACGTTAATTTCTTTGTTCGTTTCATACTCGTTTGGAAATCGATACGTTCCATTTATTTATTATTAATAGTATAAGCATTTAAGTCATTACTTTGTTTTAAATTAGACACGTGAAAGACAGCCAAGAAAACTTATACCTAAGAGAACTTACTACGTGACTTTATTATAAATAAAATACGCTTAGGAAGTCTCACATAGAACTATTTAATTAATCTAACTTCCCTAATGCCTGGGTGACATGAGGTTAGTAAATAAATGTGGGATAATAAATACTAGCTTCTTGCCTTACTAACTTACTCGCTTGCTGGTTTAAAGGCTGTCCACACGAAGCTATCTTACAATTTTAAATATCCAGGTCCATGCAGTGCTACTATTTTTTCCCTACGTTTTGGTCGACACGCTTATTACGTAACTTGTAGACAGCATGCGACAGCCAAAAATCACGCGATATCTGCTATCAAAACGAGAATTTGTGTAATGTAATTTGTATAGTAGCGTTAAATTTACCGCGAAAGGTAGATTTAGCGCTTCTATACAATGGCGCAATTGTCATGCAATCGTCATATATGATATCAATTTTTTATTACAATCAGTCACCGGTTGCGCAAATATCGCGTAGCTGTCGCTGTCTGCAATTTTTTAGGTAATAATCCCGCGGTTTGCACCGGTCACCGTCACGGTACTGACGAGCATAGTATTTTTTAATGTGAAACTTCTAGTGCGGCGTGGCGACGCGTCTCCACGCGCGCGTCGTGCGTGTTCGTATATCCATAACGTATGCAATTGTTATTCACAACCGAACACGTTGTCTGTGTTTTTTAAATAAAGAATAACTTTATTCTTTAAAAAATCTGAATATTTTGTTTTTGGTTATGCCATATTTTTTATTACCCCATATTTTAACGGTCGATTTTTTAAAGGATTTCCTTTAATAAGCTGTCCATTCATTGACGTTTTTTAAACAAAATAATTTCGATGTTGCACATCCGCCAAGTGTCCCACGACGACTCGTTTTTTATTAATTTTTTCATTGTCGATATTTCGACATATAACACTATCAATATCTACACACTGGCGACCTTTGGTTTACTGACAGTGGACACTTATAAGTTGGAAAAAAAAACCAATGGGTACCTGTTTTTAATAATGCCTTCAGCTGGTCATCTTCAGATGTTAGTAAGTCAGTAAAAAACAATCTTGACGATTTTAGCTACAAAATGCTTGAGATTTCTTCACATATAAGACTCTGAAGTGAATATGCTAAGAATGGTTGGACCAATTTCCGCCAAACCCAACTAAAAATATGCTCGACAAATGCAGCTTTAGAACGAAAAAACCGCATGTAAATTGATCTACTAGTTTGGAAGCTACGATACCGCATTCAGATATTATAAAGACACAAAGACAAATGCTTATATAACATCCCTATTTTTGCATCAGGAGTTAAAAATCATATCGAATAAACTCAAATATCTAACCGATATATAAAAATGGGATATGCCAATAAATAACGGTTTCAGCAACACATAAATTGGATAAAGTTATTTGGAATCGGGCTCGGTGGATGCTGCGATTCCCAGGAATTTACTTCCGGTCGGTCTGTTTGAGTTAAATTGTAAATGCTTAGGTATTGTGTAAAAATAGTTGTACTTTTTTCTACAGAAATGTTTAAGTACTCGTTTTTTACTTTCAATTTTTCTGCATACATTCAAAGTTACAGATAAAGATTTTATTTATAAATTTTTAATTATCCGTTTCGAAATTGAAAAGAAATTCGTTTAAATATCTGTCTATGCCTTCATCATCTCAATATCACGTCGCTTTTTTTAAAGATTATTTGACAAAAATGACTGCATGGAATGGAAAAATGACTATGGAACATTATATAATATAAGAAGTGCTTTTTTTAACTGGGATAATACCAAAATTGTTTTCATAAAAAAAGACCGAACGGTCTCCAAGATGGTTCCCCTGTATTTTGCCTATGGATTCGGATTATCACCAGTGATCGGATAATTGGGCGCTAATATACCTAAACTTCATTTTTATGCCTACGAAAGAATAATATGGACATGCCTTTTAGAATCCCGGATCCCGGAATCGTTTGAAATTCCTGATTGCTAAAAATGTTACCTGCATACAAAATAGTTAGAACTCGTTGTGAAAACGATATATTTTCTTTGAATAATGCTTACATACCCTCTCGTAATTTCAAGACTGCTGTTTCTTGTTAAACTTGCTATAATTTCATTAAGTTACTTATAGTTGTTTTTACAAAATTGTTTAATCCCGGGAATCCGGGATTACTTACTAATTCAGGAAGGAATATCCATATTATTCTTTCAAGAAAGGAAGTTTAGGTATATAAGCGCCCGATTATCCGATCACTGATTATCACATACGAAAAAATATTTTATTGAATTTGATCAGCTTCTGCACTCAGGTTATACTATTTTTCTTGGACATCTCATGCTTGACCAAAAAATCGATAAAGTTGTATTGATAAAAAAAGGCCGAATGGTTCTTAAGGCGATTCTCCCGTATCTCTCATAGAATCGGATTTCCCTATAATGACCCAGTGAAAAAAAAACACTGTGTAGACAGATTATAAGAAAGATACGATTGGCTTATCTACCCAAATGACTGGCGAAGAAAGTGTTACAAAATGGCGACATAAATTACGAATATAGCTGCTACATAGATCAATTTAACCAATAAAAGTCCAAACAAAGAAATTCACTTCATTAATGTCCAATAAAATTTATCGAATCGCACTTTGGTTTAATTTGTTTAATCGATGCTCGCTCGAGGCTCGATTCTAATCGGATGGGATGTGCCGATGCGTAATCGAGACCACACGCATAAAACGGTGTACTCACGTATTGATATATCGGACGGTAACGTGCCCATTAAAGGTCAAAAAATCTGCAAATTAAATATAGGTCAGTAAAATAACAACAATTTATTCACTTCAAAATAATATTAATTGGCTTGAAATCTGGGTGTACCAAGAGCTCTATTAGTCAAAGTTAAATCAATTTATTCTGGACTTTTTGGCGGGAACGCGAAAAGTGAAGTTGTTTAAATTTTCTATTTTTTAGATCTTTAGGAGTTTTGAAGCAAAAAAGTGAAAAGAGTGAAGTAGGTCTAAATAAATATATGTGCAGAAGTTCTCGCGCTCTTCGAAGAAGTCCTTTATAACTTCAGTAAAGCCTACTATCATTTTACTGCAGGAATTTTACGATAAGAAGAAAAACCAAAACTTCGATCGTGCTTTATGTTAATACGTGAAATTGCCAAATGTGCTAATCTGTGTGCCATGCCATAAAAAAAGAAAAAAAATAAATTTATTCAAGAAAACTCAATTACAAGGTGTTTTGAACGTCGAATCAAATCGAATATTTCACTCTATAACAATTAATCCATCCATAAAAGTCCATAAAAAATCCTCCTGTATTAAATCTCAATTACAATAGGTGACTGATCTTTGAAGATTTAGCATTAGTAGGTATGAACTCGCAATTGAAGAAATCAGTTGAAATTTTTGTCCCCTTAAAAGTCATAAAAGAAGGCAACGTCTTACATCCAAAAGCACTTGCATACCTCAGGAAAAATGATGAGGTTACAGGAAGAGAAAAAACCGGCCAAAAGAGTCGGATATGCATTGACTTAGGGTTCCTTGGCAATTTCGAGTAAATGGAAGCTTAATTAATAATTAAATTAAAAAAATGTCAGATATCTAATTTTTCTTTTTTGCTTGATTTTGATTTTATAAATATAAAAACGAGAGATTAAGTCGGTTGTGTGTTATAGACAGCGGAAAGACAGATACAAAACTATGTGGGTTCTGTTTTTGCCATATTTTCTACGGACACTAAAAAAAACGCAAGAACCCACTGCTTCGCGCTCCGTCTTCTCTGTCTACATATTTAAAGACATAACGAAGATATTATGTAAGTGTGTAAATATTTGTATATTTACACGTATTTGTACGTATGTATGACTTCTTGTTGTCTTTCATCGCTGTAATACAGTTCTGTATATTTCCAAGGTTGGGAAGCAACAATTAAAATTTCAGCTATTAGTGATACAGAAATCTCGATTACTCTTTGGAGTTCATTGTCAATATTTGTTTTATCGTTTTCTGTAACAGAACTTTACTATAGTAAATCTGTAATCAAAAATGCTACGTAACGAAAAAATAGTGTTAGATAAAAATTATGACATCGTTGCGTATTCTTTAATTTCACTTTTAAGTTTATTACATCTTTGTATAAACTCTCATGAAAAAGGTAATCAACGATTTCACAGCGACATCTGTAGTGACATTTAAGAACTAACAAATCATGCGGTGTTCTCATTGGTTGATATTGTTACCTATGTTTTTGGTGATGGCATGTTCTTTAAGTAAGGGGACAATATAATAAATTATACTGTGGAGTTGACTTTAAAAAAAAATTGATGGAGAATTGACAGAGGTTTGTTGTGACGATTTACCTTCTGTTACTGTTTTAATGTAGCTGATACTGAAGACTGAAGACTTAATATGTACGCTGAATGGGTTACATGATAGTTATCCTAAAATAACAAGAAATGTTGTGTGCATAAAAATAACATTACGGAAACAACGCTTTTCAACCCTTGACAAACTAGATTTTGTCTGACAGTCACTACTGCTGTAAAACACTGATATTTTTTTAAATTGAAATCTGGATGTTTTCCGGAACTTTGTGACATACAAACCAGATTGACACAGAGATACATCTTATTAAACCATAATATGTATTACTAGTTAAAGTTTTAAAATATCTTTGAGAATTAAAGTAGACGCTTTAAATTGAATATTCCCCCTTATCTCTAATATTTTCAAATATCGGGAAATATAAGTCCTAACCTAACACACAGCAGAAATACCTCAAGGAATTGCGTTAAGAAAAATATTATACAAATAATGTGAGGAACTGTTTGTACATGAAAGGGATTTTCAATCAACTGCTTTTTTACTTAGTAACATCTTAGCAATCGAAGTTTAAATATTTAAAATATTGGGTCCTTACATATGAAATTAGCGTTTTGTCGTATTGACCACTTTGATCTGAAATATTTCCTCTTTGGTTAAGAATTCCAAATTCAAATTTATAAATTCATTTAGCTGGTACATTTGAGTTTTGAAAACAGTCATTCATTTGTTTTTTTCCTCATTACTTTTTCTTTGGCGTCGCTTATTACCGCACAATGGAAAACATGAAATATCGGTATATTTACGAGTACGAGTTCTACCGTGGCACCAGTGCTGCAGAAACAGCTCGAAGGATTAATGATGTGTACGGCGTTGGTGTCGCAACAGAAAGCACGGTACGTTTTTGGTTTCAACGTTTTCGTTCTGGAAATTTCGACCTTCAGAACCAACCCCGTGGACGGCCGGAGACCAAAGTGGAAAATGAAGAATTAAAGGCTATTGTTGAAGCGGATCCATCACAAAGCACTTCAGAGATAGCTACAGGTTTCGGGGTAAGTGACAAAACTGTATTAATCCACTTGAAGCAAATCGGGAAAGTAAAAAAACTTGAACGATGGGTACCTCATGAATTGAGTGAATCGAACTTGCAAACACGCGTCAACTGCTGTGTTACTTTGCTCAACCGACACAATAATGAAGGGATTTTAAATCGAATCATTACTTGTGATGAAAAGTGGATACTGTACGATAATCGGAAGCGCTTGTCGCAATGGCTGAACCCTGGAGACCCAGCCAAATCCTGCGCTAAACGAAAATTTACTCAGAAAAAGTTACTTGTGAGTGTTTGGTGGACTAGCGCCGGTGTCATTCACTACAGCTTTCTAAAATCTGGCCAAACGATTACGGCAGATATCTATTGTCAGCAACTGCAAACCATGAAGGAAGAACTAGCTGCTAAACAACCGAGATTGGTCAATCGCTCTAGGTCACTGCTGCTTCACGACAACGCAAGACCACACACTGCACAACAAACAACCACTAAGTTAGATGAGCTACAATTGGAATGTCTGCGACATCCACCGTACTCCCCGGACCTTGCTCCAACAGATTACCATTTTTTCCGGAATTTGGACAACTTCTTACAAGGAAAAAAATTCAACTCCGATGCGGCAGTCCAAACCGCCTTCAAAGGGTTTATTGATTCTCGCCCCCATGGTTTTTTTAGTAAAGGGATCAATGAACTACCTATGAGAAGGCAAAAGTGCATAGATAACAACGGTGCATACTTTGATTCATTAAATATATTTTACAAAAAAAAATTGACTTTATATTCCTCCCGTACAAAACGCCAATTTCATATGTAAGGACCCAATATTTATAAATAAATACGCTATTTTAATATAAAAATAAATAGTAGGGAGAGCATTGTAATCTCAACATACTAATTGGCGTGTTTCACTTCTCAATAGAGCATTGTTAGAAAATTCTAGACTTAGTTGCTTCGCACAGAGTGCTCGATGTGAGGTAACTGACTGTGTTTAGTAGGCATTTACGAGGGCTTCTATTTATGTATCCGGAATAACAAAGTGAAACAAACATATAGCATTTATTATAGTTTTATTGCTTTTCAAAATATTCACCATGATGATCGATGCACTTTTGCATGCGTTGGAACCAATTTTCGTAGCACTTTTTCCATTCGGATTGAGGTATCTCTAAAACGTGCATTTTGAACGCATCAACAGCCTTTTCACGGCTCGAAAAACGTTGACCACGTAATTTATTCTTCACGGTTGGGAATAAATAGAAGTCGATGGGGGCAAAGTCGGGGGTTAATTCGATCTTTTGATCTTCCAAATATCGAGTTGTTTCGGCAGCTAGCATTGTCATGATGAAGAAGGATTCTGCGTTGTCGGTTGTTCTTTGTTACTTCTTCAAAGACTTCTGGCAAACAAATGGTCGTGTACCATTCAGAAATAACCGTTTTACGATCCTCTAGTGGATCTAGCTACATGTCCATTTATACCAAAAAGACAAGCGACCATTTGCTTCAAAGTGCTTTTTGAACGAATGACTTTTGTTGGGTTCGGCTCATCTTGGAACACCCAAACCGTTGATTGTTGTTTAGTTTCAGGATCATACGCATATATCCAAGATTCATCACCTGTGTAGATATTATAGACAGCTTTTGACGCACCCTGATTGTACTTTTGTAACATTTTTTCACACCAATCGACACGAGCCCGTTTTTGGTCAATTCTCAAGTTGTGCGAAATCCAACGTGAACAAATTTTTTTTACAGCTAAATGTTCGTGTAATATTTTATATATACTCGTCATACTTATGCCCAGAGACGCCTCTATCTCGCAATATGTAACATGACGATCTTGCATTATTAGTTCCCGCACAGCATCAATATTTTTAGGTACAACTACCGATTTAGGGCGACCTTCTTTAACTTCGTCCGTGAGCACAGACCGCCCACGATTAAACTCACTAAACCAGTGATACACAGTAGTTTTCGATGGTGCTTCGTCCCTAAAAGTCGAAGTGAGTTGATCGATGCACTGTTTTTGAGTTAGCCCTCGCCGAAAATCGTAATAAATCATAGCACGAAAATTTTCACGACTTAAATTCATGGTGATAAAGACTCGCAATTTTCAAAATGACGCCACAAAGGATAAACAAATGGAAGCTACATGAAACAAATTGTATTCTTCAGACAAAGAGTTCCATTTTTAAATGTTATAATTACTTTTTTAATATTGTTCTGCAACTGGCCAGTTCGGGATATATAAATAGCAGCCCTCGTATTAATAAAGTAATTATAAATTACGTAAAAGTAAACACAATGTTTTGTATTCAGAATGACACGATATTGTCCTAATAGTCTTCAAATAAAGATGGCTATAACACGAATCAAAAGACGAATGGAAACCATATAATTTTTATATATCTTATTCGGAGCTCTTATGAAAAGACGGAAGAATAACGTGAATTCTCAAAAAAATAAAGTACGCACAGCATTCATTCAAAACAATCGCCGTATCACGTGAAATCCCAAGTCTGCATTTCACCGTTCTTATACAATAATGGCCCTCAAAATTCCCCTTCACAGAAATGCGTCACGAGCGAATGATTTATACGGGGTCGTGTATTTTGGCTCTGAAAAAATCATTTACGCGGCTATGAGGAGCTAATGGAGGTAGAATTAATGGAAGTGTTTAGAGTGCAGTACGCATGTCCTCAAACTTTTAATAGTTCTACACCTCAAAAACAAAAAAAAATCCTTACAAGATCACATCCTCGTTCGTGTTTCCGTTTGACAGACCAGTCAAGACTCTTTATCTCAGGAAGAAGTAGAGGTATCAAGTTGAAATTCATGTCAGAAACAGAGGTCTACGGTTTTTTGAAAGATAAAAAAATCAATATTCTAAGTCAACGCAATCAAAAGATACTGCCGTTTACATATTATCTAGTCAAACAAAAACTTATGGGATAATTTCCTTTGACTTAGAATCATGAAACTTGGCCAGATGAAGCAAGGTTTCAAAGCATAACAAAAGAAAATGACAAAAATTATGAAGTAGTAATTATATCACATTAAACCGAGGAAAAAAAAATGTCACGCTTTTTGGCCGTTACAGATTTTAAAACGTGTTTTTCAAATGCAAAGCTAAGTTTGTTTTTGAATCCGGCTTGTTATATTATTTTGATAAATGCATTGTATTTGTGCCATGACTCACACTTGGCCGGTTTTTTTACAGTTATGACATCAAACATTTGAGAACATTTCGTGACATCAAATATATTATAAATTCTATCTTTGTAGAAGAAAGATGAAGAAAAATGTAATGTAAGAGCATTATAAAAGATGTATGTTCCCGCGTAGGCTATAAAAGTCAGCCAAAAAAACAGAGTTTATTACAAAGAGACTGACAAAGAGTGACAATATCCGGTTAATATAATAAAAATATTATTTGCAAGAGATGGCTCAAGGTGTGAGTTTGTTTGAGTTTGTTTGAGTCATGGAAAGACGTCCACTATATGTTGCCTTCGTATTTATGAAAATTGGTTATCCTTATTATATTATGCAAAAAAGCAAATCTGAAAGTAATAATGAAATAAGCTAAATCTTTATCTCTTTAAGAGATCTCTTCCAGCACAAAGAGAAAATAGTAGTTAATTGTTAAAAGAGAAAATAATTGTAAGTGTAATTCTAATTTGATGCGTGTATGCTTAAACAAATTAAAATTAGAATTTAATATATACCTATTACATAACAAACCGAAATACATAATATAATATACGTATCGGCTTAAAATTCGGCTCAAAGATACATCGACTCAAAGACCAGAAAGAGAACAAAACGAAGTTATTTATACCGAAGCTTTGTTACGTTTTTAAATATTTTGATATCAATTTTTTATCTGTAATTTTATGAGTCATTGTATTGGATGGCAAATATCGAGCACAGGTTGAAAACTGAATCCATTTAATATATTTACACAACAAATATCTCCTTAAAAAATTTAGAAGGTGTATCCTCTCACAGACATAGCGGCTACACTCAAGGGTTATGGGGTCATTTGAGGTAAACGTTAACGCATAAACGCATAAAAAACAATTTTGTAAAAAAACAATAAAGTGCGCCATGAGTAGTGGGCCCTTCTTATATTACTATACTTATAGATGACTAGTATCCTACACGAGTCTCGAGGCTGAGTCGCCCTGGAGTATCTCACGTACATTTGAATGGTGACTCGCACACTTCGCTACCGGTATCCTATGAGTCCGTGATTAGTCTCGCGATACCCGTCGTATCAGTCGCCTGCGAGTCGCGCCTCTTACGAATTTCTTGAAAATGGAGGCGAAGCATGAATTAAACACCAAGAAATCGAAAAGTATCTATGTTCATATAACTTTAGTCTATTAGAATATGTGAGAAAAGAAACGACTGAGAGAGAGCTTGCGGAGAAATCAGAAAAAAATTTCTAGAGGTACTCATTTAGTACTCGGCTGAAGTATCGTAACTTATGAGTATTGTAATGTAAGAAGGGCTTAACTACTACAAGTAAAAAATTATGGTTAAGAAAATTAAGACGACGCAATGATATTCAATAATTAATAAAGCTTCTGCGACCATAAATATCCTACAAATATGTACGCGTGCTAGCTTACAAAAAACATGAAAAAATAGTTGTTTTGGTTTTAATTAAAAACTGTATTTAACTTTAGAAAATCCAACCGGCATTTTAAAGGTTATGTTTAGATTAATCCACACAGATAATTTAGAGCATATATCGGTCCCGTTAGTTCGAAAAATGTAAATTTCTATATTAATATATATTCTATATTTTAGGGTGCAAAACGTGGCGTTTTGCACCCTTTTAGATTGTTTCTAGGCTTGGGAACGCTCGCCTTAACACCAAATTGAGTGAGACATACCAACACCATTACACACTATTGGTTTCAAATGTTTAAGGCGCTGTACAGACGTAGCAATTTTAATTTCCTAGTAACGGCAGCTGACAACTCGCAACTAGCTGTTCTTGACAATTTTCATATAACTTCAAGAAACTACGTATGCAACTGTAATAGCGAGTTTTAGTTACTGACAATAGCTTTCAATTACCAAACTCGGCGACTAATTTTTTTTTTTGTAACATGTAATAATAATACATAAATATTGTATTAAACCACAAAGATAATAAAAAAAAAAATCCTTAATTGCCGCAAGTAGCAAATTACGAATTTGTACTAGTTGTCTCAAATTACAGATTTCCGCCACCGGCAATTGCAACGCATTCAGCGATTTCCCTCTCTTTATCGCAGTCTAGCTCTTCGTGTAGTCGTGATCGTGACTACACGTTTGACTTACCTGCGCACAAGCGTAAAACGGAAGAAAACGAACAAATGAGTTCGGGATTGAATACTTAAAATTGTATTGAGGAAATAAGTAAGTAGTTCAATTAAGAAGTTAACAGACATCTTAAACATTGACGAAATTTTTCATCAAATTTTCCGAGCTCACTCATGTTAATGAATTGCGTTCGATTTTGTGAATAAGGATGAATCCAAAACCATCGATTATGGCAATTAGTTTGTCGTTATGAACGTCATCAGCGGGATATAACAAAATTACAAAATTAAATGCTATTTGTTCAAAATCCATTGTCACACTAATATATGTTGAACAGTCTATTGAAAGTTGCGGCAATCTTTTTTGTTGCTGTAACTACCAACCGTTAGGGAAACATGTGAAAAGATGACATTTGCTTCAACTAAAGTTGCTATATCTGCGTAGAGCCTTAATTATAGTATTAGATCTGTGTCAATCACCCATTTGCAAAGATTCCATTGTTCAAGTATTGGTATAAAAAAAGATTTGGTCGAATGATTCAATCAATCGTTTATTGGACACAAATGAAAGATTCAATGATTTTATAAATAATACGATCTTTTAAGACTTGGATATTTTTTTAAATTTTTACTGTAATTCTGTTGTATATATAATTTTATTGTTTATATTTCAAAATATAATGTATATGTGAAAGTTAATCTTGAAAATTTATCTGAATTATGCCTTTTATATATTATATATATATATATGTGTATATATATATATATATATTATATATATTACACGGCGTAGACAAATAATAAATTAAATATCGACTAGTATTGAGATCCAGTCTGTCAGTAATGATTCAATTATTGATGTGTTCGTTCACTTGTAGATGCAACCGTCAAAACTTTTAAATGGTTGCAATCAAATAACCGAATCAATCACGAACGACACAGGTCTACAGCATATTTTAAAAAAAATCTAACTCGCTTATAGTTACGTTAATAGTCCCTTCTAGTCTTTATATCATTGGTATGTCGAAGTGCGTGCAGAACAGCCTTATTGCTTGCTCCCTGTAGAAAATATCACCCCGGGTCATTCGTTCCTCGTGCAATATCGAAAATCGCGGACTCCGCTCCTCGTCAGCTCTGTTGTCGAATTTATTTTATTTTTTCCCCATTTTTTTTCGCGCCGAGATTGCTTACACTGTTTTCCGTCGTATCGCACTTTATTCCCATCGTAGATGCCGATTTTGCCGATTGTATTTGAATTTGTAAACATTGCTCGAAATTATTTTGGGCTGCAGAGGACGCGATGTATCCACGTAGAATATTGTTCCAAAAAATGTAACACGATACAATTTTCGATATAAGCTATCCCTTTGGCGCTGTGGTAATATATTTACTTTCCAAAACAAAGGCTCCGGATTCGATTACTGACCCGATATAGGTCACGGAATTTTGATAATTTTTGATATTTTAATTACATTACCTATTAAATACTAGTTCCAAAAAATGTGCATAATAATTGAGAGTTCCCCAGTTATTGTACATATTTTTTTGTACTCGTAGTACCAAAACCCTCTGACTACCCCTTAAGGGATACAGCCTGAAGATATGTATGTACGTATTAATTTATTCATTTATCTTTGTCTCAGTTCTAGGTTCGATTTTCGATCAGCTAAATTTAGGAAATTACTCGTACTTTTAAAATTTTCCTTATAGTCTGGTTGTTATCGAGATCTCCCCTAGTTCGTTGAGCAATACTCATGGTACAAACCTAGTTCTCAGTTTGAAGAAACACTATTGGCTGTTGGTGAAGTTACTTTCCAAAATACTTATTTATATATAAATAGCTTTCCGCACGAGACTTCGTCCACACGGATCAAAACTCGAAGAGGTGAAAGAGATAAGTAGAAATAAGTAATTAACTCACACCTCTTTTTAAACTCCGTCTGTAGTGACCTCTTTTGGAAGTACCATACAAGCCTTGTCGTCCTTTACTTTAGCTCCTAAGAAGAGGTTTTTCCAAATAGACAGAATCACTTCATTCTTTGTTTCCAAGCAAAAGACTTAATGACAATTATCAAATTTCATAACTACAAAAACGAATAAATTTCCATAAAAAAGTTCATCCTTTATTTTACTCATATTAATAAAAAAAATCTAAAAAGTTTTGATACACTTTTTTGTTAGTTTATAATCTAAAAGCTATATACCAATTCTCATAGCTTTATTTTGACTTGTTAGGGTTAAATTGTCTAAAAATCTTTTTTTGCGAGTGCTTACATATTAGTATAGTAAACTCCATGCCGATTTAAAATTTTCTGAATCCAGCGATTTACGCAGTATGCTGTTATGTCTTTAAGTTTATTTTTTGTTTATGAATAAATATTTAGATATAAGTGTAGAGACAAACAGATTCAATTTTGCCCCTCTACAGTCCGTCTGGATAGAAAAAGTAGCATTAACACATTTTCTGTGCTATAAATAATGACGTCATCACTTATTTCGCTAATAACAGTCACCATTCACCACTCATTACGCTAAAAGCCTGCAGCGTTGTCACGTTAATCACTTGCTAATATTACTGCAGATGAGATGAGGGATTCAAATTTGCCTCAATAATATTTTAATGACGACGTAATACAATTTTATCTGAGCAATATTAACTAGGTCTCATTTTGGTTTCAACTTGTTTTCTAACTTTTTTCGTTTCTAGCTTTTTACATATAAATATTGCATATGTATATTGCATTTCAGTTAAATTTATTTAAATCAAAATTAGATTAATTATAATGAAAACTGTACAATTAAAATTAAATAAAAAAAAATTGATTTAAATGCCGATGTCGGGGGTTTGAAAGTGAAAGATGGGTAAATATAAAGGTCAAACCGAGAGCAGCGCAGAAGATAAAGTTTTATGATATCAATGAAAGTTTGTTATTATTACCTGTCTTACGAAGGGCAAAAACAGTTAAACATCAACATAGGCTATTCGCGCGCGTTCGATACCGGTGCGCTTATTATCTAATTAGCAGTCAGCATACGACAACCAAACATCGCGCGATATCTGTTGTCAAAACGAGAATTTGTATAATTTAATTTGTATAGTTGCGCTATATCTACCGCTAAAAATAGATTTTACGGTTGGTTGGTTGGTTATTGGTGCAATAGACACGCAATATGTTTTTATTTTTTTTATTTATTTATTTAAACTTCATTGCACAAAAATGTACAAATGGCGGACTTAATGCCAAGTTGCATTCTCTACCAGTCACCATAAGGCTAAACGGAGAAAAATATTGGTAGTGCATATATTTAAAATGAAAAAGCTAAATTAACCTAATTTTAAATTATATTATCATAAAATTAATATGAAGAATATAAAACGTAAATATATAATACATATTTATATTAATAAACACAATAATACAAAACATGAACATATATACCTACATATACATAAATGCATACGACATAATATAATACTTAAACAATACATAAACTTAAATAATTACATATACTAATACACATATTAAATATATTAAATAAAGGGGTAAAGATGTAATTGATACTTACAACATTGTGAGGTATTACCTGTGGTATTGCCATAAGAACAACAAACAATGATTATTAATTGCTCTCACGGCTTTACTGCAACTTCTTTATGAAATGCTGACGCAAGGATTTTTTAAATATAAATTTGTTAGAACATCTTTGAATGTTAACTGGAAGAGCATTCCAAAGTCGTACCGCTGTGACCACAAAAGAATCGGACATAAAGCCAGAATGATGAGAAGGTATCTGAAGACGAAGAGTGCGATTTGACCGTAAATCGTGATCATGAGTAGTAGAAACAAATTGAAATTTATCTTGCAAGTAAGATGTAATGGGTATCAAAAAGTATCGAGAAAAGTAAACTTAGAATCCTAATGGACCTGCGTTCTCTGATGGGTAGCCATTTGAGCTTTGTACGGTAGCTAGAAATGTGTTCGTATTTACGTAATCCAAAGATAAAACGTATGCAACTGACAATATGTCATACATGATTACAATTTTTATTTCAATTAGTCACCGGTCGCGCAATGATCGCGTGGCTGACGCTAGTGTAGCTTCGAGACGGCGCGAGACAGCACATTACCATGCGCCTACATTTGATATTCCTACAAAGTTTAATATGATGTTCTTCTTTTGCCAAGTACAAAAATATTCATGTTCTAGTCCACCAAACTAATCACGCGAAGGTCAGCGAAGAACTTTTAATATACATTGGCACTAACATCATGATAGACCCGAAGCGTTTGCTGTCGCCAGCTCGCAAACCTGCACGTGAACTTTTCCATTCGATCCGCGCTGACCCTAATAATGTCCGACTCTAGCAAAGAATTCAATGAATTCGTTATTTCATCTTGACTGCAAGATTTTATGCCATAAGTTGCCGAATAATAGCTTCGATAAAATTCTTTAATATTATGACTAAATATTTCAATTATTAGTTATTGAAAAATTAAGCTTTTCGAAATATCGTATGAAGTGGATCATAATACCTATAAATTGAAATTTGGCGTAGCGATATGTATTGTTATCTCTCTTAATTTTAAATAAGTTATCATTTTAAAAAATCCATAATACAACATAACATAACAGAACACATCGCAACAATATAACATCTTCACGCTGTATCCCTAGCTGGGTCAGAGAAGACGCGCCAAGTATCGCAGTCCTTACATACTTCTTTCGCTTCCTCAAACGTCATCATTCTTCTTACACAATTTCGTCTACGTATGCAAGTGCTTTGACATTTCCGTCAGCTAGCACTCTTCGCAAGTTAGCTTTGATCATCCTTGACTTCTACTACCGCTCACTTTCACTCCGTTCATTATCTTTCAAGTCGCTCATCACTCATTCTATGTGCCCAAACTATCTAAGCATTCCTTTCCCTTATTTACTAGAACACTGTCGCCCAATTTAACGTTCAAAAGAAAACGTTTTTAAAAACAGGCTTTTATTAAATTATTTTGTCAATAGCCTTAAAATTGTTTGCGAAATATATCAGCCGAATCGATTATGCAGAACTAATCGATTAGTCGGTTCCAAAATTCAGTGGCAAAATATTACGTATACACACTAACAACTTGTGTTGAAAAAAAGCTTATAATATCCTACGGAACTCTAGGTATACGATTTGAACTCGCACTAGACACATGTTTTAGGCTCTTAAGACTTTGGTAGTTATAAAGAAGGTTATGAACAGTACTTGGTTATAGCTGTGGCCCCATTAAACAATATCGGTGCTACATTCACTTTTTCTTTTAAATTCTTTATTGCTTTCCTCTAACGTTCCTCTTGGGGGGACGTTGAGTGGCTTTGTTGCTTTCACGCTACCCCCATTTTTTTTCTTTTCTTTGTCGTCTTTGAGTACTTTAAGAAATAAACAAACCTCGACCGGAAGTGGAGACAATAAAGTAATTAAATTAAGTAATATAATAGCATTTTTTAATTCAAAATGCTGGACTTTGATATTGCGTTAATTTTATATTTCGATACTCGATCGATCGGTGCTATACACGTTTTTACTCTATTACAATGTACCTAGGCGAAAATATGTCAGGAGAATAATGAGATTTGAGGAAGCGAAAGAAGTATGTCAAAACCGCGACGCTTGGCGCTCCGTCCTCCCTGACTACACCGTTAGGGATACGGCGTGAAGATATGTATGTATGTACAATGTATTCACATATTATATCTACATCTTCATACCATTTGACATTTGGGATGAATAGTAGATCAAGATGTAAATGGATTATTAAAACCGCTTACAGTTATGCAATATGACAGGATTGCACGACAATGTTATTGTAAAAAGGAAGAAAGGAATGCTAGATGGTCCGGGCACATAGAAAGAATGAGTGATGAAAAATTGACAAAGAAAATCTACATATGAGCGATAGCAAAACCCAAGGAAGACCAATACTTACTTACGAAGACCAAATAGCCAGAGTGTTAGCTGACGGAATTGTCAAAGCACCCGCATACCTAGGCGAAAGTTCGTGAGGAGAATGATAAGATTCGAAGAGGCGAAAGAAGGCAAACGAAGAGGCGGATGCTCCGTCCTCCCTGACTACCTCGTTAGGGATGCAGCGTCAAGATATGTATGTATGATCATAGTTATAAGTTAATTTTGATGAAAAAGAAAATAGTGATGTAAGTTACATATTACGTGCATTTAACAGCTATATTTATGTGTTAGTACTTCTCATTGTCTAGACTCCACAGTATTTACTTATAATATATTTATTAACGTTTCCTACTTAGCTGCCACTTTAAGATGGCAAATTTAGTATGTAGGTATGACTATTTCTATATATATATATACTTCCGCCTACTTTCCTCTTCACAAAATGGTTCTACTAAAGGGAAACATGGGCCGTCGCAAACTTCATCGCAACTCGAAAATTAGCGTCTCACAGCATCTCAGATAACCAAATTAAGTTTAAATTAGTTATGAGAGTTCGCGGCGTTTTTTTGCACAGTTATAGGTACAAAGGCAGGCGTGGGTTGGCGTTATCAAAATTTCGTTAATCTATTTTCCTTCTGGTGCTGCTTGTCGTTCTTTTGAATGGATATTGGGCCCTTTGTTGTCAACCTGTGTTTTGTCGAGTATTCATTTCAATATTTCTCTGAGATTGTTATCTGCGAGACTTTATATGGTGTATGGAAATGTAAAATGCCAAAAATAAACGAGATGGCTAAATATTAGGTTAGATTTATTCTGATACTGTTATGTGATAACTGCGTACGTATAATATGTACTTCGCAAATATAGGAGTAGGTATGATGGAATGCGAGAGACGCACAGACGAACGGAGACTACATATTTATTTATTCTTTATTGTACACCTTATTCCTAATACAGATAAAAAACATACAAGAAAAAAAATATTACAATTTTGGCAATACAATTGGCGGTCTTATCGCTCTCGGCGATTTCTTCCAGACAACCTTAGGGTGGAAAACGCGCAAGAAAAATAAAAATTAGGCAGTATGTGGTATAAGTACTATATTGATTAATATCGTCATAAACGATACATATACGAGTGTCAGAATGCATTTTGCACATAATTCTTTGCAAAGCTACCGTATAGTGCAATTTTTATTTTTAACCGACTTCAAAAAAGATTCTTAATTCGGTTGTATTTATTTTTAGTTTGTTACCTCTGGATTTCGTCATTTACAGATACTTTTCAGTGTTTTTTTTGAAGCCGTTTTAATTTTTTTTAATAAAAAATTTTTATTTCTCTCTTTTGAGTTCAATTTTTGGTGGAATAAGTTAATTAACTTATTCCACCAAAAATTAACCGGTAATTCAAGAATTAAGTAATACTAATATGTGGTTATAATGGTTGAAAAAGAACAAGTCATGCAAGCACTACGAGCTACACTTATATCTGTTAAAGGAGCGTTGACTATAAGACAATGTAACAGAAATTATCGTGAACTTCAACGAAAATGGATTAAAATCTTTTAAAAAATTAAGCTACCCATCTTTAGAAAAACCTTTTCTGGATGTTCCTAATTTTAAGGTAATACAAGTCAATGGGAAGTCCTATGCTACACTAGAAGCCGGTCATGGCAGGGGACACCACCAGGGACGGGGACATGTCACGTAAAAAAATATTTTTTGGCGATTATAAACTTAAATTTGCAGTTGGAGAGTATGGAAGAATGTGTTTTAAAATTGCAAAGTTAAGTTTGTTTTTGAATTTGACTCATTTTTTTTTAAATACACATGACACAAAAAAATACAATATGTGTTATGTTATGATAGTTATTTTGCGCTTTTTAGTGCGTTTTTTTTGCAGTTGTTTTAATATTTTTCTTCATTTTTTTTTATTTCTCCCTTTTGAGTGACCTTGTTATAAAAATATCTAGGGTAGGTCTGCAATTAATTTCCTATCTAGATCTGAAGCGCGATAACACACAAGAGAATCATAAAAATAAGTAAAGCTTATAAGTGGTTAGCGTTATTTGGTGTTATTTGTTGTATCTTCAAAGTCCAAGCTCCAATATCAGTGAAATTTAAATGAGACCAATCTGGAAGTATACCCTGCCATATCTAAAAACACTGAAAATTAACGCGATTATTAGGTAATCGCGTTAATTTCCCGTGTTTCTAAATATTGTATAATGCAACGCGAAAGTTTAAAAGTTTATATATCCTTTCAAATAAAATAATCATTTTCCACATCTATAAGTGACATAGCACGGAGGTAAAAAATAAAAAAAAAATACAACCGAATTGAGAACCTTTCTTTACATCCATTTTTAACCGACTTCAAAAAAAGAAGGAGGTTCTCAATTCGTCTGTATGTTGTTTTTTTTGTTTTTTTTTTTGTATGTTTGTTACCTCATAACTCCGTCATTTATAAACCGATTTCGAAAATTCTTTTTTCGCTTGGTAGGTAGTACTTCAGAGGTGGTCCCATTTGTTTTTCACCGATATTGGAGCTTGGACTTCGAAGATACACAAGATAACACGACCTGGTTATAAACTTTATTTATATTGACGATTCTCTTGTATATCGTTGCGTTCCGGAATTAGAATGAAGTTAATTGCAGACCTGCCCTAGATATTTATTTAGGTGAAGACCACTTAAAAGGGAGAAATAAAAAATTTTTATTAAAAAAATTTAAACCGCCTTTAAAAAAAACACTGAAAAGTATAAAATAACTATCCTTTACTAATCAAAACTCAAGTACAATTAAAATAACTGTATAAATACGATACACATACCTATATAATTAAGTTTGACAGTTATTGAAGTCGGTGCCAAATCAATGTGCAACAACATAAAGTCTAATACTTTTCAGTGTTTTTTTGAAGGCGGTTTAATGTTTACTTTTTTATATTTGACATATACATGTTTACATTTTATAGTATTATGCCAAAATTCTATAGTTTTAAAAGAAGTCTGTATTAACTTGATATAAAATTAGTTTGTATAATAACTTAATAACTCTTCGTTTAGTACTGGCCGGAGTCAGTACTAAGGACAAGATTTAGTTTGAAATTTTGAAGAGGGAAGGCGGAAAAAATAGACAGGAGATGACTCTGAGATTGAACGAGGAAAAGTAAATTGTAGCTATAGCAATTGACATTGATTATAAATAACATGCAGACGAATTGAGAACCTCCTTCTCTTTTTGAAGTCGGTTAAAAATGTATGAAAAATGATTAATCATTAAATTATTTTCATTTCCGTGTATATTTTAACCTTTATAGATTGGTAACTGTTGTCCGTGTCATCAAACATGTGGAATTTTAAAAAAGTATGTTAGGTCCTTTCCTGAGGTCTAAGCTGTATCCATAATTTTCATGAAAATGCATTCTGCAGTTTATCCTTTAAAATTTAAGTATAAGTGAGTATAAATGTACAAATGTACAAACAAATGAGTACGAATGAGTATGTATGAGTTTAAACGTGTATAAATGTGAATAAAGAGTCTGAGAGTGATACACTGTGATTTTGTCGAAAGATCTTGGTCTGAAATTTTCATTCTAAAACTTCGAATCTTTATCTTTAGATTATCTGAAACGAGAAATTTAACGAGATTACCTATTTAGTTTGGCTTGATGTTCGACCGAGTTGCATCGACCGTGGTCTGAAGCAGTCGCAAGCAGCAGCAGGCGAGTTTGCTTGAGACCACGGCCGATGCAACACGGTCGAAACGTCGAGTCAAAATAACAAGGTAATCGCGTTTAATTTCCCTTTTTAGATAGTTTATAATGCAACGCGAAAGTTTAAAAGTATATATTTATCTTTAGATGTTGTCTTTGCTTTCCATCAGGCAAGACAACAGTCAAACGTCTACCTTTTTTAATATTAAAAATTGTTCTGATTATCATTTTTTCAAACCTCATCAAGCGATCTTAGCGAAAACACTTTTTGTGTTTATTTAATTAATAGAACTTCAAAATTTACTTTAGATTTACATCAAATGAACAGTGTTTAAATTGAAATGTATTCAAATGAAAATTAAAGATTAAACAACATTCATTAGGTAGCCAAGAAACTTCTGAGATATTTGCAACTTCGCCATTGTAATACAGCCGTAATCCTACATTTCCGGTGTTATATTTTACCTTTATATATATATATATAGAGAGAGAGAGAGAGATATATATATATCACTGGCGTGCCTAGGGCTTCAGAATAGGGCAAGCTCGACATACTACATGTTCTTCATTGTTTTTGTAAAAGTAAAGAGAGGCCTAAAAAATATTATATTTTTATTTTTTTATACTTTTATTTCGTAGGTAAATTGAATTACACTTGAAATATGTCATCGCAAAAAAATATAGGGTTTTATGTCATACACAAAGCTAATTTATATAAAACTAGTCATTTAAAATGTCATTTATATAATTCAATTATTTATTCATTGCTATTAAATCAAATTATATTTTTCATGGATCAAAACACAAAAAAAAACAAACAAAAGCTAGGTCATAGCTGAGAGGTCAATTCCATGGGTTTTCGTCATCTAGGTACTCAGATATTTTATAGTAGCCTTAGCTTTTCGTGTATAACTTTTTCTTTAAAACTGATTTATATTTATCTAAAGGTATATTCTTTATACCGACTGGAACTCTATTGTAAAAACGCACACATAGACCCTTTAAAGAGCTGGTGACTTTTTAAAGTCGACTTACACGATTAGCAAGGTCATCTCTATTCCTAGTATGAAAACTATGAGTATCACTGTTCTTCTTAAATAATTCTGTTTCTCAACATAGATAAGGCTTTCATATATGTATTGTGATGTCAATTTTAAAATATTAATTTCTTTAAATTTATTCCTTAATGACACTTGGTGCCAATTTATAAATTGCACGAATTGCTCGCTTCTGCAGTACAAAAATTATGTTGTCATCAGCGGAATGTACCCAAAGTAAAATTCCGTATGTCATTAGACTATGGAAATAACTAAAATAGACCAACCTCGCGGTGGTTTCGTCAGTGAGTTGACGAATTTTTGTAACTGCTTATGCTGTAGAACCAAGTCTATTCGCCAATTCAATAATATGAGGACCCCACTGAAGTTTAGTGTGTAAAGTTACGCCTAAAAATACACTCGTATCTACAGGATGCAGTTTCTCATTTCATATTACAATTTTTGTGTTGTATACAATACCTGTCTAACATTAGGAAAAAAAAAGTTAACACACTTGGTTTTTTTCTCATTGAGAAGAAGATTATTAGTCGTCAACCACTCTATTACTTTAGAGGTGGTATTATTTACATCATCAAAAGCAATTTGCTGTCTATGCAGTTTAAAAAGTGAAGATGTATCATCAGCAAATAATTCGACGTCACATTTATCTTGTACAAGGTAGGGTAAATCATTTATGTAGCCTAAGAAAAGGAATGACCCCAGGACTGAACCCTGTGGCACACCCATGCTAAAAACAGACCCAGTTGATCTTTCACTGTTAACCTCAACTCTCTGGACTGTATGGCTCAAATAAGATGTCAGAAGGCCGAGTGCTTCACTTTTGACACAATGATGATATAATTTTTTGAGTAAGATTTTGTGATGAACGCAATCAAATGTCCTGGACAAGTCACAGAAGACCTCGAGGGCATTCTGGTAGTTCCCCCAAGCCTCAAATATTTTCTGTACAAGCTCAACACCAACATCGGTTGTTGAGTGATTCCGTGTGAATCCAAATTGCTTCACGTTCATCAAATCGTTACAATGTTGCAATAATTGCTGCAAAATGACTTTTTCGAATATTTTACTAAATGTCGGTAGTTAAATATTGGACTAAAATTAGCGGGATCAGAAGAATCGCCGGTTCTAAATTACAGGATGACTTTACTCTGCTTTATCAGATTAGAAAATACACCCTTGTCAATGCACACATTGAATAACACAGCCACATATGGAGCAATACAATCCACAATGAAGTTAATTATTTTAACTGAGAAACCATGAAAATCGGCCGCCTTTTTCATTTGTAAAGACTTAAATACTTTGCCTATGGCGATATGATTAACGTAAGTAAATTTGAACTTAATTTTACATTCGTTGACAACAGACTTCAATAATGATTCAGCGAAAGCTGGAGATGAATTAAGCGATTTTGTGGTTGAAACTGGAATGTCAGCGAAGAAACTTTCTAGCGTTGACAACATCTTGGTCTTGGTCCAATACTTTAACATTAATTTTTAATCTGAATTCTAAGTTTCGAGGTTTGTCTTTTCCAGTTTCACTGTTTATAACATGCCACGTTGACTTTATTTTATCAGAGCTGCTTTTTATTTTATTACTAATATTTATGCATTGAGTTTGCTAATGCACAAATACGTTTAAATAATTTTGAATAATTTTTGACATATTCAATGAATCTGCATGTATGGTGTATGTAGATTACTAATTTATCATGACTTTGGCATAACCGGTGGACAAGAGGAAAGGAAAGAGAATGCTCCCCGCGCCATTTTCCATTAAAACAATATTTATGATACCTTGCTATTAAAAATCTACAGACGTAAATAGTTTATCAGTGTTTAACATATTAATGTGTCTCAATTCGTTATTTATCCAAATGACTAAAAGGAATCATTGTATTCATGTGTCTTTTAGGGCGCCAGTATAGTTTTTAAACATCGTAACAAGAACGATTTAAAATTTTTTGTCATTTAAATAAAATTGTAATTTTGCACCAGCAATAATAAGTAGTATCACCTAGCTACAACTTGATCTCTCATCAAGTTGTAGCTAGGCTTACAAACAAAAATCCAATCAGTTTCTGATTCAACTGATAGATTAAATTGTCTTTTTTACGAATTATTAGTCAATTACAATATAAATACATATACAATTTACTAGTCGAGTAATACACAAATCAGGCGTAGGTTATAACGAAACATTTAGTTGTTTTTTCTATGCAACGTTCAAAGATTATACATTTTCTACGCCGATTAAAACTTGTTTACACTTTAAGTCTTCACAATGAATCTCTTATTCGATTTTTTATTACATATTAACTCACTTAAGATAGAAATTAAAGAAATAGTTTTCACTCGTCCACCGGCTCAAACAAATAAATATTAGGAATAAACAATGAAGTTGAATTGTATTCGTATCGTATCTCTCAATCTGTACGAAATTCAGTATGAAAGACAGGCTTTTCGCTGCTAATTGCATAAATCTTAGTGAAAAAGCAACAGTTATAACGAAATTTGCCACTAGAGAGAAAGAGATTACAAGCCTCGTTGGAAGCCAACACGTGAGAGTTAGACGATTGATTACTCTGATTTTTGCTCTGATTATGCCTTGAGATGTTAGTGTCGATCGACCGACGCACTGATTGGTCGCGACTTGCGGTCAAAAACCTGTTTTATTTCTCTAAGATTCTTTTACTGTTTCCATTTGAAAAGTATTTCTTGGGAATTTTTAAAACTGTTTCATGTGATTTGAAGTTGATATTTATTACTCATTCTTGAGGCGTTCGTATTCTGTATTCTTGACTGAACATTTTAGTGAGGCAAGCCGGGCTTTTGGGCTTGTATGTAGGTACTGCCGCTGATATGTATATACAATTTTGTGTGTGTGTGCTTGAGTGGGTCCCTGGATATTTTAGATTCACAACCCGGACCGGACCCGGAAGGTGGCGGCTATACCAATTTTAATGAAATTTTAGGTACAATCGAGTGGGTCCTTGGATGGTTTGGATTTATGAATTTGCGTAATAGCACTATGAGTTGTTGATATCGTAATCCGGTAGAATTAAAGACCGCATTGCTTGATACTAGATAATTAATTTCTGTGTGTAGGGGAGAATATTGAATGTATTATTTCAGGTACTTAAAGTTGAACCATCTCACCGAGCAGTCGCGACTTGCCAACTTCCAAGGTGGCCCTCCGCGGGTCCTCCACAGAGCAGTTCGGACGCTCCTCTAATTAGTACCAATTTCTTCTGAATTTGGGTTCTGTAGACGTAAGAATGACGAATGAATGAATGAATGAAAAGAAAGACAGAAGGAGCACTTGACACGGTTTGCCATATTTTTTTGTGTCTTTAGAATTCTTTTAGAACTTAGAATTCCTTCTTAATTTGGTGCTTCTGATTCGGTGATTAAACGCATATCAAACAGAATACTAAACACTGTAAACACGATAATTATTCAGATTAATAAAAAAAAATAACAAACATTTAAAAAGCACGTTAAAGTTTTTATAAATAACGTATAAAATGCTATTTGTCGCTATAAGAAAATATTACTTTACAAAAATGTTGTCATGTCATTAAAAATATATTAACATGAAAAAATAATACATTAACGCTAAAAATAACAATGGATTATGAATTAATTATAGTTTATAATTATTTAAGTACATTTAAACTTCTAAACTTTCGTGTTGCTTATAAAAATCTAAAACGGGAAAGGCACGCGATTATCTTTTATTTTATTTTGACGTTGCGATAGAGTTGCATCGGCTTGACACCACGGCCGATGCAACTCGGTCGAAACTTCAAGCCAACATATTAGGTAATCGCATTGAAGTACAATTCTACTTGTAATTTTTTCCGATTTAATTTCCAATGTCATCGTGACAATATTCATTCGTAGTTTATAAATAATTTATATGATTTAACTTAAAAAAGAATAATGTGAAGATTAATAATTTTAAGTTTATAATAATTGTTATGGTTCAAAGTAGTGAAATAATTGTACAAATTATTAATTTTAAATATTTTATGGTATATCATAAAATTTGTATATCTATAATGGCAACTATTAATTTTATTATTAACGTAATAAGTACTAACAAGAAATAACAATTCTTAATGCGTTAGCTGACGGAATTATCAAGCGTACTCGCGTAAACGAAAATATGTGAGGAGAATGATGAAATTCAAGGAAGCGAAAGAAGTATGCAAGGACCGCGAATCTTGACGCATTATAAATTTATGTACGCATGTGTATTATGTATGTATGTATGTAAGTTTACTGAACGCAGTGTGTATGCTTACAATGGCGTGAAAAATTTTGTACAGGATTGACATACACGAAAGCGATATCCCTGTTGCTGCAGGAGTCCTATTCTTTTGTAAGCTACGGTAACTTACCATGGTAGCATATCACCAGGAGGGCCGTACGTTTGTTTGCCATCTTTGTGGTTTAAATAATCTAATTTATATTTCCACTAGCTGTACGCCCGACTTCGTCTGGGCGTAACATTTTTTCGTTGCTTTCTCGGATTAGTTTAGATTATATGCACATGTACATGTATGTTTAAAGATTGTTTTTGAAAAAAGTCTAGCCTACGTCTGTCCCTAGGCACATATCATCTCTGTGCCAAACATCACAATTGATTCGGTGGTTCAGCATTTCTCATTTAAAGTTTCATCCCACTTTTTTAGGGATAGTTTATTGATAAAAAAAGTAGTCTATGTCCGTTGCCAGGTGTCAAACTACATCCATGGTGCAACATAATCAGTTCAGCGGTTTAGCATATCGCGTACAAGGTTTCGTTCCCCTCCTTTTTCGCAGATTTTTCAAAAAAAAAAAGTAGCCTATGTATTTTTGATAAAAAAAGTCTTATCACCGCACCAAATTTTATCTTTACCAAGATTTAGCGTTTCCAATACAAAGCTTCATCTCCCTTTTCATCCTCTTAGAAGTAAATTTTTGATAAAAAAAAGTAGCTTATATCCGTTCTTTAATGTCAGTCTGTCTTCCTGCCAAATTTCAACATAATCGGTTCAGCGGTTTACCATTTCCCATACAAAGTTTCATCCACCTTTTCACCTCCTTAGGAGTAGATTTTCGATAAAAAGTACAAATAGCATATGTCCGTTCCCAGGTGATAAACTATATTCATGCTACATCATAATCAGTTCAGCTATTCAGCATTTCCCGTACAAAGTTTCATCCGCCTTTTCACCCCTTTAAGGGTAAATTTTCTAAATAATAAGTAATCTATCATAAGTGCAATCACATGTTCTTATTACGTACCGATTTTCATCAAGATCGGTTAAACCATTCTTCGGTTATAAAAGGACATACAGACAGACAGACAGTCAAAAATTTGAAAAATGGTAGAATTGAAATCAGTGAGTCATAAAATGACTATATATAACAAAATTTGACAGTAAAATTATAATTACAGCCAAACGCTAGAGATTTATATATGTAGATAGAAGATAGAATGGAATAGATGCCGTTGAACTGTTGGCGCAGTAACTTAATATCGCCTTATCAAATTTCAATTTTACAAATGTAAAGAATCCAATTATTTTTTGTCACGCAACGATAAATAATTACACCGAAAAGTTCCTATTATCGATGAAAGAAATCAATACTTGCAAATATAGACTGCAGAGGAAATTGATCTTTATTACGTTAACAATAGCATTGTGGCGCTGTCTCCGTGTTTTAAATGGTTGTGTCGAAATAAATCTAATATCGTGCCAAAGAAATAAAAGTCAAGTTTATTTAAAAATTAATAATTGGAAAGATTTTATGTAGCCAACTAAGTATTTAAGAGCAATCGTCAAACGATTATATCGAATGATACGGCGGGCGTTATTCTAGTTGTACGTTTCATGAAATAATGGCATTTCACGTTATGGCACAGGCACATCATGATCTTTCCAATTCCTCGATTGAACAACGACATGAAAATTTAAAAAATTGTCAAACGGTCGAAAATTATATTTGTAATGAAATACTTATATTAAATTATTTTACTTTCTTTCAGGTAACTAAAGCTTCTGGAAATGTAAGTAAAAAAGTAATTCCGCCTTATTTACATAATTTGTTTTTATCAGAATAGGAAAAAGAAAAAAGAGCGATGTATTTCGTGAATGTCGAAGTCATTCCTTTTTATTTACAAAATTTATTTTTATCTCAGGCAAAGCTAAATATAGAATAAATGTACGAGTATTTCATGAGCTTTTAATATCTGAGAGAGCAAATGAAACTGAATACCGCAACTGCTTATCAATTGTCATCCCGTGCCAGAGACAAATATCTCAGTTTCTGTTCCGCGAGATCGTTATAGTCGGCCAAGGGGATGATCATAGATATAAGAAATTGAGCCTATAACCTCTCTATCTGGTTAAGCTTTATTAATATTGAGTATTGTTGCAACTTGATGCTAGGTTCACCCTAAAATGAAAAATAACGTGAATGTATTAAAGAAGAGTGGTATTTCATGTGATAAATTCCGAAAATCTATGGCTATTTTCCGCTCAAACTCCAAAAACCACCAATCGACACGTGTTTCGCCCCTCAACGGAGCATCCTCAGGATATATCGGAGATAGGACTCGGTCAGCTAACCAGGAGATTCGGTGCTGGTTCGGTGCAAAGTAACACCTGAGTCTATACAATATCTTAGAGTGGTATTTTGCGGCCATCGTAGAATAGGTCATATTTTTAGCTGTAACCCGAGGAGTAGAGGGAAACTAACATGTGTAGGCGAGCCATATAGTTTTTTCAGGATGTAAAGAAAATAAAAGCAAGGTATATTTCAAGGTCGGAAGGATGTAATATTAGAAATTTGGTAGGTATCACAAAGGGACATTAAATCGAACGAAATTTAATCGAATTAATCGTACATTAAATCGAAACTTATCGATGCTCTGTTTAGCACTAGACCCTATATGCAGATAGAAGAGGCAAGGATATACTTCTTAATAGTTGAATGCACCGTGCATTTATTCATTACATTCTGTATATTAAGTTCAGAGATATTGAAAGAGGAGGAAGTGAGGTACACCAAATTAAGAGATATCTTCATGTTTTGTAAAAAAACTGAAAGAGTTATACATGAGCTAGAAAGGGAAAAAACACCAGACTATTAACAAATGGACCTCCAATCCAGGAAACAGAGCTGAATGGCCACTTCTTGAAGGAAACTGATAGCCTATTTGCGGCATGGCGGACGTCTCTCTATACAGAATCTACATCTACGACTACATGTAGCCTGAAAATAGATGAATAGAGCTACGGTATTTTTAGTCTTTCAAGCGAAATGATTATAAGAAGGCCTTAAAGGACGTGGAAGATTATAGTGAGGTTCGTAAATAGTAATAGTCACGCCGCAGTAGCCGGCAGATGTCTCAAATTCTTATCATATGAGGTGATTGCGGGAATACGGTAACATGACGTTGGCATGACTTTTTGAAGCAGAAGTGGCATCACTAATGATATCTTACAATCCTAACTAACCGTATCTATGTCGTGTTAATCCTTCAAGGCCATATACCATACCTTTCTTATCCCGACGCGTCGACCGGATTGCTCCGATAGTTGTCACGGGCAGACTGATGAGGACAAGCCTCTTCGTCGTGTATGATTCCTGGCAACCGCCCACACTGCGTCCAGGCTACATGGAGGTAGTAAGCCAGCCGATCATTCCTCAGGCGATTGAGAAGAGGATCATAACACGTATAGTCCGTGATACTATTAAAATTAACACAACAAGTATGCTAGCGAAGACTTATAACCTTCTCAAAAAAGTGCTTTTGCGCAGAGATAGGAATCGTGCTTCGACAAAACACTAGAAGCTTCAGTATTTACCATACGATACCCCTTAGCTCTTTGAATTGCGTCGAAGGCGACCATGGTCGAAGTTTAAGCGGGTCACGAGGTACAGGAATGACGGTCCATAGTGACCAATGCTACCACCCTAGCGAGGACAATAATCGATTTACCTAAAGTGAAACCTTATAACAGGCTTATAAGGAGAAATAAAAGATTGACGTTTATAACGTCCAACTTCAAAGAACACTTGAAATATTTACTCTCAATGATAAAAATCAGGAATCCAACAACATAATATATCAAAGAGCAACCTCCGTACTACTCGTTAAACTTTTATTGCTCTATTACTGGTTTATATAACAAAGGATATCGTAGGGCACGGAATAGCTATATAATCCTATGTTCTTTTATTTTGGCACAAGTAATGAGATTTGTAGTAAATTCAAAGTGGTCATATAAAATACGAGTCTCTTAATTCATATTAAGTTTGTGTCCGTATGTTATTCGCAGAATTATCAAGACTCCAATAAGTCACTAAAGTCTTTTGAAGCACTTAGCTCATCGCGACTGGTCCGTTAGTGTGGTAGCACAGCATCTGTCTTCCAATCTAGGGTCCCATGTTCGATCTTCGGTCAGGTCGATTCAGAAAACGAACTTTACTGAATTGGCTTGGAGACTGAATGTTGCTGGGAGCTGCCCCAGTTCGTCGTGGGATACCAATAGTACAAGTCTTTTTTTTGGTTACACAGGAGATATCTGAACACAGATACCTGGGGGAGAGACTCAGTTATATAGGGCTTTTATCTACCAAATCTCCTGCGGTAGTCTTTTTCGGTGAGTCATCGAGGGGCTTCGGGATTCTTCTACAGAACGCACCGGAGCCCCTCTCGCGCTTGACGCAGAATTGAACGGTTGAAACGGGTTTAACTGGGAGCTCTTCCAGTTAGTTGTGTTAGTACGGTAGCCAAGCCATCAGTCTTCCAATCTGGGGTTCCAGATTCGATCTCCGGTCAGGTCAATTCAGAAAACGAACATTTCTAAATTGGCTTGGAGTCTGGGTGTCACTGGGAGCTCCCTCAGAATTCGTTGTGCAGTACCCATAGTACAAGCCTAGTGCTTAGTTTGGAGTCATATAACTTGTGTAATTCTCTTGGAGTGTTATTATTATGGAGTATTATTATTACCTTTAGCGATAGCCTAGTGCTTATTTAGGGGTAATATAATTTGTGTAATTATCTTAAGGTATTACTCAGTAAAATAAGACTATAATATACTTTTTACCTGATAGCGGCCAGCAAAAACTAGGGTTATGATTTTAGGAGAGAATTTTAGCAGATGGCAGAAGACCGAGTGGTTTGACGCTCATTCTTGGAAACTTGGAAGATCGCTGGTGTGGGATGCCATTTGCGTCGATACGCTTGCTGTTTCCTATGTACCGGCAACTTCTAAGTCAGCAGGTGCCGCAGCCAGTACTGCCAAAAATTTGAAGCGGCGTAAGTATGGAACTCTCTCTGAGAGTTTTATACGCCCTTTGCAGTCGAAGATTAATCATTTTCAGCATAATGCACTTGTATTGGTTCAAGTAAGTCTAATGACTTTTAATTCGAGTCTTAACCTTTTATGTTTTCGAATATATTATGCGACGCCTCTAAGAATGATAGAAGTGATTTTAACTTACATTTTCCTATTTTTAAAACACTGGTATCTAACTAGTTTTTCATCATGATTTCGTCTTTGAACGTTTATTATCAAAATACATGCAGTATACGAGGCAAAGCGCTGACATTTAGACAAGAATTATTAAATAACAATTACGATATAATTGCTATTACAGAGACGTGGCTTTATGATGGCGTATATGATGCCGAAGTGTCGGATCCAAGATACGATGTGCACAGATGCGACCGAAACACAGGCGCCACTGGATTGTCTACGGGAGGTGGTGTTATGCTACTTACCAGAAAAGATCTTGCAGCGCGTTTCGTGTTCTGTCCTGATCTTTCATGCACATTATATGAAATTTTACAGGTTACTATTCCAGCAAATATATTGGGATCGAAATCAAATCTACATGTAGTGTTTTTCTACCTTAACGGTACGCGAGGTAGTGATGATGCTAAACTCGACCATCTCACGAAATTTTTACATGATCTACGTATGAACTACCTAGGCGACCTGTTTTTATTATTAGGCGACTTGAATGCGCCTTGTATTAGATGGCAGAAAAAACCGTCAGCAGACTGCATGGTGCCTTTTGGGAGTTATTGTGGCTCTATACAGTTATTTCTGGATTGTATAGCCGAATGTGGATTCAGTCAATACAATAACATCGCTAATGGGAACGGTCATTTCTTAGATTTAATGCTCAGTAACAGTTTTATATGAGTGGGTCGAGCAGAATATCCAATAGTCTCTGAGGACTTACCACATCATCCTGCCTTAGCACTTGTATTGCCTGAGGTTAACCTTTTACCTGTATTCGAGCCATCACGTAAAGTATATGCCTATAAAAAGTGCGATGTTGGAAAATTGCGTGAATTTTTACGAAAAGTAGATTCGGAAATTTTACAGACCACTAATATAGATGACGCAGTTAGTAACTTCTATAAAGTATTAGTCGAAGTCCGAGAATTGTATGTTCCCAGCTACTACATTGTCGCCAGTAACTATCCACCATGTTATACTCGTAGTCTTATACATATCATTAACGAAAAACGCGGGTTCCATCGTCGATGGAAAAAATTTCATAACCCACGAGACTATGACACCTTTGGGATTCTCTGAGAACGCCAGAAGAGAGTATTTCATAACTAAATGTGAGAGTTCTATTGTGGCTGATCCTAAACTATTCTGGAAATTTTCCAAGAGCCTAAATAAATATAGTGATATTCCTAAACACATTTCGTATGGTAGTTAATCTGCCTCAAATACAAATGAAATTTTAATCTATTTTTAGATTATTTCCAATCAGGCTATAGAACTGCTAATAGTGATTCTACTGAGGCAAGAATCTGAGGAAATAAATCTGACATCACACGATTTGAATACACTGAGCACGGTCCATATTGTCCCTGATTTAGTACTAAAATATTTAAATAAAATTAATTGTAATAAAGGTCCAGGCAGCGACGATATGGCACCTCTTCGTGAAAATGTGCGCTAATGAAATCGTGTATCCCTTGACTATTATTTTTCAAAGATCGATAGCTGAATGTGTCTTTCCAAAAAAGTGGAAAGAGGCTCTAATTACACCAGTTCATAAGGGCGGACCTAAATCTCAGGTTGATAGGTACAGACCAGTTTCAATATTATCTGTGTTGGGCAAACTATTTGAGAAGATTGTGTTCGACGAGGTATATCCATGTATTGTTAAGAATATTCCCATAGATCAACATGGTTTTATGCGCCATCGTTCCGTTGTAACCAATTTAGCTGTATTTACAGACAGCGTGATCAGGGAAATGGTCAATGGTGCTCAGGTGGACTGCATATACACTGACTACTCTAAATATTTCGATCGTTTGGATCACAAAACTCTTGTATACAAAATGAAATGTGTGAGTATACACGGAAATCTATTACGCTGGATGATATCTTATTTGAAAAATCGGTCCCAGGCTGTGAAAATTGGAAAGTGTTTTTCTAAATACACAATAATTCCATCTGGAGTTCCACAGGGATCACATTTGGGACCTTTACTTTTTAATATTTATGTGGCTGATATGAGCACGTGCTTTCACCATGCGGCCTTCTCTATGTATGCCGATGATAATAAAATATACCTACCAGTTCGAAACATTAGTGACTGCATGAAATTGCAAATGCATCTGAATAGACTAGAAAATTACTGCAAACGAAATTTCTTAGACCTTAATATTAATAAGTGTCATGTTATTACGTATACAAGGAAAATTAATGTTGTACAATATAATTACTATGTCGGTAGTTCTATAATACCTAGAGTGCTGCAAGTGCGAGACTTGGGTGTTATATTAGATAATAAACTAACATATTCACATCACTTTGAATATATACCTCGTAAAGCCTATAAAATGTTAGGCTTTCTGATCAGAATAACAAAATCTTTTAAAAGCACAGTTTCACTGAGGGTGTTGTATTTTGCTTATGTCAGGAGCATCTTCGAATTTGCGTCTCCGGTTTGGTCTCCTGCTTATATCAAATACATTGATAAAATAGAGGGTATTCAGCGAAGATTTGTTACTTTACTCGAGCGTCGAGCAGGGAAACTAACGTCGATTCATTACCGCGAATCTATTACACAATATAAACTTTTATTATTACGTCATCGTAGAATTGTATCGGACATGGTATTCTTATATAAATTAATGAACGGTGGAGTGGACTGCCCTCGCTTGTTGGAGCGTGTAGGTATATGTGCTTCTAGTATTGTTACTCGGAGACGGCGTTATTTTCACGTACCCAGCTGTCATACTAACTATGCGCAGAATTCAATTATGTATCGTTTGGGACGGGAATACAATAAATATTTTTCACATATAGATAGATATTCATCACCTTAAAGAACAAAATTTCAAAAACAAAGCAATGGAAGCAATAAAGAATCTTCACCAAAATGGTGTTATTTTTATTTAAATAAAATGTACTGAACCATATACCAAATACACACACACACGCACACACACAAACTCAGACACGTGACTTGCACTCATCTGTATAAACATGAAAATGTACCCATGTACAGAAACATGCACAAATGCACACAATATTACACATATTGCACACATGCACTCGCCATGTCAATTACACACTCATGATAAAATACATACATAAAAAGAATGTTACAAAGTCAATTAAGAGTATGGCATATGTACATATGTAGTTAACTTATTCGTATTAAATTATTTTGTCTTCATTTTGTTACTGTTTTGGAATTCTATTATGTAATGTTTGTATATAATTTAATATCTCTCACATTGGCATGTAAAATTAAATATTAAATGTAATATAAATTTGTAGGCTGTGAGATATTCAAATAAATAAAAAAAAAGCTTCGGTTTTGAAATTTTGTGCGGAATAGCTACAAATCGTAGGAATTTATCACATGAATATTTATCTGTTATGCATATTTATCTGTTCCGTTACAGAGCCCAAACTATTTACCAATTCCAACGTATGAGGTATCATTGGAATCGTTTGAATTATACGTTTTTTGAATGATAGGGGATCGTACCCAGTACTCTGTCTTAAAAGGCAGATGCTCGGCCGCCGCGCCAGTGGGCCAGTCTCGACAATACAGACAGATACTGCTACTATTTTTATTTATAATGTTACTGAAAGCTGTGCGCAGTACTTTAAAAGCCATTAACATTGTTAATATCTTTTAAATATTTCAGTTGCTTCCATGACTTGCACCGCACGTTCACAATTGCTTCTGGACTATATAACTACGTTTCCTTTGAACGCTATCTCTTTGTGGAACCAATTGAATTAAATAAATAAATAGAATACACTTTGCAGGCCGCGCTAATGAAACCTCTGAAAACAAGTATTGTCAGTTCTTTGTGTACCACTTTGCATGATCTCTTTTCATCGAGAATCAATGTTTACTGTCTGGGTTCTTTGTACCCGATATTCTTCAAACGGTGTGCGAAGTACAGATAGTTTAGTGACAAGATTAATGTGTTAGGAACTGAAATATTTTTTAGGGTTCTATTGATTAACTGGGAATATGTGGAGTTGCTTACTCTTCTTAAAGTATCGTACATCAAAAGGAGAAATAAACTACTATCCGATCGTCTGTTTATTTGTCCGTCACAGACAATTTTCTCAGAATTTATACTATACTAGCTATACTATGTCTTGCGGTTTCTCTTGCATTAAATTTGGTATATTTATAATGTTAAAAGTAGCTCAGATAACTTTCTGAAAAGTCTTCTACTTGCCAATGAAAGTCATATTAAAATTGGTTTAGCTATTACGGAGGTTGATTCGGACAAAAAAACACACACAACAGACAATTAAAACAGCCTGTTTGGGTTTTGATTATGTACAAGTAACTATATGCCTCTATAAGCTAAGAACGAGGCTTTATTTCGAAATCGCAGACAAACACTTCAGTTTTATTTATATGTACAGGTGTAAAGAAAAGTAAAGTAGGCCATTTTGTTAGCCTACTTGTAATATTTTGCACAAACATATTACCGTTTTTACATGAGGAAAAAATAGGTAAATTGGTTACTTTAACTCGACTGGTAATTATCTTCTCTTTAAATTAAAAACTTAAAATCAACATAATATACAACCTCGGAATGTTTAATATGTTATGAAATGTAAGGCATTATTCAACGTTTACAAATAAAGCATAAGAGTCCTAGAGTTTATTGATTTTCAGAAATAAATTTGACAAAATAATCGTTTGACAAATAACTAGCTGCTGCCCGCGACTTCGTCCGCGTAGAATTATAAAAAGTGGCCTGTGTTCTTTTTCGTGGCTTGAATCTATTTCCATTCTAAATTTTATCAAAAACGGTCAAGCCGCTTAGGAAGAGAACCTTTAAACGACAATAACTTTTTTTTATTTCATTCGATTTCAATGAAACAAAACTTAAATGTTGCTCCATACAGAGTTTAATCTATCTGTGAAAACCCCGAGAAAATCTGTTTAATAGTTTCAGAGACACATACAGACAGACAAAAACTTAAAAAAATGTTTTTTCGTGTTGTGTTACTCTATTTTTATCGCCCACACTCATTTTTGTTAAATTTATTCAATGTACAAACATACGGTTTCTACTGTTTTATTATAATTATGTATGATAATTATGATATGTATGTACAGATACCTTTATATGCGAGTCGATCTCAAATTCTGGCGAAATGTTGAAATCAAAATAAAAATATAAATATTATTCTGAAAAACATTATCCTCTTTCTGTGGCAGTCGAGTAAAAACTAAACTCCCACGATAAATACGCAAATCTAACGACGCCTTCTTTATTAAAATTCATTAAGCCGTTTAGAATACAGGGTGCGCTAAATGAATCGACATACATCGCCTTCCTTCTTGAGTAGTCAAGGTAAAAATACTTTATAGATTTATTCAAATAAAATCAAACAGGAAGTAAATACCAACGTTGACACAAAACAGAGTCTCAAATTAAATTTCTGTAACTGAAACATCCCTAGGAATTCGGACAAAACATCCAGACAGTAGTAACTTGTGACGGTCTCAATAAATTTCTCTAATTAAGTCACTGGCTGACATTAGTAATTTGGTCAGTTTTTGCGGGCCAATCTGCGAGGACCTTCGTCAACTGTTCACAACTGGCAATCGAACACGGGTTGAACGTGTTAACTTGGGTGTTTCTGTCAACTAATTAGTTCGTCAGATGTAGGAACAAAAAATGTTTGATGTCAAAAGTAGATCTAAGTAATAAACTGGATTTTTCGACATCAAATTATTTTTCATGATAGGGTTGCACGATAATATTATTTTAAAAATAAAGAAAAAAACGCTTACGTGGTTTGGACACACAGAAAGAATGAGCGACGAAAGACTAACGAAGATCTACAGAGCGAAAGTAAAAGAAGCCAAGGAAGACCAAGGCTGACTTACGAAGATCAAATAGCCAGAGTGTTAGCTTACGGAAATGTGAAAAGTATTCGCATACCTAAGCGAAAATGTGTGAGGAGAGTGATGAGATTTGAGAAAGCGAAATAAGTATGTAAAACCCCCGAAGCTTGACGCTCCGTCCGCTCTGACTACCCCGTTAGGTATATAGCGTGAAGATATGTATGTATATATGTAAAATATTTTTTCTGACGTTAGTAGACTACAATTAGTATGCATGTGGTGGTTTGTGACGTCGTAGTGGGAGAGAAGATGACCCATTTTCAAGATTTTTTGTACGGTGTTTATTTAACTTTGGGTCTTTACTCCCTCCTCCGAGACGTGTACACATCACATGAGCGATTCCAGTGCGTTCTGAAGAAATTGCCGGAGTCCCTCGATACTGCACCCAGAAGTTTTAATCGGTTTTAACAGCCCAATAACTTAAGTACCGTTTAAACTTATCTCATGACTCTCGCAGTGCAACGACAGCGTTGACCATGCGTGATGTCGTCCTCCTCGAAGTCGCATTAATGGACGGCCGGAGTCCCCTTTAGTCACCTCGTATGACAGGCCGAATATACCGTAATCTTATTCTCTGGTCTGTTCTAGCCTATCCAACAATACATATAAAGCTTAAAAATACAGACCGAACCGAACCACTTAGCGACAATATTATCACACATAATTGCTCCTTGTCGGGTTAATTAAAATATTCAATTAAACACACACACGGCTAACTCCCACGGATCCTAAACATAACATCGGCAACTTGCAAATTGCTTGTAGAATTTCATCGTAATTTCAAATGTAAATTGCCAATTTGGACGGCACGTCGATTCGACGGATAACCGTTGTTATCGATAATTTATTCACCTGTTCAATATTCAATAGGCCTGTACTTTATTAGGAGAAAAATGACTATCAATGTGTTTCTTATAACACGTTTAAGCCACGAATACATTAGATTATTATAAACAATATTCTATACTTCTACAGTCTAGGAGAGATAGAGAAATAAGCATAGAATTTGTCAGTTGCTACTGATTGACTGTTAACACCGTGGTTCCATTAGTGGTTCCATCTTTTTCCTAAGTTAAGGACCCCAAACGCGAGTCCTGGCCAGCGAGAACAGATAGATAATGATTGTTTTGAAAATGTAACTCTGAGTAATTAGATGCGCGTAGTCTATATCTATATTAATGTTAGTCAACGAGATCAAATCGATACTGATTATTTAAAAAAAAACTTAGGTAATACAGAAGTCTGTAGCCTTATATCTTGATACTTTGCAGAGGAACCAGTTAATTGATATTTATTTCTAAAATGTTACTTTAAGTAACCAGAGGCCTGTAGTTTTCTTTTTAGTTACGTCTTGATATTCTTTAGAGGGACCACTAATACATATATAAGAAATATTCTTTAAATGTAACTTTAAGTGACCAGGCCTGTCTTATATCTGGATATTTCTGACAGGGACCAAACAAATACTGGTTATTATTTTAAAAACGCAACTCTAGGTAATCAACGGCCTGTGATATTACATCATGACGTCGTTCACAGGAATCGTATAGTTACTTGTTATCGTTATACTGTAACTCTGAGTAAATAGAGGCCTGTAATCTTAGGTCTTGATATTTTTCTAAAACAACGTTTCGAACACATACATACATATCCTCACGCTGTATCTCTAATGGGGTAGTCAGAGAGGACGGAGCGCCAGGATTCGCGGTCCTTACACACGTGTCATAATTTCATAATATTTCTAAATTAATAGCAGTGGATGTAATACCTGAGCATGTAGCTGTACCTGATAAATATTCTATCAAATAATCAACTCACTTTGTAAAATACTGGCCAAACCTGTGGATCTTATTAGGAGCTCTCCAAGTTTGTATGGCAGTTCTTATACGTCAGTTTGTCGCAAGAAATTATAATAATACACAGAGTTAATTTAAAAATACTAATAACCTCTTGGTGCAAAATTCCTGTCAACATAACTAACTATTTTTGTTCTACGACTTTTTTCAAAACTCAATATGTTCCTCAAAAAATATTTGTTAAGTTTTGTTGTACTGTCTGAAACGTAATTACTCTGTACGTATTTCCAATGGTGCAGTGCAAGCGCACCGGGCCTCAGTGCGTGTACCGCTTTAGCGACTGGGTAGAGTAGGTACCATTTTCAGAAACATTTAATGTAATTTTATTTTTAGTCGTTTTTTTTAGTCGTAAAACAAAAGTCATTGGGGATAATGTAAAAAATACTAAGGAGGTTATTAGTATTTTTAAATTAATCCTGTATACAATACACATGTATGAAAACCGATTAATAATAATGGTTAGTGTTAGAGGTCTCGCTTAGTAACATGCCGGAAATCAAGATAAGAGCAAATACGTTCGTTAATATAGCAAACTATCATAACATGGCTTCGCCATATGCTTCATAGTCATAATTTATAACATGATATGGCTTATAAATTTCGCCATATCATGATCTGTTTGGACACAACGTCAAATTGTTGTATTTAATGCCCCGGTATATACAGACAGATGATAATACTAATCTACACTATTTTCCATAATAACACAAAAAACATTTATATTTCTAATACCTTTGTACCTTAACAGCGAAGGTTGCGTACCCAAATAATCTCGCGTTATTTAAAAATAATCGTTATAGTCTGATAATGGCTTTAAAAGAATTATCAGACTGGTGTTAACATGATCATTTGTATAATTTATGGGTTTGTAAGCAAGCCCAGTAACCCGATTATCATGGGAATCTGAATCTTAAAAAAGATGCGGTCATCGTTAAATATTTTAACCGTGAAATTAAAAATTTGTTTATCTATTTATGTCGTAATTTTTGTTATTCGTTTAATTATACCTATATTAATAATCTGTTTAAATAAAAATCAATTGCCACGTGTATGATGGAGCATCACTTGAGAACAGTTCGATCGTTTTGGCCGCTTTCTCTTTTGTTGTGCTTGTAAATGTCAGGACAAGGGTTACGACGTATAAAAGAAAATTTTTGGAAAATCCATGGAAAAAGTCGGTAAGGTCGACTGTCGACTGCTGAATAACTTTTCTGATAAATGCTGTATAACTTGTTGAATAAATAAATCGAATATACTTTTTGCGTAAAAAAAATGTAATGTACGTAGTTAATGCAGACCTGATAATTTTTCCTCAATCTGTAAGTACCTCATTCTCATAGTTCAAGATTTGTCACAAATTTTCGTTAGTGTTATTTTAGAGATAAATAAGGAAGGCAGAAATTTTCACCTGTTTTTTTGAAGTAAGTGTTCCAAAATCATAACTGAAAGAACCTATCTGCCACGACTATTATTCACATGACTAATTGGTCTCAAAAAAAAATGTTTTATAATAACCGTAGACCTTCGATCACAAATAGAAAACTAGATACACAAGCAACGCTCCAAAAATCTCTGAAAGAAATGTGCATTCAAATGAGTATTTGAGTGCACTTCTATTTTAATAGTATTCGAAAACGCTAACAGCGAACATGTCAAAGTGCATTTTAAAAAATTGTAAAAACAACACATCTAGATCGCTAAAAAAAGTCGGACATTCTTAATTTCAGTTAATAAATTAACTAATATTATTTACGTGTTCATTATTTCGTTATAGTAATAACGTTACATAGATCTTTTTTATTAAATTCGAAATCATATTTTTAAATACTGCCTGACTATATTATTATGTCTTATCCTTGTCACTTTCACCTAACAAATTAAAGTGACGTTTATAGCAATGAAAATAGATTATGTGAGTTATACTTTACTCACGAGGCGTAAGATTCCATTTTAAATATTTTTTTGTCATGCAAGAATCATTTACGAGCTTTTATAACCTTATGGTTTGACAGTAAGGTCTACTTAAGATTTACACAATAAACAAGTCCCAAAAATCCCCACAAAATATTGGTTTGAAATAAAATCAATATTGCGGTCAAAGGTAGATCGTTTATTAGTTAGTCAAATTCCACCTTAAGCTACATAGGAAACATGTCAACATACAGATTCAGAAATTGCCCTCAATAGCACTGCGACATCTATAAGTAAATAATTTAGCAGTCTGAACACACAATTTACCGATAATACTATACGATATTAAAAATGTAATCGTCAATTCGGACAATAATTAGTTTAGATTTTACAGGAGATTGAGAATCTTTATTTGTGATCAAAGCCATAGACGCCCTAAAATGTATAAGAAATGAAATATTCGTGATAAACCGATTTATCATAAGACGCGTAGATGAGATTATAATAAGTCTTTTAAGAAAGTTTTTATAATATAAAAATAATGTTTTATATTTTAAAAACTTTCATAATTTTTACAATAACAATTGTTCAACCTTGCCATGTTACTCGTACATATCTCCAATATTTATTACTTATTACTTACCGTGCGCAATGATGTCCATAAGTGAAATATAATGTTAGCCAGAAAATACAATAGTAAGCCAGTAAGTAAGTAAGCCAGAAAATAATGTTAGTACAGAAATCAGAGAGTAAGGGGTAAGATCAGTGTTGCTACCGTCTCCTCGGATATATTTTGTTCTATATGGACAATTTAAATAATACCAAAAAATGTATTTATGTAAAATAATACATAATTTATATATGCATACTAGGGTGTCCCAAGAACATCAAAGTTGTAATTTTTTTTTATCATTTTAAGTATTTTTGCTTATACAAAGAGCCGATTTCTTCTTTTAGAAAAAAATAACGGTCGCATTAGTTTAAACAATGAACAACGTTTAAAACTACAATTTTAATTTGGGTGATAAAAGGTCACGTGAAATCAAAGGTTTGATTGAAAATCACTAGAGGTTACCTACTCATTCTATGTAACTAAGTACTTACAGTACTTTTATGTCGTACTCGGATTTTTCATTTGTATACTCATCAAATGTCAAAAGCACTCGCATACCTAGGCGAAAATGTGTGAGGAGAATGATGAGATTTGAGAAAGCGAAAGAAGTATGTAAGAACCGCGACGCTTGGCGCTCCGTCCTCTCTGATTAACCTGTTAGAGATACGGCGTGAAGATATGTATGTATACTCATCAGACACTACTGAATTTCTAATTTCTCTTGAAGGTCAAATATTGATTCATTCATGCATAATTTCCAATCTCTGGTGAATATTTCTTGCATACTGATACAGACTACTATTGTATTATTACGTTCATAGACTGTAGAATATACATCACTGCCAAGACAAAGAACATAGCTGTTGCTGCTTTTCTTATTAAATTTTCATGTTTTCTTATAAATAATAGAGTGGTTCCATCTCGGCTACGCGGTTGGACGCGTAAATTGTAATTCTAAACGAACTGTATGCAATTTCAAAACGTACTTCGATTCAGCTCGCTATTATCAGTACAAACTTTTCAACAAGATAGTAATGTTTTAAAAAAAAAATACTACGACTCATTTTAAAATATGTTGTAGATTCTTAAGTTGACGCAGTGATAAACAATAATTAATTTTTAATAGATCTTCGGTGCAGAACAAACGTCGGCGCGCTAGCTTACGAAAAATACAAAAAAATAGTTATTTTTGTTTACATAAAAAACGATAATTAATTATAAAAAATCCAACTGGCGTTTTGACCAGTGTGTTTAAATTAATCTATGCAGAAAATTTAAGAGCCTAAATCGGTCTCGTTAGTTCTAAAAATGTAAATCTCTGTTTTAAAAGAGTTTTCTTTGATATTTTTGTTTCTGTTACAAAAAATAACCAATCGTGTAACGCAAATGGCAAAATAAAGTAAATGAAATGAAAAATTAGATTGCCAAATGTAATTTTCATACGTTTTGTAAGAAAAATTGAGAACGTAACAGTCAAAATTTCTAATTCGTCGCCTTAAACAAAAAATATCCATCATTTTACAGTTTTATGAAATCTAATAGTTTAAATAATATAGGGTATGCTGTGTATTATGTATGTAAAATGTGTCTAATATAATGCACTTTATTCTTAATGTTCGTGATTTTTTTTAATTATTAAGATATATATTTAGAAAGAAATTGATTACACCAGTCTTCAAAAAAAATCTGTGACAGACAGACAAACGGACACTAAAGTCAGGTAATGACAAAACGAATTTAAAGATGTTTTTATTATTAATTTCTAATAATTATGGCCTAATTGAAACTACTTAACTTGTTTCAAATCATTCATGTAGCATTCATTCATGTATTTTGATATAACGCAACTCGCCCAAGCTTTTTCTTCATTTAAATTCTCGATTGCCATTCTCTCCTTCTAAAATTTCTTTGCAGGGAGATATTTAAGTTTTCATAACTGACTACACTGAAGATTCTTTGTTTGCTCAGTAAAAGTGAATGCAATATTCTGAAAACGTCGAAAACTCTTTGAACTATTTTTAAATTGAAGCCTTATCAAAGTTTATTGACAATGACTTTCTATATCGTATTACTTTAATGAAACTTCACTCTGTTTTTGTTTATTTTCTTTAAATAAAAATACGCCTTTTGAGAGAGAAACATCTAATTTATTAAAACTTTGAGAGATTCATTTCATTATAGTTTAGGGTTCCGTAGCCAATGTGACAAAGACGTAACCCTTATACTTACTTCGTGTCTGTTTGTTTGTATATCCATTCATCTGTCTGTGCGTTCGTCTGTCTATATATTGTAGTCGAATTATTTAGTCATCTTTAAGTGTACTGAGCTGAAGCTGAACTTTCAGAGAATTGGTAACAAACAATGTAAAATAAAAAGGAATATAACATCGCAGTTACACCACGCGAATTTTTTTTTGCGGCCGCCGCGCAATTGTCATTCTCGTATTTTCAACCGACTTCCAAAAAAGGAGGAGGTTCTGAATTCGGTTGTATGTTTTTTTTTATTATGTTTGTTACCTCATAACTCCGTCATTTATGAACCAATTTGGAAAATTCTTTTTTTGTTCGAAAGGATACACTTCCAGATTGGTCCCATTGAAATTTCACTGGTATTGAAGCTTTGGTTTCGAAGATACACCAAATAACGCGACCTGATTATTTATATTGACGATTCTCTTGTATGTCATTTGTTAACTATCGTTGTCCCCACATGGTATAGTGGTAGTATGGTATAATGGTAAAGTAGGCAGAAGATAGAAATTGGCTGTGATATAATAAATTCAGTCAGTAGAGTCAGTCTTGTGGCGGACAGAGAGTACGGCTGGTGGCTGTCGTCTTCAGATTGTAGGAATACTGCTAGGGTGTAATTATGATGCAACCTTTACACTGTTCTTTTATAACTGATTGATATTGATATGATTTTACATTGATGATATTGATAATGGCCATAATGGGCAATTATATCACATGCTCGATCTGTTCGCATCCTTTATTGTGAAAGCCCACGGTTTGTGCTCCTCAATGGAATGGAAGTTAACACATTGCGCTCCAGAATTAGAAAATAAACTAATTGTAGACCTGCTCTAGATATTTATTTAGGCCAAGGTCACTCAAAAGGGAGAAATAAAAAAACTTTTATAAAAAAATTAAACTGACTTCAAAAAAGAACACTGAAAATTACGAAATAACTATCCCTTACGGATCGAAACTTAAGTACAAAAATAACTTTATAAAAATACGATACAAATACCCATATAATTAAATTTGACAGTTATTGAAGTAACGTATACGTTAGGTGTGAGATGCGGAGAGTATCTCGTTTAGTTATACATTTACTAGTACAGAATAAGTTATTTGTGTTCGTTAAATTTTATTTATTGTAGTTATGTTGAAGAATGATAACTCTGCATTCGATTAACTTAGATTATTTAGGCATCTGAGAACATTATAATACGTTCGTTCGTGCGACTTAGACATTTTCGTATTTGTAACGATGTGAAAACCAAATTAAAAACAAACGAAAGCGGTCGCATTTTTGGGTCGCGCGCGACCCTGACTGGCGCTACAATAACTACCCATATTCGCCCAAAATATTGCCGTTGTGTGCGTGCCACGACCCATGCGTATTAGCGCGTACATATAAAAACCGCGTACGCTATTTTTTCAATGAAGGGATACTACTATTATGTTTATACTGTGACAATAGTACGTTAGGGCTGCTCGTCGGGAAAAGCTGACAGCCCGTCTGCAACCTGGAGAACGTCCTTATACAAAAAAGAAATGGAATATCAGTACTACCTCCTTGGCTTACTAGCTTCCTAGTGTAAAATCTGTCTACATGAATCTAATCGTCGTATAATGACCCCAAGTCATTGAGTACACTTACTATACTATGCTATTTCATCATTTCAGCGAACATAAGACGGCTTGGAGCTAACAAGAATCTGTACGCGGGTTCAACTCCCATTTGATTATTTCTTTCTTTGCGGGTTATGTACGTATAATAGATATATTTGCAATCCAAATTCAAGTTCACACCCACATCCTATTTAGATTCGCTTAGTTGATTCTATTGTAAAACTCAGCAGAACTTAACGATGACAACGAATTCTTCGAAGCATTGACCAGGCCGCTATAAAACGAATGAAAACATGATACCAACTTGTTTTCCCAACTGAAAAATTGCTCCCATTGACGGTATTCAGAGCGAAACCCGGTCGAACAATGGCGGTCAAAACAAAGGAGAGACCACTACCGTCTTTATAGGAGCTCTCGGGTCTTTACCTTCTTACCTACCTTTTATTGTTGCCTAACCTTTCCCGCCGATCCACTCTCATTTAATAACCTTTTTTTGCAAAGTACCTAGCACATAAAACAGGATTTTACATCTCGCCGCGTACAAATTTCTTTTCAAAATATTTTTTCTTTGGTAACTCCAATTTATTGTGCTCCACTTGTTTTCAAAGCTTGTGTTTGCTGGGATCATTGGCGTTAAATTAGACTCGGTCATCTATTAGGAGTGATCTTGTAATCTGTGTACTTAATATATCGAATTAGCCATATCTAATGTCTGTGTGACTTGAAAGGAATTTGGTTTAAAACACACGAGCAAAAAAATGAAATTTAGAAATTATAACTTAATATTCCTTTGGAGTGCAGTTATTAAAGTGAATTTATATCTAGAGGTAACAGTTTAGCTCGAGGGCTTTTTAATGCGTATATATTTTTGCTATCATAGATAGAATGTTCATAGGAAAAATTCAGCCAAATGCGTGCCGGACCACGCATAGTTAGGCGTTCCGTGGTCGGGATACATAATATTCATTACATAGGCAGCAGAAATAAGGTTTTATTTTGTAGGGTTATTTCTGCGATCGCTGAGTGCATAACCAAAAACTAAATTATTTAAAAAAAAACAAAGAACCCCACTGCATTAACATTTTTAATTGAAATGCGAAAAACTAGCTTTAAAATCTATAGAGAAGTGTAAGAGCTGTATAATGCACAATGCAATGTTTATATTTATTCAATACCTCTTAAATAAATAATAAAATATATACACCTATTGTTATATAAATACAACTCGAATGGTCGAAAAGGTATTGCACGTAGATAAGCTAATAATAGTCCAAGTGGTGGTCATTATGTACAAATAATAAACTTTTACAGGAAATACTCAGATATGTTTTGAAATTTATTTGTTTGCTTGTCCCCGCCTGCAATACCTTTTCCAACCTTCCAACAGGAGTCACATTTAAAAGCATCAATCGATATCTATCTCAGCGACTATTGACTTAAATAAAGACTCTTTGGAAACTCAATATCATTTTTAAAGACCTTATTTAATTTTTTTTTAAATCTTGTTGCACTATTGTTTAGCGGTTCGCAGAATACATCTAATTTCCAAATTTCCATTTTACTCTGAAACTATATATATCTTACTATATATAAAATAGGCATAATACTGACAATAGTCTCAGTATAGTATGACCGACATACGGACAGACTGACAGACAGACGGACGGAACTAAACAAGGGTTTCGTTCTTAGCCATTTGGCTGTGGAACCCTAAAAAAGTGGCAAATTGTGTAATCAGTAGTATTTACATAAAGCCACTCTTTAACTTCAAAACTTTTTCACCTAAAGTTTTATAATTTTCAGGAAATGTACAGCCTTACCCAAATGTACCCAGAAAAAATGCTACAAAATTCCTAAGTGGTGTCTCTTATTATTGGTGAAATATTATCTCCAGAAATCAAGTTTAGAAAAGTATCTATATATAATTGTACATATTTAATTATATTTTTATTTATATTTAATTCTTTTTAGGAGTCCTATGGACTCCTCATATTCAGGTCAAAAGAATACATACAAAACTGAATGATGTCGGCAGCGCCATGATTCTATTATACTAGATCTTGCGAGTTAAATTCATAACTAGTCAAAAGACGGTTTGGGTCTGTATTCAAGTAAAATATATTATGTTCCTGTAAACCCTTCCACAGAGTATTTTTGAAGGTTAAATGTTTCAATGGTTTGTAAAGAATTTGCTCTGATCGAACTGGAAACTAGTCGGATAGGTAAGCATTAGTTTTGAATATTATTTAGCAAGGCAATCTTGTAATTACGCGTTTTTGTTACTTAAAGATAAACGCAGCAGAAATGAGATCTCATAGAAATATGTGCAGTGTCATCCTTGTGGACAAAGTAAGCAACAAAGAGATAAACAGTATGATAGGTTTGCACGACAGCGTTATTGTAAAAAGTTATTTTAATTGTACTTGAGTTTTGATTAGTAAAGGATAGTTATTTTATACTTTTCAGTGTTTTTTTTGAAGGCGGATTAATTTATTTTTATAAAAATTTTTATTTCTCCCTTTTGAGTGGTCTTGACCTAAATAAATATCAAGGGCAGTTCTGCAATTAACTTCATTCTAATTCCGGAGCGCAACGATATACAAGAGAATCGTCAATATAAATAAAGGTTATAACCAGGTCGTGTTATCTAGTGTATCTTCGAAGTCCAAGCTCCAATATCGGTGAAATTCAAATGGAACCATCTCTGAAGTATTATCTACCAAACGAAAAAATAATTTTTGAAATCGGTTCATAAATGACGGAGTTATGAGGTAACAAACAAACAAAAAAAAACAACATGTAGACGAATTGAGAACCTCCTTCTTTTTTTGAAGTCGGTTAAAAATGAAGACAGGAATGCTTAGATGGTTCGGGCACATAGAAAGAATGAGTGATGAAAGACTGATGAAGAAAATGTACTAACCGAAAGTGAGTGGTAGCAGAAGCCACGGGCGACCAAGACTGACTTACGAAGATCAAATACCCAGAGTGTTAACTCACAGAAACGTCAATTGCATTTGTATACCTAGGCGAAAATATGTGACGCAAATTATTAGATTTTAGGAAACGAAAGAAGTATTACGGTGTAGTACGGTGACTTTGACGCTTGGCGCTCCGTCGTCTCTGACTACCCCGTTAGGGATACAGCGTGAAGATGTTTCATTCAAAGTTCTACCCTGGATCCCTCCTCTTCCCCATTTTCCTCCTTAAAACGTACATTTCCAAGAATCCTTTTTTAGCAAACTAAATTTAATGGTCTTTAGTAGTTTTAGTAGCTTTAGTAGTTTTTGAGATGACGTGAATAATTAGTCAGTCAGTCAGTCAATGAGTAAGTGGTATTTCGCTTTTATACATGTATAAAGATATGTGAGATGGATTCCCAGAAAATAACACCCAAATCAATACTATTAACTGAATCTCAGACTACGGTACAATTTCTAGTATCTCTGTTACTGTACTGTTAGAGATAATTCAAATTCATCTGAGTGATTTAAATTTATTTTGGGACACCTCTACCTAAGTGGGGATCACATCGAGGAAAGTGATGTTATAAAGAAGACTTAATCTTTCCTCCAGAAAAAATTGAGGTATTCCGTAAAATCTCTAACATCATTTGCCAAACGTTTTTATCCATTAAGACAAAATTATAGCAACCCCATAAAAACGTACTAAGCCGATGTCTTAACTGACACCGAAAAACCGTCTTCCCAGCTACCCGAAAATTTACGTTCCGTTTTATGTGCCTCTCGAATTTCAATGAAATGGCAACAGTAGTATGTCCGGGGACTTTTCCCAGCAGCGAACCCTCGGAAATAAACGGATTTATACGCCCAATCCTTTCAGTTTGACTATACGGCCCGATGCGGACCTTTTTCTCGGAGCATCTTCTTTGAGATCATATAATAACATTTAGCGTTATGTGAAAGTTGGGCGACTTCCTCTTTATCGTCTCGTGTTATGGTTTGTAAGCTTCCTGATACATTTACGCATTACGATTATTAAAACTAACTCTGGCTTTATTTATTCGAGTCGATCGTACCTACCAACCAAGGTATTTATTCTGAGCCTAACGTACCGTTCAAATTCATTTATTCTCATTCAAACTAATTTAAACGGTGAACTTTTGTACATTTGCTTACAGTTCTGATTTATTAAACCTAAAATATAGAAATGAATGTTGTGACGAAAGTTCTAAATCGCTGTGTTTTAGAGAACCCTGTGTATCATAGTTAGATTCTCACCTCGACAAAAACTTCTGTCTTAATTAGACACCAGTAACCAATCTAAAGAGATTAAAAAAAATTCTTCAATGTCTTAACCACAAAAAAAGAAAACGTTGCTTTTCATAAAAGCACTTAGTAAACATTGTGCTCAGATGCGTATCGCTGAGTGATGTACCGTAGAACAATAAAGCGTTTTCATATTACCCAAAAATGGAGTCTTGGAGTTTTGGAAACATTTCATTTGGAATGTAATAAACTCAAAGGTATTCAAAAGTACTCATATTTGTCAAAATCCCGCAATATCTCCAGCTGCGTCAGTAATATTCGATTTTGAGGAAGCGAAGAGTCGTCAAAATGAGACCAACGACTTTCATTCCATTGTTCGACATTTCAATCGCTTTATTTTCAGTGTAGATAAAAAAAGACGAATTTATTTCTACGTAGGTGAATCTACTGACATCGCTCCTTCTAGATTGAGATTAAAAAACTTTTCCTGCAAAGCCTGTGACGGAGAAAAAAATATTAATGAAATTTTCAGAAAGCCACGGCCGATGACCGAAGGAAGGAAGTTCATCAAAGTATTTTCCCTGTTGCGGATAGGCAATTAAGAAATTCAATTTTGTATAACTTTCGTCGAGGAATTGTTTCAGTTTCCCTTGATTAATGATATGTTTCTCTTTGTATTTAAATCTGTGGGCTCCTTGCTTTTACTCGCATTAACATCCTTCACAGACGAGCTGTGAAAAGTTGAATAAATGTTATTAATTAAAGAAAATTAAATATGTACTTAGGCGTTACGTTACAGAAAACCGTCCCAAGTTATTAAGCATCTAGGTATCTTCCGCCCAAAGCTTCAAACTTATTAAACAACACGTATTTTACATCCCAACGAAGCATCCTCAGGAAATTCCAGAGAACGGATTCGGCCAGATACCCAGCACCAGTAATAGGAAAATAAAATCTCTTCGAAAAATTGTAGATGGTAGTTGAATGAGCAGTTTGCAAAACCGGTTGTGTTTTATACATTTGCAGATAGCGATTACCGCGCAGCAGTTGCGTGACTATTGTTTATTTTTATCAATTAAGACTTACGATGACATTAGTAAAGTAACTATATGTTGTAAAAGTAGCGCCACTAACAGTACTTTTTAGTTAACTGTTTGCTCGACAGAGACAGCTTGAGTGATTTGTGAGTTGTGATATTATTATTGCTCTTTTCAGTCAGATAAATAAGCACGCGGATGTGGTACTAAGTCACTTGGCCAGTAATCGAAACTGGGGCCATATTTTGAATGTGGCCAACCGCTTATCTATTCGCACAGGTCGCAGAAGTTAGCCAACGCATAGGGCATACTGTAAAAACTGGAGGATCCATCGCCCCTAATTATTTTTTATCTAGAAGTGGCGCTATAATGTGATTCGGCTGCGTCGTGATTAAAAATCGTATGAAACTGAAAGCTCATTCGGAAGAAAATCTGCTGACAAAAGTTGTTCATAATTTTCGCATAAAATATTAGAAAATTTCACTATTCAGTCACAGAAACTTTCAAATATTTGTATATTTAATTCAAATAATTCAAATATAGATTGCGACTACTGTGTGGATACGAGAATAGATCATAGAATTATTGGAAGATAAAAAGGGCACTGACCACGTGTACTTTTCAGCCCCCGCAGTTCTTAAAATAAGTATGTGAAAAGAACAAAAATTTATATTTTTACCATTTCCACGTTGATTTAGGACAAGACCGTATAATAGTATACAGACAAAAATAATTAGGTTTTTAAGGACTTAGACATACGTATCTTCTGTATAACCCTAACGGGTAGTCAGAGAAGACGGAGCGCCAAGTTTCACGGTCCTCACATACTTCTTTTGGCTCCTCGAATCTCATCATTCTCCTCACACATTTTTGCCTAGGTATGTGAGTGCTATTGACATTTCCGTCAGCTAACACTCTGGCTATTTGATCTTCATAAGTCAGCCTTGGTCTTCCTTGCCTTCTTTTACCACTCTTTCAGTCTTTCATGGCTCATTCTTTCTATGTGCCCGAACCACCTAAGCGTTCCTTTCTTCATTTTTCAATTTAAAGATTTATATCTATATTATAGAAAAATAAATGTATCTATACGTTCATAGGCCTAACCAGACATGGTTTGGAGAGGTACAACATAATTCATCTATAGACGAACCACGCAACTTAATAAAACTGAAGTCGATGCCAAACCTAACAAAATAGACTTTCTCTTATTGTTTATTGGATTGAAACTGACTTCAATAACTGTCAAATTTAATTATACAGGTATTTACATTGTTTTTATGATTTTACTTTTTTTACTTTAATAAGATTTTCTATATCGTAGTTTTCGGTGCTTTTAATTTTTCGGTCAAGTCGATTTATTTTTTTCTTTTACCCTTTTACGCTTGCCGCGTAGGTCTTAACCTAAATATTCAAATTATTATATTTAAATCATAATATCTAAATGGCATAAAAAACGTCGCAATCTGTGTTTGTCTGGTATTATAATTTCTAATTTTTTAAATAGATTTTAATGCGATTACACAATCATTTAGAACATTTAACAAAGTTTGTCTATATATATATGTAACATATTAATATTTAATTCGTTAATAATACCAAGTTTCCGGGCGAAGCCAGAGTGGACCGTTAGTATCATATAATTGTCCTAAAAAAATTTAATTAGATATGTCTATGTATATTGAAACTGAGCATTCTTGCAAGTCTGAATGATAAAATCTAAGACGACGAAATCTAGGACATAATCCATAAAGTAACGAAAGAAACCAACATATACGAGTATCTTAGACAGGATGGAAGTCGAAATGACAAAAGTATCTCTAAGAAAAACTGTTGGAGGAAAAAGGTTCTCGAGTAGCATCGTAATGTTGGACGGCTTTATAGTTTATAGCAAGTGGACCAATGACCTAGGAAAGTTCACGAGATTCGTTGTACGCGTCTGGAGACCTATTCTCATGGTAACATTGACCTGTAGACGGATAAATATCATGCGAGTTTTCCATAACCATGATTCTGTCGCAAAATAACATTCACCTACATTTTCGTTTATGTGAATTTTCGAAAACCTCGTTAACCTTTAAGTGATACTCTTATTTTTAGTAACATAACTAACACCCTGAGATGAAAAATAACCACAAACTGAACGGAAGAAGAAGAAATACCTAAATCAAGTTAAAATTTGTACTTTTTATGTGTTAGAGAACTGATCAATTTACATTTAAAAAAAAACAATGATTAATCGAATAGAATCTCTTTAATTAGATTTTACCAAAACTTAATTTATTGTAAATAAATCTTTTAGTCTCATAAACAGTCTTCAACAAATATCTTAATTATAATAGTAGTAACAAAAACAATTGTAGTAATTGAACATTAACAAAATGATTTATTCTTATCTATAACTGAAAGTGAAATAACAAAAAAAAGTACTGACTTCATATCAGAACGAATTATAAACAATTTCGTAATAAAACTCTAAAACTTAAATAAACCGTTAAGCGCGTTCGCTGCACTGAGAATACTCAAAACAAGAATCCGCTACACTGGCTAGAAAAAAAATACATTTTTTTCCGCGTGGGGTAAAAAATTACCCCAGGATGTTACTTAAGGGTTATCATAGATCGGTCTTACACTCTCTGATTATAAGATTTTATGTAATAATATCTAAAATAGTATCCACAGCATAAAAGAGGTGAAAAATAATCTACCACGCATGTCCACGAGAAAGCTTTTCAAAGGTACCCAGCCCCTTGAGGCTGAGACTGAGATATACTGGGAGTTTTATCCAATAAAACTCTACACTCCACTAGGACAGCGAAATAATAATGATAAAATAGATTGTCTTTGAGTTAGTGGACTGCGTACAAACAGTCTATCTCTAGGCGTTACCATAAGCAGCAGCTAATTACAGCAATGAAAACAGCAGTCATATCTATTTAAGCAATATCGAAATAAGTGCAGTTATACAGTCGAACAGACGCGTGCCGGAAACTTAAAATAAAATAAAAATTATATTTGTAAACACCTAGTTAAAAATTGTATCTGAGTATTCATAGATATTAAGTTCATAAATAAATAGTGATTGTATACTTGATAAATCACTCAGAGTTAAGTCAATAAACAGTAGATCTCGAGTTTAATCAAGTTGGACCATCCCTGAAACGATACCTGACTGACATTCTTGTCAGTTCTTTCAGTTCTGGTTTTATTCCAAATCGTTGATAGATTCGTTCTAAAATACATTTTTACTCTTATAACTGGATTAAACTACTTGGTTTTATGGTAACCGAATAGAAGAGATTCGGAAAAATGTCTTATGTTTGGATCTCATAGAAAAGTCAAAAGGACACATTGTGATACGTCTTTGAGGGGTCGCAATGAAGAATATCCTGTCTTGCTTTGCTACATTAAAAAAAAATTAAGGAAAAACATAAACAGACTTCAAAAAAAACACAAAAAGTACGAAATAACTATCCTTTACTAACGAAAATTCAAACACAAAATTAAGTATAAGTACGATACAAATACCTATACAATTAAATTTGACAGTTACTGAAGTCGATGCCAGGGCTACTTTCTGTTGCTGTACATTGATTTGGCACGGACGTCAATAACTCTCAAATTTTATTATATAGGTATTTGCATCGTATTTATGAATTTATTTTTGTACTTGAGTTTTGATTAGTAAAGGATAATAAATATTTCGTACTTTTCAGTGGTTTTTTTTGAAGTCAGTTTAATTTCTCCTTTTTGAGTGACCTTGGTTTAATTAAATATCTGGGGTAGATCTACAATTAACTTCTTGCACAATGACATACAAGAGAATCATCAATATAAATAAAGCTTATAAGCAGTTATCGTTATTTGGTATTATTTGGTGAATCTTCAAAGTTCAAGATCCGATACCACTGAAATTTAGATGGGGCCAATCTGGAAGTATATCCACTCAAACAAAAAAAAGAATTTTCCAAATGCGTTTATAAATGACGGTGTTCTGAGGTAACATACACAAAAAAAAATACAAACTAATTGAGAACCTACTCCTTATTTTGAAGTCGGTCAAAAAAACATATATCTCTCTGCACCCTTTCTCCATGTAAACTTTAACTATACCAAATCTCACATTCCTCCGTGCGTGCAATATACTTAAAACAGTATACAAAGTTTTCTTTTGACGTGTTATTATGTAGAATAATATATGTAGATATAGCAGACAGATTTTTGATACTGTCAAATTACAATGTAAACAAGTTCCTAAGTCTCAAGTAGGTACTAACAAAACGCAGAATTTCCTACGTTATCAACATCATCGAAACTGTTCGGTATTCATGTTCATACATAATTTATGCATTGTTATGCGAAGCTATAGTCGTATTGTTTTACGCATACCAACAGACGAATGTACCTACTGTTACAATAATTAATTCTTAAATTAATATTATACTACGTAATTCTGGTGAGGGCCAAATAAGATATTATTTCTTATCATGGATTTTTTTTCATTTTACTTTAGTAATCTTTTTTTGTTTTAGGAGAATTGTAATCAATTTAGCATTATTACGTCCACTGTTTTGTTCATGTTAAATATGGCATTTTGCGGGATAAAAAGTAACTTGGCCTAGGTTTACATATTTACTCATTTATTTAAGCCTAATTATACAACACACTTATTCTAAAAAAACAGGTTACAAATCATTCTACTGCTGGGCTAAGATCTCCCTTTCTTTTTCCTTTCTCTTCTGTTTTCTGATACCCCATACCACAGCACTCTTAGATGATCTATCGATTCGTCTTTCCACCTCATAGGTGGTCTACCTCTTTTTCTTTTCGCGTCTCTTGGAAACCATGATGTAATTTGTCCAGTCCACTTTTCTTTTTCTGTTCTTGATTTATCTCCCACCCGGTTCCATTTCCAAAGATTTTGGGTTAAAAAGTAGCCTGGCCTAGATTACTCTGCCAATGAAAATCCCGTCAAAATCGGTTCAGCCGTTTCGGAGTTTAACCGAAACAAACACACAGACATAAATTTCAAAAACGCATGTTTTGCTTTCGGTACGTGCAAATACGTGATCTTAACATAACTTTTACCACTTAATTGAAAATAAGAAGGCGAGAACAGCTATTTATACTACCTACTTTAAGAGCGCATAGTTATCAAAGCAACTATTGACTTAAATAAAAAAGTTACTTTGAAACCCCTATATCATTTTTTATCCTCCAGATATCTTTTTTTCATCCCTCGGTTACATGTATAGAATACCATTCTTTTTTTTTTTTTTTCAGGAGGTCACTACACTATTATATAGCGGTTCGTAGAGTACACCTACCTTCTGAATTTCATCTACATAGTGCTAATAGTCTCTGATTAAAATGGCTGTGAAATACGGACAGACACATGGACAGGATGAAATAATAAATTTCCTTTTTTGTATTTGGCTACGGGACCCTAAAAATATCGTATTATTTTGTCTTTCATTTCTCAGCTTGGATTACTATTTTAGATCTTTATAGCACAGTAACGGAACAGATCGACTATGATATATAAATAACGGACAGACATACAAGAAAAATTAATAAGGTCTTCGCCTTTGCCATTTCGGCTACAAAATTGCAATGAAATAACACTAATATTTTATCTTTGTTTATCGATACTGGACAATATTTAACAAAATTATTTATCTTTGCTCCTCAACACTCAGCAAAACTTGTCAAAAATATTTGTCTTTGATCCTCAGTTGACAAAATTTGACGAAATATTTTATCTCTGCTCCTCAACAACGACAAAATCGAAGCGTTTATTCAAAGAATCACTAGATTACCATAAAATAAATGGTGTAATCTTCTTTATCGCGATGGGAAAAAGTCGTAGCGATAACGCAGAGTAAAAATTTAAACGGCCATAACTCACTAGGGGCAGAGAACCCTTCCCGGCGTGAGCGAGCCTTATAAGAAAACATGGAAAGTGGAAAATAAATCATACTGTTTCAATTAAGATTTCGTTACCTTTATAGAGGAAAATGGAATGTCTAAGCTTTTATGTGAGCACTGGCCTTTTATGCTGCTTCGTTGATGTTTAAATGAAACAGCTCATTATGTTAGTTACTGAAGAGTTTGCAAAAGACTTCTTTGAAATTTTCAGTAAAATTTTTCTAAATTAAGAATGAAATAAGCTAAGTTCAATCTCTACTTATTCATTATCTCCGTATGTCACTGTCAAACGATTCTGTCATCTTTACAACTACTGACCTGTAAGGAACGTAGAATATATAAACTGCTGACTCGAAATCATAAAAATATGAGATAAAATATATCCGGATTTAAGTACAATTTTTTACAAATATATATTTTTTTATAAAAGAGGGGGCAAATGAGCATACGAGTCACCTGATGGAAAGTGGTGACCGCCGTCAATGGACATCTGCAACGTCCAGGGAATCACAGGTGCTTGCCGGCCTTTAGCAAAAGGAGGGAAAATAGGAGAAGAGGGAGATGGGCCACCAGCACTCTCACTCACCGAACGAAACACAACAGCAATAGATCCTGTTATTTCACGCCGACATTATGTGAGAGGGTGGTATTTCACCAGACAAGGCGGCCCAATTCGTGCTGCAGTGCAGCATGGCATTGCCACGCTAATTTTTATTTATTTAAAATAATCGTATGTCTTTCTCATTTCTATCTTTAAAACTATTATTTAAAATAGCACTTACTTCTAAGTTTATAAATATTGATGTTAAAATAAATAATATTATAGAGAGAGAGTGGATTTTGTACAACTGTTTATAATATGTGGAGGATAATCTCCGGAACCACTGCACCTATTTAAAAAATTCTTTCGCTTTGTAAAAGATACATTATTCCCGGTGTCAATATTGCCAGCGTTGAGTAAAATATTCGAAAAAATAATACTCAAACAAATGCTGGCACATTTTAACATTCACGGGGTATTTCATGGTCAACAATACGGGTTCACGAGAGGGCGGTCAACAACTTATGCGGGAGCAAGCTTGATCGGGACTGTGCTTCAGGCTTGGGAGGGGTCCCAGGATGCTATTGGTGTTTTTTGTGATCTTTCCAAAGCTTTTGATTTTGTTAGTCATGAAACTTTAATTTGCAAGCTTAAATACTATGGAATACGTGGTAACGCTCTCGATCTCGTGATCTCATATTTGTCTGACCGGGAGCTAAAAGTGAGTGTTAATGGGGTTTTATCTGTTGGTTCAAAGTTAAAAATGGGCGTTCCCCAAGGATCAATTTTAGGACCTTTCCTGTTTTTGGTTTATATTAACGATTTCCCATTTATGCTCAGGGACTTATGCGAAACAGTATTATTTGCTGATGATGCCTCATTGTTATTCAAACTAGACAGAAAAGATCTAGATATTCCTTGGATAAACAGGATCCTAACAGATGTCTCGAAATGGTTCGCTGCCAATAATTTACTACTGAATGCACAAAAAAACAAATGTATTAAATTTTCCCTTTCTACTGTACCCAGAATCCATGATAAAATACAACTGGGTGGGAAACAATTGGAATTAGTTAAGTCAGCCAGTTTTCTTGGTTTAACAGTAGATAACAAGTTACAGTGGGCGGACCATATCGGGGCGTTGGCTAGTAAGCTCGGTCCCGCGATATATGCAATTAGACGCATTAGGCAAATGACGGATGTCAAGGCTACGGCAAAGCTGGTGTACTTTGCATATTTTCACAGTCTAATATCCTACGGCCTTCTGCTGTGGGGATCAGCGGCGCATATTAACTCCATTTTTCTTTTACAAAAAAGAGTAATACGTGCTATCTATTGTATGAATGCACGAGAATCACTTAAAGATCGTTTTAAAGACATTGATGTCCTCACCTTGCCGTCCTTATACATCTTTGAAATTATTATGTGTACGAGGAAAAATATAGATAGGTTTAAAAAAAAAGGCGATATTAATGGTAGGGAAACCCGAGGTCGTGATAAATTGGTTATTCCAAAATTTAAATTACATAAGTCAAGTGTTTCATTCATGGGTCTTTTCTTCATCCCAGGAGTTTAAATTAGACAGGTGCTGTACCGTCTTCCAGGCTGAGCTCCTGGCTCTGTTCAAGGCGACGGAATGTGTTCTCCTTTGTGCCTCGTCCAGCTGCTGTATCTTCAGTTAATCACGTTCTACTCTCAAGGCGGTCTTGAGCGGCAAATCCCTTCACCCTCTTGCAGTTAACACCAGGAGTATTTAATAAAAATCATGGAAAAACAAAAATTGTTAAGATTTTACTAGGTTAAAGCGCATGTGGGGGTGAAGGAAACGAAAAGACTGATTCACTGGCCAAAGAAGCCGCTCATAAAAAGACTAAGCCGGTTTATGACAGTTGCCCGGTTTCGTGCGTCAAGCGTCAAGTTAGAATGCGGACGCTCGATGAATGGAACCGGAGATACATATAAGTACATACCGCTACCGTCAATAAAACCTTCTTTCCCAAGGTGATAGGGGCGTATTCTGCAATTAAGAGATTGAGAAAAATGGATTGACTGGACCTCGTGTTAATTCAGATTTTCACGGGGCACGGTGGATTCTCTGAGTACTTGCACTGATTTGGGTGCAAGGAGAATCCATCGTGCTTCTGTGAACCAGAAGCGATCGAGAGTATGGTCCACTGACTGCTGTACGCCATAAAAAGATTGGACTTGGAAGTAGAAACAAGAATGAAAACAGAGAAAGACAAATTAAGTAATACGAATTAAATAAAAAATAAAGTGATGCTAGTCTCATAAAATCTTTACAATTGTGCTTAAAGAAGCCCAGCATTTTCACAGCCTTATCAACGACAAAGTCAACCTGTTTGACAAAGGACAGCCTGCTGTCTACGAGCACTCCCAGATCTTAATTTTTTTCAAATTATTTATTCCTTACTTTTATAACTGTATCTTAATAAAGTATTACAAAAGCTACAAGTATTAACTCATGTTGCACGCTATAAATATAATGCAAATACTTACTTAACTAAAAACAGTTATTGGAGTCGATGCCAAAGCAGCAAACAAGAACAAAAAGTAATGTAGGTTTGGCACCTACTTCAGTAACTGTCAAATTTAATTACATTTAAATTAAAGATTTAAAGATTTAAATATGTAACGTAAACGTGTAATGATGAAAGTTATTTATGGACATGAAATCAATTAATGCATAGCCTAGGTTACAGTGATAGTTAATGGGTTTGCTGATGTGAGGTTTATTTTGGCTAATTGAGCAGTTTATGAATGGTAAGTGAAAATCTTCTAGCACTATTGTTTTGTCACTGTTGTTGTTCATAATGTCACTAACATTGTCCAGGAAAGAATCCAGTGTCGATTGCAACATCAGTGGAGCCAAGTAAACAGCACAAATATTAATACGCTCAGAGGATTCATTTTCGTTGACTTCTATTGAGACTCAGATATCCTCGTGCTGGCTTCCAAGTGATTGATTCGAAAGGATGTTATTGCTTTGAATACTGAAATCAGAACGCCTCATGCTTCCTTTGTAGCTGACCTTGTAATATGACAACGATCTCGTCTGTAGATGGAATAATTTAAATGAAACACCTCTACATCACTTATATTTTGATTAAGCCATGTCTCCGTGCCCACCGTACACCGTAATTGACGTCCAAGGTAGCCGGGTGAATGTCGGCAAGCTTGGTTCTTTTACCTCTAAAGTTCTGATAGTATATAGTGAATTTAACGACTAAAGCTACGGCTTCAGGGTACACGTAAACTTACAAAGCTCTCAGGATATTGTGATTGACTATTTGATTAGCAGGTGAGTTATCATTTTTGTGAACAAAAATGCGGCCGTTGCGAATGCAGATGTACTTGTAACCTTTATCATGGGCAACCTTTTTGGTTTTTGCGTAAAGCTTCTTGTAGTAAGGTGTTAAATGTTCTGAAATGAAGACAGGGGACTTAGATCCCCGTACCCCAAATGGCTGCTGTTGAGTATCACATTGAGATTTGATTTGTTATATTTTACGACTGCTGCTAAAAGAGTATCTCGCTGTTCAGTACTGCCAAGTTTTACGACTACAGGTCGCGGCCTGGTACTAGTATCATCCATTTTTATTACTCTTGTACAGTTGAGAATATCTTATTCATGTAATGCGCAAGAATTTACTTTAAATATTTGAGAGACAGTATTGTTTAAGTTTTCGGATTTATTTTTTGGTAGACCATTGATTTCTATGTTACACTCACGAGAGTACTGCTCAAGCAATGTAAGCCTAGTAGAAAGATCTTGTACTATAGTTTTCAACTGTCTGTGGTCCTTACGCATGTCGTTGAGAATACTTTACGTGTTCGTTAGCTGCGAGTTAACTCTGTCGTATTCCCCACAAATGTATCGACATAATCATGTATGAATGTAATTAACTTCATCTATCTCTCCACAGAGTGGCAACTACTCAACCAGTTTTAACATAAGTAGTATTATTAGATTCCGTTCATTCAACCAAATCATTCATTAGGCGAGTAATGTAGGCGAAATTTTTTTTTGAAAATTAGTTATGATCTGATAATGGAGTACTTACTGCTTATACGAAAGACCTTCTCAATGTATTCTCAATGTATGTATTTCGGTGATCCTTTTATTCAATCTTTTGTTCCAGAACTGGGAAAAGTTTAGTTGTAAACCTACCTTAGACATTTATTTAGGAAAAAGCCACTCAAAAAAGATAATATTTATACATATATATATTTTTTTACTCAAAAAGAGCCGACTTTAAAATAAAAACATCGAATATTACAAAAATAATTATCCTTTACTAATTGAAATCTAAAGTACACAATTAACTTCATTAATATAATACAAATACCTACATAACTAAATATGACAGTTCTTGAAGTCGGTGCTAAATCAATAAACAAGAACAGAAAGTACTAGTTTGGTAGACTTGATAGTTGACACCGACTTCAGTAACTGTCAAATTTAATTATATAGATATTTCTTTCTTATTTGTGAAGTTATTTTTGTACTTAAGTTTTAATTAGTGAAGGGTAATTGTTTTGTTTTTCGGTGCTCTTATTTTGAAAACTGTTTATTTTTTTTTAATTATTTATTTCTAAGTTTTATCTTAATAAAGTCTTACAAAAGCTACAAGTATTAACTTATGTTGCACGGTATAAATACAATACAAATACTTACTTAACTAAAAACAGGTATTGAAGTCGATGCCAAAGCAGCAAACAAGAACAGAAAGTAAAGTATGTTTGGCACCGACTTCAGTAACTTTCAAATTTAATTACATATATAGGTAGTTACAACAATCTAGGGATTCAGACGTATACATAACCTAAATTGGCTGGAAAGAATGTGAAGGTTCATAAAAAGGTTTTCAAGGAGAGGTGGTGTTGGATTTTAATAGTTAATTCATTCTGACGAACCGATTATAAAAATCTAAACGTTTGACATTCTTCAATGACCCTAAAATATCTTTTAATATTCATTATCAACTAATGGAAGTAATATAATTAGGCCCTGTGTTGTTCACGTCTTTCTTTGCTAGACTAAATTAGGGACTGCATTCAAATTGAAATTCTTTTTAATAGAAAGCTTTGTGAAAAGTTTGGTACAGTCAATTTTTATGACAGAAATTGACAAAGAAATATTTTGTGAACTTAACTTGTGCTATGTTGCAATGTCCGTATAATACAAATGGTTTAAAGTTTTTCGTTTACTGTTATAATATAATAAATTGTAAAGAGGTAGTTCAAAAGTTTTTTCTTTAATGCGACAACCTGTTTGAACAATAAATTCATTTATGGCACATTGTTTGGTTTTATGTCAGCCGCGAAATCCAGTAAGAAAATAGCCACGAAGCGAAAACCTCCTCTCTGATTTTCACGTTAGGGATACAGCGTGAGAATATGTATGTATGTGTGTATAAAACTAAAACCAGCCCATGTATGTAAGAAACACTGGCAAATAGATTAAGCTCGCTGTAATTTCATAAATTCGTTACTGAACTCCAAGGCCGACAATTGTACTTTCTCTTGCGTATGGCCTCCGACTTCGGCAATGAATTCAAAGAATTACTGTTATATAATCTTGTTTGCAAATTTTTCTTATTTATACAGTTTTATTGAATTTATCCTTCATTCGGCGCGTTAGGTGAAAAAAAGGGAAAAGTTCAGAGTGTAATTTAAGCAGGCAACGGAACTTACGTCACCGATGTAACACACCATGAAGTTAGCAAAGGAAGTTGCGTGCATCGGTTTAAAACACCCATTCCCAAAGTGGGCGATAACGCCCCTTGTGGGCGCTGCAGGCCTAAAGGAAGGCGGTAAGAGACCCAGAAAAAAAATGGGGGCGTTGTGTAGAGGCCTGGGGGGTGATTTGTAATTTCATTTAGCTAGGAGGCATCTTAGACAACGACTGCATGAGCTCTCGACTCAGTAGACAAAATAAGTTTGGGAACCTAGAGTTTTAAACAACATGAAGTTAAAAACGAATAGAATTTATTTCTTTTATTATGTAACAACTTTTAATTTTTATTTCATTTATTTAAGCGGCCGGTTTTAATTTCCGTACGTAATTTTACTTCTTAATTTAATTAATTTTAATGTCATTCTTAATTTTAAATTCACGTTAAAGAAGTATAACTTCTTAGGTATTAGTATACGCACACTTTTATTTATTTGCATTTTTATATTAATTATGAGAAGTATTGTTATAGATCGTACTTTGTTCTAATACATTAAATTGCATATTTTTAAAATAGCTTTCTTAGTCAGTAAATTTTGATGCTCATCATCATGAAGTTCGATGATTTTTTGAAGTTATACTTCTTTTGGCGCATTTGGAAAATCCGATCAGAGTACATTTTATAAAGAGTGACGAAATTGCGCAGGCCAATGTAATACAAAATTTTGTTTTTTTTATTTCATTCATTTCAAGCGGCCGGTTTTGTTTTTTATATGTATTTATAGTTTTGCTTAAATGTCAAAGAAGTTTAACTTCTAACCTGCGTACATGAGTACACGCATACTTTTTTTTAATTCGTGGCTTTATGTCTTACCATAGACGCCATTACGGATCTTTAAAGAAGCAATCTAGCCTATAATCTGTGCGTAATGTGCTTGATGACTGCTCTTAAAACTGTTGTATTTTACAGATTGATCAACAATTTTTGCTACTGGTTTAGTTAGTAGTTTAGTAAATAATTTTGTTTTATTTAGTTATTTAATAACTGAAAAGATAGATAATTTATAATTATAATAAGTTACAAATTTCTAAATCCGTCCTAAGCAACGCACTTTTATGAACAGAAATGATTATAAAATTTAAAAAAAACTAAAAGAACAGAAAAATTTACCATTGTACAACTGAAAGTACTTTGTTACCTGGACAACCACTAAAGAAAGGAAAGAAATTGAAATATTATTGAAGATTAGTTAAATGTGATATATTAGCTTCATTATAAACTAGCGACCCGCACCGGCTTCGCACGTGGAGTTTTGTTTTTGAAAACAAAATACAGCCCATGTTACTTGCTGATAATTTAGCTTTAACAGGTGATAATTTTTTAAATCGGTTGAAATATTGACGCCGCCAGAGTTGAAAAAACTGCTCAAGCAGTTGCCGAGAACCTATTGCCCTAGAAATTCAGAAAACACAACAAAACATATTATGTACGAAGATTTTTTATATTTGAATAGCGAGAAAAACACGCCTTCTTTATCTGAACATGTTTTGCTGTCTTATTTTAGTTGAAAATTGGAAAAATATAAGCCAATGCGTTGTGGTGCTCGTATTCTTAGTTGAAAAGTACTTACACATTTTTTTAATACTTCAATTAATAAAGTTTTTTTTGTTTTCCTCGTAGGTGTAGTATAAAGAAAGTACTATGTATCAATTGGAAGAAAGTGCGGTTCTCAATTTGCGTGTATTAAGACCCACACTCGTTGGTAATCGGCTACTTGGTCCGCTTAGAAAACGTTGTACTATTCCCAGTAATTTTTGTGAAGAATTCAGGGACAAAGGAAAAAAAGTTGATCGGTTGAATATCGAATAAAGTATATTAAAATAATTAAGATAATTAGGATTCCATTTTGGCACTTTAGTTACAGAACCATAATGAGTTCGTTTTTTAAATTGACCTGATCGGGTATCGAACTCAAATCTCTCAGTGTAGAAAGCAGACGTATTTCGCTTCGCAGTAATAACAACTGGTCTCTGTTCATCCAACGGCTATAATCTAACGTCATGATACGCATGATCATCATTTTCAATGATATCAATTACAGCTAATACATAAAAAATGCCTTCAAATTCTCCTTTGTCTTCAAATAAATTGGCTTGGTACGTCTTTATAAATTATTATAACGTAAAGTTGTACAATCTATTCGAAATTATCTAAATTACAAAAATATTTCCGCCGGACTCATTATCATTGGTAAAATTTCCGTGAAGACACTGGCAGTAAAACACTGGGAGACGATGACAATTCTATTTTATGATCTGCTTATAATGGAAAAAAAAAGAAAATTATAGTTATTTTCTCGAAAAAATTACAATCCTACTGGGGCAGTTGCATAAAAATTAAATATTAGAACTTCCACTATTAAGACAAATCTACTGATGGAAGTATCGTTCAGTTTAGTTTAGGTCAGCTTTTTTTTTATAATAATAATTTTGTCCTAATCAGCTAGTACCATAACATTTTTAGTTTAGTACTGGCTGAAAACAATGTTACATTACTCAATAATCAAGAGTTTTTGGCAAATGCGCTCAACTTGCGCCTCGCCATTATAAAAAAATCAAGAGTTTAAATATTGTAGAAACGATTGCGAATCAACTGGAAATACAATTCAGAAGCATTTTTATCGAAAAGTTGGCAATTCAGCTAACAGCCTTACCATATACGTAAGTGAAAATACACGGTTTTGTTATAAATCAGATTTTAACATATGTTCTAGAATAATTATTTGGTAATAAGATGATTATATTACCAATACATTCAACTAAATTCTAACACGACTTGTTTATTTTTCATTTAATACTTGTCACAACGTCAAAAAAGTTTTACTTAACTTTTTTTTATAGCTATACGCGAATGTTCGGTATTGGGTAGCCGACCGAATCTGATCCGTAGAATTGCTAAGTAATTTTTGGACAACTAAGAATAGGTATAAAGTGACCACCTGGGATATTCAATACCTACGTTCAACTTTTAATAGAAGCAAAAGTTTTAAAAATTTCTCCCTTGATCTCCCTAACTACAAGAATCGATTCTAAAGTGCACAGTAACGGTCATATCCGTTCCGTTTCACAGTGACATACAAACGGACAAAGCTTGCTTGCGTGCTGCAGAGAATCTAATTTGGATGATCATAAATTCTACGCAGATAATGAATGTTCATTATGTTCGACAATTTTTGTTTTAATTAAAAGCAACATTCTTGCATTGATGACGGTTTTAAAGTTGATACCTTATACCGTTGATCCAATGATATAACTATTCTACTAGTCTCCGCTAAATGAGCACTCAACCTATAGAGTGGCAATGTCGTTTATTTTGTATGAAAACAATTTACGTGTAAACACTGTTGCGGTTACTGCGTTTTGTTTTATAATTTGATTTTTTGCTGTTTTTAACATACCACCGAATAGAACAATAATCCATTACATAAATATTTAAATGTCTGTCGGAATATATAGAGATGTACACACGCAAGAAGCAAGAATTGACAGTTGTTAGTGTAAATAAACTGAGCAGTGGTGAATAAGACAGTCCGATATTTTTTCTCTGTAGGTTGAATACTCCATGTCTCCGCTACAGGTCTAAAATACTAAAGCTAAAACTACATTTGAACAATGGCTGCTTGCTGTTCATTACGTAGATACATAGACGAGATTTTTGATAATCTCTGAAGCAGTGAAACGCGATGTTAAACCACGTTGATGAAAAGAATATAATATTATAATGCGCTTATTTAAGAGAAACGTGGAATAATTAACGTAGTAAGCAAACACGTGTATGAGAAAATACTTGATCTTAAATAAACATAATATTGTTGATATTAAAACGTTCATTTTAGTACGCTTGATAAATTAAAGGTAATCATTACTTAAATGTTTTGAGTAATTGAATTTCTTGCTGGTTCTTCTTGGAGCAGTTTTATTAAATCGGTTCAATGGTAGTAATATCATTTTAAGCTCGAATTTGAATCCTGAAACAAATTCTTATGATGTAAGAATTTCGTAGTTGATATAGTATAATCATGGCTGTAGGTAAGTGGTAGCAAGTATTGTTTCTTCAATATTTATTCTTCTTTTGAACTACCTTACGTAATATAATATGCGGACCATTGCTTAACATACATATGTACATAACTAGAGTTTAATTTGTTCTATAACTTTTAAACTCTACAACCATAATTTTATATCTAGATAAACTAAATTAATTTCCGTCATATGTAAATTTTTGTCACTTAAACACATACATACATATCTTCACGCTGTATCCCTAACAGAGTAGGCAGAGTGGACTGAAGTCCTTACATACTTCTTTCGCCTTCTCAAATCTCATCATTATCCTCACAGATTTTCGCCTAGGGATGCGGGTGTTTTTTACATTTCTCTCAGCTTTGACTATTACACTGGCTATTTTGTTTCATTCTTTCTATGCGCCTGAACCATCTACGCAATCTGTTAACTTAAATACAATATTTATTATAACAGTTTTTTTATGTATTCTATCCAAGTGGAGGGATTCGTGATTCCCCGGACATTGCGTGTGCCTATGGGCGGTGGTGATCACTTTCCATCAGGTGATTTGCTTTCTCGTTTGCTCCCTTCTTTTATAAAAAATAAATTATTTGCTTTATTATGTTTTTTCTTATATATAAGTTTAAGAGGCGCTCATAGTACTTCGCGTATTTGATGATATCACCAAATTTTTCCATTTAAACGAACTTCAAATCCGCACAGAGTCTTTGTAACCAGCATCCACCTAACTCAAAAACATCTCTTATATAGATATAGTCCTTCGTAGCTTTTTGCGAGGTCTGTCCAGATCGCTACCATGTTATTCACTGATCCTGCCGCCAAACAACAGTTCTTACGCTATAGTGTTCCAATGCAAAAGGTAAGACGGTCGGTCTTCAGCCGGTGAAATTTTTGGCACAAAGAATGGGTATTTTTATATGAGCACCATCCCTCTTACCAACAGACTTGAAATGTATCGCATTCGAAATATCATAGCAAGTTAATATTTTTTTACTAAGACGACATATAACAGACTGGTGTTTGATTGATGTTGATTAGTTGATTGATGTTTGAATAATCTGTTGTTTGGAATGAATCGCATTTTTCAACTCTGTTGGTCAGGGAAACTATGTGCCAAAAAAATGACAAAAACTAAAACATGATTTTGTAGAAAATCCCATATATTTCAAGGATAGTAAAACAACTTGCAACGATGTTTCGAATGAGATACACTTCAAGTCTGTTGGTCAGGGGGATGGTGTGCCCATTGTCCTTTTAACCCTTGGATTTTTTTCATCGATGGTTACACCGCCACCAGCGAAAGTTTATTAAAATGTTCTACAATTTGTCGGAACATAATTGTTACATCTAGATCTAGTTCTTACGTTATTACATTACAATATCAACAAAATAAGCAATGAAAAGATACGCAGTAAGACAGGATTGCACGATAGTGTTATTGTAAAAATGAAGAGAGGTATGCTTCGATGGTTCGGAACACATGGAAAGAATGAGTGGTGAAAGACTGACGAAGGAAATCTACAGAGCGAAAGTGAGTGGTACTAGAAGCCAAAGAAAACCAAGGCTGACTTACGAAGATCAAAGAGCCAGAGTGTTAGCCGACGGAAAAGTAAAAAGCAGATCAAATAGCCAGTAATATCTGACAGAAATGTCATAACCTAGGCGAAAATGCGTGAGAAGAACGCCGAGATTCGATAAAGCTTAGCGCTCTGTTGTCTCTTACTATCCCATTAGGGATACAGCGTGGAGACATGTATGTGTGTCTGTTTTATTAACCCTTAGGGTTGCCAACGCATTTGCATTCTGAAGTGCTTTCTGAGCCTTGATAATTGTAAAAGTCTTTGCTCCTTAGCCCACATACCATCAGGTGGATTCTTTGCTTACTTATCTTCGCTGTAGTAAAAAAAAGCTTCTCTGTAGTTGGATAATAAAGTCGTCGCTACCCCGTTCGCCCCACCGCACAATTTGTATTCCCGACCGCTACACCACTAACTTGAGTCGGGTATACCCTTATCACTTGCCGTCTGTCACACGCTCTGAACGTTTGACGTCGTTGAGTATACTATTTTTTATATATACATAGAATTTTAAGCAGTGTATAAAATATTAGAACAAAATTACGGATTGGTTTAACGATTAACATTGAAATGTATTAATATGTGATGAGCAAGCTTGTTCCTCTTTTAAGCACATTGTACACATGGAAGAGTGTGAGATTTGGCACAGTTAAAGTTTGTATAGAGAAGAAGTGCAGAAAGCTCAAATTTAAATACAATATGCGTTACAAATACATAAAATTAAAAAAATCATTGTTTACATTCATTCTGTCAAAGTTAAACACATAATAGTTTCTCTTTTAAGCATGTTGTGCGCACGGAGGAGTGCAAGATTTGGCACAGTTAAAAGTTTATATGGAGAAAGAGTGGAAAATGCTAAAATTTAAATATAATATGAATTTTATTTATTATGTTTGTAACAAACAAATACCTTAAATAACATTTATTGTTTACATTCATGCTACTTTGTCAAACACATAATAAAAAAATTTTTACTGTCAATGTCAAACACGTAATAGGTTTTTGACAAACAGTCGCACAGAGTATTCATTATCATATCATGTTATTATTTTTAGATCATATCATTATTATTATTTTGATTGTTATTTTGATTATTATTTTGATTATTATTATTATTTTGATTATTATTATTATTTTAATTATTATTATTATTTTGATTATTATTATTATTTTGATTATTATATTAATTATTGTTCTGATTATTATTTTTGATTTCATAAATTATTGTCAATTTTAATTTAATTATGATATTTGATATGATTATTTAATGATGTTTTGGATTTAATTGATGTAATGATTATTATTATTATTATAAATTATTATTATTATTATTATTAGAGTAGAGGTTGTCGCCAAGGAAATATTAAAATTTTGCCAGCAAAAACTACTGACATATGTATTAAATAATTTCGAGCTATGAATTTTATGTGAACTGTGAGCTGTACGCTATTTCGAGTCTGTGGAGTGTATGTCAAGAGAAAAAAAGCGTTTATTTACTGTCGAATTTCGAACACTCCGCGACCACTAGTTATAAAATTTGGCCCAATGCAAATCGCATTTATACAATTATTGTTTCGTGCTGACATTGTTATAAACCTCCGATCGAAGAGCAAAACTTATCGTAAAGTTTCTAATTATCTAAAATCACTGCCAACGCGTCAACCGTAAAATGAAGTTCATTATCATTTTCTTTTTATGTGAAAATTAATGTAATATAAATCCTATTCTGATATTTTATTTTTCTTACGTACATACATACACACGTACATATAAACATATCCTCACGCTGTATCTCCAACGAGTAGTCAAAGAGGACGGAGCACCAAGTACCAAGTACCAAGACCTCAAATACTTCTTTCACCTCCTCAAATCTCATCGTTCTCCTCACACACATTCGCCTAGGTTTACGAGTGCTTTTGGCATTACCGTCACCCAACACTATGATATTTGATCTTCATAAGTCAGCCTTGGTCTTCCTTAGCTTCTGATACCACTCACTTTCGCGGTTTATTTCTATTATGTTTTTTTTTGTTGCACCTTATATTTAATGTTCATAACTTATGAACCTTTTCAAAGCCCTAATTATTAAATACGGCTTTACTCACGTATAATCGGTATTGGTACCGACTAGTTTTGGACCTATTAGAGGTCCATCATCAGGGTGAGTGGGATGAATTCGCGGTCGCGCCCCGTCTCGCACTGCGCGCCTGAACTCGCAACGCGCGGCTTGACAGGGCGGGAGGCGCGGGGTGCGCAGGCGATGGTGACGAACTCGGCGAGACCGATGCGTCTACGTCAATATTGGTGTTTACGGGCGCACAAAATGTACTCACGATGTCCACTACATACTCGTTAGCACTATCGTTCTTATTCCGCGTCGCGTTTAACAACACGGGTTTCCAAGTAAGCGGCAGGGCCCATCCCTTGTCTCTATTAAAATTAGGCCGGCGGTTGATTTCGATGGCTTCAAGGAGCTTGCGTGATACAAAGTTCTTTTCGCGAGCCAACACTTTCACCTTATCGAACCTAATATAATGTGAGGTGTCGGAGTTGAAGGCGTGCTCTGCCATCGCCGAGGTGTTGCTGTCCATTTTACGTACACTGCGGATGTGCTCGGCGAGCCTCGTATTGATATTACGTCCCGTTCTCCAATATAGCTTTTGCCGCAATCGCATGGAATTTCGTAGACGCCAGGACTAACTAGAGGATCCCGATCCTTAGGTGTACGTAGAAGACTTCTAATCTGTGTCATGGGGCAGAAAATTGTCCTGATGCTATATCTACGGCGTAACTGGTGTCCAATTTGATCCGTTACCCCTTGCATGTATGGTAAATATGCCGGGACTCGCTCTACAACCTGAGGCCGTTGTTTGCTGGTCGTGTTTGCTAGCTGGCAACTCTGTCACCAGTTGTAACCATTGCACTCTAACACCTGCCGTACGTGTGTCAATTCCGACTCTAGGAATTGAGAATCGCATAGACGAAGTGCACGATTAATGAGAGTGCGTGGCACCGAAGATAGGTGTGACGGATTGTGATGGGAATTTGCTCTTAGATACCGATCGGTATGTGTCGGTTTTCTGAATACAGTATGTACCAGGCTTCGACTAGATTCCCGCTTTACTAGTACATCCAAAAATGGGAGAGTTCCGTCTTTTTCTCCTCTGCTGTAAAACATATCTTTGGATGTATTTGGTTTAGGTGGTCCAATAGCTGCCTTACACCCTGCCTGGAAACTATAGCAAATACATCGTCCACGTATCTATACCAGTATCTTGGATTTAATGGTGCGCAATTCAACGCTTCCTCCTCGTAATGTTCCATAATAAGTTGAAATATGTGAACTAATCTCACTCAGCCTGATGATGGACCTCCAATAGGTCCGAAACTAGTCGGCACCTATACAGATTATACATGAGTAAAGCCGTATTTAATAATTAGTGCGTTAATAATGTCTCACGAAAGTTTTAATAATTTAACTTGTCAAAGCCATTAATGCCTGTCATCGATATTGTCATTCATATTTCAGATTTCGTCTGTGGTCATGCGTTTCTAGTATATCGTACTCCGTCTATTTCAAAAATCCAATCTTTTGCAAAAATAGTAGACAAATTTGTAGCGGCGTAAGTATGCGACTATCTCTGATGGTTTCATATTTACGCTTTCCGCAGTCAAAATTTTGGGACCTTGGAGTCCCGAATCCCATTGACTTTTTTCTATTATTTGTAAGCAAATGGTCGAGACTTTGGGAGACAGTTGGGCTGGCAGCTTCTTCTGCTAACGAATCAGTTTGGTTATTCAGAGAGATAATGTGGCCAGTCTGCTGGGCACCCTAAGCAATGACAGCTTTCTAAGCGGTAACTTTGAGGAAGTCTATTATTTAAGATAATGCTTAATTTCGGGTTCGTAAATATTAACGTTAAGATGTGTTTGTACTGATTTAATTTAATAAACTAACTAGCTAACGCCCGCGAAATCGTCCGCGTTTTTTATTTTTAAAATAACGTATGTCCTTTCTCAGAATTCAAGCTATCTCCATACCAAATTTCATCGCAATCGCATGAACAGTATGGCATCCCATAAAATACGAACAAACGAACAAACAAACATTGATTTTTATGTGTAATCAAATTAATAAACAAAAATATGAGATTTATCAAAGATTAAAACGACATTCTAATGCAAAATTACGTCTGTGGTCATCATTTGTCTTCAAAAGAGTCAGAATACGTCCTTTTACGTAAAAATGGGGCGCATAGAAACATGTATTGTTATCGAGAAACTATCATTTGTAGAGAAAATTGATAGCAATAAAATACAAGCGAGCCTTTATGTGGAAGCGTCTCAGCGTACAGTAAATCACAGAGAATAGGTCCTATACATCAGATCTTTTGATGAATTTAGGCCTTTCTGAGTTAGCTGTGTTTACCCTACAATCAAAGGTTTACATAAGGCGATCCAGGTACAGTATCCAATCGAAATCAATTTGGAAAACAAATGCTGAGTTTTGTTGGGTTTGAGGACTTATCTTAAAATCGTTTCAATACTAAAGTCCGCTTCAATCCCACTTGCCAAAAAGGTAAAGACTAATTAGCGATTTCTTTTCTTGAATAAACATTGGCAAAATCACTGGCAATGTAGAATTAAAAATATGTCACTTGAAGAGCAGTCAATTGGTTACAACTCTTGTAGTCGATCACATGCAATTATGGGAACAGGTTGCCTGATTTGTGAGTTAAATATTCAAACACTTCATTTAAAACGCGTTTATTATTAAATTGCTTATTGAAGTTATATCGTGCAATATTTATGGCTTCATTTATGGATAATTAACTTGTGATGTCTGATGTGCGACAAAGTTTTCATTTGCAATTTGTCTTGTAGGTCAATGGGTAAAATATATTAAAATAATTTTTACATACTTTAAACATTTTTCAATTTTTATTTCTTATGAACATTGCCTTATTATAATTTCCATTTTAATAAAAAGACTCAAAATTTACCACATCTACCTACATAAATAAACAAAATTAAACGCTGTTCGTTAGTAAGCGCATCACTTGACAACGACTGGATCGATTTGGCTGTTTTTCATTCTAAAATGTTCGTAATAGTAATTAAGTTTTTATGGAAAGAAAAGTTGGAAAATTTGTGCAGAAATTTGAAAAATTGAGAAAAAACTGAAAATACTTTTTGTATTGGATTTTTGTATGAACTCAAGACTGTAATTTACAAATAATAATATTATAATACTTACTAAGCCACAGTACCGCGTGGCCGGTCACATAAAATGAGTTTGTACCGCATTTCGCATTCTCACTTTTTATTAAACGTCTCTCGTACAATCATCAACATATCATAAGCTACAAAGTTACGTAAAGTTCATAAAACAGTTTCATTTTATGTAGTATTGTTTTAATAATGCATAAAATGAAATTGTGTATTCACAAGAGGGATTTTTCGGAATTTTAATTCAAATGAGATTTAGTCATATCCATATCAATATTGTCTATGCCGGTTATACTCCTTTGAATTATAAAAAATAAAATATAACTACATTTTTTTTTTTCATTCTACATATTTTCATTCTGTCACGTACTCATTCTAATACACTTGAAACACCACACACTTTCCTTCTGCTTCCGCTCCCCTCTTGTATAAGAAGAAAAAAACAGAAGGAACAATATGGCACGTGCAAGCAACTTAATTGTAAAAACGTTACGTTGTGCTAAGAGAGTTCACTAAAATATATTGTGAACTCTGTGATGAAAAACTAGTGCTCATAATTTGAAATAACAGGGCTGTGCAAAGGATCGCATTTGAAGGTAATAAACCAATCGCGTATCTGATCCTCCGCATCTCCAAAAGTCTCTTATCTCCTGCCATTTCAGTCACTGATATTTTTATAGTTTATACTTAGCGTAAAGTATTCGTAATCGTTAAGTTAGGAAAGAGGTCTTATGGACAATTTAGATTAGATTAGGTCGATGACATTGAAGCGCATGCAAGTTACTTAACCATAGCGATCTTGATAACATTTAATCTATAGAGCCAAAATGTGGAAAAATCCTGCTCACCACTGCTGAGTTTTTTAAATCTAATAAATATCAATTCGCACAGACGTTAAAACAGTACATAACCAATACTGGAGTTTTGTGTAAATCTCCATATATTCCCACAGATATTTAAATACATACAGGGTTAATTTAAAAATACTAATAACCTCTTAGTATTTTGTACTAAACATTATCTCCAATAACTTTGTTTTACGACTTTCAAAATTCAAGTTTTTTCTGTCATACAAAAATAAAAATACATTAAATATTTCTGAAAATGGCACCTACTCTACCCAGTCGCTAAAGTGGCACACGCACAGCGCGGCGCTGAGGCCCGGTGCGCTTGCACTGCACCATTGGAAATATGTACAGAGTAATTACATTTCAGACAGTACAATAAAACGTAACAAATATTTTTTGAGGATCGTATCAAGTTTTGAAAAAAGTCGAACAAAAGTTGTTAGGTATGATGGCAGGAATTTCGCATTAAGGGGTTATTAGTATTTTTAAATTAATTCTGTATACTGGCTTACTGTTCTATTCGGGGGTGTCGCAAAAACAGAAAATACTCAAACTATAAAACAGACACAATATAATTTCATTGGTAAGTCACTGTACATACATACATACATATCCTCACGCTGTATCCCTAATGGGGTAGTCAGAGAGGACGGAGCGCCAAGCGTCGCGGTTCTTAGATACTTCTTTCGCTTCCTCAAATCTCATCATTCTCATCACACATTTTCGCCTAGGTATGCGAGAGCTTTTGACATTTCCATCTGCTAACACTCTGGCTATTTGATCTTCATAAGTCAGCCTTGGTCTTCCTTGCCTTCTTTTACCACTCACTTTCGCTCTGTATATTTTCTTCGTCAGTCTTTCATCACTCATTCTTTCTATGCAAGTGACTGTAAATATATGATTTTCAAATTTACATTCATTTTATAACGGTTCAAGTTAAACTGGACTATCAACTTTCTATTGACGTGTTCGATAGTGTATCTCTGCGTCTCGCTTTCACCTTGGTGCAAACTTTGTTCGTCTCTCAGTTTATTCATATGCATGTATGTGTACACAGGTTTTGATTTTGGGCTGACCTATCGGCGCGCAGTAACTACAGCGGTTTATAGACGTAAATTGTTTTAGAACAAAATAAATGACATTTCCAATCTATAGCGGTAAGTAAGTAGTGCTAGTCGGGGTCGCGCACGACGCAAACATGCGACCACTTCTCTTTGTTTTTAATTCGTTTTTTACATCATCACAAATATAAAAATGTCTAATTTGCTTCAACGAATAATAACTGTAAGAATAACTACAAGAAATTACATTTAAGGAACATGGAAAATTTATCCGTATGCATTGTTTTTTATTATTATACTCGTATGTGTATACTAAATGTATAAAAACGAGATGCTCTCCGCATTTCACACCTAGCGAAACAACCCTACGTAGACAGCCGAGAGTAGGCTATACAGAGATCATGAGGACGGAGTCGGCCTTTTTTTCTACATATTCTTTGGTACTGCCTTCCTACCAGTCCTGTGGTGGAAGGGAGAGGGTTTGCTTCTCTCACTAAACAGTTCTGTAGGCGTAGAGATGACAGAATAAGTTGACTATGACATACATACAGACATGACCCCTATAATATTTGCTGGGGTTCTGTTTAATCATTTTGGCTACGGAGCTCTACAGAGGAACGTAAATAATTTCACTCAAAGAGCACAAACTTAGTAATACTGTTCAATTTTTTTTAATGCGATTAGGAGTTATTGAAGCACTTTATTTTACTAATATCAACTTTTTTTTTCAGGTAACATCCAGTACGACTCGGCAGTGTTGTGAGTGTGAACAAGTGTAGTGTCTTCCGGTGTTTTGTGTTGTGCGCCATGTGCGAGTGAAGTGACGTCATGACAAGGCCGTGGGCGTTCGGCCCCAGCCCCTGCGCCGCGTGGGCCTGGCTGGCCGTGCTAGCGGCCTTGGGCAGAACTACTGCCTACACCGACACCGAGGACTTCCTGAGCGATTTGGATAAGCCAGGTAAGGATTTGTTCAACATTTTTGTCCAAATTAGTGGATTATTTACTATTCTCAAATTTTATTATAATTAAACCTTCTTTTGTAAATTTGGATTTAAGATTTAATAACCACAAGCGTGAAACAACAAAATAGATTATTAAATCCACTATTATATTAAACGAGTGATATTTGTATGTATATATTTGATATCGCTTTCTCGAAAACGGCTCTAGCGATTTCGATGAAATTTACAATATCCCCCATATTGTAAATTTCATCGAAATCGCTTGAGGGAGGCAAGAAATTGATCTAGTTAGGTCTCAATTCTAGGAAAAATCGTTTTCTCTATGTTTCATATATTTAAAACCCCTAAAATTTAAACTTCTCAACTTTTTTAATTTCGCAACAGAGTTTACCATCTCAATAGCACAGTGGCTAAGTGTATGTCTATCACGCTAAAGTGCGTGGGTTCGAATTCTGCAATGTGGTCAGACTTTTTTGTTTTTTTTAATAATTTGAAATAATATGCCTAAGTTCAGTTTGCTACAAGTACCTATTAAAAACACATATCACTTGAATAATGTACTAATAATAAGGAAATAAAATGAAAAAATATTGATTAGAGCATAGACTTCATAACTTCGAACAACCTGTCCCGTACTACAAAGTGACGCAAATAACACCAGATAAAATATAAATGTGTGGGTGCTGTTTTCTAACAAAATGGCGACCGATCAGCTTATCTGATAATAAATGTGTGTCGTATGCACAGGTGAGTGAGGTTATCTGACACGATGTCTGGCTTTGAAGTTATTTATAAAGTCTATGGCTAAAAGTCATGGAGAAAAATCTATTATTTATTTTACTGTACAATGAACTTAATGTTAAATTTCATGGATTTCCTTTATTTTTTTTTATGTTATTTAAAAGAGTAGTATTATACAAGCAATATTTGTATATTTATAATCGCGTTCTCGAAAACGGCTCTAATGATTTCGATGAAATTTACAATATTGAGCTTTACGGTGGTCAAAAATCAATCTAGCTAGGGTCCAATTCTGAGAAAATTCGTTTTCTTTATGGTTTCACACACTTAAAACTCCTAAACTCTTCTGATTTCTCAACTAGAGTTTAGATTCTTAGTAGTACAGTGGCTAGAGCGTAGATCTATCAAGCTGAAATACCGCAGCTTCGAATCCTGCAATGTGGTCAGACTATTTTTTGTTATTTTTTTTGGAATTCACCGAGTAAAGCTCGGTCGTTCCAGTACTGAAATATGTTATGTAACATGAACAATGTACATAATCGATCATCTAATGTTAATAATTTTCGAAAAAGAAATATACTCTCGCACATAACTGCTTTCGTTTTCGTGATAAAAACCCTCAATGTATTTTAATTAAACATACACTAATTAAAAAAAGATACTATGAAAAAAATTAAATTGATGATAATGTATTCTGAGAATGAACTATGTTTGACGTTATTTTTGTATCAGCACAGATCCTTGAAAAATGCTGCAAAATTAAGAATTTATATCGTGAAACCGTTATAAAAAATATAGATTTAACAAGTCATGAAAAACCAGCTAAGAATGTGAGACACTTAAGGCCCGTACTAATGAACGCGGCGTAAACATGGGATAGTTTTGACAGCCTTCTGTCATACTTACGCTTATGAATAAAAGAAAATAATGAAAAGGTGCAAAAATTTGCTATAAAATTTAACCTCGTTATAATTTTTATTAGTAACAGGGTTAGAGTTCCAAAGCAACAAGTACAACTACGACAAAGTAGAAGTTAAAATTAAACCAAAAATAAGCAGAAAAGAAAAAAAGAGCCGATGCAAAATCATATTATTGAATTTTTTGTTTTTCTTTTCTGGGTTTGAATTTTTTTTTTTGTAAAAGAGTTTTTCATATATTTTTACCTTCTTTGACGTTTGATTCTAAATGTTAATAGTAATAGATAATGACGTTCTCAAATTATTGAGGTATGATTAAAAAAATTTGATCTCGACTTAAAATACAGTAAATATTATAGTAATATTTACGGAACCCGAGCACATTTTTAATGTACTTAACAAGATTCTTGCTTCATTATATTATTGAAAATAGCTATGTTCATTATAATTTCATAATTTGGGACATAAATAATCTATAAACATTGAGATCAGATTCTTTACTAGATTTATAAATTGTTATCGGTGTTTCGACATTGTTGCAAGCACTAATGATCAATCAAAGCATATGTGGGTGTAATAGTGCTGTGCATGTTCGTAAATTCTTAATATCGATGTTAACCGGTCAAGTACTGAGAAATTTGTGTGCGGTGCTGCAGATTTTATCATCAATGACAAAAAAAATGTTAAGTAGTTCCGATAATTTTACTGCAAAGCTCATCATTTTATTCAGATTCGTCTGAATCATACTTTAGATTAGAAGATAGGTGGGGTGGCATTTTTTGTGTTTTCTAGTAAGTTTCGAAATAATGACATAAAGTAACATGACTCGGTCAGCTGTCCAGCTAACGAATCTGTCAACTGACTCATTCGTTGATTCGGTACTGGATAGCTGATCGAGTCTGATCTCTGAAATATCATTCATCACATTGGATTCCCACAAAGTAACACCTGAGTCAATATTATATAATAAAGTAATGTATTATATGTCTTTAAATTTGAGACAAAAAGAGCTCAAGACTAATTCAAAAGAGTTTTGTGTGGTAGAGCCATGCTGCATTGCAGCACGAATTGGGCCAGCTCGCCCAATGAAGTACCGCCCTTTCACAGAATATCGGCGTGAAATAACAGCATCTACTACTGTTGTGTTTCGATCGGTGAGTGTGAGTGCCGGTGGTCCATCTCCCCCTTCTCCTTCCTCTTCCACTTCCCGTCCCTTCCCTTAAAGGCCGCAACGCCCACATGACTTCCTGGGCATTGCGGGTGCCCATGGGCGTTGGTGATCACTTACCACCAGGTAACTCGTTTGCTCGATTGCTCGTTTGCTCTCTCTTTTATATGAAAAAAACTAGAGGACCCGTGCTGCTCCGCAGCATTGTGTTGATATTATAATTCAAAAATAACGTTCTTATATTATGAGTAATTATAACCTAACCTAAGATGAATACAAACATTGAAAGTAAAGTTGAATGTTCACACCTAGCTTCCCTGCAACTCAGCTAATTTAAGTGGGCAAAAGCTCAAACGAAAGAGCTCGTTCCAGCGAGTGTACGAACGAAACGAATCGCGTACCTCAAATAGAACCGGCGATATAGAGAAAGAAATCTATGTAAACATAAGAAATGTACAGGAGGAAATTGCATTTGAGTATAGCTTGAGAAGAGTGAAAATTAAGCGATTTCCAATGCTTGATGACAACTCTGTGCAATACCTTTCATTTAAAAAAATTAAGCAAATAGTTTGGATAGAAGGGCTGGACGGACTCGTAATAGATTTCGTAACTTTTTTTAATATATAGATTTTTAGGTTCATGTTTTAACTCTTTGACACTGACACTCAAAGAGAAATACACATCTTTCTAATTTCACCACTACGCTACAATTAGTATTATTGTTATCCACCATTATTTCAATTGTTCTTTTAAACTATAAACGCTTAGTAATTTCATGAAAAAATCGGCAAAGAATGTGACAAGACATAGGAGAGTACTTTCTTAGGGTTCCATAGGAATCTCGGAAAAACTGAAAGTTTAATTTAATGAATTAACATCAAAAATTTACACATGTAGTAAAAGTTTAATTGGTATTAAAATGCCCGTTCTTTAACAAGTACTATCTAATCAGACGTACAGTCAGACCATACGGACAAACGGAGAGATACTATAATTCCGTTTTAGTTAAACCAGATATGCAAACAAACAAAGCAAACGTTTAAATTATTGTTATTTGAAACTTAATTTTATTTTAATGTACTTAGTTTATTGACTTCTTTTTTGTGTAAGTTGTTTGTAAAACGGTGGCACATTTGACTTTCAAAAAAACCTTGTGATGACATTTACTTGGAAAATAAATATATTGTGACTTTAAATCGCATTAGGAAATTACTTTGAAGAACTGGCAGTAATAACTGAAGTTTAAAAACTTTTTAATGAACTAGCCGACATTGGAGAAACAAAACAGAAAAAAACTAATAACAACTTAAATATAATTCTGTTTGATAACGAATTTCAGTCTTTTCTAGGCGACGCGCGACACGTTTTGCGGAATTTTATTTTAAAGAATATCTTTATTTGACCTCGAGAACTGCTTTTTCAAAGAATACACTTCTTTTCGGCAATTTTAATTAATATTTTATTTGCGAGAGGTAATATTTTAATTAAACAGCCAGGCCTAGAGCATAGTAAAGTTCATCATAAAACTGTAGCTTAGTATAACAATTAACATTCACTAAACACATGCCCTTCCAAAGAACTACATTATTATTCATCGAAAAATATTTCATCCTAAACAAATAATATCCACAAACGAAAAAAACAAAACGTAATAAATCATAAAGAAACTTAACCGTTGACAGCCCTATAATGTTAATAGTGAATTATAACGATGTAACATACCAGCCCTACGTTAGTCACTGTTCCAAATAACAAGATTAAATAAATATAGAGAATGTGTTCAAACTTCGAAGCGTTTCATTCGAAATACCTATGTCATTTATATATAACAAAATTTTTTTTTAAATGATCGTCTACGAAATGATTGGCCTGTTATTGAAAAAGTATATCAACTTTCATGCCAGAGGTCCAATATATGTCCCCAGTGAAGTAACAATTAGAAAAAATACTCGTTAATTAATTATCTTGGAGTTAACGATATTGGAAATATCTCACTTTGTTGTGTGACTTTGACAACACAATATAAGATTAGAATTTAGCTTGAGTCCATTCTTAGTACACATCGTAAAAATATATTGTATACATTTTGTGTTATATTTATTAATGTTAATCCTTATTAAAACGAGACATTGATAATGAAAGAGTAACCATTTCAAATATGTGTTACATACAGTAAAATGCAAATGTATTGATGAATCCGTACTAAACTCGTAATGTAATTGTTCAATGGTAGGACTGACAGAGATAGAACATATTTTTCTCGCTCTTGCCATTGTAAATAAACAAATAAAATAAAAACCAGTTATTTTATTATTCAATTTAATAATACAAATAATTGGAGCATGCATTTAATTTGGAATTCCTATTCTAACGATATAATTTTTATTAGTATACAAGTGTTCCGTAAATGGCTATACTAATTTTGTAATGTAATATATAAAAATCAATGTTTGTTGGTTTGTTTCTTCGTATTTTATGGGCACCATACCGTTCATTCGATTACGATGAAATTTGGTATGGAGATAACTTGAATCCTGAGAAAGGACATAGGCTATTTTAAAAATAAAAATCGCGGGCAATGTCGCGGGCACCAGTTAGTATTAAATAATAATTTCGTTATTGGGTAGACCATGTGGTCACCTATAAACACATAGAGTTTTATCCTTTATTTACGGGACATCTAACGTAATAAAATATAACTTCCTATGGTTCTTCTAACAGAGTAGTAGAATTAAGCAACAGAGTCGCTTAGATACATCTTTCCTCTTCTCAAACATCATTATTCTCCTCACGCACTTTTGCCTAGGTAGCGAGCGCTTTCGACATTGTTGTTAGCTAACACTTTGACTATTTGACCTTCACAAGTCAGCGTTGGTCTACCTTGGCTTCAGGTCTGCTATCATTTACTTTGGATTTGTAGATTTTCATCGTCAATCGCATATAATATTTTCTAATCACCTCATTTTTACAATGACACAGCGTTGCTATACTGCGTATCACCTTCTACAGAACATCTGTATAATAGTCTATTTAGATGTCTAAGTATTAGGTTTTGGAGTAACAAAAGAAATACCTAATCTTTAAATAGAGTAAAGAACCAGTGATGGTATACATGCCTCGTGCATACATCCAACTGTCATAGCATAGTTTAATGGGCCTTTGTCACGCATGTAGCTTGTAAAAAATGTAGGGAAGCGTGTATCGGTGGGCATGTGTGGGTTCCATACTTTTATGTATGTAGGCTGTTGAAAATAAAAAACCGAGATTAAAGATAGTGCTGGCAAATACACGTGTAAATTATATATAATGTTAATGTGAATAAACAAATATAATGTGTGGTGCAATTGCTATATCAATAGTACAGTAGTTAATGTATCTTCCAAGACTTCCAAGTTCAAGGTTCCGAGTTCGATTTCCAAGTAGGTAAATCTAGAAAAGATTTTTTTATAAATTCCCTTGTCGTTTGGATGTTACATACAAGTATTAGGGTAATACAAACATAGTGACTGAATTAAACCAGATTCAATTCCTATGTCGATGGAGGTTAGTTATTTTATGGAAAATAAAAGCACTTTAAAATTGATAAAATTAACAATAAAATGCTATTTCGCTATAAGAATTGTAATGCCCTTCTGTGAAATGTTACTAGTTCATTAAAAATATCATAACTTAAAAATATCTATGTTATAAATTAACTATAGGCTTTAGAAAATTCAAACAATATAAATTATTAATTTGCACTGTCGAAACATAATTTCTACTGTCATCACAACCATTATATTCCTTGTGATTTGTATAATTTAAGAGAAAAAGAATCATGGTGTGAAATCTGCTAATTATAAAATGTACAATAGAGAAAGATTAAAAATCTAATATAAGTAAACTTAATTTTAAATTGTACGAGTTAACTCAGAAGTTAATTTACCTGTTATTAATTTAGAGCTGAAACTATTGGGTTTAAATTTAATATATTATGTATTATTGTAGTTTTATTTAGAAATTCTGTTGCAAATTTATTTTATTACCCGAATATTTTTCATGTAATTTGCCCGAAGATCGAATTTGTGATTTTATGTTCAGAAAGTGACATACATATCGTCACGCTGTATACCTAACGGGGTAGTCAGAGAGGATGGACCACCGAGCTTCGGACTCGCTACATACTTCTTTTACCTCCGCAAATCTCATTATTTTCCTCACACATTTTCGCGTAGATCGCGGGTGCTTTTGACATTTATGCCACCTAACACTCTGACTATTTGTTCTTTGTAAGTCAACGTCGATTTTCCTTGGTTTCTGCTACGACTCATTTTCGCACTGTAGATTTTTTCGTCAGTCTTTCATCACTCATTCTTTCTATGTGCACAAAACATCTAAGCATTCTTTTCTCCATTTTTACAATGACACTGTCATGCAATCCTGTTGTACTGTGTATCTCTTCCTTACTTATTTTGTACGCAAGGGTGACACCGCAGATGTTTCAAAGAAATCGCATTTCTACTGCGTTTTCTTACTTTCATTACCAATGCATCTGTCGAGGAATCAAAGTAGCAACATAAATACTGATACTCACGCCATATATATAACTGGGTAGTCAGATAAAACAGAGTGCCAGGTATCGCGGTCTTTGTGTATTTCTTTTACCTTCTCTAATCACGTCATTGTCATCCACACACGTTCGCAGAGATACGCGATCTTTAAAACAATCATTTAATTAGTTCTTAACTATAGACAATAAAAAGATAGACTTTGCGCGGCGCACTTTAAAAGTAAAGCAAACTTTATTACGAACCCATCTGTAAAATATCAGTGGCCATTTTAAAACAGCGCCAACCAATAATTTTAATACCCGTGCCGCAATTTTCAATGGCTAATCGGCTTATCTATTTATATATTAATACGCGAAGCGAAGACTTTGGTTCTCTTTTTAAGAAAATTGCGCGGACGGAGGAGTGTGAAATTTGGTACACTCAAAGTTTATATTGAGAAGGACCGGAGAAAGCTAAAATTTTAATGTAATATATGTTACAAATAAGTACATTATATTAAATTAAATAAAACGTTCATTGTTTACGTTCATACTGGCACTGTCAAAAAGACTGTCAATGTCAAACTCATAATAGTTTGTGATCATATGTAATATAACCTTCTTGGATCAAAAAGTCGCTCAGAGTAGATTGTCGCCAAAGAGTCTATATTTTAAGTTTATGTTTACGGTCGAATTTCGACCACAGTGCGACCTCTAGTTGATATAAATATGTGTTGTATTTTAAGGGTTGGCTTATTTTCATCATTTTATATATAATATACGCGATGAAAAGTTTATGTCTATATACTATTTTCTTGACGTTTTGAATGCTATCTCTCTCTCTCTGTGACTTTCATAAGTCAAACTCTACCCTTATTATAACAATGTGTAAAGAGAAGTAGGGTTTTGCATAATTTTGTCATTATTTCGGCTTTTATCTTTTTCGTATTTTTCGTTAATCCTGCGGAACCCTAAACAATGGGTTACCAGTTTTTATTGCAGTAGATAATAATACATCAAAGGTTTAACGTATGAGCCAGCCGATAATATGATTTCGATGGGATTACGGTTGTAATTTACTTTGTCCGACGTTTATTTGTTATAAACATGATATTTTTGATGCGGTTGGATATAATCTTTAAAGCGCCTTATAGATTTTTTAACAAATAGCTTTATATTTTCTGTTTATTTTGTTGGTGACAAATGTTTGAAGCAGTTGTTGAAATTTAAAAACGACGCCTTGTATGTTTGTCTCTGCTAATATTTATACATCTAATAAAATTGTAAATAACATAAAAAAATAAATATGGAAACAGATTTTTAAGATTTAAAAAATCGACCCAACACAAAAATAACTTTAGTAAACTTAAAAAACGATCTATCAAATATTTCAACCTATTGCCGTTTGAATGACATGTTTTAAGGTGTTACCCGGATAATCATTTATAATCGTTTAATAGTTATTATTGAAGATTTTCTCTATTTACCTCCAAAATTCATCATCAAACCCTCGTCACCTACTGTAATGTATTAGAATCGTTATAACAAACCAAAAGAGCCCAAACCCGAGGAGTTTACCAGAGGCCGTTCGAAAGTTCCACTGTACATCTCCTGATTCCATCATCAATACAGCTCGAGGGAATCAAACTATTGCATTAAAATCGGTATTACATACATTTGCAAAGTTGCAAAACGATACGATATCTTTCTAATTGTAGTATCGATTTGAAAGATCTGGTTAAATTCGACTTCCAAGATTTTTGTTTACATACCTTGTTACAGGTGAAGTTAATAAAAGTGTGTTAAACATTAGAAAATGCGACGAGAGCCGCTAACATTTTTAATAATAATATTATCATGAAATGTCAAATTTACTCCAGAGAAAATAAATTTCACCCGCGCAAAGTCATAGGCAACTGCCAATCCTAAATACAATAGAATCATGGCTGCCACAATAATATCTTTTTTCCTGATCAGAACTTTTAATTGAGCAACTAAGAATAACCCTCTTTTCCCGAAAAGCTCTGTTCCAACAGTGATAATGTATTTGATATAAGTTCCATTATCTTCATTAGAGGCAATCTGCAAGTTTCAACACAACTTAGTTATAAGAGTTAACAGCCTACCCCCTGCGTCCCTTGTCGTAAAAAGAGTTATAAATGGAAATCTGTAAAGTTTCGCAGCATATCTGAGGCGACGAATAAAAATTTCTATTTAAGAGGCACGCCGGACGAAATTGCTTTTCTGCGAGCTCTCTAGAATATTATTTTGAATTTCTTTGCTTTTAACTATAACTAATTTTGTAATTGCTTTTATTACTTCATAAATTCAATTTAACTTTTCACATCAAAATACGAGTATTGTTAATTTGACGAGAAAAGCTACATCGAAATTAATAAAAATATAATTAAAATGAAATAATTATGAACTGAAGTGAATACTTACTTGAATACTAGTTTTAAATCGTCACTTCGATCGCTTCGATAACTTTCATTGACCGTAACTGAAGAGTTCGCCTATGCATACTTTGAACTGTTCGAGGACTTGGATTTCGAAGTCTAAAAAGACCGAGAGTTAAATATTTGAACACACAACTACAAATCATGATCTTAAAATCTTCAAATGTGAAAGCATGATTAGAGAAAAAAATCTCGATAAAAAATCCAGAGATCCCGTTTTCCATAAAAATTCAGTTGCTACCGAAATTCTACAGAATTGTAAAATGATTCTTATTCAACTGGATAAATAAGTTTTTTTAGTAATAATTAATAATGTAGTTTTTTTGAAAATTACAATTATGTACAAAAACAAATATGCGCGGTGTCACTCTTGCGGACAAAATAAGCAAGGAAAAGATACGCAGTATGACAGGCTTGCACGACAGTGTTATTGTAAAAATGAAGAAAGTAAGGCTTAGATGGTTCGTGCACATCGAAAGAATGATTGATGAAAGACTACAAAGTGAAAGTGAGTGGTAAAAGAAGCCAAGGAAGACCAAGGCTGGCTTATGAAGATCAAATAGACAGTGTTTGCCGACGGAAATGTTAAAAGCATTCGTATAGCTAGGCGCAAATGTTTGAGGAGAATTATGATATTTGAGGGAGCGAAAGATGTAAGGACCGCGACGCTCGACGATCCGTCCTCTCTGACTATCGTGTTATGGATACAGCGTGAAGATATGTATGTATGTACGTATGTAACAAATGTTGAGGCTTCTCCACGTTAAGATATGATTAAACCGTAACTGCAAAAATCAAAATTTTGACCTGGCCGGCATAGGCGGACTCTTGATATTAGTTGGACTTCAGACTTAGCGAGATAAAGAAGGGGCTAGTAAAATCCAATTTGACTGACCCCCCCCTCCTTCTGTGTCTCTAAAACTAGTGGATCTAGATAGGAAAAATATAACGAGTCGTCTAGGGTTTATAAAAAAATATCGTTTCATAAATATGGTACGAAGCTAGGGTTGCATGGGAAGATCGAAATGTATCTGAATAAATGAACGAAAAGTTTACTTTATATTAAAATTAACAAAATACGTCGAAAGTTAAAACTTTCGACGTATTATATAATCAATACTGTTCACTAATTAAAAATTTCGTGATCAACCATCACAGGGGCTTAATTATTTACATTCCACAATGAAGTCAATGTTATTTGTAGTATCAGTACCTTTTAATATTTACTGTAACATTTATTTTTCAATTGAATTGTTCTTTGAGCGTTTAATTTACCTTAGTCTTTATTCTTTAAGCAGATATTCGAGAACTTCTTGAAGACAGCAGTAACCAGAATTACATTAATAAACTGTGTATCTCTTCCTTACTTATTTTGTACGCAAGGGTGACACCGCAGATGTTTCAAAGAAATCGCATTTCTACTGCGTTTTCTTACTTTCATTACCAATGCATCTGTCGAGGAATCAAAGTAGCAACATAAATACTGATACTCACGCCATATATATAACTGGGTAGTCAGATAAAACAGAGTGCCAGGTATCGCGGTCTTTGTGTATTTCTTTTACCTTCTCTAATCACGTCATTGTCATCCACACACGTTCGCAGAGATACGCGATCTTTAAAACAATCATTTAATTAGTTCTTAACTATAGACAATAAAAAGATAGACTTTGCGCGGCGCACTTTAAAAGTAAAGCAAACTTTATTACGAACCCATCTGTAAAATATCAGTGGCCATTTTAAAACAGCGCCAACCAATAATTTTAATACCCGTGCCGCAATTTTCAATGGCTAATCGGCTTATCTATTTATATATTAATACGCGAAGCGAAGACTTTGGTTCTCTTTTTAAGAAAATTGCGCGGACGGAGGAGTGTGAAATTTGGTACACTCAAAGTTTATATTGAGAAGGACCGGAGAAAGCTAAAATTTTAATGTAATATATGTTACAAATAAGTACATTATATTAAATTAAATAAAACGTTCATTGTTTACGTTCATACTGGCACTGTCAAAAAGACTGTCAATGTCAAACTCATAATAGTTTGTGATCATATGTAATATAACCTTCTTGGATCAAAAAGTCGCTCAGAGTAGATTGTCGCCAAAGAGTCTATATTTTAAGTTTATGTTTACGGTCGAATTTCGACCACAGTGCGACCTCTAGTTGATATAAATATGTGTTGTATTTTAAGGGTTGGCTTATTTTCATCATTTTATATATAATATACGCGATGAAAAGTTTATGTCTATATACTATTTTCTTGACGTTTTGAATGCTATCTCTCTCTCTCTGTGACTTTCATAAGTCAAACTCTACCCTTATTATAACAATGTGTAAAGAGAAGTAGGGTTTTGCATAATTTTGTCATTATTTCGGCTTTTATCTTTTTCGTATTTTTCGTTAATCCTGCGGAACCCTAAACAATGGGTTACCAGTTTTTATTGCAGTAGATAATAATACATCAAAGGTTTAACGTATGAGCCAGCCGATAATATGATTTCGATGGGATTACGGTTGTAATTTACTTTGTCCGACGTTTATTTGTTATAAACATGATATTTTTGATGCGGTTGGATATAATCTTTAAAGCGCCTTATAGATTTTTTAACAAATAGCTTTATATTTTCTGTTTATTTTGTTGGTGACAAATGTTTGAAGCAGTTGTTGAAATTTAAAAACGACGCCTTGTATGTTTGTCTCTGCTAATATTTATACATCTAATAAAATTGTAAATAACATAAAAAAATAAATATGGAAACAGATTTTTAAGATTTAAAAAATCGACCCAACACAAAAATAACTTTAGTAAACTTAAAAAACGATCTATCAAATATTTCAACCTATTGCCGTTTGAATGACATGTTTTAAGGTGTTACCCGGATAATCATTTATAATCGTTTAATAGTTATTATTGAAGATTTTCTCTATTTACCTCCAAAATTCATCATCAAACCCTCGTCACCTACTGTAATGTATTAGAATCGTTATAACAAACCAAAAGAGCCCAAACCCGAGGAGTTTACCAGAGGCCGTTCGAAAGTTCCACTGTACATCTCCTGATTCCATCATCAATACAGCTCGAGGGAATCAAACTATTGCATTAAAATCGGTATTACATACATTTGCAAAGTTGCAAAACGATACGATATCTTTCTAATTGTAGTATCGATTTGAAAGATCTGGTTAAATTCGACTTCCAAGATTTTTGTTTACATACCTTGTTACAGGTGAAGTTAATAAAAGTGTGTTAAACATTAGAAAATGCGACGAGAGCCGCTAACATTTTTAATAATAATATTATCATGAAATGTCAAATTTACTCCAGAGAAAATAAATTTCACCCGCGCAAAGTCATAGGCAACTGCCAATCCTAAATACAATAGAATCATGGCTGCCACAATAATATCTTTTTTCCTGATCAGAACTTTTAATTGAGCAACTAAGAATAACCCTCTTTTCCCGAAAAGCTCTGTTCCAACAGTGATAATGTATTTGATATAAGTTCCATTATCTTCATTAGAGGCAATCTGCAAGTTTCAACACAACTTAGTTATAAGAGTTAACAGCCTACCCCCTGCGTCCCTTGTCGTAAAAAGAGTTATAAATGGAAATCTGTAAAGTTTCGCAGCATATCTGAGGCGACGAATAAAAATTTCTATTTAAGAGGCACGCCGGACGAAATTGCTTTTCTGCGAGCTCTCTAGAATATTATTTTGAATTTCTTTGCTTTTAACTATAACTAATTTTGTAATTGCTTTTATTACTTCATAAATTCAATTTAACTTTTCACATCAAAATACGAGTATTGTTAATTTGACGAGAAAAGCTACATCGAAATTAATAAAAATATAATTAAAATGAAATAATTATGAACTGAAGTGAATACTTACTTGAATACTAGTTTTAAATCGTCACTTCGATCGCTTCGATAACTTTCATTGACCGTAACTGAAGAGTTCGCCTATGCATACTTTGAACTGTTCGAGGACTTGGATTTCGAAGTCTAAAAAGACCGAGAGTTAAATATTTGAACACACAACTACAAATCATGATCTTAAAATCTTCAAATGTGAAAGCATGATTAGAGAAAAAAATCTCGATAAAAAATCCAGAGATCCCGTTTTCCATAAAAATTCAGTTGCTACCGAAATTCTACAGAATTGTAAAATGATTCTTATTCAACTGGATAAATAAGTTTTTTTAGTAATAATTAATAATGTAGTTTTTTTGAAAATTACAATTATGTACAAAAACAAATATGCGCGGTGTCACTCTTGCGGACAAAATAAGCAAGGAAAAGATACGCAGTATGACAGGCTTGCACGACAGTGTTATTGTAAAAATGAAGAAAGTAAGGCTTAGATGGTTCGTGCACATCGAAAGAATGATTGATGAAAGACTACAAAGTGAAAGTGAGTGGTAAAAGAAGCCAAGGAAGACCAAGGCTGGCTTATGAAGATCAAATAGACAGTGTTTGCCGACGGAAATGTTAAAAGCATTCGTATAGCTAGGCGCAAATGTTTGAGGAGAATTATGATATTTGAGGGAGCGAAAGATGTAAGGACCGCGACGCTCGACGATCCGTCCTCTCTGACTATCGTGTTATGGATACAGCGTGAAGATATGTATGTATGTACGTATGTAACAAATGTTGAGGCTTCTCCACGTTAAGATATGATTAAACCGTAACTGCAAAAATCAAAATTTTGACCTGGCCGGCATAGGCGGACTCTTGATATTAGTTGGACTTCAGACTTAGCGAGATAAAGAAGGGGCTAGTAAAATCCAATTTGACTGACCCCCCCCTCCTTCTGTGTCTCTAAAACTAGTGGATCTAGATAGGAAAAATATAACGAGTCGTCTAGGGTTTATAAAAAAATATCGTTTCATAAATATGGTACGAAGCTAGGGTTGCATGGGAAGATCGAAATGTATCTGAATAAATGAACGAAAAGTTTACTTTATATTAAAATTAACAAAATACGTCGAAAGTTAAAACTTTCGACGTATTATATAATCAATACTGTTCACTAATTAAAAATTTCGTGATCAACCATCACAGGGGCTTAATTATTTACATTCCACAATGAAGTCAATGTTATTTGTAGTATCAGTACCTTTTAATATTTACTGTAACATTTATTTTTCAATTGAATTGTTCTTTGAGCGTTTAATTTACCTTAGTCTTTATTCTTTAAGCAGATATTCGAGAACTTCTTGAAGACAGCAGTAACCAGAATTACATTAATATTTTTTCTGGAAAAATAATTTTACGTATCGATTATTGTCAGTAGATTTTTTATTTTGTCGGAAGTCGGGAGATGTGAAATGTCACTTAAATCCATCCAAATCCCACTCATCTGGCAACTCTATACGGAGTCCTCTGTGCATAAGTATAACCTATCATTTGAATATTTTTATAATGGAATCGCAGGAGTAATTAAACTGTTGTGGTCACATACAATCCACAGAAATTTCGCAATATGGCTTCCGTTGTATACCTTTACAATTCAATCGTATTATTTTATAATGTCGGTAGCGTAATAATATACATTTAAATTTTTTGAATAATAAGTTTATAACATTCAGCGTTTGCTTACTTATAGAATTAATTTTACCTAATTGATATCATAGTTTTAGCCAATTATAGATTCCAACTGTTACCTGATCATTTTCAAACATTTTATGTAGGTAGTTTAAACTGAAATGTACCCTATTCTTTGTGAGGTGAGGTTTATATTCTAGTAGAGGAAATCTGATTCAATTTCTTTTTTAACTTATTTCGCATTTAACCTTTTAACTTAAAATATCTGAATAGTGTTTCTATGTTTTTCGACATTTGAACTTTGAAGGTTCGTTGACCTAGAATTGGATTAATAAAGAAGTGGTAAATCACAGGTAAGGCAAAGTTCTATTAAAATGTCAATATCTCGGTATTGATTCAAATCTCTTCAAAAGAATGTGAACGCCAAAATTTCGAGTTATTTATGTGCAATAGAAATACAAATAATTTTTCGTCACATATCACTGATTTGTAGTTAAAAATAATTTCTATTATTTAATCTTAATAAACGTTTATTGCATTATTTATTCGTAAGTGCAATATGTTCTATTCCGTTAAGGACATAACATGATATATAATACGTATTATATTGCATTATGTATATTCTGCAAAATTTATTCAATTCAATATTCTGCTTAAGCGAAGGATCGAATAACAAAGAGCTAATGTACATAATTTCTACCAATTAAGTTGAGTTGAGTAGCAAAAAATCATAGCACAATTATTAGCTTCTACCCTTATTTACCATTCCAAATCCCTTTGACAGAATTCCACGTATATTTTTCGTTGGATTCCAACCGACCTTAATTAAGGCAGTAACTCAATGTTTCGGCAAAATTGAGGGGAAGACAGCATTCGCTGAAGAGGTTCTCGGAATGCCAAATATCTGAGGCAGCCAGTACTCCTCCCTGTCACCCCGTAAACGGCCAGTACTTCTCCCCGTTACCCCGTAAACGGTGGATACTGCGAAAATACTTTTAATATTTTCCAACAACGTTTAATGGAACGGATTTCTTTGCGTAATCTTTTGTAGCTTGGGTTTTTACATTAAGTGGAATTTATGGTGTGAGTTGGTTACCATTGCTTTAGTGGATTTTTTCAGATTAACTCGCGATAACGCTATTTAGGAGGTTTATTTGTTTCTATTGCGACGACAAATAGTATCGAGGTTGAAAATGTAAGTAAATCTAATTTGATTCGGAAAAAAAGAAAAAAAAAGATTAAATGCGAATCAACTCACTAACAGAGGGTTCGATACAGACGAACTTACAAATTTTCACGTCATATCCCTAATGAGGTAATTAGAGAGGATGGAGAGCCAATCGTCACAATCTTTACATACTTCTTTGGTCTCCTCAAATGTCAATCATTCATTGAAATCATTCTCCTCACACACTTTCGCCTAAACATGTGAGTGCTTTTAACATTTCTGTCAAAAGTATTCGATACAATTGTTGTTAAAAGTTAAATTTTTAAACTTATTATTTAAACAAAACATGTGAAATGTGATGAATTCTTAAAATCTTTAGCTGTTTTCCGCTCAAACTCCAAAAACCACCAATCGACATGTGTTTCGCCTCTCAACGAAGCGCCTCAGGATATTCCAGAGATCAGATTCGGTCAGCTAACTAGCACCGAATCCATTGGATTCAAATGGAATGGTTTCGGTATTGGTACAAAACCAATAGCGGCGGAAGATAGCTAAAGATTTTAGGAATTCATCACATGAAATGGGTTTCCGCAAAGTAATGCCTGAGTTTATACAATACATGTGAAATGTAGCAAAGCTTTCGCAACTGTCAAAAGCACTCGTATACCTTGATGAAAGTATACGAGGAGAATGATGAGATTTCAGGAGGCGAAAGAAGTATGTAAGGACCATGCACTCCTCACTCCTCACTCCCCACTCCTCACTCCTCTTTGACAACCCCGTGAGGAATAAAGTGTCAAGATATGTACGTACCTGTTTGCATGTAGAGCATACGTTTCTTGGTTTTTCCCGTAAAATAAAACTAAGGGTTGATATCCTCGAACATTTTTTTAATTCCAAGTCCTCTACGTTTGGATATAGGTATGGAGGGGAGGTGATGATCAAACTAGCTTTAGAACCAAATGTTCTAAATTTTCTTATGAATATTTACTTTATACAAATAAAAATGTTTATAAAATGTTTAATAAAAATGCTGTTCGTTAGTAAGCCCATCATTCGAAAACAGCTTGATCGCGATTTGGTTAATTTTTTGCTAAATGTTTGTTATAGTCCGAATAAGGTTTTCATAGAAAGAAAATTTGGAAAAGTTGCCAGGAAAGTTAGAAAATTGGGGAAAAGGTAAAAGTGCTCCTTTCTATGGGATTTTCATATAAACTCAAACCATAACTCACGAATAATATAATAGCCACAGCAACCCGTGTCGGCCACAGGTAGTTCTGAATAATTATGATTATTTTTCTGCTTTGATTTTTTTAAGGTATGCAAGCTTGAGAAGTAATAATCACTTTGGTTTTAAGTCATTATTCCGCTATTCTACATTTGATATTAAGCTGACGCAGTAATGGACAAAGGTAATTAGTCTAAAATAGAGATTCTGTGCCCATACATACCCCACATAAATAGCGCGTGCTAGCTTACGAAAAATACGAATAACCGGTTATTTAAATTTAAATTAAAAATTATAATTAATTTTAAAAAATACAACTGGCATTTTGAAGAGTGAGTTTAGGTTTATCTACACAGAAAATTTAAAGGCATAAATGGGTCCCGTTAGTCCAAAAAATGTAAATCTCTGTTTAAAAGCACGTTTCTTTGATTTTTTTTTTGTCATAAAAATTAACCAATCGTGTAACGCAACTGGCAAAATTTTAATGAAGTCAACGAAACGCGGAATCAGGTTACCAAATACCATTATCATGCCTTTTGTAATCACTTAGAAAAATTGTGATCTCTGCCGTCAAAATGTCCGATGTTTCACCTTAATAGGTGAGAATGGATGACCCGTGGCCTGCAGACCGACTGGAACTATAAGCTATCCGTAATTCCTTTACGGTGCTCTAAAAATAATATGGAAAAATAATCGTTCCAAACTACATGTTCTGAATATGCACATAAATATTCAGAAGAATTCCTCTAATAACATAAATTCTTTGCGGGCTTGATATATTGCTACTAACCAAAAATACGGCAACTTATACGCAATGCAAATTCTGCTTGCCGACGTCACGGGGTTGGGCGTAGCTCGTACAAAAATTATGGGTACGTCTGAACCCTATGTTAACGAGAATTGAAAAACTAATATTAAAATTCTCTCTTAGAAAACTGTGGTAAAGTAGTGTATATCTAGTTTTAATCTATCTTCGTTCTGTATCCTTAAAATAGCATCTAAAAGATGTCTTGACGATAGAGTACCAAGCGTCTCCGTTCTCAAACTATATTGCTTCCTCAAACCTCGGTCCTCTTATTACTGTTACTTGTTATTATATTGTTTACAATTTTTACTTCATCAGAAGCTTATTTCGTTATTTTTTTTTAATTTTTATTTTTTTTAAAGTACACTAATAGTTATTACATGACATTTCAGTTCGTATAACCTTTTGTTACTAAAGTTGATTACGGATTCACCAGTGAAATGACATCTGTCATGACAATTATGAACTAAAGAAATCTTATTGGTTGTTTTTGTTACCTGTGCGTTTGTTGTCGTTAAATTTGAGTAGAGATGCAATTATAAATAACGATTAGCTAATATAAAATTGTCAGAAAGTTCATCGTGGTCAGATATTTTTCATTGTGTTGTTTCATATCATTTCTTAAACGGTTTTATGTATTATTATCCTCTCGATAATATCCTCCTCCCGTTCACCGATTGATCTGATAATTGATACACCTTTGGTTTTGATAACATGATGTATATTCAGTATCATTGTAAATCTCAGATGACCGCCGTCACAAAATGGCGGATTACATATTTTGTTTCAATTCCCTCAATAAGGGTATCAAATAACAGGAGTGGATTAGTAACATACAGTAAATTATGAAAAATTCCAAATCCAAAATGGCCGCCACCACAAACTGGTGGATTACATTTTTTTTTCAATCGCCTCAACATGGGTATCAAATGAAAGGGCTTGACAAGTAGAACATAGTACACTTTAGAAAAAAATCCTAATCCAAAATGGCGTCCGAAAGAAAATGGTGGAGATATAGAGTTTAGACAGTCAATACATTAAAACTGAAATCTAGGTATCTTATCAAAACAAAGGACTTTGTCTATTTAGATTCGTGATTCAAGCATGAATTCCCCACTCAAGTCAAAAGTAACTAAATAAAAAACTAAAAACAAGAAAATAAAATATGACAAAAAATTTTTTTAAGTTAAACAGTTTATTATAAAGAAACATAATAATGATGTAGATAATGTACAAAAAGCTAAACTGAAAGCTAAAAAATAATTAGATAGGCACCAGGTACCAGTCATAACACCACTCTTCTCATCAATCTAGACGCACCCATTCCCAAAGTGGGCGATAACGCCCCCCTGTGTGCGCTGCAGGCCTAAAGGGGTGCGGTAAGAGACCCAGAAAAAAAATGGGGGCGTTGCGTAGAGGCCTGGGGGGTGATTTGTAATTTCATTTAGCTAGGAGGCATCTTAGACAACGACTGCATGAGCTCTCGACTCAGTAGACAAAATAAGTTTGGGAACCTAGAATCTAGAGCATTGGTCAAACTAAAATAAAATCGTGGAGCGTAGCGTAACGTGAGTAAATATTTAAGTGATCGTTCTGTAATGTCGCACGTTGATGATGACGGATTTACTTTTACACACATTTAGCATGAGTTGTTAAATGCAACTTTCTATCAAAGTAAAAACAGTGGAATTCCAAAGAAATCCACAAATATCTCAATTATTTGAAGCCAATCCGATATGTGTAAGCCGAAAGGAGCAGCTAATACTGAGATTTTAAAGTCGTTAAACAAAGGCTTTTCTGATTTTAAGTCACAATAACTCCCACCCACTTCCAGCACTCAAAAACCCATAACGGAATTACTGTAACGTAGGTTTTATCTCAACAATATTTCTGAGTGTTATCTGTTAGATAAGGCAAGTACGCGTTGTTGAATCGAGACGAGCGTGAAATCAATAAAATACGGCGTTGATATGGGATCACACACGAAGATCGAAATGGGGGAATTAGGACTGGGTTACAAGCAAAGCGATAGCAGTGCGATATATCAGTTGATACAGACAAACTATTAAACTCTTTTTAAAAATGAACAAAAATTGAAATAAGGAAGAATCCCACAGTCCCATAGACCATAGACCCACAGTCTAGCTAGAAAATTTAGCTACCTTAATTTATCTGGTTTTAACAATATATGCAAACAGTTTCTCTTGTCAGCGCAGGAAAATATGTGCAATCAGCTATTTAGCCCGCTGGTTATATGGGACTCTAACCCGCTAAAGCTTCTGCGTTAGTGGTCCTTACCGCGTCAACGACGAGCTCCGGATTCTCCTATTGCAATAACCTTGAGAGAACAGTTACAAAGCTCTCCCATCACC